>CM077223.1:40469121-41119121 GCA_039654775.1 Spinibarbus caldwelli
TTGATTTAAACACCCACGCGATCTTATTCCTGAATGACAACGATTCAGCTATGTCTACGACTGTTTAACATCGCGAGTGTCAGTGGATCGTGAAGCACGTTTTGTTGCTGCCCGTGTTAATGAATCAGAGGGTCGGCCATCATCACGCTTCCGATGTGAACGCTGTCATTCACTGATATGAGCGGCGACAAAACACGCGCTGCTCACACTAACTCTTAAAGACATTCAAATCTGAATTCATGCTGCTGCTGATCCAGAAAGAGCAACACAAACAGTCTTTTCAACCACACATCATTATTTCTGTGTTACAGACATTTAAATAACAGAAGTAGGCCTACTGGGATAAAAGTTTATAGTTTGGGTATAAACACTTTTTGTCTACAGTAGCGATCAAAACGAAAGTATCTTAACACTTGTATTGTAACACTTATCTTCCGCCAGGAGGTGGCAACAACCCCTTTAAAACATGTATTTGACATTGAATCATTCATTCAGGAGATTCCAATAGTGAAACAAGTCTTTATGAGCTGAGACACTGGCTCCTTCATTGAATTTTCTTTTTATTTTGTTCATATGAATGTATATTTTTAAAAGACTTAAGCAATGAACATTTTGTCAGAACCAATAGTAAATTACGTTATTTTGTTTAGTTTTCTGATATTTTTTTTTTCAGAATCGTGAGAGAATCGTGATCTGCAATTTATTTTAAAAAATTGTGATTCTCAATTTATCCAGAATCCTGCAGCTCTAGTTTACGTTTATTACTGCATGTAATTAATTAAGATAGAAGTTTAATTTCATAAAGTACAAGTTGATTTCAAAATTCACAAAATTCAGCTACATTTGTTTGCATTTTGTGTTTTTCAGTTGAATAAAAGTCTATTTTTCCCTATATGTTTCATCACTGACAATTTTTTTTTTATTATTATTATTTTTTTTTAAGTCAAAAAATCTTGTCTCATCTCGTTCTCGTGAACCCAGTCTCATCTCGTCTCGTGGGATAAGTGTCTCGTCACACCCCTAGTGGGCACCCATAGGAAATGAATGGGAAATACTAAAATTCAGAGCATTTTTTTATTTGTCCAATGAAAATCAATAAATCCAACACAATTCAGATCATACATAGACATAAATGAAGGGGTGAGCCTATACAACATTCTCAATGTGGCTCACACACACACACACACACACTCACTCTCTCACACACATACACACACTCTCTCTCTCACACACACACACACACACACTCTCTCTCTCACACACACACACACACACACACACACACACACACACACTCTCTCTCTCTCTCTCTCTCTCTCTCACACACGCACACACACACTCTCTCTCTCTCTCTCTCTCTCTCTCACACACACACACACACTCACTCTCTCTCTCTCTCTCTCTCTCTCTCTCTCTCTCTCTCTCTCTCACACACACACACACACACACACACACACACTCGCTCATGCTCACACACACACACATCAAAGTCCTACTGCAAGATTTGTTGATGATTCCAAACAAAAAATGTCTGGAACATACTACTTGTTAGGTTTATTATTTATTCTTACCTGTTTGGTTCCATTTTGTACCATTTTACATTTTTGAGTTATTGAAATTTGTTTTTTTGTTTTTTGGTTTTTGTTAGAAATAAATGATTACTCTGTCTCCTACTTTGTCTTTTCCTTATAGCATTATCAGATTTGTCTGTAAGCATATTTTGGCATCTTTGTAAAGTCTCACCCAACACAAATGTTTTTTTAAACAATTCTACAATTTTAACTTGTGATCAAATCTAAAACTTGAGAGGTTAATTTTGTTGCAACAATGGTTTATGGATTTCAGCCTATATGATATAGTGGCATATTGATATTTTTTATTTATTTTTTTATTTTATTTTTTTCATATGTCACCAAAGTCAACAAAATGTTAGGGTTTTTGGCTGTCTGAACTTACTGGAATAATATTTTTTTACCTGAAGTAAAAGAAATATTAAATATAACATAAAAATATGGTACTTTTAGAAGTAAATAAATTAAAAAAAAAAAAAACATCGAAGATAGTGATATGACATTTGTTTAAAAAAAAATTGGTATCACACCTGAGAACTTCAAGCCCAAATTTGGGGCTGCAATACAAAGGATGATTGAGGGTTAATTGGCATGTTAGGCATTTCGTATTATTAAAAAAAAAAATTTGCTTGTAGCTTGTTTGTGCTTGTTTTTCCCCCTTGCAATTATAAAGAGCTTTAAAGCTTCAAGAATGACACACAAGGACCATAAAAGTATAATAAAACTACTCAATGTGACTCATGCACTATATTCTTACTACGCCTTTGTATGAGGAACGAACTGAAATGTGTTAACTTCACAGATCGTAGTTGCATTGTTCTTATTTTTATGATTCATGTTGCTGCTGCTGCTTATTGGAAGTGTTGCATTGCTTTTCTGACTCACTCTCTCGTCTTCTTTTCCTCACGTCACCCACTCAGGAGGGCACATTTACGGCTGTGTTTGGAGCGCTTAAAATCCCTGGTGCCCTTAGGACCAGACTCAAACCGGCACACAACCCTCAGCCTCCTTATGAGGGCCAAGGAACACATCAAGGTATGTGTCAGCGTCCCATTGGTGGGAAATATAGTTTGGTGGCATGAAAACGATTCTCAGAAGACTAAAATGCAGTGATCTGATATTAAAGCAGTAAGTCACAAGAGGCGGTTACTGTGATTTTACCGCAGTTAAGTGGCATAATCGAAACCTCCTGCAAGATTAAACCCCCAATGCTTAATTTATAAATAATCACAAAAAACAGCTCTTACACAAAGTTGTATAGTTCATTAGTTTAGGAAACCTGATGCATACAGGTAGGGCTGGGCGATATGGCAAAAAAACTAAAATCTCAATTTTTTTTTTTTTTTCAGAATGCTTGACTGATACTCGATTTTTACAGTTTTTAACTAGTCAACTAGAAAATATAACTACAACATGATTCAATTAACCTTTTCTTTATTAACCCTCTAGTTAAAGAAAATTCTATTCCAAGTGCAGCACACATGAAGTTGTCAACATGATGTAAATATTAAACAAATCACTTGTTAAATACCTTTTCAGAAAAGTACAACCTTGTACAAACTTGTCTTATGCATGTTATATGTTCAGAAATAATAAAATCGTGGCCAAACATTAAATTAGAATTAATCGATAAAATTGGAAAAATTGCCCAGCCCTACATACAGTACTGTTCAAATGATTTGTGTTGGTAAGAATCTCTTATCCTCAAGGCTGCATGTATTTGATGAAAACATACAGACTTTGAAGCCGTCTGTGTCTTGCAGAGGTTGGAGGACAGTGAGAGGAAGGCCCAGCACACTATAGACCAGCTGCAGAGAGAACAGAGACACCTGCGCAGACGCCTGGAGCAGCTCGGTGTGGAGCGCACACGCACAGACAGCATGGGCTCCACCATCTCTTCAGACAAATCTGACTCCGACCAAGGTATACCAGTCTTATGTAACATTTAGTTTTAGTTTAGTTTTATTGATTTATATAGCACATTTAAAGGGATAGTTCACCCAAAAATGAAAATTCTGTCATTAATTACTCACCCTCATGTCGTTCCAAACCCGTAAGACCTTTGTTCATCTTCAGAACACAAATTAAGATATTTTTGATGAATTCCGAGAGCTCTCTGACCCTCCATAGACAGCAAGGATCCTTACACGATCAAGGCTCAGAAATCTAATAATGAGATCATTAAAACAATTCATGTGACATCAGTGGTTCAACTGTAATTTTACAAACCTACGAGAATACTTTTTGTGCGCAAAGAAAACAAAAATAACGACTTTATTCAACAATTCGTCTCCTCTGCGTCACCCTATAGCGCCATTTTGGAGAGTATCACAGACATAAACAACGTATGTATGCGGATACGCTGTTTACATTGTTTACGCTTTGATATGATCGTAAACAACGTATCCGCGTACATACATTGCATACGTTGTTTACATATGAGGGTGAGTAATTAATGACAGAATTTTAATTTTTTGGTGAACTATCCCTTTAATAACGACAGAGTCGACCAAAGTGCTACACAAAAAATTAAATAAATACGTAAAACAAATAACAATATAAAACAGATCACAAATTTATGACAAAGGTAAAATCACACATATAAAATATTATACATTTATTATTCCAGACCAGTAAAGTATCTGATAACCTTAAAGGCCTGTTAGTCTCATAGTACGAGAGGAGGTCAGACAGGTGCCAAACCTGCCATAGATTTGTACACAAACAGCAGTACCTTAATAAAGATATATTCTCATCTGGTTTCATTGAAAGATAAAGCTTTATATCATCTGCATAAAAATGGTATGAGATATGATGCTTACGAAATACCTTAGCTAAAGGAAGACGATAGAGGGAGAACAAAACAGGGCCTAAAACGGAACCCTGTGGTACCCCACATGTACATGCAGCATTGGCAGAGGTAAAATTCTCAATAGCTACAGAAAAAGATCTCCCCTTAAGATAGGATGAAAACCAGCTTAAGGCTGTTCCCCTAATTCCAACGTACTCCTCCAATCGCCTCAATAAGATAGAATGGTCAAAAAGTAATAGATAACGCATGGTTTAGCACGTGTGCTTCATTACTTAGAGCCATGGATGTAAACAGGTGATGTGTGTGTCAAGCTGATGACAGTTCCCACATTTCTCTCCACTGTTTGTATTAATGAAACTGACAGAAATATATTTAAACTGTCGCGGAGCCAGATACATACATTAATGAATGGGTTTTGGTAGCTTAATGGTTAACAGTTTGGACTGGTAAACATATTTAATCCCAGAGTAGCCTATGAATTTGATTTGTGAATCTCTAGTTTGGGCCAAAGATTCAATCCAAGAGTGAAAACAGCCTTTGAAAGACTAAGATTTATTTTTGAGAGGATTCAACATCACATCGAGAAGCTCACATGAAGGTCCTAGGCTGAGTTATAATCACGTGTGTTCATATAAATAAAAACCGTTCTAAAGAATAGAAAACATAAGTAGCATGTTTACAGCATCATTATTACATTAAACATTAGATATAAGTCTGTAATTTAAAGCATTTGGACATTTTTCCTCATGAGTCCCATCTTTGTGGTAGTTATCCAATATTACAGATGCATAAGAAATAAAAAGTAACAAATGCTTAACTAATGAATGTAATGGTAAAAAAGTACACAATAAAAATGTATTAAAAATGTTTAACACTTTAAGGTGTTCTTGTTACACACGTTAACATGTGCTCACTATTATAAAAATAAATTATGCAAAAGTAACCCTAAGCCAAACCCTAACCATATAGTAAGTACGTTTAATTAATATTACTCAGTACTTAAATGTATAATTACACTGTAACAAGAACACCTTAAAATAAAGTGTAACCAAATGTTCTGAAAACAAATGAAAATAAAAGAGATGAATTCATAGAATGAGATGGAGTGTGATCAGTAGGAAATGCACAGCTAAACAGTTGTGTTTTATTCTGGATTTAAATGTAAATGAAAGTAAATGCACACATAAATACTGATGAGAAAAGTGGCCACAGATGACTGAAAGTCAAACAAATGTGGATGGATGTGGATGTAAAGCAAGAGAACAAACAGTGGAACTGAACTGTTTGCTTTTGTAACATATCGAAACCTGTACTGCTCATTTAGTACACATTAAACAGAAACGCTGTAGTCCTTTATTATAATAATTGCACAAAACACTTCTCAGGACTCGTTTTCATGCATTTATGTCACGTTGCCATACGTGCATTATTTAACTTGAACACAACAAGGTCAAAAATGTAAGATCTATTTATGAGACTTCTGAGAACTCTTAAAAAAAACAAAAAACAGAAGCCCTTGCTTCTAAAAGTTTTTTTTAGTGGTAATGCTTCAACCTAGAACCAGAACTGAACAAGATTCAGATTTGCTTGCAGACACACGGTGGAGGTTTGATGATCACATGCTTTTTCCCAGAAACGAGACAAATGATTGTCTTGAGGAGTTTGTTTTGTATATGCTGTGGCCTGTCCTATAAACAGATGGCACGCAGACAGACTGCAGCATCATGAATGCTTTAACACCTAAATTGGAATGTTGCCATGGAGATAATGGGCCAAAATGACTAAATGTAGCACTCTTCAAAATGCACATGAAAATGCTATAACCTTAATAACGGTTGATTGAAAACAAGTTCTTACAATTACAGCACGGTTTCCACACAATTATAAATTCCGTGCATGTGAATAGATTTTTTAAATATTAAAGAAAGAAATGCAGCATGTGCATATATAACAAAAGACAAAGATTTTCGAGGAATGATGTTAATACATGTAAGCGAAAGGACACGTCAGAACCAAAAGCAGCTCGCTCTCTTTATAATCAACAAAGCTGATTTTAAGTGTGCACTGTTGACGGCTTCATTGATTAGAACGTGATCGATCTTGTTTGTCGTGTCGCACCGCTTGTTTGCAGTGTAGACACACCGTCATCCATCAAACCTTTGTGGTTTAGGTGGTTTGCAAATGTCTTGTGTTTTTACCTTTTCATTTAGTCTAGAGCTGTATAACAAATTATTGCCATAATCGATCAACCTATTGGTTATTTCTTCGATTAATCGAACAAAACGCCTAATTTAATTTTCTGTATTTTATTAAAAACAACTTTGACCAATAAATCACTAAATTATAAAAATAAAAAAATTGTGTAAAATTTTATAAAAATCTTTAATAAATAAATATATATATAGTTTTAATAAATAATCCAAATTATAAATTATATTATATTATTTTATTTTATATTACAAAATATTAACATACAGTGGTCCATAATCTACATTTATTTTATTATAAATGTTACCCTAAAATGATCTTGTGTTTGGTTTTCAAGACCTTTGTAAATGTGTTTTCCACAGAAACGTTTTTCAGTGATGTGCACAGTGCATGGACTCAACTTACTGATAATGGCATTTGTTGATTGCAATTTGTCAAAGTTTTTCATAATCTCTCAGTTTTATGATGCACTACTGACATAGGAAGGATAAAGAGGGAATATCTGCCAAACAATCATAAGAATATAATACATATGTTTTGTAAGTAAGCAATAAGGTACGAGAAGCCGCACTTTATCGTGAATAAATCACGGCTGAAGGGTGTTGTTAGGCACGACGCGAAGCGGAGTGCCTGCAACCACTTCAGCCGTGATTTATTCACGATACAGCGCGGCCTCGAGTACCTTATTGCTTTTATAAAATGGTTACCACACAGTAAAAAATATTAAAACCCAAAATTTATGTATTGAAATGTTACTTTTTTGAAGCAAGTTCGTTAAATGCTGTCCTTCCGCTAAAAAATAGTTCCTGACAGCAACCGTAAACGGCAAGAGAATGTTCCGAACATGCCTCTCATCTAACGGAGCTTAAATAAAAACAGAGAATAGGAGCTCTTATCATCCGCTGTCACTTATTGTTTTAACACTTAAAATTGTTAATTGTTTTTTAATTCTAATATAAAACAATATGGTCATCTAAAATGTTAAAATGAAATTTTCTTGTGCTTGAGTTTCAACGTCTTTATAAATGCATTTTTTCCACTATTATGTAGTAACATCACTGCAGTTAATAATGAAATTGGTAAATTGCTTTCTGTCAATGTGTTTTTGCTGCCCTAGTTTAGTCATTTGGCAGATACTTTTCTCCCAACGTGATCTACTTTGCATTTACAGTATACTAGCATATTAGATCTGTTAATTAAAAGATAGGTAACACTTTATCTTAAGGTATCCTTGTTACAAGTTACATGTACTTACTATAGTATTAGCACAAAATTATGCATAATTACATCCAATAACCCTAACCCAAACCCTAATCCTAAACCTAACCCTATATTAAGTACATGTTGTTAATTAATATTACTCAGTACTTAAATGTATAATTACACTGTAACAAGGACACCTTAAAATAAAGTGTAAGTTTTACACAGTTGTCATGATTTTTAGTTTTGACTCGGATGCTCTGCAGAAAGTGGAAAGATAAAGAGGGAATAGCCAGCAAACAGTCCTAAACATATATGACGCTGGAGCACAAAAGCAGTCATAAGTAGCACAGGTATATTTGTAGCAATAGCCAACAATACATTGTATGGGTCAAAATTATTCATTTTTCTTTCATGCCAAAAATCATTTAGATATTAAGTAAAGATCATGTTCCATGAAGATATTTAGTAAATTTCCTTCTGTAAACTTAATTTTTGATTAGTAACTTAATTTGGACAACTTTAAAGGTGATTTTCTCAGTATTTAGATTTTTCTGCACCCTCAGATTCCAGATTTTCAAATAGTCGCATCTCGGTCAAATATTGTCCAATCCTAATTTTAAAAAACTGACCCTTATGACTGGTTTTGTGGTCCAAAAAAAGTAGCACGGGTATATTTGTAGAAATAGCCAAAAATATACTGTATGGGTCAAAATTATCAAATTTACGTTATGGTATTAAGTAAAAATCATGTACCATGAAGATATTTTGTAAATTTTCCTACCATAACTTCATTTTTGATTAGTGACATGCATTGCTAAGAACTTCATTTGAACAACTTTAAAGGCGATTTTCTCAATATTTTGACTTTTTTGCACCCTCAGATTCCAGATTTTCAAATAGTTGTATCTCAGCCAAATATTGTCCTATCCTAACAAACCATACATCAATGGAAAGATTATTTGTTCAGCTTTCAGATGATTTATAAATCTCAATTTCAAAAAAATTACCCTTATGCTAGTTTTGTGGTCCAGGGTCACATTTCTCCTTGTGTTTGCTTGACAGAAGAGGTGGATGTCGATGTGGAAGGAACAGACTATCTGCTGGGAGATCTGGAGTGGAGCACCAGCAGCGTGAGCGACTCGGATGAGCGGGGAAGTTTGCGCAGCAGCGATGAAGGCTATTCCAGCGCCAGTCTCCTCCGACTCACCAATCCTCAGGGCAAGAGCCCAGCACTGGGCTGCAGTCTATAAGAGCACAGATCACCTGGTTCCTCAGCCACTCGTCTCCACCTGAACCTCCATCACCTCCGCCCAGCTCCTCCTCTAATACTTGAACGCTGGTGTCTCCTTTGTGACCCAAAAAGCTCTTTCTCTTGCTCCAGTCGAGAGGACGAAGCACGAGGAACGTATTGGAAATCAGATGTGCCGTTCAGACCTCATAAATGCAGCACTGACTGCGACCTCCTTCACTGCAAAAAATGATTTTCTTACTTAGTAATTTTGTCTTGTGTTCTAGTATAAATATCTAAACATTCTTGAATCAAGATGCATTCACTTGACAAGTAAAATGACCTATTTTTTAAAACAAGACTTAATATCTAATCAAACTTTTGTTAGTTTTTGCTCGAAACAAGCAAAAATATCTGCCAATGGGTAAGAAAAATCATCTTAATTCAAAGGCTAAACAAGATTATTTTTCTTGCTCCATTGACAGATATTTTTGCTTGTTTTAACTAACAAAATTTTGATCATTTCTTCAGAAAACAAGACATAATATCTTAAGTCATTTGTAAAGTAAATTCAGTTTGATTCTTAAAGTTTTTAGATATTTATACTAGAAAACAAGACAAAAATAGTAAATCAGAAAATCGTTTTTTGCAGTGTTCTTCGCCAGTCCGATCAGATCTATCTCACCATCCCGCTCGCTTTGGGACCTTCCCGAAAGACCCTTAAAGATGCCAGATGAAGAATGTGCACCATAACACACCCACTGCCTCGTCACTCAAGCAGCCCTTTATGTTCCTTCAATCAAAACAGAACCGTCCAGACACAGGGCTGGGTCACCTGACCTATTTTGCACTTAGACGACAATGACGTCCGTAGAAGTGGCCTTTTACTCTTTTTACTGAGCGAAAGGGCTACTTCTACTGTACTGGTCAAAGATGTGCTTTTGTGTCGTTTTGTTCCCTAAACCGTCTCTTTGAAGGGACTGCAGCTACAGCGGTGGCCAGAATGATTAGAACACTAGTATTTTCAGCAGCTAAAACATGGTTTTAAATCAGTTATGTCTATCTTTTGCTGTAGTGCGTTTAATATCAGTTTACATTTCCAAACATTCATTTAGCCATTAATTGTAATAATCCAGTGAGATTTTTGAGATCTGATCTGATCATCATCAGTCTGTCTGGAATGACATGAAGAAACAGAACAAACTGAGACAGACTCAATCCAGAAGAACTGATGCTTCAAGAAAGCTACCTGCAAAGCTACAGTACTGGTAACAGTTTTAGGCACTTGTGTAAAAATGCTGTAAAATGAGGATGCTGTCAAAAATAATGTCATAAATATATTTTCTTCATCAATTAACTTCTATGAACTAAAGTAAATCAACATTTGGTGTGAGCATCCTTTGTGTTTAAAGCAGCTTTTGCTCTCGGTGCACTTGAGCAGAGTTTCTCAGGAGCTTTGCAGGTAGGTTTCTTGAAGCATCAGTTCTTCTGGATTTAGTCTGTCTCAGTTTGTTCTGTTTCTTCATGTCATTCCAGACAGACTGATGATGATCAGATCAGATCTCAAAAATCTCACTGGATTACTACAATTAATGGCTAAATGAATGTTTGGAAATGTAAACTGATATTAAACACACTACAGCAAAAGATAGACATAACTGACTTCATGTTTTAGCTGCTGAAAACATTAGTGTTCTAATCATTCTGGCCACCGCTGTACTTTAGTGCTGTGTCAGGCGTAGTGTGTTGTCTAATACCTGCGCAGGCAGTGATGTGTTGTCGTTTCCTTTTATTTTTCTCGTAATACTCATGTGCGAAACACCCCTCCGCTGGACTCACAGGTGGATTCAGAAAATCTGGGGGTTTTTATGCCACCTTGATTTTACTGCTCCATCTATGGGGCGAAGAGACTGAAGCGTTCGCAGCGTGAGATTCTCAGAAGGGTTGGGTTTGTGAAACTGGGTGGGAAGGTCTGGGTCTCAGGTATCTCCTCCTCTCTCTCTCTAAGGACAGTGGCGTTTTTGGTGTGTGTGATGCATTTGCTTCAAGTTTGTCTGTTGAATTTTCTCTTGACTGTTCAGCCACAGAAGCACATTCCACAATGGAGCAGAGGTTTGCATTAGACACTGATATAAAGCTTCAGATTACCTGCTGTGTGAGCGATAGACCTCTGCTCCTGCGCCGTCAGGCTCATTGTGTGTGTGTGTGTGTGTGTGTGTGGCATTGCAGTTTCACTCCTGCTGCCCAGCTATTTACCATGTAGTCATGATATGTATATATTTCACAGAAGAAAAGAGATATACCTACCCTATATGTACGTATATATGAATAAAGTATTTATATTTGATCACATCATATGTCAACTATAAATAAATATATATATATATATATATATATATATATATATATATATATATATATATATATATATATATATATATATATATATATATATATATGAGAATATATTTATGTAGTGATTGCCTTAGTTGCTTCAGTTCTCTTTATTGTTAGTTTCAATGTGTAGTTGATTTGCACTATATATAGATATATATATATATATATAAATCTGACACAAAAATGTTTGTTATATTTTTCTCCTGTGCAAAAATGAAAATGTTTTGACTAAAAAAAGCATAAAAAGTAAGATAAACTGTATTAAAAAAAATATAGGGTTGGGATGTATTTGTGGCACTGTGATTGTGGAAAGTGGGTAATCAGAGAAGCCTGTTATTATTATTGTGCCTGATGGGCTTTTCCTAACGCTGGTGAGTGAAGAAGTGGCTTCTGTAGGGAGCCTGCATTGCAAAAAAATTATTTTCTTAGTATTTTTGTCTTGTTTTCCATTACAATTCTTATATTGTCTTGTTTTCTTAAAAAAAATAAATAAATCAAAATTTTGTGAGTTTTTGCTTAAAACAAGCAAAAATATCTGCCAATTGGGTAAGAAAAATAATCTTAATTCAAAGGCTAAACAAGATTATTTTTCTTGCCTCATTGGCAGATATTTTTGTTTGTTTTAAGCAAAAACTAACAAAATTTTGATCATTTCTTCAGAAAACAGACATAATATCTTAAGTCATTTTACTTGTAATGTAAATTCATCTTGATTCTTAAATGTTTAGATATTTATACTAGAAAACAAGACAAAAATACTAAGCAATAAAATCATATTTTTTGCAGTGTGGTGAAGGATCTGTGTGTTTGAATGTACTGAAATGTAATTTTTTAGACTATTAGATGCACCAAAAACAAATCGGATTGTTTGTTCTTAACATATGGAATGCTGCTGTTGGGTAGTTTGGAACATTTAAAACAAAATCCCCCCCCAAAAAAAAAACCAAAATCTAAATAAACATAAGCATAGATTTAGTGAGCTGTAGAGCAGGGTGTATTTTGGACAGTGGGGAGGGTGGTGTATATTGTGTGTATATATAAATATATAGATATACATGTTTGTGACGTCACTGTCCACAGACAGAGAGAAAGGGTTCTTTTGTTATTTTTCTTCTTCTTCTTGGGAGGGCAGGGGCTTTGGGGCTATATGCCTTTAGTATTGATATGCTTTTTTTGGTCTTGTTTTTATTTGTTCCAAGTGTTTAAAAAAGTGCAAACAAAAAGTGAACTTCCTTCTCAAGATTGTGTCTTGTTAACGATCGGTGTCTTGAAGTTTCTCACGACCCAGCGAAGTAGGCTCTGCTTTCTGTGCAGTTTCACCTCTTTTCTCCTCTCATTTATTAAGAGCGGGACATAGCTAACTGTGTGTTGCACTTCTGAATGTTATGTGAAAGACTGTACGGTGCTGTCGCTCACACACATGTGAATTCCTGCTAGAATAACACAAGTCCCAGTCAATGATGTCCCCGCGGGGGGCAGATGTACTACTTCTGATTTGTATATATGGGTTATGTACCGTACGCTGAGTACGAAACGGCTCAAGCCTTAAGACATACAAATGTATGGAAACGATAGATGTTATATCAGAGAACGGTGGTCTGCTGAACTGTCATTCCCACTGATCGTGACTGTGTCTCAGGTGTTTCACACCTTTCCAAACACACACACACACTCATCCTTCAACATGTACTGCCTCTGTAAGCTAAATGAGAGAGGTTTATGTCTGTTTTACATCCAATCAGAAATGGACATTTCTATGCTGTATCTTTTTAAGAATTGGGCTAGTTTGATGTTGACTGCTGAATATGTGGTTAAAAGGAATGAACTTAAAATAAAAAAAAAAACTGAAAATGTAGAGGGAATGTTTCTGTTCACTGTCTGAAAAAACTACTGTTTGTGGGTTTGGTTCGTATTCATTTCAATTAAAGTCATGCAGGTTAAGAGGTGTGTGACCTGGATTCTGCCGTCTTCGCTTGTTTCATGAGCACTTTCAGTGAAGTTTTTATCATCTGAGCTGTACATTTCATATGACTTCCACTCTATACAATAGAGTTGTTGTTTTTTTTGTTTGTTTGTTTTTTTGATGCAGTTGAAGTCAAATCACATTTCTATAGTACTTTCTACAATTTAGATTGTTTCAAAGAAACTAAAGTAATTCTAATTCTATTCTATCTATTTTTCTTTATTTAAAAAAAACAACACGACCTTCTAACACTTGCACTCTCTATTTGTTTTCTATCTGCTCGTTTTCTTAAAAAAAAAAATCAACAAAAAAGAGCCTCTAACACTAGCTTTCTCTATTCTTTTTCTATTCTATCTATGTTTTATTTTTATTTAAAAAAAGACCCTCTAACACTAGCGTTCCTACTTGTTTTCTTTTTATTTAGCACTTGCATATTATTGCTCTTTTGTTGGAAAAGTGTCTGCTAAATGACTAAATGTAATGTAAATGTAGAATTTAGAGACAATTATTAGTCTTTCATTAAAGGGTTAACTCAAAAATGAAAACTGAAATAGTTGTATCTCGACCAAATATTGTCCTATCCTAAGAAACCATACATCAATAGAAAGTTTATTTATTCAGCTTTCAGATGATGTATAAATCTCAATTTCAAATTCAATAAATTGATCCTTATAAATGGTTTTGTGCTCCAGGGTCACATATAGGCAGATAATATAATAAATTAACTTTTCCACCACATTCTAATTTATTGAGATGCACGTGTGTGTGTGTGTGTGTGTGTTTTTACATTTTTGTTGTCTGTCATCTATTATTGATGCCTATTGACATTTTTTTTTATGATTTTGTCTCTTATGCTCAACAGGGCTGCATTCATTTGATTTATTTGATTAAAAATACATTGAAAAGAAATATAATTTTAATATTATTGCAATTTTAAATTTAATAATATTTCAATATATGTTCAAATGTAATTGATTGCTGTGATGCGCAGCTGAATTTTCAGCATCATTACTCCAGTCTTCAGTGTCACATGATCCTTCAGAAATCATTCTAATATGCTGATTTGCTGTTATAATATTTCCTATTATAATCAATGTCAAAAACAGTTAAATGGTTTAATATATTTCTGGACACAGAGATACTTTTTTTTCAGAATTCTTTGATGAATAGAAAGTTCAAAAGTGCAGCACTGATATAAAAGAAATCTTATGAATATCTTTACTGTCACTTTTGATCAATTTAATGAGGCCATGCTAAATAAATTCTTTACTCCAGCATTGATTTTTTTTTTATTATTAATCAAGGTTTATATTAATTACTACATATACTAAAACATTTTTACAGTAAAACTTTACACTACACACTAAAAAGTAACTATATTGTATAATTCAGTTTTGCATATATATATATATATACACACAGTGGGTACGGAAAGTATTCAGACCCCCTTAAATTTCTCACTCTTTGTTATATTGCAGCCATTTGCTAAAATCAAGTTAATTTTTTTTCCTCATTAATGTACACACAGCACCCCACATTGACAGAAAAAACAGAATTGTTGACATTTTTGCAGATTTATTAAAAAGGAAAAACTGAAATATCACATGGCCCTAAGTATTCAGACCCTTTGCTCAGTATTTAGTAGAAGCACTCTTTTGATCTAATACAGCCATGAGTCTTTTTGGGAAAAATGCAACAAGTTTTTCACACCTGGATTTGGGGATCCTCTGCCATTCCTCCTTGCAGATCCTCTCCAGTTCTGTCAGGTTGGATGGTAAACGTTGGTGGACAGCCATTTTTAGGTCTCTCCAGAGATGCTCAATTGGGTTTAAGTCAGGGCTCTGGCTGGGCCATTCAAGAACAGTCACGGAGTTGTTGTGAAGCCACTCCTTCGTTATTTTAGCTGTGTGCTTAGGGTCATTGTCTTGTTGGAAGGTAAACCTTCGGCCCAGTCTGAGGTCCTGAGCACTCTGGAGAAGGTTTTCGTCCAGGATATCCCTGTACTTGGCCGCATTCATCTTTCCCTCGATTGCAACCAGTCGTCCTGTCCCTGCAGCTGAAAAACACCCCCACAGCATGATGCTGCCACCACCATGCTTCACTGTTGGGACTGTATTGGACAGGTGATGAGCAGTGCCTGGTTTTCTCCACACATACCGCTTAGAATTAAGGCCAAAAAGTTCTATCTTGGTCTCATCAGACCAGAGAATCTTATTTCTCACCATCTTGGAGTCCTTCATACGGGCTTTCATGTGTCTTGCTCTGAGGAGAGGCTTCCGTCGGGCCGCTCTGCCATAAAGCCCCGACTGGTGGAGGGCTGCAGTGATGGTTGACTTTCTACAACTTTCTCCCATCTCCCGACTGCATCTCTGGAGCTCAGCCACAGTGATCTTTGGGTTCTTCTTTACCTCTCTCACCAAGGCTCTTCTCCCCCGATAGCTCAGTTTGGCCGGACGGCCAGCTCTAGGAAGGGTTCTGGTCGTCCCAAATGTCTTCCATTTAAGGATTATGGAGGCCACTGTGCTCTTAGGAACCTTAAGTGCAGCAGAAATTTTTTTGTAACCTTGGCCAGATCTGTGCCTTGCCACAATTCTGTCTCTGAGCTCTTCAGGCAGTTCCTTTGACCTCATGATTCTCATTTGCTCTGACATGCACTGTGAGCTGTAAGGTCTTATATAGACAGGTGTGTGGCTTTCCTAATCAAGTTCAATCAGTATAATCAAACACAGCTGGACTCAAATGAAGGTGTAGAACCATCTCAAGGATGATCAGAAGAAATGGACAGCATCTGAGTTAAATATATGAGTGTCACAGCAAAGGGTCTGAATACTTAGGACCATGTGATATTTCAGTTTTTCTTTTTTAATAAATCTGCAAAAATGTCAACAATTCTGTGTTTTTTCTGTCAATATGGGGTGCTGTGTGTACATTAATGAGGAAAAAAAATGAACTTAAATGATTTTAGCAAATGGCTGCAATATAACAAAGAGTGAAAAATTTAAGGGGGTCTGAATACTTTCCGTACCCACTGTATATATATATATATATATATATATATATATATATACGTATATATATTGTGTGTTTGTGTGTGTGTGTGTATATACACACACACATTTACAGTTTTACAACTCTTTTCAGTTATCAACAAAATTCAGTCATCTATTGTTTCATTTAGAAATATTCCGTTGTAAAAAAATATATATATGTTTTAGTATGTTTACATAAATTAATATTAACCTAGATGAAAAATGAGTAGTTTATGACTGAACATGAATGAGCTCAGGCGCAGCATCAGTCCTCTGTTGATGTGTGATGCAGCATCACCTGAGGACAGTGATGTTCAGAGAGACAGTGACAGATGATCTGAAGTGTTGTGCGGTCAGTGTGAGTGGGCAGAGCGCCTCTTCCTCCACAGTCATCCGGAAACAGCCTGCTGGAGCGGACAGATGGAGAGCAGAACTGAGGAGGAGACCAGAGGAGAGAGAGAGAGATGAACGCGTCTCAGGCTACTTTACATGTCAAACCCATCAAACAGGTCATATTTCAAACATCAAGGAGGAAAATCATAAAATTTCATTGCAATTTTTGGAACTACATAATTGAAAGTATTTCATTATTTCATTATTTATTTGCAATACCATAATTAGAGCTAGTGCTTACATTGCAAAAAAATTATTTTCTTAGTATTTTTGTCTTGTTTTCTAGTATAAATATCTAAAAAATTAAGAATCAAGATGAATTTACTTTACAAGTAAAATGACTTTAGATATTATGTCTTGTTTTCTGAAGAAATTATCAAAATTTTGTTAGCTTTTGCTTAAAACAAGCAAAAATATCTGTCAATGGGGCAAGAAAAATAATCTTATTTAGCCTTTGAATTAAGATTATTTTTCTTGCCCTGTTAGCAGATATTTTTGCTTGTTTTAAGCAAAAGCTAACAAAATTTTGATAATTTCTTCAGAAAACAATTTTTATTTATTTTATTTTTTTTTTGAAAACATGACTTAATATCTTAAGTCATTTTACTTGTCAAGTAAATGGATCTTGATTCAAGAATATTTAGATATTTATACTAGAAAACAACACAAAAATACTAAGAAAATCATTTTTGCAGTGTAACTTTCAGTTTCAAGTATTGGTGCTTGATGCTTATATGTAACAAAAATTATAAATAATATTTTATAATATTTTAATATTTATTTTTATTATTTCTCTCTTGATTTGGAGTGAATTAAATTGCACGTTTTTGACAGGTTTTGTGAGATATGAGGTTCTTGTATGCATTTAACATAAGGCAGAATGGTTTTAATGTGTTAGATTGCAATCAGTTTCTTGATTTTCTTCAAAGCCTGTTCTACAATAGTCTATTCATAAAGTGTGTTTGTGTTCCTCCTCTATTTTAAACTTTAAGAGGATTTGCACAAGGAATTCCCTCCCTGAACACAAACTCTCTATTTTAGTCTCAACACAGTGAGGGCTTGAGAGTGATGGTCGTGTGTGTGTGTGTGTGTGTGTGTGTGTGTGTGTGTGTGTGGTGTGTGGTGTGTGGTGTGTGTGTGTGTGTGTGTGTGTGTGTGTGTGGTGTGTGTGTGTGTGTGTATGTGTGTGGTGTGTGGTGTGTGTGTGTGTGTGTGTGTGTGTGTAGTCGAGTGTTTAACCCACTAAATGATTTTGGGTGAGCTATGTTTGTCTCTGTGCGTATACACATAGTAGGACGGAGTTTCACATAATAGATACAACAGGCAGTTCTAGACATATACAGAAATATTCCATTCCATTTATGGGGATGAGATCATATTTTGTGACATAAATTCACTGTAACAGAGTAAGTAATTTCCTGTAACTATATACTGCATCATAATGCCACAATAAATAGAATAAGATATGTGTTGTTGACATTTACAGAATAATGAAATGAGCAGCATTTATTTGCTCAAATAAAGCCACTGTAGAGCAGATATGATTTCATGAGCCTATAACTCCCTCTAGTGGATCATTTATAGAAATACTGACAGTAGGGTTGTTGCAAAGTCTATCTATCTATCTATCTATCTATCTATCTATCTATCTATCTATCTATCTATCTGTCTGTCTGTCTGTCTGTCCCTCTGTCCCTCTGTCCGTCCATCGATATAATTTTTGGCAACCTTATTTCTATTTTATGTTTTAGTTAGTTAGTTTTGTAAATCCATATTGAGAACTGGTGCTTAATTTCTATTTTATAATGTACTAAAAATAGACCTTATTTAATTTTATTTAATAGATTTTATCTAAAATTATATATATATATATATATATATATATATATATATATATATATATATATATATATATACTCTAGTAAAAAAGTTAAATATTTATGATGCATTTATTTCATACTAAGTAAAGTTCAAATCTATTAACATGTTTTACTGATATAAAAATTATAATTTACTTACTGATATAAAATTTTAAATAAACTTTATTTGGAGTAGCTACTACAATGCACAATGCAAATTTCTTAATATTAAGCCTAAAATGTGTTACAATGTCACTATTGATGAGGATTGTATGATTTTTGAATAATACTTGTCTTTAAATGCAAAATATTTAAAGTGTACCTGAAGTATACTTGCAATAGTTCCACTTTAACACAATCAAATATACTTCAGTATATCTTTAGCTGGACTTCAGCACAGTTAAAGTGCAGTAAGTGCAGTAGAAGATATTCTGTTAATACATTAGTATATATATATATATATATATATATATATATATATATATATATATATATATATATATATATATATATATACACACACACACACACACAGAGCTGGGTAGTAACTGATTACATGTAATCTGGATTATGTAATCAGATTCCAAAAATTAAGTACTTGTAATTAGAGTAAGTTACATTTTAAAATACTCGTAATCAGACTACAGTTATTTTTTTTATGGATTACATGATTATATATTATTCACACAATAGCAATAAATTATTCATAATTCATTGATTCTCCCTAATTTTTATTTTTCATCTTTTAAATTCTCCTTTCTAAAATAGTCTACTGATTATATGCATTCAGAAAGTCCAGTTTTGTGGACATTCACACATAGACTAGTCATTAGTCAGCTGGCGGCACAGCATTTGACCACTGGATTTATAAAAATCATTTCAGCTTTAAGAAGGGTTTCAACATTGCATCAACTACTGATGAACACAATCATTTTCATGTGAATTATCACTCTGTAGGATTTTTAGCCATGTATTATTATGTCTTTGGAAGGCTTATTTCTTATTTACATGTAATGCAGGCATTCCAAAACTTTTTGTCATCTAAACGTTATTCACCAAATATATTTACTTTAAGTACCCCTGAGATTTTAAAATAAATATTTCAATAATTATGTATCACATTTGCATGTTCACGGTTTCTTTGATGTTGATTAATGGTCACATGGCATGCAGGTAAATAAAAATATTTCATCATTTTTGGTAAGTGTTTTATTTTAATTATTTTAAAACGAGGACTATAGAAATAAAAAGACGGTTCACTCCTATACTTATGAATGGGAGAAACTGCATCACGCAGTATGGAGGAATAGTCCCACCTTCTAAATGAAAGAGCCAAATTTCCCATAGAAACCCGAGGCTAGACCAGCCATAACGTGGTTATGACTGCGCATGCGCATCAGCTGGTCTAACCCGAAAAATAAGCTTTTTAAACGTCATTTGAGCAAAAGTAACAACATTCATGGGGTAATTAATTTCAGATTTTTGTTGCTGATTTGACGTTTGTAATATAATTGTAAGTTCAGTGAGCAGTTTTTGAGATTCCCCCATTCATTAAGATAGGACTTGGTCTTGTTTGAGCTCCAACAAAGGGACTTTGTTTTAAAATGATTTATTTTCATTTTTATGATTTAATTAATTGTTAGCTTTTCATTAACTCACAAACCCCCTGCAGTTCCTTTACAAACCCTAGTTTGGGAAGCCTTGATGTAATATAATGTTTACTGCACTTCATGTTGTAAATTACAATGAATGGAACACATTTTTTACATCATTATGGTACAAGATAATCCTATTTGAATCAATGTGATAAATGTAAAAGTAAAATCCAAAAGTAAAAAAAATCTAAAAAATCTAAAAGTAATCCAAAAGTAATGTGATTATATTACATAAAATGTGTAATGTAATGGATTACGCTACTGACTACAAATTTTGTCATGTAATCTGGAATCAGTAACGGATTACAATTTGTAAGTAATCTACCCAGCTCTGTATGTATGTATATATATATATATATATATATATATATATGTATTGACAGAATATCTTCTTTTGTTTTTATTTTATGTATCTATATATTCACCTTTATCAACATTTTTTGCATTAAAATAACAATAATTTTATTTATTTATTTATTTTTTTTATTTTTTTATTTTTTTATTATTTTTTTTGCTGCTTTGCCAAGTTATCTATCTGTCCATCCGTCCATCAAACTATCTATTGTTCCAGCTCTGAAACTTCAGTCTAGTTTTCTCTATTTCTGTCTCCTCTTTTCTTTCAGGTCAGTGTGTTCCACGTTTGGCTGATTTGTGTTTGACTGCAGTGCTGTAGAGCCTCAAACAGAGGAGATGCTTGATTCTCAGGTCTTTACCGTCTCTCTCTCTCTCTGTTAGAGTGAAAGATCATCCTCAGAAGTGCTGAGTGAAGACAGCAGGGCCTGCAGCAGGTCTCAGATCACGCTAAAGGCCGTCTTGAGGCGTGGCTCCTCGTCTGAAGCGTGTGGTGCGACACTCAGAGCAGCAGATACTGATGACTCATCAGGAAAAGAGCTTCATAGAGAGCCCAGCTTCTACAGTGCTCATGTGCAGTTTGTGACACGCGTCCTCGAAGGCTTTCAGATGCACAGTGTGTGTGAGGGGAATGCAGAACTTCAGCTGGTTTGGGATTCTGCATCAGAGAGGGTCATCAAGGTCAGACCTCTGTGTCTCATTCAGTATTCAGACACTGCAGAGGCACAGACTGCATTACAGACGCTCCTCCTCTACTGCAACATGCTTCAGCCCAACACACACACACACACACACACACACAACCAGCCTGATCCATCACACTTCTGCCTGATGATTCTGCATGCTACTGCTTTAATGTCATCTATTTATCTGTCTATATGATATTAACTATGAATATAACAAAGATCCTTGTTATCATAAGTAACAAAGTAACCATTGCACCTACACTGCAAAAGATACTCAATGGAATATTTTGGATCCCCAGAATCTTCTGGAAATTATTCTATATATATTCAATATGTATATTGAAGTTCCCACAATTTAGGAATTTGTGTGTGTGTGTGTGTGTGTGTGTGTGTGTGTGTATACAGTCAAACCAAAAATGATTCAGACACCAGATATAATGTTTGATATTTTTTTACCAGTGGGTGCAGGACACTATAGTTGATTTATGTAAGTGAGGATAGCAAAATAAAGTAAACTGTGACATATTATACCCAAAAATTCTTCATACAGTGGACTACCAGTAAAACTTGTGATTTGACACTTTGACCTGAGCATGTTTTGTTACATAACTCTATCAAAGTTATCTGACATCATCGAGATGAATTTGTTCTGACACAGTTTACTGTAACTCTTGAGTTCTCGTCATATTTTATTACCATTTTCTAAACTATAGCGAATAAACTGTGATAATGTGAGAAATGTTGAAGGTGTCTGAATAAATTTTGGTTTGACTATACATTTCAGGTGCCTCAAAACCTTAGTTTATAAGAAAATATAAAATAAAATAAAGTAGCCAATTTCAGCTACACTGCAAAATATGGAAATTCTTCTTCTGGATGCATCAAATTCCCAAATGTGGGAACTTCAATATGCATATATTTCAAGTCCCTCAAAACCTTAGTTTGTGAACCCCAGACAGCCTCTGAAGTCATTGCAGGAACTTCCCCGAATGTATTTTTTTCATGCATTTGTGCTTCTTTGACTTTTTTATTCCTCCCCCCTCTCCACTGGGCGAAAAACAAGCAGATGGAGGCAGTGAATGAGTGAGCTCTCTCCTGGGACTCTGTCTTTTTGCTCAGGGTTGCAGGTTTGCCCCTTCACCACCGCCCCTGCGTCAGATGATGCTCGCGCTCTCTGGCTATAAAAGCCGCTGGTGCGCCATCCCGACCTGCACTTTCCTCTCTCTTTCGATCTTACCTCATCCACACTAACTCCACTCACTCAGTCTGTGATTTCGAGCATTTCAGCATGAGTTACTCCAGCGATATGTACACGAGCAGCTCCTACAGGAAGGTTTTTGGAGATGCGCAACGGCGCGTTCCGATGGGAAGCAGCCCGTCTCGAGTGACGCTGAGTTACCGATCCGCACCGCAGCATCAGCACCGCACCTACGGTTCTCCATCCCCGGTGATCACATCCTCAACTTACCGGAGCAAACTGGCCTCTGGACGCGGCGGCGGCTTCCAGGAGTCGGTGGACCTGACGCAGACCACCGCGATCACCAACGAGCTGAAGATCATCCGCACCAACGAGAAGGAGCAGCTGCAGGGCCTAAACGACCGCTTCGTGACGTTCATCGAGAAGGTGCACAACCTCGAGCAGCACAACAAAGTCCTGGAGGCGGAGGTCGCGCTGCTGCGCCAGCGTCACAGCGAGCCGTCGCGTCTGCACGATCTCTACGAGCAGGAGATCCGCGAGCTGCGCGCGCGCGTCGAGGAGCTGACGCACGAGAAGAGCCAGATCCACCTGGACTGCGTGCAGATGAACGAGGCTCTGGAGCGCCTCAAGGACAAGCTGGAGGAGGAGAGCCGGCTGCGAGAGGAGGCCGAGAGCAGCCTGAAGGGATACCGCAAAGACGTGGACGACGCCACGCTGACGCGCCTGGAGCTGGAGAAGAAAGTGGAGTCGCTGCTGGACGAGATCGCCTTCCTCAGGAAGGTGCACGAGGAGGAGCTGCAGGAGCTCCAGGCGTCGCTTCAGGCCAGCCAGGTATGAAACACCTCAGATTTCATCATTTAAAACAAGGAAATCTCTTTTGGCTGCTTTTAGAGAGGATCTGAGCGCTTTCCAGCTGTTCAGTTAACACCTACACTCTTAAAAATAAAGGAGCTTCACGATGCAATAGAAGAAGCTTTTTTTTTTTTTTTTTGACTAAATGGTTGCATAAAGAACCTTTAACATCTGAAGAAGCTTTCTGGCGAAAGAAGATTCTTCAGATTATAAAAAGGTAAGAAAGAGGTGCTTCTTTGACTGAATGGTTCTTTGTGGAACAAAAAATGGTTCATCTATGGCATCGCTGTGAAGAACCTTTTAAGCACCTTTATTTTTAAGAGTGTAGATATGAAGAGTTTATTTGCTAAAACAGATTACTCCGTTTTTATTCTTTTTCATAAGTCATGTTTTTATTGTGTTTTATTGTGATAGTTAGCTGTATTTTTTAAGTTATTATTATTTAATCAAAACAACCCAACTGCAGTTTGATTGATATTAATTGGAAAGCAGAGTAAAAAAAAAACAAAAAAAACATGATTTTTGAAAAATTTCTTTTTTTTTTTGAGTTATCTGTTTTTGCAAATAAACTCTTCACATATTACTAGGCTGGGAGACCATCTTAAAGCAGCTAAGACCTGGGCTGAGTTATGTTTTCACACTGATTTAGAGATTTACATCGCAAATACATAACGCGCAATAGTTGCAAAGGCATCGCTACATAACATGCTTGATTCTAGTGAAATAAAATTAATCAGTTCAGACAGATATTGTATGCATGTTATTGAAATCACTGCGTAACATACTGTGTACAATATTTTGTGAGTTGCTCTAAAATATGCTTTGCATAAGTTCAGTTTAAAGTGTAAGATAGATCTTGAATTTAATAAAAAATAAATTACAAAAAGTGTAGAAATAAAAGTATGAGCATCATAGAAGTCCACCTTTTGATGTTATTTAAATCACTACATAATACAATATAATATTTTGTCAATTGTTATTCTAAAATATGTTTAACATCATAACTGCAAAAGTTTAGTTTGCTGTACAAAAACAGATATTATCTGATAATTCTGACAAGCATAGAAATACTTTTTGATATGTTACAGTTTTGCAGCGTCACTCATGACTGTGTGATTTATGCCGTGGCAGAAAGATGGGAACAGCATTCTTATCAACTTCCAGTAAAATTAAACCAGTTGTGGTTAAGACAAATATTGCATATGCTTTAGATTTGGTTTGGGAATTGCTACATAATATATATAAATTATCCTTGTAATATTTAAATATTATTATAATGCTGATATTTCAATAATAACAATAATACATAAATTATATTTTTATATTCAATTCAAGTGAATCAGCCTGACTACATTGGTTTACATCGGTTATTTTAAAGGTCATATCAGGTAGAAATGTCTTTATAGGCTAATATCATTTTGCAATGTATGATAGATCTGATTTGAGAAGAAAAGCATATAAATAGCAGAAATGCAGTGAAGTTCTGTGTTTATTAATAACTCTGAGTGTGGGCATGCATATGATGACTGTGCAGTGTCACTGAGGGCGGTCTGGAGGATTTACAGCACTGCAGCTCACACATTCAGAATCACAGCCTGCACTGCAGCAGTCTAAACCTGCATTCATTCATTCATTCATTCTCTCACGCAGCTTCAACATCTCCAAAAGTATATTTAATCAGTCCAAGACAAGGACGGGTGCTTAGGGTGAAATGTATTGAAAGTTGAAAGGGTTGTTATTGATGGGGAGTTCACACTTCCTCACCTCTTGCAGATGATGATGATGATGATGATGATGATGATGAAGATGCAGTAGCGCAGGATTTTAGGTGTGGCTGCAGAGCGCAGCGTCCTTGAGAGGGACTGCATCACTTTACACTCACTCTACTTCTGCACTACTGAACAGAACATTTCCGGCTGGGTTTCTTTTAAACGTCATAAACTTTCCTTCAATGTTTCATCTGAAAATAAATCATCAGAGTATAAGTGAGCGTGTAAGCTGATGCTCATCGTGCATGGACTGCTGTTCTCTGCTGATGAATTGCGGTTGCGTCCCGATTCAGGCGCCTTCATCTTTCCTTGTGCACTGAAACCCCTGAGTGTGCACTACATCCCACAGCCCCGAGGGCTCAACACTTCATTACCACACATTACACTCAAAGACTGATTAAATGCACCATGACCAACATTAGCACTTCATATGCTGCTTTTTCACTGCCGATGCAACTTCACTACACATTAGTTCATTGATTACATTCACTCTAAATCTGTTTATTTATCAGTATATTCAAATAACCACTGACAAATAAACAGCTTTCTATATATGGAAAGAATGCCTCATATTTATGCCAACTAATATATGCAAAAGTAAATATGTATAGCTGTAATTTAATTTCTTTTTAGCTCAGATGTAAATTAGTGTTTCAGGGGATTAATTATTCATTAGAAATCAATAATGATTCAGTAGTTTCCTCAACAGATCAATACTAGTCAGTTTTACAGACTAAAGAATATTTATGGTTATCATTCACCACCGTTCAGAATTTTGGGGTAATACACTGCAAAAAAATGATGTCAAAATTTAGTTAGTTTTTACTTAAAACAAGCAAAAATATCTGCCAATGGGGTAAGAAAAAAATCTTAATTCAAAGGCTAAACAAGAATATTTTTCTTGCCCCATTGGCAGATATTTTTGCTTGTTTTAAGCAAAAACTAACAAAATTTAGCATTTTAAAAGAACTGTAATGTGATAATGTGTAATATGCTGATTTGCTGCTCAAGAAACATTTCTGATTATTATCAGTGTTGAAAACAGTTATTATTATTATTTTTATTTTTTATTATTTATTTTATTATTTATTATTATTTTTATTATTATCTATTTTATTATTTATTATTTTTATTATTATTTATTATTTTCAGTTTTTATTATTATTATTATTTTTGTGGAAATTCATACATTTTCCAGGATTGTTTGATGAATATTTTACAAGATAAATGTTTTAAATGTCACTTTTGATCAATTTATTACATCCTTTCTGGAAAAAAAAAAAATCTTACCAACCCCAATCTTTTGAACAGTAGTGCAATTCCTTTTAGTTTTTTTTTTTTTTTTTTTTTTTTTTCAGATCACATGATTAGGTTTTATGTGAAAAAAAAACAGTCATAAGTAGCACAGGTATATTTGTAGCAATAGTCAAAAATACATTGTATGGGTCAAAATTATCCATTTTTCTTTAATGCCAAAAATCATAAGGATATTAAGTAAAGCTCATGTTCCATGAAGATATTTTGTAAATTTCCTACCGTAAATATATCAAAACTTAATTTTTTGATTAGTAATATGCATTGCTAAGGACTTCATTTGGACAACTTTAAAGGAGATTTTCTCAATATTTTGATGTTTTTTGCACCCTCAGATTCCAGATTTTCAAATAGTTGTATCTCAGCCAAACATTGTCCAATCCTAACAAACCACACATCAATGGAAAGCATATTGATATGTATAAATCTCAGTTAAAAAATGACCCTCATGACTGGTTTTGTGCTCCACATATATATATATATATATATATATATAATATGTACATATTAATGTTATCTGTATTAAATGGATTAAGAGCTGGTTCTTCACGCTCAGGTGTCTGTTGAGATGGACGTCAGTAAGCCTGACCTGGCAGTGGCTCTGAAGGACATTCGTGTCCAGTACGAGTCTCTCTCCGCCCGGAACCAGCAGCAGGCGGAGGAATGGTACCGCTCTAAGTTCACCACTGTGACAGAGGCAGCGGTGCGGAACAATGATGCTCTGAAGCAGACCAAAGATGAGCTGAGTGAGTACCGCCGACAGCTGCAGGCCCGCACGCTGGAGATCGAGGCCCTGAAAGCCCATAACGAGGCCTTTGAGAGACAGCTGGCCGAGATGGAGGACCGCCACAACAACGAGATCGGAGAGCTGCAGGTCAGGGCGCTTCACTTTCACATTACACATATAGCAGGGGCTACTGGTAAAATTGCTCCTATTTTGTGTTTTTCTCATTTAATTAAACAAAAGTCTGTTAAAAATTCTATTATAAACGCATGATTTTTTTTTTCCTATTTTAATATATGTGAAATTTAAATTTATTCCTGTGATGAAAGCTGAATTTTCAGCAGCCATTATTCCATTTTTCCAAATTTAATTATATTATAAATTGCTCCTATTTTGCATTTTTCTAATTTAATTTTTAAAAAGTCTATTATAAATTCTATTATGAACATAAGAATTGTATTTATATATATATATATATATACAAATCATCTTTCAGAAATCATATTTTGCATTTTTCCAAATTTAATTAAAAATATATTATAAATTGCTCCTATTTTGTGTTTTTCTAATTTAATTTTTAAGAAGTCTATTGTAAATTATATTATTAACATAAGAATCGTATTTTTTTTCCATTTTAATATATGTGCAAATGTAATTTATTTCTGTGATGCAAAGCTGAATTTTCAGCATCATTACTCCAGTTTTCAGTGTCAAATGATCCTTCAGAAATCATATTCAGCATGTTTCCAAATTTAATTAAAAAAAAAACCTATTATAAATTCTATTAAAAAGAGTTTAATTTAAATTTACTAATTTAGTAGACACTTTTATCCAAAGCAGCTACTTTAGTATCATTGATATATTATAATAGTTTTGATTAATATTTTGAATTAAATTAAATTTTCATATTTTTCTGTTTTCATTGAAATTTTAGTTAAAGTTGTTGTCATTTTGCTGGGGTTTTGTAAAGTGTATTACTTTTTGGTTTATATATATATATATATATATATATATATATATATATATATATATATATATATATATTTCTATTAAATTTAAGTTGTTTGATTTAGTTTTTTTTTTTTTTCATTTTAGTTATTTTAGTACTTAAAAATAAGAAATGTTACCTAGGCAACTAACCAAAATAAAATGTTGAATTTTTTACATTTTATTTTATTTCAGTAAGTGTTTATTTCATTTCAGGTAATGAAAATGTTTTTTATGGTTTTACTTCTAGGTTTAGTTAACCTGGGAAGAACATCATCATTTCATAAAGAAAAAAAGTTCACATTTAAAAAATATTTATCAATTTATAAATATAACCTGATGATCATGTGATCCTGAATGGTTTGAGGCTGAGGATCAAAAGAACATATAACTGTCTGTACAAAAGTGTCACATGTTCAATGTCACAATATTTGCTGCAAAATTCTAGAAAGTTGTGTTTATTTTCAGGTTTAAATAAAACAATTTTTTCAGTGTGGTCTCAAACTTTTGGACCCCACACTGTATGAAAAGACATTTTCAAAAGAAATTGATTGTATTTCTCATCAGAAAGGCCTTGTTGTCTTGTTTGTGCATCAGGACACGATTCAGCAGCTGGAATCTGCTCTGAGGAGCACCAAAGGTGAGATGTCCCGCCACCTGCGCGAATACCAGGACCTGCTGAACGTCAAGATGGCTCTGGACATCGAGATCGCAGCCTACAGGTCAGACTCAGAACCGCGTCATAATCTGAAAAACAATCCAGCCCTCTCCATTGACTCTGTATTACGGGAAGCTGTCATTTCTGACTTATAACAAAAATCAGAACAATGTCTAAAAGCTGCTGCACTGCAAAAAATGATGTTCTTAGTATTCTTCTCTTGTTTTCTAGTATAAATATCTAAACATTCTTGAATCAAGATGCATTTACTTGACAAGTAAAATGACATTAGATATTAAATCTTGTTTTCTAAAAAAAGGATCAAAATGTTGTTAGTTTTTGCTTAAAACAAGCAAAAATATCTGCCAGTGGGGTGAGAAAAATAATCTTAATTCAAACGCTAAACAAGATTATTTTTCTTGCTCCATTGGCAGATATTTTTGCTTGTTTTAAGCAAAAACTAACAAAATTTTGATAACTTTTTTCAGAAAACAAGACATAATATCTTAAGTCATTTTACTTGTAAAGTAAATTCATCTTGACTCTTAAATTTTTAGATATTTGTACTAGAAAACAAGACAAAAATACTAAGAAAATCATTTTTTGCAGTGTAGACATTGTTCTGTTTTTTGTTATCAGTCAGAAATGACAAGAAGGCAGCTTCCCACAATACAAAGTCAATGGAGAGCGTTGGATTGTTTCAGTGGGCGTGGCCTAATGGTGTCATTTACCAGTGTTCCGCCTTCACCCATATATGGTCGTTCCAACAGGAAGCTGCTGGAAGGAGAGGAATGCCGTTTGAGCTCTGTGGGCGGAGCCTTTCTGCAGCCCGCCTTCTCTTATTCATCCAGCCACACTTATGCCCTGAGCGCCTACAGAAGGGGCGGAGCCAAACCTGAGACAGAGGAAGAGGAGGAGCAAGAGGAGGAAGAGGAACAGGAGGAGGAGAAGGAAGAAGAGGACGGAGGAGAGGAAGCTGAGGAGGCCGAGGAAGGAGAAGAACAAGAAGAAGGAGGCGATGAGGAGGAAGAGGAAGAAGAAGAACAAGAGGATGAGAAGGAAAAGGAAAAAGCGGATGAGAAGAAGGAAAAGGAAGAGAAGAAGAGCCCAAAGGAGCAGAAAGAGAACGAGAAGGAGAAGGAGAAAGAGAAGGAGAAGGAGAAGGAAAAGAAGAGCGATAGCAAGGCAGACAGCAAGAGTGAAAAGGGGGACAATAACAAGAGCGAAAAGGCTGCTGCAGTCAAGAGCAAGTAAAGCTGCGTCCGTTTATGTCCTCACTTCTCTGTCCCTCCGCCGAATTCACATCGACACCATCCACTCATCCTCACCATTTCACTGATTTCATCTGCTGATGTGTCTACAGGTGATGAAAGCACTGAAAGATGCCTTGTTTTCTGGAGAGAACTCAAGAGATCAAAGAAACACATCGTTCAGACAAAAATGACCATTTTCTCATCGTTTACTTTCCTTCAATAAGAGATATTAGCTTTATTAAGCTCCAAAAAGACAAATAAGCACCATCACTGCAAAAAATGATTTTCTTACTTAGTATTTTTGTCTTGTTTTCTAGTAGAAATATCTAAACATTCTTGAATCAAGATGTATTCACTTGACAAGTAAAATGACTTGAGATATTAAGTCTTGTTTTCTGAAGAAATGATCAAACTTTTGTTCGTTTTTCCTTAAAACAAGCCACAACATCTGCCAATGAGCTAAGAAATCCAAAGGCTAAACAAGATTATTTTTTCTTGCCCCATTGGCAAGTATTTTAGCTTTAGATCGAAACAAAATTTTGATCTTTTTTTTTTTTTTCAGAAAACAAGATTTAATATCTTAAGTCATTTTACTTGTAAAGTAAATGCACCTTGATTCAAGAATTTTTAGATATTTATACTAGAAACAAAACAAAAATGCTAAGAAAATCATTTTTTTGCATGATAAAAATACCATAAATATTGTCCATGCAATCCATGTGTTTCCATGTGGGGAAAAAAATAGACTGAACTGTAAATCATTTTTAACGTCCTATCTTCTGCATCCTTGAATCTTAAAGAGATAGTTCACCCAAAATGAAACTTCTGTCATCATTTACTCACTTTCATGTCGTTCCAAACCCATTAGACTTTGGTTCATCTTCGAAAACACAAATTAAGATATTTCCAGTTAAATCCTGAGAGGTTTCTGTCCCTTCGCTGAAAGTCCAGGTAACCAAAACCTAAAAGATCCAAAAAGGTCATGAAGGCATCATCAGATGACTGAATTTCCATTGTGGGGTGAACTCCCTAGTGAAAAACAAATATACTAAAATGTATTTGAAATACATTTATTTCATCTTAAGTATACTACAAATACATTTATTTAAAGTGCTTAATAAAAATACCCTGTAATTGTGCTTTTGGTATACTAAACTGGTATAATTAATGTTTGCTAGATTGAAACAACTAATTAATTGTGCAGAAGTCCAATTAGAGATATACTGAAGTATATTTGATTGTGCTAAAGTGGAAGTATTGCAAGTATACTTCAGGTACACTTTAAATATCTTCCATTTAAAGACTGATATTATTCAAAGATCATACGATCCTCGTCAATAGAGACGTTAAAACACATTTTAGGCTTAATGTGCATTGTGCACAAGTAGTGCTCCATATAAAGTTTAATTATCATTTTTTATATCAGTAAGTCTCGAGCGATATGTCAGTAAATATGTTAATAGATTTGAACTATACTTAGTATGAAACAAATGTATTTGAAATAGAAACTTTTTTACTAGGGCTGTTTCTTTAAGCAGTATAATTCACCATGCACTTCTTTTGTATGAAAAAACAAAGCTTTTAGCTTAAGCTAGTCCTTGAAGAAAGTCCCAAAATGACAGTGGGGAGCGTAAATGATGGTAAAATGTTCATTTTTTCACATCAAAACAGCAAAGGTGGTGATGATCAGACTACAAAGACCCCAGTCACACCTGGTGTTCACGTGCCATTATTGCCGTTAGTGCAGGGCAGCACAAAGAAAGGTGATGCTAATGCAGTCCAAATGCAAAACGGACCAAGTTTGCAGGTTCCAACCTCTCGGTGCTATTTGATTTTAAAAACAAGTGAGTTTGGACTTGGAAGAGCTAATTATTCATAGAGCAAAAGCATATCCATTATCTAGAGCTTCACTTGAGTCCTGAATGTACGTCACGAGCCAAGCACAGGGACAGGCCACGTCTCCTAATTTTCCAGCCATTTTAGGGCATCTATACCCACATGAATGAAATTGTCCAAGCTCATTTCATTACGTTCGAACGCTTCATTCACATTCTCATGCAAAGCATGCAACATTTTTCAAAATTATTGTACGCATCCGTCCATCCATTCACGGTTTCCTTAACTGCACCGGTCACACGCGGCGGCATGGAGTTAAACGAGGCTGATGAGATAAAAGATTCAACATTTATGGATTTCAGCGTTTCGATTTGAGAGAGGAGAGCGCATTGTGCATCTGTAGTGTGGGAAAACCCTTCTGCAATTTAGATTCTGACGCTTTAGAGACGATTGCTGCTAAATATCCCTCTATTCCTTCCTGTGTTCAAAAGTGAGTTCCTCTTGATCGGTTCATTCTTGACAGAGCAGATCTCTGTTTCTGAAGTCAATCTTCCTCTCCATCCGGACCTCTTGACGTATTTCTCTTTTTCTCTCTTTCTAATCCAGAGCATGGCTTCCGAGTTTCCTGCGTGTTTCTGCTCACAAAAGAGTGAATTACATTAAATATGGTCAGGCCACTGCTGAAATCAAAAGAAAAAAGTTTTTTTTTTTTTTTTTGTTTTTTGTTTTTTTGTATAATGAAAATTAAGATTGCTTTTAGGATGATTAAGATTTGTTGCTCCCACAACCAATTCTTATTAGTGTAATGCATCTAGACATTCTCATTACTTTTCTTAATATTCTCATACTTTTTTATTGTATTACAGTAAAAAATAATGAGAATGATTAATAATATTTACAGCATTTGTACTATTAAAAAGTGCTGTGATTAAATTAAATTAAATTAAATTAAATTAAATTAAATTAAATTAAATTAAATTAAATTAAATTAAATTAAGTTATTGGCAGTACAACAAATGCTACCATGATGTATAAATGCTTTACCATTTAAATAAAGTGTCATTTTTATCACTTTATAATACTTGGAATTGGGAGGGAGGTGTTTCATTTTAATGAAAATGCTAAAAAAAAAAAAAAAAAAGTCTTATTTTCTTTATGCAAAAAAAATGTTTGATTTTGGGGTTAAATGCAATCTGGGCATGCTCTGGACCCAAGGAAGAGAGAAAGCATGAGTCTGTGTACATGATTTTTATGTTTGTGTGTGTTTTTTGTGTGCATTCAAGAGCTTTCATGCTTTAAGGAGCAGAGTAAACACTCATATTCTGTGGATTGTGCAGCTGCTGTTGACAGATCCGGCTCTCTTTTCTCCCTGCAGATGACAGGCAGGCCATAGAGAGGGCAGAGGGGTCACATACAGTCACACCAACAGCCATAGTGAAGGGCTATTACTCCAGAAAAAGCACCATTCACACAGCTATCTGAACCGCCACCAATGACCCTTCACAGTGAAAGATTACAGAATGCAGATTATATGACAGTATGGCCTGGTGTCACGATTTCATAAAGTAGAGCTGTGAGAAAGCTTCAGGATTGTTTCTAAAATGTGCTCTTATCTTCATCTTTCACAATAAATACACTTATGAAACAAACAACACTCAGTACTTTGCTATATCTTTATTTTTAAAAATGATTTAAAATATCAACATCATGGATGGAAAAACAACTAAGGAAAGCAACTGAATACTGTGTCATATTCATTTCACTTTTCAAAATTCTATTTATGCATTTGGGTAGCTTGTTTCAGGTCACATTTCTTCTAAACCTTTGTGCATATGAAACGTTTCATGTCTGCTCACAGAATAGTGTTGCTCTGACAAATTCTTACTTCAGACTCGTCTGAAACAGCTAATCAACCCTCACCCTCATTATCCCTGATTTGAACTCTTTCCATCAATGGTCTTGGTTTTTAAAATCGTTTTATCAATAAATATATACAGTAGTAATTGAAAATGTTACATGTGTTGTTTGTTAAATAAGACTGGATAGGTGAGACTAGTTTGTAGTTCCAGAAAAAAATGTTCTCAAATATTTTCTCTTGTGTAAATAATGAATTGATTTAGAAAATCTGTCAAACCCAGTGCACTGTTAATGGAGTTTTCCGTTTTTTTTTTTTTGTTTTTTTTTTAATACATGTTACATTGTGTTCTGTTTTAAGGTTAAAGGAAAGGCAGAAAATTACCAGAACTGTTTTCTTAAAGTTTGCAGGAAATGTGTAAAGTGTGATGACGTGTTTATGGCAGGATTCGGTCTCATTTTTGCAGCAAATAATCTAAAAGAGTAGGAAAGGAGGGAAGAGCGAGATTTCCAATAAATGTGATGAAACAGTGCAGCAAATTATTCATGAAATGAATCAATCAAGAGGAGGTTCAGTGTGCATGGCCTGATTCACTTGGAGCTTGACAATATGAGGGGGTGGGATAGATTTGCTTGATGTGTGTAAAAATCTACGTAAATGCCTTAATCATGAATCTAAACTGCTTAATAGAGTCCTCACGTTTTCTGCATCTCGACGCTGTTTCAGAGACGTTCAGGAGCGCTGACACTTTACCTGTATGACTGCTAACTGATTCAGTGATGTTCCCCTAAAGCCAAATAAAGCCATTTATCAACCAAACACCACACACTGCCTCTTTGTCTCTGTGTTGTGTTGTGATATAGCAATGCTATTATTACTATATTAAAGTAGCAGCTCAGTTGTCTTCAAAGTAGAGATAGCTTTTGTTGTTTAATTGTTTTTACTCAGTTACTCTACCAGTCAAAAGTTTTTGAAAAGTAAGATTTTTCATGTTTTTTAAAGAAGTCTCTTCTGTTCACCAAGTCTGCATTTATTTGATCCAAAGTACAGCAAAAAAACAGTAAGATTTTGAAATATTTTTACTATTTGTAATTTATTTCTGCGATGCGCAGCTGTATTTTCAGCATCATTACTCCAGTCTTCAGTGTCACATGATCCTTCAGAAATCATTCTAATATGCTGATTTACTGCTCAAAACAAAAACAACAGCAACAACAACAACAAAAACATTTATTATTATTATTATTATGTTGAAAACAGCTGAGTAGAATTTTTTCAGGTTTCTTTGATGAATAGAAAGTTCAGAAGAACAGCATTTATCTGAAATAGAAATCTTTTATTATAAATGTCTTTATCATCACTTTTGATACATTTAAAGCATGCTTGCTGAATACAAGTATTCCTTTCTCTAATTTCTTTTCCAAAAAAAAAGAACAATCATGAAAAAAAAAATGTACTCAACTGTTTTAGATATTGATAATAATAATAATAATAATAATAATGTTTCTTGAGCAGTAAATCAGCATATTAGAATGATTTCTGAAGGATGACACTGAAGACTGGAGTAATGATGCTGAAAATTCAGCTTTAATCACAGCAATAAAGTACATTTTAAAATATATTTTAAAAAAAACTGTTATTTTAAATAGTAAAAATATTTCAAAATGTTACTGTATTTCCTGGATCAAATAAATGCAGGCTTGGTGAGCAGAAGAGACTTCTTTAAAAAACTAAAAATCTTACTGTTAAAAACTTGTTAGTTTGGTAGTGTATGTCAAACTATAAACTGTTAAAGTGCTACACTATCAGCTACTAACTACACCAAACCTATTTAAAATGAATATTGACATTGTGATTGTGTCTTTGTCTTTGCCAAATATGTAATAATATGTGATATGTAATAATAAGAAAATCACTCTTTATGTAGTTTCAACATTAGCTTGTAAATATGTATTATATGTAATTTCGCGTCGAGACTAAATTTTCAACATGCAGATTTTTGCAATGTGGTGGAATAGTCCCGCCTTCTGAATAAAAGCTCAAGCAACAGTAAACATAAGAGTAAAGCCTTAGAATGAGACATTTTCATAGTTTGCATTAGTGCTGTCAAACAATTAATCGCGATTAATTGCATCCAAAATAAAAAAAATTGTTTACATAAAATATTTGTGTGTACTGTGTATATTTATTTTGTATATATAAATACACACACAAGCATGTGTATATATATTTATTAAAAATATGTTTATATATTAAAAAGAAAAAAAATATATATATATATATAACATCAAATATATGACTATAAATATATACATGTAAATACTTTCAAAATATATACTGTATGTGTGTGTATTTATATATACATAATAAATATACACAGTACACACACATATATTATGTAAACAAAAACTTTTATTTTGGATGCAATTAATCGCGATTAATTGTTTGACTGCACTAACTCACTCCAATATTTTCAGCTGTATAGATTTAGGCTCGCACACAACTGGATAATTTAACAGAACATGAAAAACTGAATGAATACTATAAAATAGCACCAGAAGGCTCCATATTTTTAGGACATGATGCTATAACAATGTCATGCTTTTATAGATATGTACCATTTTCTTGGAAGATTTGATTTACTGGTACATAAATATGGTAATCATTTATACATTCAGTAGGAATGGATGAATGGATCATCAGAGTTTCAGGAGGGCAGTTAGCACGTCTTAAAAAGGCTTCAGACTGAGATATTTCATTACTGCATGTCCTGAGAGGGAGACTAGACAGAGCGTATAAATTATGCATCCAGCAAACTCTCATTCTGCTGATGGCACATCTCCTGTTCTTGGCTAGACGAATCCAGAGCAACTCTAAAATGTAATGCTCTCAGCTCTTTGGGAATCAATCACATCAAAATCTGTGACAGTGGGTGATTCTCTTTATTAGCGTACATTACTGTTCAAAAGTATGGGGTCAGTAAGATTTTTTTTTTTTTTTTTAACTTTCACTCTGTAAAAAAAAAAATGTGTTATAGTCTTTTGTTATCATTTAGAACAGTGAATATATTTATAATATTAGCTTTCTAATATTAGAGTTCAAATAAATGCTATTCTCTTAAAATTTCTATTCATCAAAAATTCCTGGGAAAAAATATCTAGCACCGTTTCCATAAAACATTTTAAACAACAAAACTGTTTTCAGCAGTATTAAGATACAAAGTAATATTTCTTGAGCAGCAAATCAGCTTCTTAGAATAATTTCTGAAGAATCATATCACAGTGAAGACTTGAGCAATGATGCTGAAAATTCAGCTTTGATGTGATATGAATAAATGATAGTTTAAAATACATTAAAATAGAAAACAGTTATTTTAAATTGTAATAATATTTCACAACATTCCACTGTGTTTTTGATCAAATAAATTCAGTATTGGTGACCAGAAGAGACTTCTTTCAAACACATTAAAAAATCTTACTGACCTCAACATTTTGAACAGTATACTGTAAATAAGGGATATACAGTTTGTCATTATTTTGTCACAATGACTGACAGACTGCACATATCTGACTTCTTATGTGGCTATTTTCTGGAATAAAGATGTGAATATGTGGAATTGTTTGATTTGTTTACTTGATGCAAGAAACTGGCACAACACATAAATAGAGTTTAGTGCTCATTATATAAAAATATTTTACCACATCATGCTTTGTTCAGCGAACATGTTTTGCAGATGGTCAACCTCTGACTCAAATGTAGAGTCCTCTGAAGCATATCCAGTTCCTGCTAAAAAAAGAAAGAAAAAAAAAAGTCCTGAAATATTTCATCAGTTAAATTATCAAAAGACAGCAGCTTCATTTTGGCAATGATTATGTGCCAGAAATAATCTCAGTGAACATTAATGGCTATGATTGCACATTCAACTAGAGCAGAATAATAATAATATAGAGAGATTTGTTCATTGCTGAAGTCATGCAGGAAACACAAGGGAACATGATAAGAACATGTATTATTAGTTATATGCATACTTTTTAAATTAATACTTTAATTTTGTGATTTATATGATTTAATCACCTATTTGAAACACATGCTTTAAAACTAAAATATCTCCATGATCATTGCATGGTGATGATGTTCAGGAGTGCGATGAGCACTAGCTTAAAAGAGATTTTCAAAGAAGCACTAAAACCCTGCAGTACTGAATTATATTTGTGGGACTGGCAACTTTACCATCAATATTATTGTATCTTGTCCTCAGCCCCCTCCCTCCATCTCTCTGCTATATATAGGCTTCTGCATTGCAGATGTCCCAGAACCCAAAGCCTGCAGTCGCGTGTGAGATCTTGTTTTAATTCCCAGGTCAAAACTGTTCAATCTCGCATGCACACACACAGACACACAGACTGCATATCTAATACAGCATGACACAGCAGAACAGTGAGGTGTAACACACACACACACACACACACACACACACACACACACACACCATGTTCAAAGCAACAATATTCACCTTGATGCAGCTGTCTAGGACATTTAAACCAAAGCTTTTGCATCTTTATAAATGTTTTTTCTGTTTGTGATGCTACAAAGACTTCCTTTAGATGCATTTGGTACCTAAAAGGTTAATGTGGATAAATTATATTAGTCTATAAATCAGTGCTTGTGCAGCCGCAGTGCCCTGGAACATGACTGGAGTCTGACCATCTGTAAACATACTCAAGGGTTTACAGAAAGTCCAGACGAACCCACCTGGAGGATTTACTGTTAAATGTAGTTCAGAGTGAAAAATGCTTTAAACAACATAACAAAAGTGCATACAAGAACAGCACTGTGTATTCAAGCTTATCTGGTTGGCAACATATAAGCCTGTGAAGTGCACACACGAGTGGCTTTTATCAAAATGACTTTTTTTAAATGCTTAAGCGAAATATTTTTTTTTTTTTTTTTTTTTGGAACCACACAAGTATATCCTCCCACACGGAAACAGGACACTTAAAATCTCTGAGGGGGAAAAATAAAACCCAATTCAATCTGACTCGAACATGTGGTCTTTAGCGCCACCCAATGTCTACACTTTGTAAAGACATTTTATTACCCATAACAAAAAAAATATGAAAACAAAAGAGAAAAGAGCCGTCTTATATTGGCCCGAATCGCGTTCCCTATTACTACACGGAAGAATTTTTAATAAAATTATCAAATGCATCAATAAAATCACCTGTTAAATACATAGAACAGCCACAACTGGCTTAATTTAGCAGGAGATAAATTATTAAATTACCAACATCTTAACACTTTATTTTTACTTGTTACACGTTGCATGTACTTACTATTATAACAATAAATTATGCATAATTACATGCAAGTATTTCTAAAACAAACTATAGTACATATAGTAAGTACATGTAGTTAATTAAAATTACTCAGTCCTTAAATATATAATTACACTGTAACATGGACACCTTAAAATAGTGTAAGCCACATCTTTGGTACACAGAAAACACTGTTGTGCATCTGTTACTAATCACCACACTAACCGTGAATTTTAAAATATTATCTTATACAAATTTGTGGGAAAAGATGTGCACTTAATTGCATTAAATTAGCACTTTATATAGACCACAGAACTGTGAAATTACATATAAAACTGCGTCAAAAAGTACTAATGCCTATTTTACAAATTTGAACTATAGCACTTTAATTATAAATAACATGAAACCAAATGTCTAAAAACATTAATTTCACACTTAATTATATTAAAGCATATTATTAGGCTAGGCTCTAAACACGAGATTTAAATAAATAAATAAATACACATTAATACTTATTTAGATGTTTATATGTATGCTAAAGTGTACTTTTTCACAATAAAAGTACAAAACGTTTATAGTATTTACATATACACCATAATTAAAAGTCATTACTTTAAATACATTTAACTTAACGCAGGTCACACTGACTGCACAAACACAATCCTGGGCTGCGTTTCCCAAAAGCATCGTAAGCCTACATTGATCGTAGCTCCATTGGTTTCAATGGGTTTACGATGTACTTAAGCTTACGATGCTTTTGGGAAACGCAGCCCAGGTTGACATTTTGGCCCACAAACATTGAAACATGAAAGACAGAGGCAGACGATGTAAAATAAGAACAAACAACATTGTTTCATATAAAATGTTTTTATCATTTCCATTTTTCAGTATAAAACAGCTCCATAGCTCTGGCCAATTCAACAAACAATTCCACAGTCACAGCAGGAAAGATCAGACACTTCCTGTTCCTGTCTCTCTCTAAAACACCTGACATTTGGGTCGAAGGGAGCGGGGCTTATTTGCCATTCTAGTTTTGGCGATAGAACATTAACGCAAAACTCTAACAAATCACTTGTGGTTAGCTAGTATATCATTAATATTAACTTAAAAAAAAATAAAAAAAGTGAACGAATGAACGGATGAACACAAGCGGATCTGGTCACATCCCAAACACAAGTCCTTGAGTCCATGTCCACAGCGACCCCAGCGGGAACTATGCGGTCTTCTGCTGACCCTTCTTACCGATCAGGGACTTATGGATGTGAGGAATCACACCTGCGAGAAGAAAGCAAACACACAAGCGCTTCACATCCTCATCCGTCAACACGGCAGTGTGTTTGCAACGAGCACAAAGAAATTAAACTCCGACATACCTCCACCAGCGATGGTGGCCTTGATGAGAGAGTCCAACTCCTCGTCTCCACGAATGGCCAGCTGTAGATGGCGAGGAGTGATACGCTTCACCTTCAGATCTTTTGAAGCGTTTCCTGCCAACTCCAAAACCTACAGTCAAAGAAAAAATTATTCAGACACCAGATATAATTGAGTTTTTTTTTTTTTTTTTACTAGTGGGTGCAGGATACTATAGTTCATATGTGACCCTGGAGCACAAAACCAGTCATAAGCGTCTCTTTTTTTTTTAAGATTTATACAATCTGAAAGCTGAATAAATAATCTTTCCATTGATGTATGGTTTGTTAGGATAGGACAATATTTGTCTGAGATACAACTATTTGAAAATCTGGAGTCTGAGGGTGCAAAAAAAAAAAAAAAGTTGTCCAAATGAAGTTCTTAGCAATGCATATTACTAATCAAAAATGAAGTAGAGATATTTACAGTAGGAAATTTACAAAATATCTTCATGGAACATGATCTCAATATCTTAATGATTTTTGGCATAAAATAAAAAAGGATAATTTTGACCCATACAATGTATTGTTGGCTATTGCTACAAAAATACCTGTGCTACTTATGACTGCTTTTGTGCTCCAGGGTCATATTTATGTAAGTGAGGATAGCAAAATAATATGAACTATGATATATTACACCCAAAAATTCTTCATACAGTACACTGCCAGTAAAATTTTGTCCAAAAATAATTCAGACTGGTATTATCTAATTGTGAACTTAAATTTAACAGCTGAATAATTTTTGGTGGATTGTAATTCATTGCATACCTTTCTATCAGAGTTATCTAACATGATCAAGAAGAATGTGTTCTGACACAGTTTTAACTGAGTTCTTGTCATATTATTACCATTTTCTAAACTATAGCGAATAAACTGATATAATGTGAGAAATGTGGGAAGGTGTCTGAATAAATTGTTTTGACTGTATAGCACAAGAATTACAGACAATTAAAGACAAATCAGCACTAATGAGTCTTACTTCAGCTGTGAGATACTCAAGGATGGCTGCGCTGTAGACGGCTGCTGTCGCTCCGACACGACCATGGCTTGTAGTGCGGGTCTTCAAGTGCCTGTGGATACGGCCCACTGGAAACTACAAATTACAGACACGCACTCCCTTAGAAAGCAGCACCTGACATTGTTTATTAGACTTTGCAACCTAAAAAAAAATCTGACTGAAGGATATAACAAAAGGACATTTAAACATGGACAAACCTATGCAAATCATGAAAACAGACGCTCACCTGAAGTCCGGCCCTTTGTGAGCGAGACACTGCTTTCGCCTTGGCCTTGCCACTGTCTTTACCTGCCTTTCCTCCTGCCTACAAAACAACACACAGACTCTGATCCAACACACACAAACACCATCAAGCATTTCACTGCACAGAGCAGTTAATTAGCATGATATTCTGAGCAGACAATTATGGTCATTTGTATTTGCATCAGCATATTAGCGGTGCAAAGACATTCAAAGTACACTGAAAAATATTAATGCATTTTACATATAATAATTAAATATGCAATCTTTAAATTTCTATATAAAGTAAATAAAAAACGTATCAATATAATTCACATTATTAAACATTGTATTAAAAGAAAAAAAATCAAATATGCAACAGCAAAAAAAAACACGAATATTTATGATGAATATATGCAACAATTTCCCATACGCAAAAAAATGTGTAACAATATAACTGACATACAAATTAAATACTACAAAAATTATATCTATACCCATAGAATATATACGTTACATTTTTATTAAATTACTTAATGTAATGTTTAATTTAGCACGTAATTTAATTTTGATATGTAATAATATAATTACAAAACATATGGCATTTCATTTTTATGCAAAAAAACAACATGTAATATCTTGTAATCTCGCGAAATTTAACATTGCAAACTATTACATCATTTATATAGCATATTTACAACAAAATACTTTTTTGACACGTTAAAAAAAAAAAACACGTAACAGTGTGTTAAGCGGTAAGCGTGTCAACTATTGTGAAAATCATCAATACATTTATTATTAGTGCATTACTCATATGCAAATAACCACGGGTGTACTTAAGCTCTACAACAAGAACAAAAAATCAAATAAAAAGCAGGTTTGGAGAAGATACTCCACTTCTGTTGGCAATCTGCACCGTTTCCCGGCCTGAGGCTATGATTCAACATCCATCAGGAACAGGATCCTGCTCTTCCTTCAAATGAATTAAAGTTGAACTAAAAACTTGCAGCAAAGCCATCTGCAACGAGTCGATTAACATCAGCAGTTACAGCAGAAATCTCCCGCTCGCTCACAGACGACACTCTTCATCCCTGTTTCTGAGGTTAAGCTGCACAAACTACACAAACACAGCGCGGATCTCAGGAGTCTGCGGCTTCTGAAGAACTGTGCGGGAAATAAAGTTGATTCGAACTCAGATGATCCGCTCCACACCGCTGCTAACGGATTACAGAGCTCAGCTTAGCTCTCCTGCTCGGAGAAATCTCACAAAAACTAAGACGTACATCAACAAAACCCTTCAAATAAAGACGACAGCTGGCTAATCGCTTAAATCAGGACAACATTCGTCCAGATTAAATGAACAGAATCTACAGAAAGACCGCTAGCAGCACGAGCTAGCCGCGCGGAGCTAGCGCGGAGTCTCCAGAAAGACGACAGATCCGCACTAAAACACAAGAAGACGCATTTCGAGCTACAGAAAACAGATTTACGGTCCGACGCTGAAGAATTACATACCATTTCAGCGAAGTATTACTTGAATGGGCCGCGGGGAGGTCTGTGTAAAATCTATTTCGCCCCTTGACTCAGAAGAACAATAAACCCGTTCAGCAGAGAACGCTTCAGGCAAACCGAGCGCTGCAATCAGCCAATCAGAACGCCTGTTGTTGATTCGAATTTCGGGAAGGCCAATGAGATTTCAGCATGTATCTGCTTCTACCATCCCCCATCGATGAATGCTGTTTGTACGGATAACACAGGGGGCGGGGCTTGGCTGAAATTTTACACAAAACATTTAACCTCTATTTAAAAGTCATTAATGACCTGACAAAAATGACAAGAACTCACGATTTTATGTAAATGACTTAAGAGTGAGCTGAATAATAAAACGAAATAAAAATTATAATCAAACTTTTTTCTAATCTCACTTTTGTAATTATGTCACACGAGGCGAAATCAATGTTAAAACATTTTCGGTTAATAACAATAAATTGGTGATTATTTTATAATAGATATAATCAAGGGAGTCTTTAATATTTTCCTTTATACAGCTTGCTGAACTCGTGGATCAATACTATAATCGCCAACATTTGTTTACACTAAGGAGATCTAAAACTTATGATGTAAAGGACGCAGCCTATGAGAAAACATAAAGGCGACTGTTTATTTTCTATGCATAAAAAAAAACAGTTATACGATGGATAAAAAAGCAAAAAAAAAAAAAAAAAAAAAAAAAAAAAAAAAAACAGGCATAAAGTATGAAATGAAAAAATTAAAAATAAAAAACACAGTAAATAACAAATAATTCTCTTCATACTGCCATTGTACTAATAGGCCAGAACAAATTATTAAATATGATCTTTAAAATATTTACTTTTCATTAAGTTGGCAGCGTATCGTTTTTCTGTCTAGTATTAATATGTATAAACCTGAAGGCAAACATTTTTGTATTTGTATAGCCTTTTCACAATTATCTTTTCGGTCTCTGAAGACTTTTTAATTTTTACATTTTATTTTTAAATTTATTTTCCTATTTTTGTTTATTTATATATACACATGTATTTTATTCACATCTTATTTTTATTATCTGTGTTGTTGTTGTTGTCTCTGTGTACTGGAAGCTTGTGACACTAAAACAAATTCCTTGTATGTGTAAACATACTTGGCAATAAAGCTCTTTCTGACTTCTGACTAATTTATTATCATGAAAAAATAAATAAAATAATTCTGAAGCAAATCATTTTCTGCTTTTGTCTATTTATTTGTACATTAGATGTATTTTAACAAGAAAATGTTCTCCTTTAACCTTCATCCTTCCCTCGCGTTTTGTAACAACGTGTGTTGTATGTGTGTGTGTGTGTGTGTGTGTGTGTGTGATCCATGTTCAAGTGCGACAGAATTTAATTTTTTTTTAAAAAAACGCCATTTTTCCACATTCCATTCATTCCTATGGTTGGGTCAAAATGACCAGCGAGGGAAGGATTTGTAAAAAAAAATTTACAGCCATATAAATCCTCGAATCCACTCAATATTTTTGTGTGTGTGTTCCAAATTCAAGTGGAACAAAAGTCTTGTTCCACTTAGATGAACACACAATATTTTAAAAAATTGTAAAATATAAAAAATATAAATAAATAATATCCGGGTCAAAATGACCCAAGGGAATGAAGGTTAAATTTTCCGTGACGACTTTATTTATAAGTTCTTATATGTGCTACAAGCACGGGTATAGGCCTGTTTGTGCCAACAATACATTGTATGGGTCAAAATTATCCATTTTTCTTTTACGCCAAAAATCATTAGGATATTAAGTAAAGATCATGTTCCATGAAGATATTTTGTAAATTTCTTACCGTAAATATATCAAAACTTAATATGCATTGTTGTATGCATTGCTAAGGACTTCATTTGAACAACTTTAAAGGTGATTTTCTCAGTATTTAGATTTTTTTGCACCCTCAGATTCCAGATTTTCAAATAGTTGTACCTCAGCCAAATATTGTCCTATCCTAACAAACCATACATCAATGGAAAGATTATTAATTCAGCTTTCAGATGACAGGTTTTGTGCTCCAGGGTCACATATTTAAACGGCTAGAGAGCGGTAAACACCACAGCAGTAGGTGTGCCGCTGGAAGCGTTATCTGCAATGAAGCGCTTGTGTTATTACGGCATCGACACCACTGTACTGTCAAAACAATAGGGCGGGGCTTACACTTTGACAGGCCAAAGAGAACGAGGATTTGGTGTTTACGCGCATGACAGACGGGTTACGATCCAATAGGAGAAGCGAATCTGTGACTGACACGTCAAACGACCAATCACAAGATGTTCCTAAGGCGGTGACGGTCCCGCGCTAGACCCATTCATAGGACGCTCTCGGGTCAGAAGGCGGGATCTGATGAAATACGGGTGGGAAAAAGCGATCCGCGCTGTGTGTGATGGTGAAGATGGCGGATGGGGACAGCGGGAGCGAGCGCGGCGGTGGAAGCGGAGGCGGCAGCGGCTTCCAGAGGGACCAAGAGACCCAAGAGCTGGCGTCCAAGCGCCTCGACATCCAGAACAAGCGCTTCTACCTGGACGTCAAGCAGAACTCGAAGGGCAGGTTCATCAAGATCGCTGAAGTCGGCGCTGGGGGCTCCAAAAGCCGCCTGACGCTCTCCATGTCGGTCGCGGCGGAGTTCCGGGATTACCTCGGGGATTTCATCGAACACTACGCCCAGCTCGGGCCCAGCACCGCCGAGCAGATCGCGCAGTCCTCCAGCGGCGAGGACGGAGGGCCTAGACGCGCCTTGAAGAGCGAGTATCTCGTGAGGGAAAACCGCAAGTACTACCTCGACCTGAAGGAGAACCAGCGCGGGAGATTCCTGCGGATCCGGCAGACCGTTAACCGCGGCGGGTTCGGTGTTCCCGGCGGAGGAGGAGGGATTCAGTCCGGCCAAACCATCGCTCTTCCCGCTCAGGGTCTCATCGAGTTCCGCGACGCGCTGGCGAAGCTGGTCGACGACTACGGCGGCGACGACGAGGAGCTGGGCAGCGGCTGCGGAGGCGGGAGTTTCGCGGAGCTCCCCGAGGGGACCTCGATCACCGTGGACTCCAAGCGCTTCTTCTTCGACGTGGGCTCCAACAAATACGGCGTGTTTCTGCGGGTGAGCGAGGTGAAGCCCAGCTACAGAAACTCTATCACGATCCCCTTCAAAGCGTGGAGCAAGTTCGGCGGGGCCTTCTGCCGCTACGCGGAGGAGATGAAGGAGATCCAGGAGCGGCACAGAGATAAAGCGTTCGAGCGGAGAACCGGAGAGGAGTCTGAGGAGGGCGAGGATTTGGACGACGACTGACCCGCGGAGGTGCCGCGTCGCTGGGCAACCGCGCTGAGCGAGAGCCGCGCTCCGGAGGAGGATGCGTGAACCGATCGACGGCGAATAAAAAGATGTTTGACTGAGAAACACTGTCGTGTATGTGTAAGAGAATCCTGTTTAAAGCGGTGTAGACGATGTTTGGCTAGATACGTGGGTTTTTGAGTCTGCTGGCTGCTCTCTGTAGGTCTTGTCATTTTGAAAGTTAACCCCTTTATAAAGAAAGAAAACGAGCACCCTTTCACACAGAGACTGAGTTCACAGGCAGGGCTGTTATAGTGTTAGTGTGTCAAGAAGAACCGACGATTAGCTCTACTATAGGTGTTTTTGGTGTTGTACCCTGCGATGGAGAGCAAACCAGCATCATCTGAGCAACTTGGTGTGCATCTCATAGTTAGCTCATTCAGGATGTGTGTGTGTGTGTGTGTGTGTGTGTGTGTGTGTGTGTGTGTAAAAGACTCGGATCAAACAGCGTCAAAATTTCAGGTTGTGGACACACAATACAGTTCAAGCAACAATGTACAAAGCGTTAAAATGGTGCTATAAAGTGTCAGGCCGGCTGGTGGCTTTTATTTAGTTCTCCTCCTGTTTCTTGTCAGGATCGAGCAAATTATTCGGATTGTATGAACTGAACTGAGAAGCTGCTTGATGCCACTAAATTTACTGGGTTTGACCTTGATGGGTCAATTAGTCGTTTTAGAGCTTTGGTGACATAACTGGAAAGGAAATCAAATGTAGAACAACACCCAGCTGTGTTTAAATAGATTTATTTTTAAAAAACAATATACAGAAATATATATATATATAGAAATATATTTATATATAGACCTATAGAATCAATTATAAATGCTTTCTGAACAGGCTGTTTAACAGATAAAAGTCGGATGCAATTATATAGGGAAATATTTCTTACTGCTTTTCCGTTCATTTGCTATGGTCTCAGAAAAGCAAAATTGTGAAATATACAGACTAGACTTCTCAGTTTAGCTTGTATTCCACCCCAATGACATAATATAACTCTCTTCTTTATTTCTCTGCGGTCTCTGCGTATTAAGTTGTCGCGAGTCTTACTTTTTTTTTTTTTTTTTTTGTCGTGGGTGTTGGATATTTTTCATTTGATCGGAGAAAAAGGAGTTTTGATTTCCAGGCCTTCTGTAATCGCGAGAATTAGCCATACACGCCACCCAGGAGCCATAGGGATTTTTTACTAACTTCAATATCCATATGAGTTTTGAGCTCATTCTTGTCTGTACTGTGTTATGTGATAAAGGCAGCTGTTCAGTCGAGTGTGTTCTGCTGTAACTCTCCACAAACTTCCTTTGAACAATAAATAGAATTCCTTTGCTGACAACCTGAGTTTGTTTTACTCTTTCTCAATTCTTGACAGCTGAACGTTGTAAGTGATTCTTCTACATAAAAGCATCACCAAACAGATTTGTTTTCAAGCTGCTTTTCCAGTTTACTCCAGATTCCAGTGAAACACAACTGCTGTCACTAGATCATCCTCATCATCCTGGCTTCTGCAAACTCCCCAAACAACCACATTTATACTTGAACAAATGTAAATCACAGTCGTTTATAATGTTTAGTCCATGACCTGCAGCGTCTCTTATCTCTCATACACAAAAAAATTATTCTATTCTTTTTCTATTCTATCTACTTGTTTTCATTTTATTTATTACATATAAAAACTAGTGCTGCATCCAAAATAAGTTTTTGTTTACATATACAGTGGGTACGGAAAGTATTCAGACTCCCTTCACTTTTTTCAATTTTGTTATGTTGCAGCCTGATACTACAATTGTTTAAATTCATTTTTTTTCTCATTAATCTACACTCTGTACCTCATAATGATGAAGTGAAAACAGAATTTTAGAAATGTCTGTAAATTTATTAAAAAGAAAAAACTGAAATATCACATTTACCTAAGTATTCAGACCCTTTGGAACAACACTTGAAATTTCGCTCAGGTGCCTCCCATGTCTCTTGATCATTGCAGAGATGTTTCTACACCTTGATTGGAGTCCGCCTATGGTAAATTAAATTGATTGGACATGATTTGGAAAGGCACACACCTCTCTGTAAAAGGCCTCACAGCTGATAATGCATATCAGAGCGAAAACCAAGCCACGAGGTCAAAGGAACTGCCTGCAGAGCTCAGACACAGGATTGTATTGAGGCACAGATCTGAGGAAGGCTACAAAAAAAATTCTGCTGCACTGAAGGTTCCCAAGAGCACAGTGGCTTCCATAATTCTCAAATGGAAGAAGTTTGGCACAACCAGGACTCTTCCAAGAGCTGGTCCCCAGCCAAACTGAGCAATTGATGGAGAAGGGGCTTGTCTAGACTGGTGACCAAGAACCTGGTGGTCACTCTAGTTGAGCTCCATGATCATATATGCAGATGGGAGAAACCTACAGAAGGACAAACATCACTGCAACACTCCACCGATCTGGGCTTTATGGCAGTGTGGCCAAACTCAATCCTCTCTTCAGTGAAGACACATGAAAACACACTTGGAATTTGCAATAAAGCACCTAAAGGACCCTCATACTGTGAGAAACAAGATTACCTGGTCTGATGAACCTCAATTCTAAGCATCATGTTTGAAGGAAACCGGCTCTTCTCATCACCTGCAGAGTACCATCCCAAAAGTAAAGTGTGGTGGTAGCAGCCTCATGCTGTTGGGCTGTTTTTCAGCGGCAGGGACTGAGGAACTCATCAGAGTAGAAGAAAAGCTCAATGCACCAAAATATTGAGATAGCCTTAATGAAAACCCAGTCCAGGGCATTCAAAACCTCAGACTGGGCCGAAGGTTCACCTTCCAACATGACAATGACCCTAAGCACACAGCCAAGGCAACACAGGAGTGGCTTAGGGACAACTCTGTGTATGTCCTAGAGTGACCCAGCCAGAGTCCTGACTTGAACCCTAACCAACATCTCTGGAGAGACCTGAAAAAGGCTGTCAACAGACGGTCCCCATCCAACCTGACCGAGCTTGAGAGGATTTGCAAAGAAGAATGGCAGAAATTCCCCCAATCCAGTTGTGCAAAGCTTGTTGCGTCATACCCAAAAAGACTCGAGGCTGTAATTGCTGCCAAAGGTGCTTCAACTAAGTACTGAGTAAAGGGTCTGAATACTTATGTAAATGTGATATTTCAGTTTTTTCTTTTTAATAAATTTACAAACATTTCTAAAATTCTGTTTTCACTTTGTCATTATAAAGGACAGAGTGTAGAGTAATGAGAAAAAAAAAAAGAATTTAAACAATTGTAGTATCAGACTGCAACATAACAAAATTGAAAAAAGTGAAGGGGGTCTGAATACTTTCCGTACCCACTGTATATGTAGTTTATGTATATATAAATACACACACAATCAGTGTATATTTTGAAAATATTTCATATATAAACATTTTTCTTAAATATATACATGCATGTGTTTTTATTTATAAATGCATGATAAATATACACAGTACACACTCATATATTATGTAAACTTTTAAAACTTTTATTTTGGATGCGATTAATCGCGATTAATCATTTGACAGCACTAATAAAAAAACTTATATTTTTTTATTCTTGCCCCTTTTTTGGTTTAGATTGCTTCTATTGTCCTCATTTGGATAAAAGCGTCTGCTGAAGGACTAAATGTAATGTAATCTTGTTTTAGTGTCATTGAAATACTATTAGAGTTTTTAATAATATTTTTAATGATATTTTATTTTCATAGTTTCTGTTTTCATTTCAGTTTTAGTTTTAATGTTAATTATTTTGTTTTGTGATTTTGGTCATTTTGCCTTTTTTAGCTTAATTTTATTTCTGTTGTAGTTTTTCAGTTCAACATAAATAAAGATAATGAAAATCTGAAATGCTGCCTTGGCAGCTAGTTGTAACATATATATTTTTAAATATTGCATTGTTTTTATATTTTATTTTAGTTAAGGTTTATTTTATTTCAAGTAACAAAAAAAAATTTTTTTTTTTGGTTTTATTTAGCTAAAATAACCTTGCTTGCATATGGCTGAACTACAGTAGTCTTGCTATTTCACATTATAATTTCTAGTGATGAATGTATTGATGAGAAGGTGCCCTAGAAAGTCTAAATGAAATGCATCTGAATTGATGCATACTGAGGCACTGCTCCTTCAGAGCCTCTTATCTGTGAAAACTTTCGCTTTGTTCCACTTCACAGATCCAGTTTGGCCTCGAGGACGTCGCAAGAGATTTCTGCAGAGGTTTTTGCTTAGGATGGTGCAGCTGATGACAACATTACTGTAGCTGTGTTACATTTATTAACTAATTATATATATCTAATTAGTGTTATTAGCGTAGCTGGCTAAAAGGGAAGCACCACTAATACTGTTTCTTATACAGTACATCAGAATTTGAGCAATTAAACGTCCTGCACTGGATATGAATCATACTTCAAATCATGTGTTTGTTGAGGAGAGTGAGCTGATAGCAATTTAAACAGGCGACTTGTTTACTTAAAGGGACAGTTCACCCAAAAAATAAAAAAACTGGCATCATTTACTCTCCCTCGTGTCGTTCCAAACCTGACTTTCTTGCTTCTGTGGAACATAAAAAGAATATATTTTGAAGAAAGCCAAGCCGTTTCAGTTCTCATTGACTGTATTTTCTGCTCATGGAAGTCATTAGGTACTGAAACAGAAGAAAACCAGAGTGCAAGTGGATCAAATTAAATCTTGTGACACTGTCAGGTTGTGCAGGATGAGGAATAATATGTACTTTGGAATTTGTAATCCGTTTTTTCAAAGTGACGTGTGGTTATTTTGGCTTTGAAGAAGAATGCATTCTTGTCTGCGGCTGAAAAGGAGTTTGAGCAGATATTCAAGAAAGAAGTATTTTAACCGTACATAAATTTTCATGAACAGCTCAGTCCTGTGCTCAGAATTGCACCATTATCAAATAAATTATTAAGAATTTCATATCCTACAATGCTTCACAAAATCATCAGGAAAGAAGAATATTTTTAACATCTGATGCTGTATCTAATTATGAGAAACAACAGTCCTGCTCAAACACACCTTTAGAGTTGAAGAAACATAGCATTCCATCCTTTCCTTATCAATGGATCCTCTGCAGTGAATGGGTGCCGTCAGAATAAAGGTGTATTTCTTACAAACACCCAGTTTTTGTTTTCTCAAGACATTAACTGATGGACTGGAGTGGTGTGGATTATTTGTGGATTATTGTGATGTTTTTATCAGCTGTTTGGACTCTCATTCTGACGGCACCCATTCAACTCCATTGGTCAACAAGTGATGCTAAATTTCTTCCAATCTGTTCTGATGAAGAACAAACTCTACATCTACATCTTGGACAGCCTGAAGGTGAGTAAATTTTCAGCAAATTTTCGTTTTTAATTGAACTATTCATCTGTTTATTGCATTGTTTTAGTGTCATAATGGTGTTTTTTGTGTGTGACATCAGGTACCTTCTATATTTTAGGCTAGTATCTTCAGCACTTTTGGAAAAGTATCTGGGAATGGTGGTTGTTATGTAAACATATAAAACAGATTTTAGGACTTTGTTAAGTTGGAATATCAGTTAATCAGTTAATAAAACTTTTTTTAAGTGGGTTATGCTTTATTTTAAGGTGTCCTTGTTACAGTGTAATTATATATTTAAGTACTGAGTAAAATTAATTAACTACATGTAGGCTACTTACTATATGGTTAGGGTTAGGATTCACGTTTGGCTTAGGGTTACTTGCATGTAATTATGCATAATTTATTGTTATTATAAAAGTAAGAACATGTAACATGTAACAAGGACACCTTAAATAAAGTGTTACTGTAATTTTAAATCCAATCCATAAAACCTAAATTGTTGCTACTAAATTTTTTACAGTAAAGTTCTTGCAAACAGTTTTTTTAGTGCTGTCAAGTGATTAATCGTGATTAATCGCATCCAAAATAAAAGTTTTTTTTCACATAATATATGTCATGTCAAGTCAAGTCAAGTCACCTTTATTTATATAGCGCTTTTAACAATACAGATTGTGTCAAAGCACTTAGCAGTATCAAATTGGAGGATAGAGTGTCAGTAATGTATAATAATAAGATTAAACACTCAATTTTCAGTTAAAGGCATTTCATTATTGAATTCAGAGATGTCATTGTCTAGCTCAGTTTAGTTTAAATAGTATCTATGAAATCAAATTGACGATAATCGTTAGAAATTAAGTGTCCCCAACTGAGCAAGCCAGAGGCGACAGCGGCAAGTAACCAAAGTTCCCTCTGTGTGTACTGTGTATATTTATATACATATATATATATATATATATAAATACACACACATACAGTAGGATATTTTGAAAATATTTACATGTATTGAATTACAAGTATATATTTATATTGATATAATTTATATTATATATAAATTTATTTAATATACAAACATAACATATTTTTCAGAAATATATACATGCATATATGTATATATAAATAATAAATATACACAGTACACACACATATATTATGTAAACAAAAACTTTTATTTTGGATGCGATTAATCGCGATCAATCATTTGACAGCACTAGTTTTTTTGTTTGTTTTACTGTAAATTTCACAGGTTTGTTTTTTTTGCCGTGTGCTCCTCCAGATTGCTCCTATTTAAGTTAAATTAGAAGTCACTGCCATCCCTGGGTACTTTTAAATGTCTTTTGCAAACTGTTTTAAAGGAGTCTTGTGCATGTTTCGCCTGATCTTTATCAATTGTTTTGTATGAATGTTTTGTAGTTGGTTTTGTGTGCAACTTTATGCGCTTCCGTCTTGACCAGGTCTCCCTGGAAGAAGAGACTGTGAAGTCTCAATGGGATTCTCCTGGCTAAATAAAGGATAGATTTCAAGAAGGCAAATCAGGGGAAGAAAAAAGCTTCTCGGTTGTTCAGAATAATAGGATATCTGTTACCACTCACGCAGCTCACAGCTAAATCTGTAAAGGGATACATCGTCTCACTTTACAGTAACGATGAACAACTGTCCCTCCTCATTCTCATGTCTGTATAAAGTCCTACTGCATCAGCGCTGAGAGTTAAACCCCGTGACCCTCATCTGACGTGATTCATAATCAGTCATGGTAAGACTCACACACACACACACACACACACACACACACACACACACACATGCTAAGCTTCACTGATGACAGTTCAAGGGTATGTGTAATGGCACGGCTGGCAAAGCATCTCTGATTCAGGAGATTATTTCACATTCTCTGCCATGCATGCATGCATGCTGCTGCTGATGAGGATAAGATGCAAACAGCTGTCAGACAGACGGTGCTTCATTCAGATTCTGCTGAGAGCTTCACTCTCAGTCCACTAATCCTGAGAGATCTCCATTCACCTTGCACAACTCATATGCCAGGCAGACCCGCTTAACCAGTTATAGTTCCACTGCCTACATCTGAGTTTCACTAGTGAATGAGAACACAGAAATAAGTGACCCTGGAGCACAAAACCAGTCATAAGGGTCCATTTTTTTTTACTTTTTTTGTGATTTATACATTTATGATTTATAATCTTTCCATTGATGTATGGTTTGTTAGGATTGGACAATATTTGGCTGAGATACAACTATTTGAAAATCTGGAATCTGAGGGTGCAAAAAAATCAAAATATTGAGAAAATCATCTTTAAAGTTGTCCAAATGAAGTTCTTAGTAATGCATATTACTAATCAAAAATTAAGTTTTGATATATTTACAGTAGGAAATTTACAAAATATCTTAATGGAACATGATCTTTACTTAATATCCTAATGATTTTTGGCATTAAAGAAAATTGGATAATTTTGACCCATACAATGTATTGTTGGCTATTGCTACAAATATACCTGTGCTACTTATGACTGCTTTTGTGCTCCAGGCTCACAAATCTGCTCACTTGCAATGAGAATAAACACGGAAACAACATGTTTTGTGTTGTGAATTACTGGCTTTTTTAATATACTAAATAATATTAATACAGTTCAATGATTAATTTTACATTCTATATTTAGCAAAATCATTAATCTAAAGCAACTTAATATACATAGAAAATATGCTTCTGTAAATACATAGAAGCATATACTGTTCAGTACTTAATGTGCACATCTGTAATTAAGATGTGTGCTATTTTATTCATTCTTTTATGTTTATATGGTTTTTATTTGTTATTCTTTACTATTTACTTACTTTCTATTCTCATTAAATACATTTTTATGTGTACCTCAGAGCTGGTGTCATAACTGGTGTTTAGTAACTTTTATTAGTTTTTGTTAATATTTTGAATTCAAATTTGTTATATTTTGTGTTTTCCTTTTCATTTTAGTCAGCATTTTAGTATTTTTTTTAGTAGTTTTTGTGTGTGTGTTACTATCTTTATTAAATTATTTTAGTACTTCAACCTAAAACAAAAATTATCTTTCTTAAAGAAATATTTCATTTGGGCATTTTAAATGTTTATTTTATTTCAAGTAATTTTTCAAAGGTTTTAGTTAGTGCCGTCAAATAATTAATCGCGATTAATCACGTCCAAAATAAAAGTTTTTGTGTACATAATATATGTGTGTGTACTGTGTATATTTATTATGTATATATATATAAATACAAACACATGCATGTATGTTTAAGAAAAATATGTTTATATATTAAATATATTTATATATAATATAAATTATATGAACATCAATATATATTTTCAAAATATATACTTATATATACATAATAAATATACACAGAACACACGCATATATTATGTAAACAACAACTTTTATTTTGGATGTGATTAATCGTTTGACAGCACTAGTTATAGTTAACTATAATAACTTTGCCCAGAACTCATGGAAACCACAATAAATTCATCATACTATTCTGTTCTGTTCTGTTCTATTCTGTTCTATTCTATTCTCAAACAATTTATTATAAAAGAGCCATTAATACTCAGAGTACTGTTTCAAGGACATTTTAAGGACATTTTAGTTTATTTGTGTAAATAATACATTTGTTAGTGTTCACCTTGATTAGTAGTCACTTCTTAATTTGCCAACACAGAACAATATTTTTTTAATTGCAGGTCATGGCATTTGAATAAGTTGCCTAGGATAAAAGTGTCTGTCAAAATCAGTATCTACAAATAATTGAGAGTAAAGGACAGGAGTGTGATTTGGAGGCGAGAGCTCCGTCGTGATGATATGTAGACAGAGGAGAGAGATGAGAGCAGCAGGGCATCAGAAGGACGTGACTCATGACAGAAACACTCTTCTGTGTACTGCAGGCTTTCCAGGGCTATATTTAGCTCTCATGATGCCATGTACTGTATGTTCTCATATATATGCTAAAATATATAGCTTTGTACTCTTTCTCTCCTTCCAGCACAGACCCCTCCACACACAAATACAGAATGAATTAAAAATGATTTTTAAAAAGCCATATCAGATTTTTTGAGAATTGTGTAAAGTTGACTGATTTCTTTTTCACTTTCTCTACATTGTCATTCATTCACAACAAGCCCAAACACTGGAAAATATGTTTATTTGGTAGTCATTAATAGAGTGAAGTATCAGCTACATATAAATCTATCTAGAATATTTTTAAATTTAAAATATGCATTTTTGCATCACATTTGCATATAGTATTTAGTCAATGCATAATACAGAAATTAGGTGTGCTTAAATTTTGTAAAAAAAAAGAAAAAAAAGAGAAGTAAAATACAATATATTAATAAAAAAAAAGAAATACATGCATATATAGAAATTCATAGTACACTATGCTTGCAGAACGAGCTGATTATTTCAGCTTCACAGCTTTTATATAATATGGTTAACAAATACATTAATATATTTGCAGGTCATTTTGCTAGAAAAACAATGCATATTAGGTGTAGCATCCGTTATACAAACTCTAGTGCGACGCACTTTACTGATAGAAGTCTTCCTCACATACTGATCTTCACCAGCAGAGGTCGCGCTTGTCTCAACTTTTACTGACGCTTCTTTGTGTCCCACGTGACATACTATAAAATATGCATTTTTACTTTGTGCTACCTACTTTCCAGACTAGTGTGTGGATTTCATAAGGTTACTTTGTTAAAAATTGTGACATATTATTACAATTTAAAATGTCATTTTTTCCCCTTACTTAGCCCAAGCCTTTAAATGGTTGTGTTACATTGATAATAATCAGAAATGTTTCTTGAGCAGTAAATCAGCATATTAGAATGATTTCTGAAGGATCACGTGACACTGAAGACTGGAGTAATGATGCTGAAAATTCAGCACAGGAACTGATTACACATTTAAATTAAAAACACGAATTTTTAAATTGCAATATTTCACAATATCACTGTTTTTAATGCATTTCACTCTTAAAAATAAAGGAGCTTCACAATGCCATAGTAGAACCTTTTTTGTCTAAATGGTTCCATAAAGAACCTTTAACATCTGAAGAACCTGAGAGCTTCTTTGTGACGAAAGAAGGTTCTTCAAATTATAAAAAGGTAAGAAAGAGATGGTTTCTTGACTGAATGGTTCTTTGTGGAACCAAAAGTGGTTCTTCTATGGCATCGATATGAAGAACCTTTTAAGCACCTTTATTTTTAAGAGTGTTGGATCAAATAAATGCAGCCCCGGTGAGCAGAAGAATGTCTTTCAGAAACATCAGAAACTGAGATATGCCCAACATCACTGTATTTCCTAGCAGCTCTGCCACTGTAGTCTTGATAGTTCTAATGGAATTCTAAGCAGTTTTCTGGTTCATTCGCTTGCATCCAAGCCTGAATCTTAACCTGCTGTCAGCCTTACACAATAACTCCACGAGTAACGTGTGGAACACACCTCACTGAAAAGTGAAAGAAATACAAATAAAAGTGAAACACATGCAAATAAATGGAGAAAATGCCATGCCACAAAGACCCCCGAAGGAATCGCTCCACTTGCTCTCATGTTTTCTCAGAATGATCAAAGCCCTTTTGTTGGTGAAAACGCTTCAGCTCTTCACTGACATCTTCCTCCTCTTGGTTTTCCTAAAAAAAAGAAAAGAAAGAAAGATTCATTTCAGTTCATTGTCAATCTCTTCTTCTTATCTTGGTGGATACTCAAATTTTAAAGGCCTCTAAATAATGATCCAAAAAAACCCGTCGCTCACAATCTACTGCACGCCTGATTTGTAGATTATACTTTTATAGCGAGCAAAAGCTCTTTCAGTATAACTGTCCTCCTTCAGGTCCTGTACACTTGTCTTTTTGATCTCGATGATTTTATAACAAGAATAACTTTTATATTGTTATTAATATTTCAAGACAAACACTTACTGAACTGAAGCAACTTAGGTTTACTTAATTATCCAAACTTGAAAAACCATGTTAAAATGTGAGTATCAAATATAATCCAACTTCAGTTATCATTGTATTTCACTGCATTATATGTTTTGACCCCAAAATAAAAACCTCAGAGGTTTGATCATAAAACTAAGCATAAATAAGCAAATATCATCTTACTAAAACACATTACTGGGAGATACAGAGCGACAACTGATATTTACATTTACTTACAAGCTATCAGAATTTCATTTTAATTTCTAGCCATATGAAAACCAACAACTGCACCAAGTTGCATATTTTTGAGCCTTGGTGAGGTGCTTTTTTCCATAAATGCCTGACACTTATGTGACTGTTATTTCATATGTCCGGCTTTACAGGGGAAGTCAGAATAAAAATCAAGAAAATGCAATTAGAAAGCAAACTGCGTAGTAACAGCTTGCTTACATGTGCTCAAACGTGTGCTTTAAATAAAAGTCAATGAGACTATCATAAATTTTAACATATAACTGATGAATGAACATATTTTTGAGCGTATGAATGCACTTTTTACAGCAGTGCTCTTCACAAATGTGACATCTACAGATAGATTCCAAAAATGAAGTACTTGTAATTAGATTATATTACATTTTAAAATACTCGTAATCAAACTACAGTTACATTTCATTAATTACATGATTACATATTATTCATTCAACAGCAATATATTATTCCTTATTTATTGATTCTCCCTAATTCCTCTTTTTTATCTTTTAAATGTTCCTGTCTAAAATAGCCTACAGCTTATATACAGACAGAAAGTCTTTGAGTTTTGTGGACATTCACACAAACAGCAGGCATTAGTCTGGTGGCTACACTGTAAAACAACAAAAAAAAAACTGTTGAGCAAACTTAAAAGTTTAAGATAACCAGCTTCAGCAGATTTTTGAGTTTTCTCAACTTGTTGTTTAAAGTTTATACAACAAAAAGTTGAGAAAACTCAAAAATCTGCTGAAGCTGGTTGCCTAAAACTTTTAAGTTTGCTCAACTTTACTTTTTTATTTATTTTATTTTTTTACAGTGTATAATTGCACTCTAAATTGAGAGGCCACACAGCATTTGACCACTGGATTTACAGAAATCATTTCAATTTTAAAAACTGTTTCCTCAACATTTCAACATTGCATTAGCTGCTGATGAACACATTAATTTTTATTTGAATTATCACTCAGTAGGTTATTTAACTATGCATTACTATGACTTTAGAAGGCTTTTTTTCCTTCAAACACATTAAATTGCACAAACTCATTAAAGTTACTTCTTATTAACACGTAATGCAGGGATTCCCAAACTTTTATTTCTCAGCTGAATCTTTTTCACCTAATATACTGATTTGAAGTACCCCCTGAGATTTTAAGGTCACGTGACATGCAGGTAAACAAATTATTAAATATTTTTAATAAGTGTTTTATTCTGAATGTTATTTCGAAAAGGTTTATTTTAATTTTACATTTTTATGATTTAATTATTAGGTATTTATTAAACCCTGTAGTTCCTTCACGAGGCCCAGTTTGGGAAACCTTGGCGTAATGTAATGTCTAGTGCACTTCATTATGTTAATAACAAGAAATGTAATATATTTTCTTTTTCCTTGCATTTTTAGGTTTCACTTTATTTTGATAGTCCACTTTACTAACTATAAGTAACTTTGCAACTACATAATTCTCATTAATGTGCAACTACATGTCTACTAACTCTCAGAGTAGACTGTTAGGTTAGGTTTAGGTTTAGTAGAATAAGTTGACATATACTTGCAAAGTTTCTTACAGTCAGTAAGTTGTATGTTGTGGACCCATCAAAGTAAAGTGTTAGAAGATATTACAGTTTATTTCAGCAGCTTACACACTAAATCTTTCCTTGTCACACAGTTTCTGAAAGCTGACACTCAAACAGCAGAAGCACACACCAAATCTGCAAAACATACACTAATTCTCGGCCTTTGACACAGTTTTCAATTTCATAAAACACTTTTTGCAAAACACAACACAGTTCTCTATGTAACACACACAAATCTAACAGGAATTAATATTATGGCAAAGGTGTTTGCAAATGTTTGCTTTTGAGATGTGTTTGTGATATTTTGAATGCAGTGCTTCGTTTTGCAAGAGATGTGAGGCATTTTGCATTTTGTGTGCAATTCTTGGATTTGTGTGTAAAGTTTTGAAAATGTGTGAAAGCAGCTGAAAAAAAATACTACTACTAATACTCTAATGACTGCTAGTTGACGTAGTTGCAAAGTTACTTACTGTTAGTAGAATGTCTAAAGCGGACTATCTAAATAAAGTGTTACTCATTTTTATATCAATATGGTACAAAATAATAACATTTAAATCAATGTGATAGATGAGTTAGGTCAAAAGTAATCTAAAAGTAGTCTGATTCACAACATACCATTACCTGCTCACGGAGGTGGAAAGAGTTTGCATTAAAAATTTAGTGCGTTTTCATTACTCCTAAAATTAAAAGTAAACAATTATCCAAACCATGTGTGGTCAGGTCGATGTTGACCACCTTCATATATTCTGGAGTTGTGCAAAAATATTACCTTTTTGGAACATGGTCTTGGAGTTTAAAAAGATTTTAGGATATGAAATACAAGAGATTTCACAACATATCTTGGAAATTTTGCAGACATTGTGTTGAAGGAGGATGTATATCTTGTAAATATATTAAGTGTAGCATGTAAAAAGAGCATTAGCAGGCACTGGTATAAGCAGGACACCCCCTCACTTGGTGAATGGACAGAAATCGTTAAAGAAATATACAACATGGAAGAACTGACTTTTATTTTGAGACTTAAAAAGACTTATTTCTAAAATATTGGAAGAAATGGATTGAATACTGTCATGTAAATAATCACTGATTATATATATTGTACTATGACACCGTCACACAAAGACACGTTTTATACCGCTCAGTATGTATTAAGATGATTTTATACCTATATATTTGAGTTTTAATGGTTTTACATGTTGTCTTAGCCATTTTAATCCTCTTAATTATTTTATGTGTGTATGTCTTTAAATGTTCTTGGGTCTGTCTGTCATGTGATCAGTCACATGACAGGAATCAGGACGTAGACCAGTATAAAGTAAGCAGCATGTCAAACAATCAGGGTCACAGACCAAAGGACTGCACCAGCTGGACTGAGGAGCTGTTTTAAGGATTTACCATTCCAGCACCTCACTCTTATTGGATTATCACTTCTTTGGATTGTATATACACTGGTGGACACTTTTATATTGGAGTTTACAACACGCTGGATTGCTTAAGGACTGTTTTAGGGTATGAGTCACATGGACAATCTACTTTTAACAGCCTAAGTTATTCTAGTTTTATTGTGTTGTTTTAAGTTCCTTTGTGAATTCTGTAAATACACTATTTATTCATTCTACTTTTGTTGTTGTCTCATCTTTTTAAAACACTTATTTTACCTCACACAGTTGAATCTGACCCCATTTTAAATCGATGTAATTTGGCCGATAAGGCCGATCGTCACAGTACATGTGTAAATATAAATTTACACACTTGTTAAAAAACAATGTATACCCCCCTACTGTATTGTAATGTTTGTTTTTTGTTTTTGTTTGTTTTCTCTCATTTGTTTTTGATGTAAAAAGTTCTTACAAAATTTTCCATAAAAATTAAGCAAAAAAAAGTAGTCTGATTATATTACCTAAAATGTGTAATGTAATGCATTACGTTACGAAGTATATTGTTGTCATGTAATGTGGAATCAGTAAGGGATTACTCTCTTCTGAAGTACCTGACGTTGCAGCGCAGTGGTTTATTGGGTGCCACCGATCCCTTGCAGCATGAATGTCCTCGTTTCAAGTTGCATCTTTGCCAGGAGATCGTTTTGCATTTATTTGTCTCATTCTCTTGGATTTTGTCTGATCCACAGAGACTCTGCAACTCCTTATCTATTACGTTTTATAAATGCAAGAGATGGGTGGTTAGATTTTACAGTGTCAACAGACACAGTAACTACTCACAAAGTACAATATTCCTCTCGCAAACATTCGGAAACATTACCTTTTTTCTCATCTGAGTAACGGATTCTAAAATCTGGAATCTGTTCTTTTGTGATGGTCACTTTGCCCTGATTTTTAACGCACAGGTACTTTTTGGGTTTAGCCACGGATTCCAGACTCCTCCAGTCTCCAGAAATGTCTTGCTCACCCCACTGAAATAAGAACTTTTCATCAAAGGTTCTTTCCGTGATCGGCTCGTCTGTGGATAAAACCTGTGTGACAGCCAGCAGACCTGATTATATAGAATCAGAAATGATCAAATAAAAGCACAAGAAAGTATTTGACACCATGTCTAACAAGAAGCGATTTCTTTGCAATTCAGCATCTGAGACATTACCTCAAATTTGACCTCTTCACCGTGAGTAACAACAGGGAAAACAGACTTTTTGTCCACCTCAAAGCCAAAAGCCATGCATTGTCTGGTTTCTTTATACAAGATATGATACACCTTGACTGAATAAGACAAGACAAATCATGTTGCTGGAATTAGAATTAAATCATTATGCAAACACTTTCATTAAAGGAACAGTTGAAAAACAAAACAAAACAGAAATTTACTGTACAAAACAAGAAACTACAAATGACATCAAAGTACTGTAGCCATCACATCATACAGTAATGACTGTGACACAGACAGATAACATATGAAGCATTCAGCAGGAACAGCACAGGTTCAGACCTTTTCCTGAGTTTCCAGGGTTGCCTTCCTGCACATTCTGTGCAACCAGCTGATGAGAACGTTTAGGCCTCAGCGTGCCTTGAACGCACACAAACTTTCCATGGCTGGTCGAGAGGAGTGCTGATTTAACCGAGTCGATGTTCATTTTTGGAAAGCTTCTTTCTGGACACTAATAGACAAAGATATCCATAGACAAACAGGTCATACAGACTATAACAGCAACAACATTAAAAAAATAAATAAATTAAAAAAAAAAGCAGCAAAAGGCACTATGCAGGCACTATGCACAACAAACATGGAAATAATCTGTTGTGGTCTAATGATCAGTTATTATTATCATCATCATCTAACTATTTGGAAACGAAACATTCATTAAAAATCATTTCACCAATCCTCACATTGCAGAACTGGAAAACATATAGCCTAATGCAGACGAGTCCTCTGCACAATCTGACTTGTGTTGCAGGCTGGAATTAAGCAGAACTGTCCACCTGACTGAGCCTGGTTTCTCCCAAGGTTTTTTTTTTTTTTCTCCATTTCTGTCATCGATGGAGTTTTGGTTCCTTGCCACTGTCGCCTTTGACTTGCTTAGTTGGGGACGCTTCATTTCTGACAATAATGTCAACTTGATTGCACAGATACTATTGGACCTGAACTGAGCTGGATGATGACATCACTGAATCAATGACGAACTGACTTAAACTGAAAAATTGAGAGTTTACAATCGTCCTCTTGCCCTATCGACACACTATTTTCCTGTTGACACTGTAAAGCTGCTTTGACAATCTGTATTGTATAAAGTGCTATATAAATAAGGGTAACTTGACTTGGAGGGCTACTATCCTGCAGAGTGTAGCTCCAACCCTAATCAAACACACCCGCCTGTAGCTTTCTAGTGATCTTGAAGACATTGATTAGCTTGTTCAGGTGTGTTTGATTAGGGTTAGAGTGAAACTCTGCAGAACAATGGCCCTCCAGGACCAAAGTTGCCCAGCCCTGCCCTAAAGGGATATGAATCATATAGTAATGGAAATGATAAGCGATAGGAAGGAAAACTACTATTGAAATGCTTTTGCGTTTGCCTGAGAAACTTGCACTCATCCACAAAAGCACTGAAATACTGTTCTTATTGTTTCCATCACAAATGTTTTGCAAGCTAATGTAAAGTTTCTCTCGGGAAAGATTTTGGATCAAATGCAAAAAAATTTCCTCACAGGAACTTTCCCCACAGCAATCCAAAAAACAAAAACACACTAAACACTGCACTTGTGGAAAGTTACAGACATGTTTCTCTTCTCCCATTCATGACAAAAACACTTCATCAAGCATCATCTATTCTTTCTCAAGAGTAACCAGCTGGATGACAACCAGTCAGGTTTTAAAAGCAGTCACTCAACGGAGACTGCCTTGCTGATGGTCACTGAAGCTCTGCAAATTGCAAAAGCTGATTCTAAGTCATCGGTATCCAAAGCACAACAACTGGTCACAGGGGTTCCTCAGGGTTCAGTCCTTGGACCGCTCTTCTCCACATACTGTACACTACATTGCTGGGACCCATCACACAGGCACATGGTTCGTCCTAGCATTTCTATGCTGATGACACACACCAGCATAAATCTCAGGCTAGCAGACAACTCGTCATGAATAAAGGAACATCATCTGTGGCTCAGCCTGGCAAAGACTGAGCTTCTCGTCTTCCCTGCCACTCCGACTCTACAACACAATTTCACCATCCAGCTAGGTTCATGAGCAACAATCTTATCAAGCTCTGTTAGAAATCTTGGGGTAATCTTTGATGACTTTCACTTCATTTAACGTTTATTGAACCAGGCAAGTCATTCTTATTTTCAATAACAGCCTGGCAGGAGAGTTAATATCTCCTAAAAGACATACAAACATACAATACAATACACAAGAGGCACATAAAACAAAACAAACAAAAAATCTCAGTTAAAACATTTACAGGTTGAGGTAAAAACACTCACTAGTATTAGTATTTTTAAATGCACAGACTGAAATATTTGTCTCTAGTTCCAATAGCTTTTGTAGCACATTCCAATCATTTGGGGCAGCAAATTCAAATGCGGAACGACCATAAGTAGTTTTCTTTGTAGGGATATTCAAGGAAATATAACTAGATGATTTAGTTGTATATGTGTGAATATGAAGTTGCAGCAACTTTTGAAGGTATTCAGGAAATACTTCAAAGACCATACTGCAAGAACAGAACTATTATACCGCAGTAAAGTTTGTGGTTTGATATTCAGATTTCTTTAGGCTATAAATACGCAGTGCGCTGTCATAGACATGCAGATAATACCTAATGTCATTCTCCATGATTTGTGAATTCAGGTGACGCTGTCCTCTGGGCTGAAATTGGGATTTTTCATAGCGACTCTTAATTTTATAATGCCTACTGCTCCAAAAGTTGGACACTTAGAGGAATGAAACCAGTGTCATCTTCACCAGCTTGATCTGTGAATTTTTTCACAGCAAGCTCTTGTCCGTAAACCCCTTGATAAGTCTGCTATGAGGAATGTGAAATATAGGTGTTCTTCATGTTTAACGTCTATTACCAATAAACACGCAGGCTGCTGGAATACAAAATCATTGTTTTAGGTCAAGCTCGATATGTGAAAACTTTCACAATCACATTTTATCGCGTTTCTCTTTGCTCTGCCCCCTTTTCTTGTATGATAATGTCATACGGTGCTGTTCCAGTGAATAACGGCCCATATGGCATTTTTTTTTTTTGGCCAAAATATATGTTGTAAACAGGGAAGCTCAATTAAATATATTTTTGAAATATAGGAAATATATTTAGTTTCAACCTTCATATACCAAAGTATATTTCTAAATGTATTACCGGGGCAAGAAAATGCATTTTCTTGGACTGAAATATATAGAGGTCAAATATATATTTTTAAATGCTTTTAAAAATATATATTTCTATATTTATAATATATTTTCAAAAATATAACCTACAAAAAATGGCCCAAAATGTATTGGTAGAAAATATATTTTGGCGAATGTATTTTTTGGCCATTTGTTTTATGTTTTTTTTTTAAAATGTACTTAATATATTTTCAAAAATATACAAAAATTGCCATAACATTTGTACAAATTATATGTACATAAATATGTTTTTGAAATATATTTTAACAAATATATTTTTTGATCATTTTTTGTATATTTTGAAAAATATTTAAAAATACATTTGAATTTTTTTTTTTTTTTTTTTTTTTTTTTTTTTTGCTGGGTGTTCCAAGCCATTAGGTAAATCAGCTTATACACAGCTCTAATAGACTATTGTGATTTGAGTAATCTCTCACAATAAAGTTTTGGTTGTTGCACCTTTCCTTGAGTTCTTGCTTCAATATTCAATATTTGCTAAAGGCCCAGGGAGGGGTCAGCTGACTCATACTGAACTGTGAACGTTTTCAAGTTTTCAGAATAGTGATGTTACTGAAAGAGTTAAATGACCATAACTGCACATTGATGTTGTGGGTTTCATTTATTTATTTATTTTTACAAATCAGAATAGGGCTCAGGAAAGAGTAAACTGACAAAAACCAAAAACTGACAGAAACCTTTAGCAAATATTGAATATTGAAGCAAGAACTCAAGGAAAGGTTCAACAACCAAAACTTTATTGTGAGAGATTACACAAATCACAATAGTCTATTAGAGCTGTGTATAACACCCAAAAAATAAATAAATAAATAAATGTATTTTTAAATATATCAAATGTATTTTTAAATATATTTCAAAATATACAAAAAATGACCAAAGAATATATTTGATAAAATATATTTCAAAAACATATTTATGTACATATAATTTGTTTTGGTAATTTTTGTATATTTTTGAAAATATATTTAGTACATTTGCTAAAATATATTTTCTACCAATACATTTTGGGCCATTTTTTGTGGGCTATATTTTTGAAAATATATTTTGAATATAGAAATATATATTTTTAAAAGTGTTTAAAAATATATATTTGACCTCTATATATTTCAGTCCAAGAAAATGCATTTTCTTGCCCCAGTAATACATTTAGAAATATACTTTGGTATATGAAGGTTGAAACTAAATATATTTCCTACAGGTGCATCTCAATAAATTAGAATGTCGTGGAAAAGTTCATTTATTTCAGTAATTCAAGTCAAATTGTGAAACTCGTGTATTAAATAAATTCAATGCACACAGACTGAAGTAGTTTAAGTCTTTGGTTCTTTTAATTGTGATGATTTTGGCTCACTTTTAACAAAAACCCACCTATTCACTATCTCAACAAATTAGAATATGGTGACATGCCAATCAGCTAATCAACTCAAAACACCTGCGAAGGTTTCCTGAGCCTTCAAAATGATCTCTCAGTTTGGTTCACTAGGCTACACAATCATGGGGAAGACTGCTGATCTGACAGTTGTCCAGAAGACAATCATTGACACCCTTCACAAGGAGGGTAAGCCACAAACATTCATTGCCAAAGAAGCTGGCTGTTCACAGAGTGCTGTATCCAAGCATGTTAACAGAAAGTTGAGTGGAAGGAAAAAGTGTTGAAGAAAAAGATGCACAACCAACCGAGAGAACCGCAGCCTTATGAGGATTGTCAAGCAAATTCGATTCAAGAATTTGGGTGAACTTCACAAGGAATGGACTGAGGCTGGGGTCAAGGCATCAAGAGCCACCACACACAGACGTGTCAAGGAATTTGGCTACAGTTGTCGTATTCCTCTTGTTAAGCCACTCCTGAACCACAGACAACGTCAGAGGCGTCTTACCTGGGCTAAGGAGAAGAAGAACTGGACTGTTGCCCAGTGGTCCAAAGTCCTCTTTTCAGATGAGAGCAAGTTTTGTATTTCATTTGGAAACCAAGGTCCTGGAGTCTGGAGGAAGGGTGGAGAAGCTCATAGCCCAAGTTGCTTGAAGTCCAGTGTTAAGTTTCCACAGTCTGTGATGATTTGGGGTGCAATGTCATCTGCTGGTGCTGGTCCATTGTGTTTTTTGAAAACCAAAGTCACTGCACCCGTTTACCAAGAAATTTTGGAGCACTTCATGCTTCCTTCTGCTGACCAGCTTTTTAAAGATGCTGATTTCATTTTCCAGCAGGATTTGGCACCTGCCCACACTGCCAAAAGCACCAAAAGTTGGTTAAATGACCATGGTGTTGGTGTGCTTGACTGGCCAGCAAACTCACCAGACCTGAACCCCATAGAGAATCTATGGGGTATTGTCAAGAGGAAAATGAGAAACAAGAGACCAAAAAATGCAGATGAGCTGAAGGCCACTGTCAAAGAAACCTGGGCTTCCATACCACCTCAGCAGTGCCACAAACTGATCACCTCCATGCCACGCCGAATTGAGGCAGTAATTAAAGTAAAAAGAGCCCCTATCAAGTATTGAGTACATATACAGTAAATGAACATACTTTCCAGAAGGTCAACAATTCACTAAAAATGTTTTTTTTTTTTTATTGGTCTTATGAAGTATTCTAATTTGTTGAGGTTTTTAAATGTGAGCCAAAATCATCACAATTAAAAGAACCAAAGACTTAAACTACTTCAGTCTGTGTGCACTGAATTTATTTAATAGACGAGTTTCACAATTTGAGTTGAATTACTGAAATAAATGAAGTTTTCCACGACATTCTAATTTATTGAGATGCACCTGTATATTTCAAAAATATATTTAATTGAGCTTCCCTGTTTACAACATATATTTAGCATATATTTCAAATATATTTTGGTCAAAAAAAAAAATCCATATGGGCCGTTATTCACTGGAACAGCACCGTATGACATTATCATACAAGAAAAAGGGGGCAGAGCAAAGAGAAACGAGATAAAATGTGATTGTGAAAGTTTTCACATATCGAGCTCGACCTAAAACAATGATTTTGTATTCCAGCAGCCTGCGTGTTTATTGGTAATAGACGTTAAACATGAAGAACACCTATATTTCACATTCCTTATAGCAGACTTATCAAGGGGTTTACGGACAAGAGCTTGCTGTGAAAAAATTCACAGATCAAGCTGGTGAAGATGACACTGGTTTCATTCCTCTAAGTGTCCAACTTTTGGAGCAGTAGGCATTATAAAATTAAGAGTCGCTATGAAAAACAACCCAATTTCGGCCCAGAGGACTGCGTCACCTGAATTCACAAATCATGGAGAATGACATTAGGTATTATCTGCATGTCTATGACAGTGCACTGCGTATTTATAGCCTAAAGAAATCTGAATATCAAACCACAAACTATTTTTACTGCGGTCCTTCAGAAGCCCGAACACAGATCTTTTATACTATTCAAGAAACGGTTGAAAAGTCTGCTGTCAGCACTCATCTGCATGCTTCTGAGAAAAAATAAATAAAAATAAATTCTTATTAGTTTATTCATTTCACCATGTCCCTATGGGCTCTGCACTACAGAGATGCACAGAAGAACATAAAAATGCCATTTAGGTATATTTACAGACCGTTCAATGGAGCTTAGAGGAGGAATGATTGCATTTAAATTCATAACAACAATGTAAAGTGATTAATGTTTTAAATACAAAGTTTTGAATATAGAAATACCAAATGATTTAAACAACTGAAATGATTCTTTAAAATAACCTTCCTCTTTCACTAGTAGCTACTTAATCCCTCACTCTTCTAACTTGTCCTATTCTAAACGATGTCTGAACCTAGTATTCTAGTATTTATTCCCTTTTCACTTGTATTCCTCATTTGTAAGTCGCTTTGGGTAAAAGCTGAATCTAAATGTAGGAATGTGCTAAATGAACGGTCTGCTAAATTAATGAATGCAAATGTAGGCTAAGTATTTAAGTGGAATGTTTTACTCCAATCTCATTTTTCGCATCATCACGTCCTCTGCAGTACCCCTGAGTAGTGATAACATTTCATTCTCAGCCTCTCATGGTTTATTGCGTGTGTAAAAGAGTAAAAAAAGGGTCATAAAATACGCGTTCAATAGTGAACGTCTACTTATTTCGCCAAACATTTATGTGTATATATATATAGAGAGAGAGAGAGCTCGTATTATTAATACATCTAAGTGCAATGGTCAGTCACTGAGGGGTGCATTTTCGTAAAGTTTGACTGTCATTTAATTTTTAAAAATCTATTTAAGACAAGCCTGCTTCTTGTATCAAGAAGCATCCTTTACAAATGAAGTGTGCAAATGATAAAAATGCATGAATATACCTGGTTTTCGGATGATCAGCTGAATAATTCCCCGTCCTCGAGCTTCTTCACCGAATGTCTGCAGATCGCGGGGATGTCGTGCGCATTTATAGGCAGAACTGATGCAGCATTCACACGTTTAACGGTTGACGCCGCCTTACCGGAATCATTACTCCAGACTGGTCTGTCCCGAATCTGCGAGGGTTTTGGGAAGAAAATAAAGGAGAAAGAAACGCCTCCAATAACACCACAGCAGGGAGTCTCTAACTCCTCTATAATTCTACTCAGAGGTGGAAATGGCCAAAGTTCACAGCCATATTACAGGTCAAAGAACAGCATACATTAATTATGTGGGATATAAACTCATTCATTCAGCAGCATCTCTGCTTGGAGATAATTACCTGTCGTTCAAGACACATTGTGTAGGAATCCTGAAAGTGCGTATCAGTAGTTTCGATGTGGCGTACTGTTTATACGCGGAAATTGACTTTGGCGTGCATATGATACGCAATGGGTAGGATTAGGGTTATTGGGTAGATGCGTATCATATATACGTGAAAACTGCGTATCATATGCACGCTAACAAATTGCTTATAATACGCACGCGAAAACTGCACGCCAAACACGTGCGTATTATATGCACGCCAAAGTCAATTTTTACGTATCAGTACCACGATTTTCTGTTTTTATTTGGAATACTATTTGTATGCATTTTCATGAGACCGGGCTCATTGCAATAATGTAAGCATCATTAATTGTGCTTAATTAAAAGCTCTGAAATAAAAATTTAGAAGCACCTTTTGATCAATGATAAAAATCAACCTTCCCATTATGAGGCGATATGTGACTCCTTACAGTGATTCGCAGGGGCTCCTCTCTAATGGCATTTTCCCCCTAACATTATTAAATGTGACCCTGGACCACAAAACCAGTCATAAGGGTCAATTTTTTGAAATTGAGATTTATACATCATCTGAAATCTGAATAAATAATCTTTCCATTGATGTATGGTTTGTTAGGATAAGACAATATTTGGCTGAGATACAACTATTTGAAAATCTGGAATCTGACGGTGCAAAAAAAATCAAAATACTGAGAAAATTGTCTTTAAAGTTGTCCAAATGAAGTTCTTAGTAATGCATATTACCCATCAAAAATTAAGTTTTGACATATTTACAGTAGGAAATTTACAAAATATCTTCATGGAACATGATCTTTACTTAACGTCCTAATGATTTTTGGCATAAAAGAAAAATCAATAATTTTGACCCATACAATGTATTTTTGGCTATTACTATAAATATACCCCAGAGACTTAAGACTGCTTTTGTGCTCCAGGGTCACAAATGTGTGTCATCTTTTACATCAAATTCATAAATGTATAGGTCTATTATAAACTTTTTTAAAAACAGTAAATTGAATTAGAATAATATGGCACAAACAGGAAGAATAAGTTACCAATCAAATAAAATCAGAGTGTCAACAAAGTTCATCTTTGCACTACAGAGGAGCGCAGAAGAACATAAAAAATTGCATTTTGGCATATTTACAGACTGTTTAATGAAGCTCAGAGGTGGCATGATTGCATTAAAATTCATAATAACAAAGTTATGAGATTATTACTTTAAATACAAAGTTTTGAATCTAGAAATACCAAATGATTTAAAGAACAGTCTTTAAAAATGGAACTATAAAAGCCAGTAGATGGAAGAAAGTGACTGTCTTTGTCACTGAATCATTCATTCAAAATTCGTTCAAACGGTTGATTCATTAAGGAACAGTGCAAAGGGGGGCTGTCTTTATGAATGAGTCACTGAATCACCGACTCAATAGATTAGTTCAAAAACGCTGATTCATTCATTGCGTAATTTCTGTCACACTGAACAACAATGACTATATTTGCATTATTGTAAGGGGAAGGTTTAGGGTTGGGTGGGTGTAGACATCGATGAAATAGAGCAAAATCAGACAACAGTATTCCTAAAATGTAGGTCACTTAATATTAAGTTCTTGTTTATTGAACTATAAAATCAGTATCAATTATTGAACAACTGTCACTCATCTCACAAACATCCTTTATAATCAGTGAATCTCACATTTACAGTGTGTCATAGACACAAATATCCCGCTATAATATACAGCACTGTGTGCGGAAATTAATAAATAAATTTAAAAAATAAAATCTAGGCTAATCAGTTGGAAATGGACCTCCGTTCCCTCGTGTCTACTTAATAAACTGCAATCTGCCTCACTTGCATCCTTTATGAACCTTATTTTTCTCTATACAGGACAATTACATTTATCTAATGCACTGACACACATTCTTACAGATGACGTAAGTGTCCAAATAATTTATGTAGAACTGAGGTGGGAAAAATCAATCTTGGGCTTCTGACTGGATGTTGATAAGCATTATTTAACGTAACCTGTACAGTACTTACGGTGGTTTGTAACAATACATGGGAATTTTGTTACTTAACTTCTTATAATTTGTATTAGAATTTGTTTATTGCAACTTTAACACAACGAGAATGTTATTTCTAATTTAAAAAAAAAAAGTTCACATGTAACAGTTCATAACAGTCTGAAAGACTAATGTTATAGTTTAGGTTAAAAATATAACTTGTTTAAGAGCAACTGAAGTCAGACTACTATAAAGCTGTTCAGTTCAGTTCAATTTTATTTATTTAGCACATTTAAAAAACAACCATGGTTGACCAAAGTGCTTCACAATGTCTGGAAAAGCAAACAAAATGAATACAGTAAAAACATCACAATGTCTCAACTCAACTCAAAATAAAAGCCAAGGAATACAGGTGTGTCTTAAGAAATGACTTAAAAATCCCAACACACTGAGCAGTTCTTATGTGTACATGTAAACTATTCCACAAATTAGGTGCCACCACTGAAAAAGCTCGGTCACCTTTATTTTTTAATCTGGCTCTCAGAACATCCAGGAGTACCTGATTGGACGACCTCAGTGCTTTAACAGGAGTGTGGACATGTAAAAGTTCTGATAAATAGGCAGACGCCAACCCATTTAAAATCTTAAAAACAAACAATAAAATCTTGAACTCGATCCTGAAGCGGACAGGAAGCCAGTGTAGTGCAGCTAAGACTGGGGTAATGTGCTCATACTTTTTTGTCCCAGTTAAGAGCCGAGCTGCTGCATTCTGGACTAACTGTAAGCGTTGAAGAGATGACTGATCCAAACCAGCATATAAAGAGTTACAGTAGTCTTATCTTGACGTTATAAAAGCATGAATTACACTTTAAAACTCCTTACGCGGCAGGTAGGGCTTTAGCCAACAGTCTCAGTTTAAAAAAAAACTGGCTTTTACAACAGAACTAATCTGTTTTTCAAATTTAAAAGCACTGTCGAAAATCACACAGAGATTCCTGGTAAATGGACAAACATACAATCCTAAATTACCAAGTGCATCTACACAAGCACTTAGATCCCCAGGACGACCAAACACAACAATCTCAGTCTTATTTTCATTAAGACAAAGAAAGTTCTGATCCAGCCATGTTTTAAAATCTCTCAGGCAATTAAGTAATGACAGAAATGAAGCTTTGTCATTTGTTTTGACAGGCAAATAATTCAATTCAATTCAAGTTTATTTGTATAGTGCTTTTCACAATACAAATCGTTGCAAAGCAGCTTTACAGGAAATTAAGTTTCTACAATATATTTATATATTGTAGAAACTTAATATATTTATCTTATAGCGAAATTTGTAGTTCTGTATGTTGTCTGAGGGTAGGCATCATCTGAGGTCCTCTGACCTAATAAAATAAATTTGTACATCATCCGCATAACAATGGAAGGAGATATTGTGTTTTCTAAAAAATATACCCCAAAGGCAGCATATACAAAGAAAACATAGGGCCCAATATGGACCCTTGGGGGACGCCACAAGAAAGTGGGGCAGCAGATGAAGAAAATTCACCTAGGTGAACAGAAAAACTTCTGTCTGTCAAATACGATTGAAACCATTTAAGGGATATGCCCTTAATACCGACACATTGTTCAAGTCTAGACAAGAGAATTGAGTGGCTGACCATATCAAAGGCTGCAGTCAAATCCAAAAGGACTAAAACAGCAGAGTTACCAGAGTCCACAGCTAAAAAATCATTAGAAACTCTTAAAAGAGCAGTTTCTGTACTGTCACGGGGCTTAAAACCAGATTGAAATTTTTCAAAAATACTAAATTCGAATTCGAAGCTGTGAATGTTTACTGTTTATGACCAGTGACATGAGGGGAGTTTGCCTTAACTGACCTTCTTCTCTGTCAGAAGATTTATGCTGGATGTGTTCCTCTCCTGCTGTTGTTGTTTGCACCGCTTGCCACATGTACAGTTTATCTGTCTCTGTCAGCAGCGAGGGATTCACATGTGATAAATGCAGGGAAATAGTTAGGCTGACAGAGAAGATTTTAGAACTAGAGACATGCATCCAAACTTTAGTTGAGGACAGTAAGAATGTGAGGGCTGTAGATACTGCTTTGGATGCGATTAGCTCAGAGACTCCTGTACATTGTTCGGTTCCGGCTTTAGAGCCCATGCAGCAGGGCGACTGGGTGACTGTGAGGTGGCCTAGTCGCGGGTCAAAACACCGCTCTTCCGTTCCGATCAAAACATCAAACAGGTTCTCCTCACTCAGTGACGCACCCACAGAGAAACCTGATAAAAGTGCTCTAGTTATTGGCGATTCTATTGTACGGAATGTGAAAATAGAGACACCAGCCACCATAGTCCAATGTTTACCGGGAGCCAGAGCGCCTGACATCTTGGCAAATTTAAAAGTGCTGGCTAATGCTAAACGTAAATTCAGTAAGACTGTTATCCACGTCGGCGCTAATGATATTCGATTTCACCAGTCGGAGATCACTAAAAATAATGTTAAAGAGGTGTGTGAACTTGCAAGTATGATGTCAGACACTGTAATATGCTCTGGACCGCTCCCTGCTTACCGTGGTGATGAGATTCATAGCAGACTGTCGTCACTCAATGGCTGGATGTCTAAGTGGTGCTCGCAAAATAACATAGGCTTTATAGACAATTGGAAGAATTTTCGGGGCAGACCTGACCTGTTGAAAAGAGATGGTGTTCATCCCTCCTGGGGTGGTGCCGCTCTTCTCTCTAGAAATATGGCACATAGTCTTAGAGTTCGTAGTTGCCTAACTAGGACCCAGGTCAGGGAGCAGACAGACTGGCTAAACCGACCGTCTGCTAGCCGCCTCACGTCACAGAAGTCAGTTAATTCTCACCACATAGAGACTCCTTCACCTAGATATCACACTATAGAGACTGTGTCTGTTCCCCGTACTAGAAAATACAGAAAACGTCCAAACCAAAGTAATAGTAACAATTTAATTGATGTTCAACAAATAAAAAATGTTTACAATACAGAGAAATAATTGATAAAACTTGGCTTACTGAATATCAGGTCCCTTTCTACAAAAGCACTATTTGTAAATGATTTGATCAATGATCATAACCTAAATTTGCTCTGTTTGACAGAAACATGGCTAAAACCAAATGAATACATTCCTTTAAATGAGTCTACCCCCAAGATTACTGCTATAAAAATGAGCCACGTCCAAAAGGTAAAGGGGGAGGTGTTGCTACAATTTATAGCAATATTCTCAGTATTTCTCAGAGGGCAAGTCTTAACTCGTTTGAAGTTATGGTGCTGCGTATAACATTATCTAGAGAAACACGTGTTAGTGATAAATCTCCTGTGATGTTTGTATTGGCTACTGTGTACAGGCCACCAGGGCACCACACAGACTTTATTAAAGAATTTTCTGATTTTCTATCTGAGTTAGTACTGGCTGCAGATAAAGTCTTAATTGTTGGTGATTTTAATATCCATGTTGATAATGAAAAAGATGCATTAGGATCAGCATTCATAGACATTCTGAACTCTATTGGGGTTAGACAACTCTATTGGGGTTAGACAAGGACCTACTCATTGTCGAAATCATACTCTAGATTTAATACTGTCACATGGAATTGATGTTAGTGGTGTTGAAATTCTGCAGCAAAGCGATGATATCTCAGATCATTATCTAGTCTTGTGTAAACTCCATATAGCTAAAACTGTAAGTTCTACTCCTTGTTACAAGTATGGTAGAATCATCACTTCTACCACAAAAGACTGCTTTGTAAGTAATCTTCCTGATTTATCTCAATTCTTCAGCATATCCAACAGCGCAGAAAAACTTGATGATGTAACAGAAACTATGGACTCTCTCTTTTCTAGCGCTTTAGATACAGTTGCTCCTTTACGCTTAAGGAAGATCAAAGAAAACATTCGGACTCCGTGGTATAATGAGCACACTCGCACCCTAAAGAGAGCAGCCCGGAAAATGGAGCGCAGCTGGAGGAAAACAAAACTAGAGGTATTTCGTATAGCTTGGCGGGAAAGTACCCTATCCTACAGAAAAGCATTAAAAACTGCTAGATCTGATTACTTTTCGTCTCTTCTAGAAGAAAACAAACACAACCCCCGGTATTTATTCAATACAGTCACTAAATTAACGAAAAATAAAGCATCAACAGGTGTTGGTATTTCCCAAGAGCACAGCTGTAATGACTTTATGAACTACTTTACTTCCAAGATCGATACTATCAGAGATAAAATTGTAACCATGCAGCCGTCAGCTACAGTATCGCATCAGATATGCACTATAGATCCCCTGAGGAACAATTCCACTCATTCTCTATTATAGGAGAGGAAGAATTGTATAAACTTGTTAAATCATCTAAACCGACAAGTATGTTAGACCCTATACCATCTAAACTACTAAAAGAGCTGCTTCCAGAAGTCATAGATCCTCTTTTGGCTATTATTAATTCATCATTGTCATTAGGATATGTCCCCAAAACCTTCAAATTAGCTGTTATTAAGCCTCTCATTAAAAAACCACAACTTGACCCCAAAGATCTAGTTAATTACAGACCGATCTCAAATCTCCCTTTTCTGTCAAAGATACTAGAAAAGGTAGTATCCTCACAATTATATTCCTTCTTAGAGAAAAATGGTATCTGTGAGGATTTCCAGTCAGGATTTAGACCGTATCATAGTACTGAGACTGCTCTCATTAGAGTTACAAATGACCCGCTTCTATCATCTGCTTCTATCAAGCCATGTTTCTAGTATCTGTAAAACAGCGTTTTTCCATCTCAAAAACATATCTAAATTGCAACCTATGCTCTCAACGTCAAATGCAGAAATGCTAATTCATGCGTTTATGACCTCAAGGTTAGACTATTGTAATGCTTTACTGGGTGGTTGTTCTGCACGCTTGATCAATAAACTACAGTTGGTCCAAAATGCAGCAGCTAGAGTCCTTACTAGAACCAGGAAGTATGACCATATTAGCCCGGTTCTGTCAACACTGCACTGGCTCCCTATCAAACATCGGATAGATTTTAAAATCTTGTTAATTACTTATAAAGCCCTGAATGTCTTAGCTCCTCAGTACTTGAGCGAGCTCTTATCACATTATAGTCCTCCACGTCTGCTGCGTTCTCAAAACTCTGGCCATTTGATAATACCTAGAATATCAAAATCGTCTGCGGGCGGCAGATCCTTTTCCTATTTAGCGCCCAAACTCTGGAACAATCTACCTAACACTGTTCGGGAGGCAGACACACTCTGTCAGTTTAAATCTAGATTAAAGACACATTTCTTTAACCTGGCTTACACATAACACACTGTAGGATCAGAATGAGTCAGACAAAGTTAAGATTCGATCTGAACATTGAAACATGAGGAGCCGAAATTCCAGAGAGGATCCCAAGGCTGCAACAGGATGTTCGTCATAAATCAGATTCCTAGCTCCAGCCCTCTGAAGAAAGCAAACCAACAAGCCTCTTTCACAGAACAGCTTGCAACATTCAAACAAAAGAACATTTATTGATAATTCCAATTCAGGAAGGAGACGGTCAAATTTGGAGCAAGTAATCAGGACTGATGGTCAAAGATATGGCTGTCACTTGTAAATCTGTGATCGAAATCACGAGCTAGAGACTTCAGTGGGTGGGTCATCCCAGCTCTCCACATAGAAGACAGACGGAGACTGAAATTCCTTAAGAGACCTTTTAACCTCTCTAGTCTTCACAGAGAACATGTCCTTATGTTCACAGAACGGTACAGAAACTGCCTTTTCACATATAGATGCACCAAAATCATCTTAAAAGGACTTATCATGTTTATGCATAACCCCATATCATGTATGTAACCCACACGATTAACCATCATGTTTTAATCACATATGATGTGTCTTTTTATAACTAGGGAATAGTTTTAAGACTTAATACTCATGTTTGGTATGTATGAGTTTGAAAAATCATGCTTTAAATGTTTCTTCCAATCAATTCTTTGTCAAATGTACCACAGTCTTGTTAGAGAAATCATGTCCAAAATTGTACTCTGTAAGAGCGGGAACATTTGGACCATATGACTGATAAGATAACATGTTAGATTTATGAATGGGGAGGAGAAACATACAACACCACGAGCCAAGATCATTTCTAATTGGTCAAGACATCCAGATAGGATGGTCTAGAAGCCGAGTTTAAATACTCAGGACACCATCAAACTCTCTTCTCTTAGCTCTCTTGGCTCTTCCTCTGCTTCTTCTTCTTCTCTTTTGCCACCGCGTTTTGACGCTGCTCTTTGAGCGTGCTCTGAAAGTGAAAGTGAAAGTCGTGACGTATTGTCAAGTATGGTGACCCATACTCGAAATTGGTGCTCTGCATTTAACCCATCCAAGTGCACACACACAGCAGTGAGTAGTGAACAAACGCACACACACACACAGTGAACACACACCCGGAGCAGTGGGCAGCCATTGCTCCAGCGCCCGGGGAGCAATTGGGGGTTCGGTGCCTTGCTCAAGGGCACCTCAGTCATGGTATCGAAGGCAGAGACAGTGCTGTTTGCTCACAAGCCCCACCTTTAATTCCTGCCGGTGCGAGAATCGAACCGGCAACCTTCAGGTTACAAGCCCGACTCCCTAACCGTCAGGCCACGACTTCCCCCTACGTGCCAGCTGCCAACACAATGAGAAGAAAAACCACCTAGTCTCGTTACATTCTTTTATTCTTTTACTTTAATTTCTTGTCTTTCCGTGAGAGTTTTGTTAAGTTAAGTTTGCCGCAAAGTCCAGCTCCGACTGCACCCGCCCAAACTTCAACCAGACCAACTCCGCATCAAGAGCCAACGCCCAAGACTTTACTACGAAAGACCACTGAACTCAGCCAATCAGCAACCTCGGGAAACCCCTTTCTCCAAAGACGACAAGGACACAAGGGAATCCCTTAAGGCAACACAAGCAAGTACAACCTCCAGACTTTTGCTGAGTCGGTGCAGTTTAATATAAATTTTAGCCTCATTGAGAAACTCAATGCGAGGGTCAAATGATTGATGGTTCAGGTCTATAGGCAATTGCACATATTGCTGTAAACTTGGGATTTCACAATTTCATTCTGTAAACTCATCCTTTCCTCTCTTTCTGCAACGTGTGAATGTGTGAATGCGTGTGTTCATGTGTTAGATTAGATTAGTTTACATGTCTTAGGTTTATATAAATAAAGTCTTATTTATATTGAAAAGAGAAGTATCTTGTGTTTTGTGCTTACAAGTTAATGTCTTAATCTGCCGATCTTGTTACTGTGCTTATTAATAGTGTGTTCACTATATTTTGGATTTTAATATCCAGTGCAGAGTTGATGTTATACGGCTCGTTCAGTGACTCGCTGCTGATTCAGTGATCAGCCGTGAAACAGTGATTCTGTTCAAATTCCCTATAAAATCATAAATGATTTCCTTTGAGCTAAATTGACTTGTTTCCCTTATATATATTACTTATATATTTACAATTTCTACAACACTAATACACTTCTATTATTCAAATCCATTAAAGGATTGTTAGGCTGCATTAATTAGATCAATTAGATTGTTACATCGTAAGAAGAATGGCATCTACGCTAATATTTGTCTGTTTCTTTATTATTCTGTTTCTCAGTCCGTGTCCGGATCAGATGGTGGATCGGCGCCGGGAGATGATGTCTGCGACCCTGACCGTCGGCGGAGGCCGGACACCTGGATGAGCCCCAGTGAAGACCTCGACTTAAATACAATAAAACTAAAAATTAAACAAAATATCTAAAAATATAATAAAATGCCTAACTACACAATACTATTAGAAATTGCAAATATAATACATTTATACATTTAAAATTTAATTAAAACAATAAGTAAAAAAATAAATAAACAATAATATCCTGGCCAGAGTAAAACTGGCCCCCCGACTGAGCCTGGTTTCTTCCAAGGCAGTGCCCCCCTGTCAACAACCTTGGCCCCCCCTTTAGCCCCCCTAAATTTGGAATCATATTACAGCAAACAATTTTGGGTGAAATGCACAGTTTGTCCTAAAGAAAAAGGCACAGAGCCAGAGGTACGCACATTTTTAAAGCACTGTGCATTATAACCAATCACATACGATTCTGTTGAGCTTATGAATGCAAGGACCAATCAGAGGCGTTCAGATGAGTTATCGCTGAAACACAGTGTTTCGTCACCACGCGCTGACTGACTGAATTCTATTCTCTCATCAGAAACAACAAAGTGAAGAAGTATGAATGTAAGTAAGATATTAATTTCACAGTGTAAACAGCTTTAGAGATTATTATGAGAGTTTTTGAGAGTGCTTGAACTCGCTGGACTGAAATGAAAATGTTCTTTGATATTGTAAACGTTCTTTGCTCTCTTCTTGTACACTGAAAGTGTTATAGGCTAATTAGTAACTTACAATGTTTTTATTAAATCCACATTAAATACAAAGTCAGTCATATTAAAAGTATTTTATGGCATGACACCCATATCTGGTACTTAAGTAAAAAGACGGGCTTTTATGTGTAGTTAATAGATTACAGTATTAGGCTACTTTGCCCATCTCCCTTTATAGATTAAATAACAATCTATAAAGGTGCAAAATACATTTACTTACACATATTTGAGAATCGAGATATTTCATGATATATTTTAGGGATATATATCGAATATAAAAATAAATAAATAAATAAAACCCCTGCTGAAAAAAAACAAAAAAAACAAAAAAAACAATAGACACCATTACAAAATTATTAATGGTTTTACTGGTTATAATGGGACTTGTATTGGTTTTACTGGAAACTGTAATGGACCCTGTTGGTCTCTACTGGTAATTGGTCTCCTTCTATTGGTGGCTTGTTAAAACCAATAAATCCTAATGGAATATGTCCTAAAACACACTACAGAAAACCATTTTTTAATGGTTAAATGTTGATGGTTTGTAATGGTATTTGTAGTGTAAACCATTAAATTTTCTGTGATGGTTTTATTATTGTTGTTTTTTTTTCAGTAGGGACATAAGCCCATGGTATTGTGGCTGCTGTGTGTCACATGGGAGCCCCCCTTTACTGGTGCCCCCTCAAAAATAATGAGTGCATGATGCCCCTGACACTACAATACAAAATTATTTGTTAAATAAATGAAACATGATGAAATATTTAATTTAGTTGAAATTGTAGATTACTTCCAGAGATTGCAGCGATACATGACATGATGAAAAATGACTGAATTAATAATACTTAAAGTAGGTTAAGATGAATTAGCTAACCAAACGCAAAGCTTCCACCAAGAAAAACTGTTCTTAGCAAGCGTATAGCACCGACTTAAGTTACCTGGATGAGTCTGTGTTATTAGCTTTTACCAGTTGTTATCGAGGAATAACATAACTTGGAATGTCACGACTGACCAATCAGAATCAAGGATTCCACAGAGCCGTGTAATAATTTAATTTAAAGCACAGCCACCACAAAATCAGACGTAACACCTCTTATTTACTTTGAGATCATTCTGAGGTTAGATACAAATTTAAAATCATAATAAGAAATAGTTTAATAGCTATGAAACTGTTTTTGAAATCAAATCTTTGCATAGCTATGACAGGAAACACTGGCATCTAACAATGCCTTGGAAAAAAACAATTAATCTTAAAAACTAAAGCATATACATAAACCCAAATAAGAAATAAAACAGTTATCAAATAAGCATGTGTCCTATTCTGTGTCCTAAACTCCTGAAACATTGGTGTCTCATTTTAGAGCAGTTAATGCAATTTATGAAAGAAGTCAATTAAATCATCATGTAGGTGTGTGTGTGTGAAAAAAAATCAGATGTAACCCCCGCTGTAATTGTTAACATTTACAAAAGTAACTGTAATTAGGGGGGGATGGAGATGTGTACATGTTTCTTATTTTGCCTTAATATCATATTTTTTCATTCAATTTACCCTGATCTTCAAATTCAACAAGTTTTCACCCCCTTCCTTCTGGAGCATCAGTGAGAGTTTGAACCTTCTGTAATGCTGAACCAATACTGTGCTGGATGGAGTGGACAATCAACTACAAACAACTGAAACACAAGACTACATTTTTGAAAGTTAACTTTAAACGATTCAGCTTCTGAGTCCTGTGAGCAAGCAGCCTTTCATACTGAAACGCTTCAATGCTTCGGATGTTTTCCAATTTCCCATTTTCAGGGTAAAAAGCATTTTTTGTGTGTCTACAGATGCCTTCATTGATTTATTAACAATGTTTATAGCCTTAGATGAAATAAATCCTGCAGGCGCCATCAGTAAGACAGTCGTCTGAAAAGCAGCTGCGTGTTTTAACCTGCTGGAACTGAACAGAATCATTAAAGCAACTCCCGCTGAATAATCTCACTTCTGTTTTCAGTAAAGCTGCTTAATCGCTAAACTGAACTTGTTTCATCATGAACTTCAATAATGACACTACTGTCTGAATTAGAGCAGAATTAGGATTTGAAATTTGCATCACTGATTCTGTTACTTCCCTGTTTATTACTGTGAAAGATTGCTACTGTATAAAGCACTACAAAAATAAAGGAGACTTGAATAATGCAAATGTTTTTCAATGCTCTACAACATCCAGAATGTAAAATCATTCATGTAAAATCTTGTCTCTCCAATATTCATAGAACAATTGTAATCAAATTATCATATTAATTTCTAAATTCTTCTACTCCCCCTCAGGACATTCAAGATGTGGATGAGTTTGTTTCTTCATCAGATTTGGAGAATGTCTCAGCAATGGATGCTCTGCAGTGAACACGTGCCGTCAGAACGATATTCTTAAAAAAAAACAAAAAAAAAAACGTGATGGATTTGTTTCAGCTTTTGTCTTCTCCAGATGTTAACTGAAGGACTGGAGTGGTGTGGATTACTTGTGGATTATTGTGATGTTTTTATCAGCTGTTTGGACTCTCATTCTGACGGCACCCATTCACTGCAGAGGATCCATTGCTGAGACACTGATGCAGAGACACATTTCTACAAATCTGTTCTGATGAAGAAATGTGTAGATCTTGAAAGACTTGCCCTGAGGGTGAGTTAGTTTTCATTTTTGGCTGAACTATTCCTTTAATCATGTTGACAATGTCAGTGGAAACTGTCACCTGGAAAATATTTTAAAACGAAAGCACTTCAATTCTGACTTAACATATTAACAAGTGATGAATTTCTTCACTGGACAAGCTTTAGCATGCAAAATTTCATTCGCTGAAATATGGCATGGAATGGAACACATGCACTAATAATTTAGAAGTAAAACTTTGTGGTTTATTAGTTGACAATTGTCAACTCTCTTCATCCACTATTGTCAGATACAGAACGCTGCTCTTTGGAAGTTGCAGTCACTGCACTGGATAAGTTTTAGTAAATTCTTAAACAATTCGTATATAATTTTAATGCAAACCATATTAAAACAAACAGCACAAATCTCAAACCCAGAAACTCAGCCACAGTCTACAGAACAATAACCAAAGTAATGTGAAATTGAAGTGAATATAGTGTATAAAATATTATTTCAACTAAAATTATGCTTTTTTTGTTTGGGTTTTTAGAGAGAAGTAAAAAGAAAAAATGAAGACTTGTATAGAATACAAGGGAGATTTGGTTATATAATTTTTAGCCATTGTAAAAATGTGAGAGAGAGAGAGCAACTGAGTCATTAAAATAAACCATTCCAATGTTTTCATAGTTTATAAGACAGATTGTTTGTCAGTGTAGGAAGAAAACAATTATATCAACAGCTATAAACAAGATGGGTGGTCTAAGTTCAGATTTTATCAACACTTAATATCCAAGCGCAGACAGAACCAATATTTAATATAGCCACACAGTCATTTTAGATGTTAAATTCTCATGCAACTTTCATTGCTTTACCGTAACCCAGATTTAATCATCGTGCCAAAAACTTGTATTGAACCTGGAATACTGTAACGCATTGAGACATTATTGTAAAGAAGACGACGAGAAGGAATTGAGATGTACTCAAAAAAAAAAAAAAAAAAAAAACTGAAAAATGTGGTTTTCTGAAACTGTAAATTTTTCTTCTTTTAAATTCTCCAAAAATTGGCCTCGTTTACTTTCATTGGAAGTGTTTTACTTGTTGCTTTTTTATTATTATGCCACAAATGCTGTTGATCGAGTTGAACTTGTATTGAATTCTGGAATATATACATGTATTGCAGTCCCGTTATAGATGAGCAATATTCAGTTATGTAAGCTGTTTGAAAGGTGAGCACTTTTGGAAGTTATGCACTGGAGCAGAGTGTTTTTGTCGTAACATGTATTTCTGTGCTGCGTCCTCACTGCTGTGAACTGCAAATAATTCCTTGCATCATTTGCCAAATGACACATTTCTGTTGTACGTTACTCACTGGAATGGAATAAGCACTTCCACTTTTTCAAACTTGCTGCATCGTGCTTATATTTATTTTTTACAGCGTGTAAGCTGATCCATCATTATCAGGGATTTATTCTCAGGCACTTCTGACATTACATTCATTTGAAAGACGGCTTTATACATCTGTGCAACTTATTTCTAAATTTTTTTCTTTCAAATAATAGCCTAATTCTGTACTCTCTTTTCACCAAAGAATTCCCACAAAAACATGTAAGTGTTTCTTGAGCAGCAAATCAGCATATTAAAATGATTTCTGAAGGATCACGTGACTGAAGACTGGAGTAATGGCTGGCTTCAGAAAGAAATTATAAAACAGATTACATTTTTTTTTTTTTTATTATTTTAAATTGTAAAAATATTCCAGTTATACTGTTTTTTAATTTTATTTTTGATCAAATAAATGCAGCCTTGTTAAGAGAAAGAAAACAAACATCTTACCAACCACAAATCTTCTAAAGATAATAATGCAAATGTGTAAGTTTTTGTTATATATCTTGCACGGTGGCTCCTGAAGATCTTGTAATTCATCTTCCTGCAGATAGAGACGGTTCTAATCGCAAGACAAAAGATGTTCTGAAGAGTGTTTAACTCTTTTTGTCTTTATTGGCAACACTGACTGGATTAAAAAAAAAAAACAACGTTTGTGTTCTTTAGAAAAAAGTCAGACTGACATGGGAGTGAATAAATAATGCTAGAATTTCTTGTTTGGTTAAAATATCCCTTCATATCATCAGTTCACTGGACCTAATGTCCTGAGAGCGCATGTGAGAGTTCTCCCAGAAACAATCCAGACATTCCACACCTTAAAATACATCTCTCCCATTCCTGAAGCGCACGTTTAATGACCGTACAGTAGGAGAAGAACTTTTTACTAACCTCAAAAACTGTTTGCCAATCAACATTTAATAAACAATGAAGATGTAGATGAAGTCATATTACAAAACATCAATGGGAAATGATCTAAAAACAAAGCTCAGGACATGCACAAAAGATTCATAAAATGTTTGTTTACATCTAAATACTTTTTAATGTGCTTAGAATGTAATAACTCTCCACTTTCAATGGAATAAAATTACATTCCTGACTCAAATATGGTTTAATAATCATGCAGAGACTGAGTCTGATCCATAAATTATAACTGAAGTTATAAATATAGAAAGTTAGACATGTCAAGTCTTTTGCAGTACGGGTTCCTTTAGATTTTTGCAGCACATTTAAACAAAACCATCATCTACATACAGCAGCGATGCATAGCAATGAAGGTATGAAGCAAACAGGTAACATCTGACCAGTATAATGAGAGCGGAAATTCTGGCTGAACTCTACTGAGAAATAGTGAATGCAGAATGAAAACGATTAAAACAATTCATTGCTTCCAGGTGGGAAATAATGAAGATCAGAGCGTGATAATAAACACGATCACGTCTCATCCTCCTCTGGATAAACAAGCGTAACATGAACGCGGTCTGTCATCGCTTCGTTCTCACGGTACACATACACAGGAGAGCTCTGACCTTTGACCTCTTCCTGACGCTCACCTGCAAGCTCACAGAGAGAGGTCACACAGGGCTCGTGTTCCTGCAAAGCCGTGGGATAACGCAGAGCGCTTCTCTCGATCCGCACCGAGCGCCGCACCGGGGTAAAGAAACGGATTTCATGACCGTCCACTTGTCCTGGTTCTGCTCCTCGCTGACTCCTTTTCCCCCTTAAAACATCAGAGAGCATTATCAGACACCACAGCAAAAACAACTGCCACTGAAAAATCTTCAAATTCAGCTAATTTGCCACAGAGATGACTGGGGGAAAATGTCCCAATTGACCTGAATGCACCTTAATTATTATTTTTCGATGCGATTTTTTGTATGCATCATCCAAACCTTGTACACAGTCAGATGCATCAAAACACTTCTCAAAATGCTTGCTACGGATGCGAAAAATTATTTTTTTTGCATTTTCAAATTTTTTTTATGACGGACAAAAGTTCCAGAAGCAGCGTAAACGTGATTGACACAACGTGAGGTTGTATTTATTTCTTAACATGCAAAAAAAATAAAAAATTGGACAAAAATTTTGGACCTTAAGACTTTTGAAAGAAGTCTTTTGCACAGTAAAAACAAAAACAGTAATTTTGTTAAATAATATTACAATTGAAAAGAAATGTCTTCAGAAATCATTCTAAATTGCTGATGGTGCTCAATTATCACCAGTTATTATTGGTGCTCAGTTATTAATGATCAATGCTGAAAACAGATTTTGCTGCTTAATATTTTTATGGAAACATCTTGATACACGTCTTTTTTCAGAATTCTTTGATGAACAGAAAGCTTAAAAGAATTTCATTTATTTGAAATATTTGTAACATTATAAATGACCTTACTGTCACTTTTCATCAGCCGTGATCAATGCGTTCTTGCAAACAATCAATACAATAATCACAGTTTAATCATCTCAGGCAAAAACTAGTGCTGTCAAATGATTAATGGTGATTAATCACATCCAAAATAAAAGTTAGTTTACATAATATGTGTGTGTATTGTGTATATTTATCATATATATATATATATATATATATATATATATATATATATATATATATATATATACACACACACACACACACACACACACACACACACACACACACACACAAATACACACACATACAGACACACACATACAATATATTTTTGTATTCATATAATTTATAATATATTTTATATAAACAACATTTTTCTTAAATATATACATGCATGTGTGTGTATTTATATATACACACTACAAATATACACGGTACACACACATATTATGTAAATAAAAATAGGAGGCTGAAATTTTTTAATGAAATTTTCTTCAGTGTTTAATGACTGTAAGTCATGTTTATGTGCAAAAGGGCTGCTTTTAGCTGTTATGCGTGTGTGCACATGATCAGGACAGTACCAGCTCATTCTGAGCCAGGAAAACCCCTGATTTATGTATTTAAACATCTCAGAAAACCTGTAATACTAAAAATGTTTCGCAATTCTTAATGTAATCAATCAACAGGGAAAGTATAGCAAATCTATTTTTTACCCTATACACCTGTGCTGTCTTGTCTTAAATGTAAGCTTGTGATCTTGTATACATTTCTTCCTAAAAATGTAGGTATTAAAAGCTAAAAAATCTGTTTTTTTCAAGTCGAGGCACTGGAGCGCATGAAGAGGTAAAAGTCCTACATCATGCTGTTTATTCCAAAAAACATCTGCGTCTGCTTGCACACGGGATCAAGGTTATTGAAGTTCAAAGCTGGATTGTGTAAGTGTTAGGGCTGTCAAAATGGCTGAAAAACTAGATAAGAATTTTGTACTTAAATATGATCAATATTCAAATTATTTTCGAATTTAAAAGGGATAATTTCAGTTAGAGGGGAAAAAAAAGAGTTTGTCTTCTCTCCTGAGGCCACAAGAGGAAAATATTACTAATGCACGTTTATTCAAAGCAACAAAATAACACGACTATCTGTGAAAAAACTGCATAATGTTTAAATTAATGTTTATAAAGCATATTTAATCAATTAAGTTGCTTAAACAATTAGAAACAAAACAGCATCATGTATGTATGTATAGTCTAATGCAAAGGACCGAAAACCAACCACAAAAAAAAAAAAAAAAAAAAAAGAGTACTTTTTCTATTTTAAAAACATGAGATGCAGTGGGATGGGAAAAACAGCCATAAAGTCTCAAGACATGTTTTTTAAAAGTTGAACTTGCATTAATTTTACATGCTTTCTAAACTTGTGCGAGACACGAGTGCAACGCACTATATATATATAGGATAGATGTCCTTCTAGAAAATGTGATAAATATGTGTTCTGTGTGAACGGCTTGGTTTCAGTTTTGACGTAAATTGTTAAATTGATGTTCTCTTTTTCTGCAATATTTTGAAAGAACAACGCAGCAGCTGGATAGGCTAAGAAAAGCATTACAATGCAACGACACTTACATCATCATCGCACTGATAAAGCTGCCTGACGCACACCTAACATTCAAATACAACGTGTTTGCTTTCGAATGTGGATTTATATTTTAAATTTGACGAATATTCGAAATTCGATTCTTTTTTCTGACAGTGTTTTGATAAGTGTGCAGGTGTCATACCCCGGGGTCGCTGTGATTTTATACTTGACGACTGACGAGTCTCCCCTCGCTCCAGATATGAGGGCACTGATGGGTTTTGGGGTGCACATGATGCCAGCGCCGTCCTCTTCATCACACACTCCAGTCTCTTCCTCTTCAGACTCTTTTGGCGTCAGAGACAAACCTGAATGATTTAAAACATTGTCAGATTTGCTTTTATTATTATTTATTTTATTATTATTAATAATAATAACAACATGATTATTTTATGTTTTTAAAAGACATCACTTATGCTCACCAATGCTGCATTTACTTAATTAAAAAAAAAAAAAAAAATACACTAAAAACTGTAATATTAGGAAACATTATAACAATTTTTTTTAAATTACATTTTAAGATGTAATTTATTCCTGTGATGGCATTCTAATCATCCTAATATTCTGATTTAATGCTCAACAATCTTCTTATCAATGTTGAAAACAGATATTTGTGAAAACTGACTTTTTTTCCAGGATTATTTGATGATTAGAAAGGTCCAAATTACAGCATTTATTTGAAATCTTTTGTAACATTATAAAATATCTTTATTGACACATTTTTCATTAATGTAATGCATTCTTTTTTAAATATATAAAAAAATACATTTCATCCTCTAATACTTTTGAATGTCAGCACATCACACAATTAAGCAGCAAAAATCTGAAATGTCTGTTGAGGGTCAAATCAGCATATTAGAGTGATTTCTGAAGGATCATGTGACACTGAAGACTGGAGTAATGATGCTGAAAATTCAGCATCATTAGAAAAAGTAGAAAAGTTTTTTTTTTTTTAATTGTAGTAATGTTTCATTAAACACTGTATTTTTGATCAAATGCAGCCTTTGTTGAACATAAGAGACATCTATCAAAAATATTTAAAAATATGATTTATTTCAAACTTTTGACCAGCAGTGTAATTTAAAACCACTGCCATACTAGTTTGTTAAAAGTCATTGCTATAAAAATGTAGTGTATGCCACTAGATGACAAAAATATTAAATGCCTTTACCTTGAATCTGTCTCTTTTTAAGGATCTCAAAAACCACAGATCGTAGCTCATCCACTGGCTGTTAATAAACATATCGCAATGAGTGAAAATAGACTGGTTACTCATAAGCTGTGAGACAGAACAACAGCAGCTCTATGATAACAGTAAAAAACCAACGCTGTCAAATGATTAATCGCATCCAAAATAAGTTTGTTTACATATTATTGTCAATAATATATGATTGACAATTATATAATTATATAACTGTCAATAATACATAATATTGTTTACACACAGTACATGTGTACTGTGTATATTTATACATAATCTCTCTCACACACACACACACATTTAAGAAAATGATTTTGTTTATATCAACTATATTTTTATATAATATAAATTATATGAATATTAGTGCTGTCAAAATGATTAATCGTGATTAATCGCATCCAAAATAAGCGTTTTTGTTTACATAATATATGTATGTATGCTGTTTATTTATTTTGTATATATAAATACACACATATGCATGTATGTATTTCAGAAAAATATGTTGTTTATATATTAAATATATTTAAATATTTTCAAAATATATACTATGTGTTTGTGTATTTATATATACATAATAAATATACACAGAACACACATTTATTATGCAAAAAAACCCACCAAAAAACGTATTTTGCACGCAACTAATCGTGATTAATCGTTTAACAGCACTAATGAATATAAAAATATATATGTAAATATTTTCAAAATATATATCTTTTGTGTGTATTTATATACATATAATAAATATACACAGTACACACACACATTATGTAAACTAAAACTTTTGTTTTGGATGCGATTAATCATTTGACAGCACTCTGAAAAACAAAATAAAAATCAATAAAAACATAACATTTACTCTTAATTTATTATTATTACATAAAACATATCATATTTAATATAATAATAAAAAGTCTAATAACATCTCTTCTGAGGCTTCTCAGATTTCCAGACTAAAGCGAAGCAAATAAGGAAATAACATCAAGGGAAGAAAACATGTATGTGTGAGAGATAAAGAGAAGCTGACCTCTCTCACTACACGGATGGCCTCCTGAAACATGGGCAGCACCTCCAGGTTTCCCTCTCTTTCCATCAGTCTGGCCCGGCAGATCCAGTATTTAGCAAACTTCTGTGCCATTGGCACCCGAGACAGCACATCTCTGACCTGTTCCGCCGGGAAACCCTGTCAACCGCATCAGATCAGTGAGGAAAGCATCATCTCAACATAAAAAAACATTCTGGAATAAAATGCAACATGTGCTTTACAGCTCAAGAAAAGCTTAAAAGGATAGTTCACCCAAAAATGAAAATATTCTCATCATTTATTCAAACCTGTATGCATTTATGTTTTCTGCTGAACACAACGGAAGATTTTTTGAAGAATGTGGGTAACCAGTTTTTGGTCACCACTTTGTTTTCTCCACACTATGTAGGGACCATGCACCATTTGGTTACCCAGATTCTATCATAACCTCAGAGTGGTGGAAAAGGCTTGTAATCATCATGGTCGATTAATGCCAGAAAATGGAAACATCTGAGATCGACTCAACAAAACCTGGATAAGCAAACATTGCGATTAGGGATAAGGGAACAATCCGGACAAATGTTGAATGTTGGTTTGAGAACGCTTTATCTGGAAGAATTACACCTTGCCAAAACGTAGAGAAGTGATTTCTCCCATGGAAGTAGATGTTGCATACACACATACGTGATTTATACTGAAATTCAGAATCAAGAGTCATTTCTAGTCTACATTTACGCATTTAGCAGACGCTTTTATCCAAAGCATTCAGGCTACACATTTTTTATCAGTATGTGTGTTCCCTGGGAATTGAACCCATGACCTCTTGCGCTGCTAACGCAATGCTCTACCACTGAGCCACAGGAACACGGTCTAGACAATGATACACATAGTCTAGACAATGATCATTGACTCAAAGGGCTAAAAAATTGGAAATGTCAACATGCTCCAACCTTCTGCAGTCATGATTTTCTAATGATCTAATCGATCTATCGATGAACAAATTTGTTTTAAGAAAGTAAATAGGGTTATAGTGAGATTTTTACCAACTGCATATCATTTGGGCATGTGTTTTATGAATGCCTAATTATGCTCTTATAAGGCATTTATTTTCAAAAACACACTGCATTAAACCATTTAAAAATATATATTTTATCATTATTTTATGTGTATGTTACCATGTTTTAAAATTAATAACAAAAGTCATAAAGGTTAAATTATGAAGGCTGATGTTAATCATTGCTCTTCACTGACCAATCAAAGTTCTTTATTTGCTCTTGATTGCATTTTCTATGCCCTATTGTTTTTTAAAGTATTAACCAACATCTGTCTTCAATCGCCCCATTACTCAGATGTGAATCAAAAGCACATTCACCTATGACCACACACAATGCAAAAATAACAAGTTATTCACTAACTTACTCGCACAATGACTTGACCAGGGAAATGACTGATAATTTGTGCCCAAAAGCAAAAAAGTGAGACGTGGTCTGAACATATTTGATTATTATCAGCTGTGCGAAGCGTGATTTCATTCCGGTTCAAACAGAAACTCATATTTCCATGAAAGAATCTGCTTTGTTGCATTGTCTCTGGTTACACACATACAGGTGCATCTCAATAAATTAGAATGTCATGGAAAAGTTAATTTATTTCAGTAATTCAACTCAAATTGTGAAACTCGTGTATTAAATAAATTCACTGCACACGGACTGAAGTAGTTTAAGTCTTTGGTTCTTTTAATTGTGATGATTTTGGCTCACATTTAACAAAAACCCACCAATTCACTATCTCAACAAATTAGAATACTTCATAAGACCAATAAAAAAAAATTTTTTAGTGAATTGTTGGCCTTCTGGAAAGTATGTTCATTTACTGTATATGTACTCAATACTTGGTAGGGGCTCCTTTTGCTTTAATTACGGCCTCAATTCGGCGTGGCATGGAGGTGATCAGTTTGTGGCACTGCTGAGGTGGTATGGAAGCCCAGGTTTCTTTGACAGTGGCCTTCAGCTCATCTGCATTTTTTGGTCTCTTGTTTCTCATTTTCCTCTTGACAATACCCCATAGATTCTCTATGGGGTTCAGGTCTGGTGAGTTTGCTGGCCAGTCAAGCACACCAACACCATGGTCATTTAACCAACTTTTGGTGCTTTTGGCAGTGTGGGCAGGTGCCAAATCCTGCTGGAAAATGAAATCAGCATCTTTAAAAAGCTGGTCAGCAGAAGGAAGCATGAAGTGCTCCAAAAATTCTTGGTAAACGGGTGCAGTGACTTTGGTTTTCAAAAAACACAATGGACCAACACCAGCAGATGACATTGCACCCCAAATCATCACAGACTGTGGAAACTTAACACTGGACTTCAAGCAACTTGGGCTATGAGCTTCTCCACCCTTCCTCCAGACTCTAGGACCTTGGTTTCCAAATGAAATACAAAACTTGCTCTCATCTGAAAAGAAGACTTTAGACCACTGGGCAACAGTCCAGTTCTTCTTCTCCTTAGCCCAGGTAAGACACCTCTGACGTTGTCTGTGGTTCAGGAGTGGCTTAACAAGAGGAATACGACAACTGTAGCCAAATTCCTTGACACGTCTGTGTGTGGTGGCTCTTGATGCCTTGACCCCAGCCTCAGTCCATTCCTTGTGAAGTTCACCCAAATTCTTGAATGGATTTTGCTTGACAATCCTCATAAGGCTGCGGTTCTCTCGGTTGGTTGTGCATCTTTTTCTTCCACACTTTTTCCTTCCACTCAACTTTCTGTTAACATGCTTGGATACAGCACTCTGTGAACAGCCAGCTTCTTTGGCAATGAATGTTTGTGGCTTACCCTCCTTGTGAAGGGTGTCAATGATTGTCTTCTGGACAACTGTCAGATCAGCAGTCTTCCCCATGATTGTGTAGCCTAGTGAACCAAACTGAGAGACCATTTTGAAGGCTCAGGAAACCTTTGCAGGTGTTTTGAGTTGATTAGCTGATTGGCATGTCACCATATTCTAATTTGTTGAGATAGTGAATTGGTGGGTATTTGTTAAATGTGAGCCAAAATCATCACAATTAAAAGAACCAAAGACTTAAACTACCTCAGTCTGTGTGCATTGAATTTATTTAATACACGAGTTTCACAATTTGAGATGAATTACTGAAATAAATGAACTTTTCCACAACATTCTAATTTATTGAGATGCACCTGTACATTTAATTACGCATTAAAAAAAAAAAACACCTCATTCAATAATAATGATACCTGCTGTAATAATTTAATGCAGTCATCCAGTGATCGGTCCACAGCAAAGACAATGTCATGAACCTCATCTTCATTCTCCATAGAAGTCCAGTACGGCTGAGGAAAAGCAGAAACCGTCTTCCTCCTCACCAGTCGGACTGGCATGGGGGGACGTTTATATGTGATACCCCTTGACTCTCGCCACTCCTGGAGCTTACGCCTGCACACACAGCACATGCAAAATAAATGATATTTACTTAAATGAAGAGGTATCATACCAATCACAAGTGCAGTATGGAGTACCTCAAGGCTCAGTACTAGGCCCCTTACTTTTCACGCTTTACATGTTACCCTTGGGAGCTATCATTAGGAAACATGGTGTTAGCTTTCACTGTTATGCTGATGATACTCAGCTCTATATTTCTTCGCGACCTGATGAAACATGCCAATTTGCAAAACTAACGGAATGTATAGTTGATATCAAAAACTGGATGACTAGCAATTTCTTACTGCTAAATTTTGAAAAAAAAAACAGAGGCATGTAATGCCTGTAATAATCTAGATCACTGTCTAATACTTGATGGCTGCTCTGTAAATTCTTCGTCATCAGTTAGGAACCTAGGCGTAATTTTTGATGGCAAATTTTCCTTCGAAAAATATGTTTCTAGCATTTGTAAAACTGGGTGGTATACTCACAGTCTCTCCTCCTGAGCTGCAGTGGGCTTCTTCCCTCCATCCACCGGAGCGGTCAGGACTCCTTGAGCGCCGGGACAGAGTCTGGATTTCGGAGTCTCTAGTTGAAGCGCAGGCTTGGCCTGGCTGGAGATCTTCGCAGGCTGGTGAAGCTCTGGAGGCGCAGCAGTCTTCTGCGGCAGAACACAACCCCTGGAGCTTCGAATGGCCGGTTTGGTAGAAGCAGTGGCATTAGTTAGTTTAACAGCAGTGGCATTAGTTAGTTTAACAGCAGCAGGCTGTTTATTTTTGACGATGGCTGCTGCTTCTCTATTCGCAGGTTTAGAGAGAGCTGAAGAGATGCTCGCTCTTGTCACTCTGATTGTGACAGAGCTATTCGATTTAGATTTAGTGGCATCAACTAAGAAAGTATCTTTTCTCCGGTTCACATCGGATCTGTTCGTCGATGGGTTTGGTTTCCGGTTGTGCACAGCACTCGGACTTCTGGGTTTTTGCATGGGTTTCACTTGGATTTTAGAAACACTGTTTCTCTGCATTTTTGTCTCGGTTGTCTTCATTGGTCTTCGACTCGTCAGATTGGCAGCTGAGGCTGATTTGATGCTTGTTTCGGTTAATTTTTTAGCCAAAGGCCTTGTTGGCTGAATGTCCGTCTTGGTGCGGCTCTGATCTGTGCTGATACTACGTCCAGACTGTGAAGTGTTACGGATGGAAACGAGACTTGATTTTCTTAATATTTGAGTCGTATTTGCAGCATGGGAAGCTGGCTGAGCTTTGGGTTGGACACTATGAAGGTTTTGTGAAGGAGTCCTCTTGAATGGCGCAGCTGTTTTCTCAGCATCGTGGGGTTTCCTTGGATTTTGAAGAGAAGCTGTTTTGTTACTCTGTGTCCTCGGAACATGAAGGCCTTCCTGGCAAGCGTTACGGGAATTACTGGATGGCTGTGTTTGGGCTTTGGCTAGCGAACTGATGCCAAGTCCTTTTTTTGAGGATGTGTTTTTATCAATCCCTGCCAATGTCTTCACTCTCTTCACTTCTTTTATATTTGTGCCATTGATGCCACAATTCTCCTTTCCATCAGCTGACTGAGAGAAACAGAGACATCAGTTTAACAGACTTGCAGACTTTCATCGCACATTTTAAGAAATGTATTTAACTTACAGTTTTGGAATTCTGGTTATCTTCAGCATGTTTCTTTGTAACAGTCTTCTCCTTGAGATATGGTCTTTGAGTAAAAAAACAAAACAAAACGAAACAGTCAATTCAGAACATAAACACACTATCGCAAGTCTGAATGCGGAAAATATGTTTTTTTTAATTTTAAAATTGGAAAAAGTATAAATTCAACAATTGTTCCAGACAGAAAGACCCTTCAAGACCACCTACTTTGGATTAGGTGCTTTCAGTCTTCCTTTTGCAGCGAGGTATTCTGCCAATTTCAGTTTGCGTAGCTCTGTAAATCAAAGAGAAAAACATTTGCAATCCAGCATGGCATGCATTTAATAAGCGTCACAGATGTGCTAGATTTGCATTTCGTATATGTATATTTTGTCTTGTAACTTTCCTCACAAATAATATATATATATATATAAAATAGCAGTGTAATACGCAGGACAGTACACAGAAATTTGTTTTTTTCAATATTTTTTTGTAGAAAGACAAACATATAAATATAGTAATGAAAGCCAAAATATATATGTCACAGACACAGATGTACGTTTACAGAGTAATCCACTATTTTTGTGTCAAAATGACAAGCTTCACCTGAGATTTTGAGCCAAATTACCGGGGTGTAAAAATAACTTCAGAAAGATGGCAGCGTCGTTATTTTATTTTTATGCAGAGACTGGTATGTCTGTTAGTTAAATCTGTTGACTTTAGTAATATTTGTTTCATTATTTGATAACAGTGACAGTTCAAAAATGGCAAAAAGCACTTCTTATGTTTTTTTGCCTTGAGTTTGCATGCCTGTAACTCAAGAAGTACTAAAGATATCGTAATATCCTTCTAGATTCTGGGTCTTAACAAACTTTCCTTCTGGTATCTTCATTTTAAAGGCCCTCGATGGTTCAGTTCCAGAGATACGGAGATCTTAATGCGCCTGCATGAGGTAAACTGTTCACACATTCAGTGGTCAAAAACCAAATGTGGGTCACTTTGCATTCAGCCTTTACTTTTTTTATTTTAAAGAGGAATATCTGAAGAACAAATAACGTTGAAACTAGAAATGCATCTCATTTGTTTCTATCAGCTCAATTAAATCAAACACTTGTCTGTAAATGCCATAAATTATCTAAAGTTTGCACGCCTGTAACTCTTTAAAGCATTCAAGATATCTTCCTATCCTTCTAGATTCTCATTCTTAATCAACTTTTCTTCATTTTTAAGGCAGCATACAGTTTATTCGCATAGATATAGGAATTTCACAGCAGCTCCACGTTCAGATTATTGGGATATAATGAGACAAAGATTATTAATAAAGTCAACAGATTTTACTAATAGATGTAGCGGTCTCTGTGTAAAGATAAAACAATGCTGCCATCTTTTTTTCATTTTTTACACCCCTGTAAATGAGCTCATTTTAACCCCTCTCTACAAAACAGATGATTACTCAGTAAATATACATCCATGACATTTAATATTTTTGGATTTCATCACCATATGTGTTTATATTATATAAAATACACATACATCTACTCTACAACAGTTCTAAACTCTAGCACTTAACATTAGCATAACAATTTAAATGAACTACTAAAGACATTATTTGAGGATTTGTGATGTTTTTGACTCTATTGTAGGTTTATAAAGCTGATGGAAACATGATCATAAACTTCATTTAATCCCTCTATGAAGCTAAAACATAACCTTAACGTTACACATCATAAACTCATCATCAGTGTTGTATTGCAGTGTTTTGAAGAACAAGCCTCTGCTTTTCAAATCATTGTTAAATTATTTTCCAAAACAAAATCCTAACACAGCTTACTGTAATAAACCGGAAACACCTCACAGCGTACATGATAAACTTAGCGCTTTACCTATCTTAGATAACGTTAGGTCTTCATCTGTCACTCTTTCCATCGCTTTATTTAATCGAAATAAATATAGAGTTTGTTTATAACTCCGTACACGAGTCTATTAGCACACACTGTGCTGCTAATGCTAATGCTAACGCAGCAACTGACGCTTGAATTTTGCGGGGACACGCCCATCTCAATTCCCATTGGTTCGTTCAAAACTTTAAACCCCGACTATTGGTTGGTCAGGATCCATATGATTTTTATTTTTATTTTTTATTTTTTTTATTAATGCCAAAACACTTAATAACAATCACATAACCACAACAACCGCAAAAACAATAGAGGATAAAATACAAATAAATAAATATATAAACATTACACAAGGTTAAACATTGAAAGCAATTTTTGATTTTTGAATGATTTTTTGTTTTTTATGCCCATCAAAGATAAAACGTAAGAATAGGATTCATATGATTTGATAATTCGTTATAAATGTCAGTTCGGTATTTTTGCTGTCATATCATATGGCTTGATGTATTTGAGGCGGTTATATTATTACAAAAAGAATAATGGAATAAAGAAAAAAAAAAACATGTAGAAAAGATATGTGGACATGTAATGCTGGTTCTGTAAGACATCTATGATTTTAACCATTTGAACTCCCTTTTTTAAGGTCAGATATTCATTATGAATTTTTTTTACTACTACTACTACTACTACTACTACTACTACTACTACTACTACTACTACTACTACTACTACTACTACTACTACTACTACTACTACTACTACTACTACTACTACTACTACTACTACTACTACTACTACTACTACTACTACTACTACTACTACTACTACTACTACTACTACTACTACTACTAGCCTAATGGTTCGAGAGTCGGACTCGTGGTCTGAAGGTTGCGGGTTCGAGTCTCGGGTCAGCAGGGATTGTAGGTGAGGGGAGTGAGTGTACAGCAGCAATGGCTGCCCGCTGCTCCGGGTGTGTGTGTGTGTGTGTGTGTGCACTTTGGATGGGTTCATTGGAGAGCACAAATTCTGAGTATGGGTCACCATACTTGGCCACATGTCATGTCACTTATTTTAATAACATTAGGGGACAAAAGTAGCGTTGTAATTTTTTGGGTCTCACCAGATTATTTTTATTTATCATTCATTGTAATATTTTCTAACTGATCTCCCTGTTAAGCAGATAAAATAATTGACGGGAGAAAAGACACCGGAAGTGGATTTTATGCTTTCAAGTGTCAGTGACTGTGAGTGACAGCTAAATAATTAATTTTAATGATGCAAATACTCCTGTCATGTGGATGATTCTCCAGCTGTCATGTGTCCATGCTTCCAGCAGTTCCAGTATTTAAACGTGGATAAATTGTGCAACACACGTTTGTACATCCTGCCAAAATAAAAATAAAAATATTTCCTGTGAACATTAGTCAGAAGACCTGCTGATGGATTAATTCTGAACATTTGAATTCTTAAACTACATTAATTCACATAAGTGATGTAGTCGGACTCAGGGCCATACACTTACTAATTAGTGGAAGTAACTAACTATGTTACTTAGTTACTTTTTATGTAAAGTAACATTACTTTTGCATTCTGGGCTTGCTTGTTTGTTTTTAATATAAAAAGTCCCAATAGCCAACAATACATTGTATGGGTCAAAATTATAAATTTTTCTTTTATGCCAAAAATCATTAGGATATTAAGTAAAGATCATGATTCATGAAGATATTTAGTAAATTTCCTATCGTAAATATATTAAAACTTAATTTTTGATTAGTAATATGCATTGCTAAGAACTTCATTTGGACAACTTTAAAGGAGATTTTCTCAATATTTAGATTTTTTTGCACCCTCAGATTACAGATTTTCAAACTAAATAAAAGTTGACCTCTTTTGACCTCAAAAAAGTGAATTGTCACTGAAAGGTGAGGAGTTTGCATCTGTGAGACACGATGTAAATAAGAGACTGATTGTGCAATAGAGAAATTCAAATGGGCCCAGTCCCCTTGCAGGAAATAGAATTCCCTCATTCTTAAATTATTAAATCAGTTACACTTACACCACTGATTCATACGCACAGGAAATGATTCATATACACTTGAGATTACTTCCCTTTAGTGCATCTGTAGACCCGCTCGATCTGAGAGTTATTGCAAAACCCATTACAAACAATGAATACAATAATGTAGAACATATTACACTGATTAAATAAATAATTTAATAGCCAAACTCAGAAAGAAGACCTCTCCCAAAGCACAAAATAACTCGGAAAAAATACAGTATAAAAAGAATGAAGAAGTTGTTACACCTAAAAAAAAATTCTGCAGTTTCCATTACAGAAAAAAAAGTGTAAATTCACAATGTATTTTTTTATGATTCCTTTGAGAAGGACAGGACATAATTAGACAAACAGTTTGAACAAACGGAGTCTCCAGCCGTCAGAACTAGAAAAACAGTGCAGTTCTTGCTCTCCTTTTCATTGAGATGCTACAGAATATGAGTTCATTTGACAAGGCATGGGATGATATCTTCCTATCAATGTGTCTACCAGACACTTTTCACTGGGATTGTTCTTATCAGTTTCAAACATATTTGGTATGAAAGCAAAAGATGTGCACAGTGGAAAAAAAGGCAAAGAAACAAAAGTCACTTCCTGAATTTTCTAGTTTTAGGCCTCTACAATTTGTAGTCTGTACCATGTCAACCATGCTTAGAAAACACGCAGTCACAAAAACAAATCAAATCATTTAAAAAAATATACCACCTCAATTTTACGCAAAATAAATACAGTTCAATTCTTTTGGTTAGATTACCTCTGGTCCATCGGGAGCGACAGATACAGTTCAAGAGCTCGAATCACAAATATTCTGTGACTCTGTTTACAGTTGTACTACAACGACAAACGCTTGTTCTCTTTGGAGTAAAAAAGTCAATGCATTCATTTCAAAAGGACACGAACACAAAATCACACAAACACTGCCACAGAATTATCCAACGGAGAAAAGTCAAGCGGATGCCATGTGCATCTTAGGTGCATTTGACGACAGCATGCTTCGCTTTTTTTGATCGCTCGTCGCTTGGGTTCACGTAAATCAACGGGAATCACTGAACATGCAGCCGGTGTGTGAAGCTCAGCGGGTCTCTGTCTCCCTGAGATGTGCTTGGGCTGCAACGGCCAAATCTATTCTAACGACTCGTGCGTCATCGTACACACACACACACACACACACACACGTATGTCTCTCACACTCACACACGTGCATGTATGTCTCTCTCTCTCTCACACACACACACACGTGCATGTATGTCTCTCACACACACACGTATATCTCTATCATAAACTCATTCTAAGTCTCACATAAACACATATACACACACAGAGACAGGCGCACGCGCACACACACACAGACAGACAGAGACAGACACACACACAGAGAATTTGGTACAATGATGAATTAACTATGGACTAACACAAAATAAAAAAGCAGTTTCCCTTGTTGACATTTCAGATAAACCTCAATAGAAAAATGACAAAAAGATCTTGATCTCTAGAAACGTCTCTATTCTCAGTCTATAATACAGTCCGTCTGACACAGGGGCCTTTCTCAGTCCAGATACACTTTGGCGTCTTTGTTTTTTTGTCTTGCACAATGTGTTACACAACGTCTTAATTTATTGCTTTCCATACTCCCACACTATTATACTGTTGGCGCTAAAAGGGCTCTGATTAAAAGTTCTGGGAAAAGTGCTTGATGTCCAGCAGGAATGTGGGATATGGGTAAATCACGAGTGTGCACTGTCGTTATGTGTGCGGTGTTTGGCTGTTCTGTTCGATGAGGAGCGAGGTCGTCTCGTCCGCGAGCTGAACCATGTTTTCTGAAGATGGATGCAGAGCGGATGTGGTGCTGTTGTCCACGAGGTTGTGACCACTGTCCAGAGACTGCGGGGAACTGTCCAGCCGAGACGCCACCAGACCGTTCTGATACTGAGAGCGTGTGATCTGAGGAAGAGAGGTGGAAACATCAGTCATGTGAGACACTCCATAGTTTCAGATGAAGGAATACACCATACATGTGACCCTGGAGCACAAAAGCAGTCATAAGTAGCACAGGTATATTTGTAGCAATAGCCAACAATACATTGTATGGGTCAAAATAATCCATTTTTATTTTATGCCAAAAATCATTAGGATATTAACCCTTTAAAACTGGATGTGTCGGCACCGACACAATTAACCATGTTGTATTCATGTTATCATAACTCACCAACTGTTTGTGCTACGAAAAAAATCCAATTGCTCCTGACAGTAGACAACTTGCGCTTTGTGACAATATACGGCTTATTACAGTAATTGCATGCTTTCCATCAGCAAATCACAGCGGCTTTCGGGGAGAGCGGGAAGGACGGATTTGAAGCAGGAGATACGGAGTGCAGCAGGTTAGAGAGTTTGAGAGTGCAAAAAATAATTGAAAAATGGACAAAAACATGGCACAGAAATGTTTTACAAGAGAGGAGGCGATTGATTTGATCTTTGATGACACCTTGGAAGAGGCTGACCATGATTCTTCGGACCCCGAGTCTGTGTATTCAGACGTTGAGGAGGCGTATGCTGCTGGCATTGATCCAGATGTGGATTGGTAAGTGAAAGGAAAGGGAAGTGGTGTGTGGCCAAGTATGGTGACCCATACTCGGAATTTGTGCTCTGCATTTAACCCATCCAAGTGCATACACACAGTAGTGCACATACACCTGGAGCAGTGGGCAGCCAATTGGGGGGTTTGGTGCCTTGCTCAAGGGTCTCACCTCAGTCGTGGTATTCCCTGCCGGACCCGAGACTCGAACCCACAACCTTCGGGTTACAAGCCCAACTCTCTATCCATTAGGCCACGACTGCCCCACAGTGAAGCTTATGTTTCTTTCTGATGAAACTATGAGAAATGTGAGTAAAATAGTCATAGACTCCGTGTTTTAGTTAGAAATACCACTGTTTCACACACTTATGTGGTATATTTGTGCGTTTATCTGCGCACATGAATAAGTGCGTGTATGTGTGTATGTGCGTGCATGCGTTCATGTTTGCTCGTGTAACGTTATGTGTGTGTGCGTGTTTATGCATTCATGTTTGTATGTACGCGCATACACATCTATGTGTGTGTATAGGTGCGGGTGTATGTGTGCATGTGTATATCTGTAAGTTTGTGTGTGTGAATGTGTGCATGTGTATATCTGTATGTGTGTGTGTATAGGTGAGTGTGCATGTGCGCGTGCGTGTATGCAAATGTGTGTGTACGTGCGTGTGTGCACGTGCGCATGCATGCATTTATGTGTATATCTGTATATTTGTGTGTACGTGCAAGTATGTGTGTGTGAATGTGTGCATGTGTGTGTACATGCATGTGTTTGTGTAAAATGAAGATGTTGGTCAATGCAATGTCCAGGAAGTGCTGGAAAATTGTCCCTCAATTTGGCAGATCCATCACACCCATGTAGAGAAGCAGACCTATGTACTTCTTCATTTCTTCAGGGTATACATCAGCCCATGTGAATTTCCTACCCCTCTCCAGATTTCTCACCGCATTCTTGTTTGTGTTTGCACACAAGATGTATGTGTGTGTGTACACATGCGTGCATGTATGTGTGCATGTGTATATCTGCATGTTTTTGTATAGGTGTGTATGTGTGTGTACATGCATGTTTGCATGCGTGTGTGTAAGCAACTGGAGGCTTTATTTTTATTATTATTTCATTGTTATTGTATTATTATTATTATTATTATCATTATTTATTTTATTTATTTATTTTTACAATTTTGCTCTTCTAATAAATTGCTTTATAATGAAACGTATCTTTATGATATATATAATGAGTTTGTAACACATGCTTCTATTTTTTTCCCCAGTGTCGCTTCTCCAGTTACCTACGAAGAAGCAAATGGGGCATCTACATCCAACACAACACCACTTCAGAGGGGCCGGGGCCGGGGCCGTGAGGAATCGCGTAGCCCCTCACCAGTATCACTTGATGGAAGATGGAACGCTGAGGCAGATCCTGATATAATGCCCAATATTCCAAGGTTTACTCCAAAAAGAATACCTGGTAATAGTGCAGCCTCCACTCACATTTGGAAAAAACTCTCCACTTGATATTTTCAGTCAATATTTTGACGAAGAGGTCATAAACATCTTGTGTGCAAACACAAAGAAGAATGCGGTGAGAAATCTGGAGAGGGGTAGGAAATTCACATGGGCTGATGTATACCCTGAAGAAATGAAGTACATAGCTCTGCTTCTCTACATGGGTGTGATGGATCTGCCAAAAGTGAGGGATTCTGGAGGAAGAAGACTTTGTTTCATGTTCCCTTTCCTGCTACTGTGATGTCCAGGGATCGTTTCTTCACAATCTTCACATCAGTGATCCAATGGAAGATGCAGAGAATGACAAGAAAAGGGGCACAGAGGAATATGACTGTCTCCACAGAGTGCAACCACTCTTGGACATTATGAGGAACAGGTGCATGTCTATTTACCACCCTAGACAGCACATTTCTGTTGATGCCACCAAAGCCAGGATATCCTTCAAGCAATATATGAAGGCCAAGCCTACTAAGTGGGGCATAAAACTTTATGTTAGCTGATGTCAACGGCTACACCACTGACTTCAAAATCTACACTGGGAAGTCAAAATTTGCATCTGGGAAAGGCCTGTCTTTTGATGTTGTCACTTCATTGGTGAACCGAGACTACCTGGGGTCAGACTATGTCATTTACTGTGACAATTTCTACACAAGCCCTCTCCTCTTTCAACATCTGCACCAGCTGGGATTTGGCGCATGTGGAACTTATCGAGAAGGAAGAGTTGGTGTTCCCTCAATCAAACAAAATGCGCCGAACAAAAGGTCACCAAGAGGCTCCATTCGCTGGATCAGAGATGATGTCCTTTTGTTTGTGAAGTGGATGGACACAAGGGAGGTCTCCATGTGCACGACTGTCCACACGGTGTACAGCAGGGAGACCGTGCTGAGGTGGCAGACGACAGAGGATGATGGGTGAAAAGAGAGTGTCCCTGTTCCCAGCCCAACAGCAGTTCAGCAGTACAATAAGTACATGGGAGGAGTTGACACCTCTGACCAGATGCTCGGAACAAAGTCGGTGCACCGTAAAACACGGAAGTGGTACATGACAATTTTCCAGCACTTCCTGGACATTGCAGTGACCAACAGTTTAATTTTACACAAAGAGCTGTGTGCCATCCACCATGACAAGCACATGACACGGCAAAACTTTCAGGAGCTGCTAGCTGCTCAGCTCACAGGTGTTCCCTGGATGGCAGCCCGAGAGAGAGATGCGATCACCATCCTTCACAGAGGGCCAGCATGGGTCGGCGTCGTTGCATACGATGCAAAAGGAGCACCCCATGGAAGTGCCAGGAATGTGATGTGGGACTATGCTTGCCGTTAGACAGGAACTGCTTCAGAGAGCACCACATTTAAATGACTGCATTGAAGGATCCAAAAATGGCTGGAGAACGCGGGTAAAAAAATGGCTCCTGAGTGAAAACTGTGCAATCCAGTGTCCCAAAAAGACTTGTATATATGTATTATTATAGTTCCTTTATCAAGATTGAGGCATTAGATTCTTTCGTTCATGAGTTTTCTGATTTTTTCTAAATAAAAAGCAGTAAAATTTCTTCCCGTTTTAATTTTTTGTCTGTTTAAATTCTATTTACAAACTCAGCACACACAAAGATGTACAATAACTGTAATTTCTTGAAAGCCAGTAATTTCCTGAAAAAAATGACACCTTGCACTTGAAGATACCACATTGTGTTATAATTTTATACTCAAAAAACCAAAATGAGTGAAAACGGCCTATTTTAGCTTTAGGTTCTAAAGGGTTAAATAAAGATCATGTTCCATGAAGATATTTAGTAAATTTCCTACTGTAAATATGTCAAAATTTAATTTTTGATTAGTGATATGCATCGTTAAGAACTTCATTTGGACAACTTTAAAGGTGATTTTCTCAATATTTAGATTTTTTTGCACCCTCAGATTCCAGATTTTCAAATAGTTGTATCTCAGCCAAATATTTTCCTATCCTAACAAACCATACATCCATGGAAAGCTTGTTTATCCAGCTTTCAGGTGATGCATAAGTTGTTATGACTGGTTTTGTGCTCCAGGGTCACATTTGTGATGCATTGAAATGATTACAAGTTTTCATTGACAAAAAAAAAAAAAAAAAGAAAAAAAGAAAAAAAAAAAGTGTAATTAATTAAGGCATTAAATTTATTTAATAATCCAGAGTAAAATAAAAGTACATGCTTCTAGCCTAATATAATTGTTGAAATATAACATTTAAAAAGGTGGCTGTTTTTAGGGCATATTTATTCAAACATTCATTAATAATCTGCACTTTACCTGCTGGAACTCACCTCATAACACATCATGCTCAATATATACACTAGACTTTACAGTGAAACACTATCACCACTTCACACCTTAAAACTCTCACTTTATTGTTACTTGCACTGCATCTTTTAATACCTTTTATTGTCAATTGTTTTTCTAATTTGCATACAGGTTCTCTTTTTCTTTCTTTTCAACTTTTATGCTATTATTATTTATTTTATATTATAATTTAAACAATTTGTATTGTCTTTGCAAGTTATGTTTGTTCCCTTTCTACCCTGTCATTCTCTAAAGGAGTAAACAAAGTAAGAATTTCACTATAATAGTGAACATGACAATAAAGCTCTTGAATCTAATGAAGACAACAGGTTAAATAAAAATATTATGAATATTTATTATAACAAAATGCACAATTTTAGATTTATTTTTCTAGATGTTCTCAAGCTATGGGGATTGACTGGCTCTTCTGAGGTACATGTAACGTTACGTGAGATTATTGCAAGCTAGTTTTATTGATGCTGTTCTGCAGTTGAAACTCTTATCGTACCGGCTCTACTGTTTCTTTCAACAAGTGATGTTTAGTCATGTTTATAGAAATAGTTCTGCCAATAATGAAAGGCTGCTCAAAATGTGCTCATCCTCAGATCATCCCAGATTAGGATTGCATTGTCATTGCATCACTGTCTCAGCAATGGATCCTCTGCAGTGAATGGGTGCCGTCAGAATGAGAGTCCAAACAGCTGATTAAAAACATCACAATAATCCACAAGTAATACACACCACTCCTGGTCCATCAGTTAACATCTTGAGCTGAAACAAATCCAGCATTAAGACGTTTATAACTCAAATACGAGTCCATAATCCATAATAACTCTTCCTCCAGTGAAAAAGCGCATCTCCTGTTGTCTCTCACATCAAAACAATACGGATATATGGACAGAGGACTTGTGTTTTAGTCAGATTTTAGTCAGATTTGGAGATAAAAACATCTTAATGGTGGATTTGTTTTTCACTTCTGAAGATGTTAACTGAAGGACTGGAGTGGTGTGGATTACTTGTGGATTATTGTGATGTTTTTATCAGCTGTTTGGACTCTCATTCTGACGGCACCCATTCACTGCAGGGCAAGTGATGCAATGGTACATTTCTCCAAATCTGATGAAGAAACAAACTCATCCTAATCTGGGATGGTCTGAGGTAGTAAATTTCTAGCAAATTTCATTTATGGGTAAAATAGTCCATTATTGTAACATCATGTGACATGTTTATAAAACTAAGTGCCCTACAAATAATGTTTCAGTGCATCAGCTGACAACAGCACAGACTAAAGCATCTCAGTTAAATTAATTAAAAACAAGAAATCAATATATATTTATATTTATACTTATATTCTGGGTGCATATCTTCACCTTCACGAACTGCAGGTCGGCCAGAGCTCGGACGTTGAAGTCAGGTGTGTACTGCGGTGGAGCGGCGCTGCTGAGCTGTGTGTTGCTGCCGCTGACGGACTGAGGCTCTGGGCGATCCGTGTTGCTCAGAGACACCGAGCGGTTCAGTCCGCCGATGTGAGACGGAGAGCGGAACTCTGAAACACAGCATTATGGGAGAGCAGAGTGAGTACATGACCACACAGTGCCTTCAGGAGCGAAACACAGGCCATTCATACTTCCGGCAAAGATGCATTACTACTGAGAGATCATGTGGCACTGGAGGAACGATGCTGAGAATTCAGCCGAGCCATCAGAGGAATACATTTCTTTTAAAATATATTCAAAACGGTTGTTTTAAATCTTTCACAAAGTGACTGTTTTACTGCATTTTTGATCAAATAAATAAAAACTTTTGAATGGTAGTGTAGAAATGAGTAAAGCTCAAATAAAAATAAACAAAACTGAATGTGAGAAAAAAACAGTCTAGAAAAATTAAAACTGAAAAACAGAATCCAGAAAAATTAAAATGAAAAAAACTGAGTTTGGGAAATAAATAAATAAATAAAACAGAGTTTGGGAAAAATAAAACAAATACAGAACTCTGCAATATGATGAGAAAAGTTGCCTTTAAAATAAAATAAAATAAAAATAAAATAAAATAAAATAAAAAAAATAATGCAGCCAACATGCCGTGGCAGGTAAGTTCATTCGAAAATAAATCTTTCATTCGAAAATAAAAAAAATCTGTCCCGAAATATTCATATGGTGTTACTACAATCCATTTTTCTATTTCCCTAGATTATGAAAGGGATTTTACAGCCAGAGGCTTACTGTTGAGGTCTGTAGAATTGTTTAAAGTTAATAACACAGAGATGTGGTAAATGAAGTCAGTCTACAATATCACACTGAATCATGTCCTTCTGCCTCATCAATGGTGTTCATTTCCAGTTAATAATCAGAAAAACACTCTCATACAATGACGCAATGAGTGTTCTCATCTGCTGACAGCTTTCCATTTGCAAAACTGGTGAAACTATTGGGATGTTTGTATTTTTTCCCTTCCTAATAAAAGGTCAACAGTTTATAGTTTTCTCATGTTAAAAAATTGCTCCCTGCTTATTCTGTACACAGTTTGTAATTCACAGACTACACAAATTTGAGCCTGGTTTGTATCAAGATCACATTCCTCTCTTTGTTGTGCTCTTTTTATCTTCCATCCAAGGCCAACAAAAAGCTATCAAATAAAAGTGTAACATCTGCAAGGCATTGACGGTCACCAGAGAGAGAGAAGTCCATGCCAACTCACTTATCTCTACAAGATTCACACGTTAGTGGAGAGGTTCAGAGAAGAGAGTTAAAGGTGCAGCTCACACCAAAATGAACACAGAGCACATAAAATATAAGATATGATTCATATTGACCACTTTTATGGCTTCACAGCCCCAGTTATCTTTCTAATTTTTAATTATTATTATTATTTTTTTTTTTACAGTGGCCAAGATATCCCTTTGTGATTCATGGAAGAATGTAAAAACAAATTCAACTATTTACCAGAATTCATTTACCAGAAAAATGTAAATATACAACAGTTTTTGAAGAAATATTTATATATATAAACTGAATTTGGGAAATAATTTCATATTTGGGAAATAATTTCATGGATTTCATAGGGCCCTACATTTTTAGGTGACCAAAATCTTTAGAAGGCATTGCTGAACACACTGACATAGACAAATATTCTGTGATTTTATAAAACTGTAAAGACAACGCAGGAACATTAGAACTACCATTTAAAAGTTTGGGGTCAGTAAGAAACTTAGAAATTTATAAGGGTTATATTCATCATATAACTTTGTATTCATCAAAGAATTCTGTGTAAAGAATTCTGTACAAAAATATTAAGTACAACTGTTTTCCACATTGATGATAATCAGAAATGTTTCTCGGGCATCAAATCAGCATATTAGAATGATTTCTGAAGAATCACGTAACAATGAAAACTAGAGTACTAGCTGCTGGAAATTCAGCTTTAATCAAAGAAATAATTTACATTTTAAAATAAACTGAAATAGAAAACAGTCATTAAAAATTGTAACAGCATTCACAATATGACTGTTTTTATGGCACTTTTGCAAACAAATAAAGCCTTGAAGAGTATAAGAGACTTCTTTCAGGAACATTAAAATCTCACCAGCCCCAAACGTTTGAACAGCAGTGCTGATATGAAGCCAGGTTTCTGTGATGGAAGTGTGTTTAGAGGCTTGTTCTGCACAACACAGGACAGTATGAGGTCAGAGGTCAGCAGAAGAGCTGGATATCACACAGATGAAGACCGATATCGCCACCTACCAGCACTTTCTCAGCACTGCAGCCCATTCTGAAGACTGTCAAGCCCCAGCACACCCGTGCATGTTTCTCAAGCATTACATCGTCTTCTGAAGCCATACCATAACTTCATGTGAGAAAAAGACCTGAATTTAATCCATTATTTGCTGAAAATGCACAAAAACTCCCAGCGCTTGCACATATATTCAATATATGGACCACTTATATGGTGCTTTTTGTGCCTTGAGTCTACTTTTACATTTATATCTACATTTAGTATCTTATTAAACATTTAAAGTCGTGCAGGTTTGAAATGACATGATGGCGAGTAAATGCTGACAGAATTTCCATTTTTGGGTGACCTATTTCTTTAAGCGTGTTTAATTGTTAAGGCTCTGGAGGACAGCAGGTACAGAAGAGCAATTTTTTAACTCCAGATCTGTTAAAATAGTCTAAAAAGTGTTACATTATTGACACCTGTGAACAAAAATCTAATCTACTTTAGTAAGAGAAAAAGGCTGCCGCTTAAAGGGACAGTGCGTCCAAAAATGAAAATTAGTCCATGATTTATTTACCCTCAAGCCATCCTAGATGTATATGACTTTCTTCTTTCAGACAAATACAGTCAGAGTTATATTAAAACAATGTCCTGGCTCTTCCCTTCTTTTTAATGGCAGTGAATGGGTGTTGAGATTTTATGAACCCCTCGGAGCCATGTAGAGCACTTTTTATGATGGATGGATGAACTTTTTTGGACTTCAAAATCTCAACACCCATTCACTGCCATTATAAAGCTATAAAAATAAACTCTGATTGTATTCGTCTGAAAGAAGAAAGTCATGTAGATCTAGGATGGCTTGAGGGTAAATAAATCATGGGCTAATTTTCATTTTTGGGTGAACTGTCCCTTTAAATAGCACTTGAGGGTTATTTCTGTGAAAACTATGGCTGTTAATCAGTTCCGACCAATCGCAGCGAGCGGTTAGAGAGCCCCGACATGCCGGCAGTTACCTGGGAATCGAGAGAAGAGAGAGCATCTCTTAAGAGACAGGTGATGAGGACGAGAGACACTCACTGAGAGTGAGAGAGAGAGAGACAGACAGAGATGGATGGGAAGTGTAAGACGGTATCGAAGAAGAGGGAAACACAAGGCAGAAGACAGAAAAACACTACTGTTCAGAAGTTTAGTCAGTGGCTCTCTATTCTTTTTACTTGTTTTCTTTTATTTATTACAAAAAAATAATAACTTGGCCCTGTAAAACTAGCTCTCTCTATTCTATTTATATTCTATCTACTTTTTATTTATTATAAAAAAAAAAAACCTACATGTACTGCATTAGACTAACCAAGACTTGTCACAGCACTCACATCTCACTATAAAAAATCAAAAGTTGAGAAAACTTAAAAGTTTAAGGCAACCAGCTTCAGGAGATTTTTGAGTTCTCAACTTTTTGTTGAATAAACTGAAAACAACTGGTTGAGAAAACTCCAAAATCTCCTGAAGCTGGATGCCTTAAACTTTTAATTTAGATTTTTTACAGTATACTGTCCTCATTTGTTAGTCACTTTGGATAAAAGCTTCTGATAAATGATTAAATGAAAATGTATCACAGGAATAAATTACATTTTAAAATATATTAAAATAGAAAACAGGTGTTTGAAATTATAATAAAATCACAATATTACTGTTTTACTGTATTTTTTATCATACAAATGCAGGCTTGGTGAGCAGAAGAGATAATATGAACATAAAAAAGATAAATCTCATTAACCCCAAATCTTTGAACGGTAGTGTACATACATGAGCACAGATAGACAAACATAAATACAGGGATAACGCAGCCAAAACTCATTCTGATGATGCTCCAAACTGAGTGACTTTCCTTCCTCTGTGGATTGTCAGGCAAACATTCACTCTGCTCTTGTCTGAACAAGTCTGTTTGTGTGACGACAGGCCAGAGAACAGAGTCATTAAACCCTGGAAATCTTCCTTTTTTTTTTGAAAAAGATTTTTTTGTTTTTGAAGAAGTTTCTTATGATCATTAAGGCTGTTTCTATTTAATCACAAATACAGAAAAAACTCTGTTAGAAAAATAACAGTTTTCTATTTTAATATACTTTAAAATATAATTTGTTTTCTGTGAAGCAAAGCTGAATTTATCAGCATCATTACTCCAGTCTTCAGTCAAGTCATCATTATTTATATAGCACTTTTTACAATGCAAATTGTGTGAAAAGCAGCTTTACAGTATTAAACAGGGAAATAGTGTCCCATGATCCTTCAGAAATCATTCTAATATGCTGATTTATCATCAATGCTGGAAACAGTTGTGCTGCCTAATATTGTTTTGGAACCTGTGATACTTTTTTCAGGATTCTTTGATGAATAAAAAGTTAAAAAGAACAGTGTTTATTCAAAATAAAAATTTTGTGTTACAATATACACTACTATTCAAAAGTTTGGCGTCAGATTTTTTTTTTTTTTTAAAGAAATTAATACTTTTATTCAGCAAGGATGTGTTAAATGGATAAAAAGTGATAGGTAAGATTTATATTGTTAGAAAAGATTTATATTTTGAATAAACACTGTTCTTTTCAACTTTTTATTGATCAAAACATCACAGGTTCCAAAAAATTTTAGTAAATAATAATAGTAGATAATAAATCAGCATATTAGAATGATTTCTGAAGGATCATGTGACACTGAAGACTGGAGTAATGATGCTGAAAATTCAGCGTTGCGTCACAGAAATAAATGACATTTTAAAATATATTAAAATAAGAAACAAATATTAGAAATTGCAGTTACACTTTATTTTAAGGTGTCCTTGTTACAGTGTAATTATATATTTAAGTACTGAGTAATATTAATTAACTACTTCCAATATGGTTAGGATTAGGGTTACTTGCATGTAATTATGCATAATTTATTATTATTATAACAGTAAGTACATGTAACGTGTGTAACAAGGACAGCTTTCTGATGAACTGTGGTCCGTTCCTCACACAAAGCTGTCATATTGCTTCATGACACTTGCAATATTGCAAGAGCAGTATAAAATACTTATGATGTTTTTTTCTGGTGATTCCATTTACTTTTATTCTTTGACAAAGAGCAGCATCCACATCTTTCTGCACGCCGGTGAAAAGTCATACGGGTTTGGAACGACAGGAGCGAGAGGAAATGATGAAAATTTCATTTATGGATAAACGATACGTTTAAGTGGACAGAGGACGGCCACTAGAGAGCGATGATCGACTGCTTTATCAAAACCCAACAGGGAGAGATGGGTGGCCTGGAAAAGTCCCAGTATCCCACGTGAGATAATTATAATTATGAGTGATTAGTGCTTTAAAGTGTTTTCCCATCCCTGTAATAATGTGGTGTTTAGTATAATGCACACACAGACTCACAAACAAGACCACCTACTGCTCATCCCTAAGCAGAGTGTAGGATATGATCTTAAGTGATCTCTTGATATATGAACACACAGCTGTGAAGGGGACTATATGTAGTAGTATATAAGCATGTTGTATAGTGTGTTTGTCTCACCTAGAGTTGGAGCGCTGAGAGCCATGACTCCATAGAAAGAGAACGGCCCCGTCTCAAACATCATATTCTCGTTCCCAGCCTCCACCTCCACACGGCCCTGTGAGGAGAAGCAGCACCATTCAAACAACCAGAAATCAAATACAACAGTTTGTGTTACAATACAAGGTTTGGCATCAGTAAATTCTTTCAGTAAGTAAAGTACTTTTATTCAGCAAGGACGTGTTAAATGGATAAAAAGTGATAGTAAAGACTTAGAAAAGATTTCTATTTTGAATGAACACTGTTCTTTTTTTAACTTTATTCAAAGAATCCTGAAAAAAAAAAAAAAAAAACTATCACAGGTTGCAGCACAACTGTTTCCAACACTGATTATAAATCAGCATATTAGAATGATTTCTGAAGGATCATGTGACACTGAAGACTGGAGTAATGATGCTGAAAATTCATCTGCGCATCACAGGAATATATTACATATTAAAAGTATATTAATATAAGAAACCAATATTAGAAATTCAAACAACCACAGCCACAAAACAAACAAGAATTAAAAAGTAATAAGAAAAAAGTTTGGGATTGGTAGTTTTATTTATTTATTTAAACAAATCTCTTAAGCTCAAAATAGCTGTTTTCTATTTGAACTTTTTTTTTTTTAATTAAAATGAATAAAATTAAAAAATATATATTTTTAAATGTGATGGAAAAGCTTGCAAATCATTCTATTCTAATATGCTGATTTGCTGCTCAAGAAACATTTCTGATTATTATCAATGTTGAAGACAGTTGTGCTGCTTAATATTTTCATGGAAACCATGATACATTTTTTTCAGGTTTCTTTGATTAATAAAGTTTAAAAGAACAGAATTTATTTGCAATCAAAAACTTTTGTAACGTAACAAAATGTCTTTATTTTTCCTTGCTGAATAAAATATTAATTTCTTTTAAAAACGACCCCAAACGTTTGAGCATATTGTACAAGAAAATCTGATTAGTTAGAAAACTGATTGACTTGTATTATTCTAAACTCATATGACATTTTATTTATTTTAAGAAACAAATAATTCTGCTGAGAGTTCAGAGTGTTCATCTCAATAATGCAGTCTCACAAAAATGATGAAAATAGTACATTTATAAAACTGTCTTCTGAAGCCACATGATAACAATGTAAGAAACAGTAGAATTTAAGTCACTACTGACTGAAAATTAATAGTTGACACTTCTTTGTCACTGTATGCTTTGGTTGTACTGAAATTAGCAGCTTCAACACTCTTCAAAACATCTCCCTTTTTGTTTTATATGGTAATAAATGATGGCAAATTCTCATTTTTTCAGGTGAACTAATCGTCTGAATGAATTGGGGACTCAGTCGTAAGCCTGTGAACACACCACTCCACCAGTTTCCCAGCCACAAGGAAAATGAGAGCCATTTTTTTCTGGAAGGTGAACAGACACATAAATGAAGAAAGGAAAACGACTAGCTGTCAAACAGAGCGAGAAGCTCTGAGAGAATTAAAACCATAGGAGTGAGTGAATGTGAGCTCGGGTCGAGAGGAATGTGAGAACTGCAGCACGGTAAATCCACTGGACACACACTCTCTTTCACACACACACTCACTCACTCACTCACACACACACACTAAGAGAAGGGGCTGAATACCACTGATGTCCACGCAATGAGGTGCACAATGCAGCAAATCACACTGTTGATAAACACACACACACACACACACACACACACACACACACACACACACACACACACACACACACACACAATTAGGGAGTGTTTGCAGGGAAGGACTGCAATGGCTGCATGAATCCTGTTTTTCTGGAAAGATCAGATCAATCACATTTTACAAATATACAAACTGACCTTAACGAGAAAGACCTCCAGGACAAAAAGCCTACACACACACACACACACACACACAGAGAGAAAAATAAGAAACACAAAGAAGAGCTCTTTAAATAGACCGTCCTTGTGCCACTTAATGTACAAACCCATGTCTGTGACAGGGCAGAGTATGTGTGTGTGTGTGTGTGTGTGTGTGTGTGTGTGTGTGCTGGCGAAGGGAAAAGTTCACATCTGTCAATTATAAACACACTTAAAGCATATCCCACCTTAAGATGTCAATGACAAACAATCTTGCATACCTAGTATATACCTACAAATACACACATTTAACTAAAGGAGGACTAAAGAATTTTAAATTAAGTTTTTAAATAAAGCCCATTTTTGCCTTCTAATAAATAATAACAGTAATAATAATAATAATAATCATAAAGTCAGTTTAAAAAAGACAATTAATAATGATGATAATACTACTAATAAAAAGAAAATATTACCATTGTTTTTACTGAAGTCATTTCTCCAATTTTAATTTGTTTTGTTTAAGTAAAGCCAATTATTGTGGAAACTTTTGAATTTGAAGATCAAGGTAAATTGTATTTAATTTGTTTTCCGGGAAGCATGCAAGTACCTTCTGTTGCTTCCGAAGGGCAGTACTAAATGGGAAAAAATTATATTTCTACAAAATAAGAAAAATTTGGACATCTTCATCCTGTTCAAAAGTTTTCACCCCCTGGCTCTTAATGCATCGTGTTTCCTTCTGAATGTTTGAACCTTCTTTTAATAGTTGTGTTTGAGTCCCTCAATTGTCCTCAGTGTGAAAAGATGGATCTCAAAATCATACAGGCACTGCTGGAAAGGGTTCAAATATGCAAAAGATGCTGGAAACCTGAAGAATCTGCATTTTTCTGAAGAACAGTGCTCAGTTTAACTGTTCAGAACAAACAAGGGACTCATGAACAACCATCACAAAACAAAAAACAGTCGTGGATCATCCAGGTAACCACACACAGTATTAAGAACTAACGGTTCACAAACTTTTGCATGGGGTTATTTTAATAATTTCAGCTATTTTTTTGTCTTGTGGACTAAATGTAAACATCTTTTATGTAAAATATCTTACTCAGGACAGTATTAATTAAATTAATATGCATTTTGTTAAAATTACTCACATTTTCACAGATTCTGCAAGGGGTTCACAAACTTTCAAGTGGCACTGTATATATATATATATATATATATATGTGTGTGTGTGTGTGTGTGTGAGTGAGTGAGTGTGTGTGCGTGCGCAGTAAGGCCTGGTGAAGTTGCATCATTCAGTAACCGTCTCATCGTCAGAACTGTCAATCATTCACACACACACACACACAGTGAAATGACCGAGTGTGTTTAACAGCTCTTTGTTGCAGTAACTAACAGCAGTGCTCATGTGCAGTGAACACAAGCAAACTACTTCAAGTCTTTGTGTACAGAAGAGACAATCACAGCTTCTCTTTCTGCGCTGCTATAATTCTCTCCTCACAAAGCCTAGTTAAAAATAGGAATGTGCAAAACTACATATTTACAAAATCAATTACACAGTCATTTGTCTGAATGATCAGTCGCGCTTAAAGACGTCTTGTGTAATTACGCTGGTCACTCCACCAGACGCGTTTCTTTTGGGATATATGGGTGATAAGATTTTAACAAATAAATAGACCAAATAACTATAAGCTTTTGTTGCATAAATTTATGACCATAGCACTTAGAAAAACAGAGACCTACTATTTACGAATAAATCACAGCAGCTGATTTGAAGCACAAAAGTAAATGTGACCCTGGAGCACAAAACCAGTCATAAGGGTCAATTTTTTGAAATTGAGATTCATGCATAATCTAAAAGCTAAACTTTATATTTATCCTTTATACTACATTGTTTTTAGATATTGCAAGGGAAAATAATCTTGTAGATTTAAACAAAAATATAAAATTAAACTTAATTTTGAATTAAACTGTTTTGATTATTTGATTATGAGAGAAAAAAAACGGCAACACTTTAGTATAGGGACCAATTCTCACTATTAACTAGTTGCTTATTAGCATGCCTATTATTAACATATTGGCTGTTTATTAGTACTTATAAAGCACATATTAATGCCTTATTCTGCACGACCATATTCTACATCCCTAATCCTACCCAATACCTAAATTTAACAACTACCTTACTAACTATTAATAAGCAGCAAATTAGGAGTTTACTGAGACAAAAGTCATAGTTAATGGTTTGTTAATAGCGAGAATTGGTCCTTAAAATAAAGTTTGACCAAAAAAACTAATTATGTAGATTTTTTATTTTTGAAAAACAAAATTTAAAAGCTACACTTTAACTTTAAATTTATCATCAGTATCTAAAACCTTAATTTAAGGCAACCAAAAACAAACATTAAAAGGTTTATCTTATCTTTATATGACCAAATGATTTGATGAAACAACTTTCCTATTTTGGGTTGCCTTAAATTTAGTTTTTTTTTTTAATCATTTTCGAAAAGCAAAATAAATTAGTATGAATATAAACATTTGAATATACATATATATCTTGTCTTGTCTTAATTTTTTTGTTTTAAAAATTAAAAACACAATGAAAACTCCATCCTGTCTTTGACTTTCTTCATTTGTCTATCATCTTTTGCTTTAAAAAATGCAACCAGACAATCTACATAAACTGTTTTTCTCACAGACTCTTAATATGCACAGAAGAAGAAGAGCTGTGGATCTTCTGCACAAAGCCTGGCGCCTCATAAAGCAGCATTAATCTTTGATGAAGGTCACTCGGCCGCTCTCCGCTGGAGGCCGTCTTTAACCGGTGCCAGGAAAGAAAGGTCTCCATGTTGGAAAGTCTACTTGCAAGCACACTCAACGTATTAAATAATAATCATAATATGGCATATCCTGCTTCCACAAACACATCATTGAGCCGCTTTAAATAATAAATAACAAAAGGCACACAAACAGATGCGTGACACATTTAACAGCCTCAACATGCGTGACACTGCTGCCTGTGTGCACTTCATAACCTATTAATGAATCTGCTTCTTCTCACTGTGAATAATCTACACCGCTGACTTTAGACATCTGAACCGGATCCACAAGTTCAATCCATGACAGTTCAAGGATCAAAGATCAGTGTCGAGACGTTTAAGAGCCACAAACTACACCAGTTTAAGACATGTACCATATATTTCTCTGCTGTTCTTAAACACACTTATCAGAAATTAAAGCCCTACACAGGTCTTAAAGCTGAAAGAAAGAACGTCTTAAATCCAAAGTCACGGAATTAAGTGTTGCATGCACTGCGAAAATAATTACCTTCTTATTTTCCAATATGAATGAATGAATGATGAATGATGCATTTATATATGCAATATCATCAACATCCTTAGATGCATTTACATGAGAAAAATATATAGTTATATATAACTAAAATTCAAACCAGTTGGCAACATTTCACATTTTAATTTCATTTAACTTAATGTATTAAAATAACTACAATTTCAACTGAAAAAAGTAAAAACTATATAGATATATAAAAAAAATAAAAAAAAATACATACATAAATGGATGAACGAATATACTAGTGCTGTCAAATGATATATATGTATGTGTGTGTGTGTGTACTGTGTATATTTATTATGTATATATAAATACACACACATACAGTATATATTTTGAAAATATTTAGATGTTATTATATTTATAAAATGATTTCATTATATTTTATTTATATAATTTATATTTTATTATATATAAATATATTTAATATATAAATATTAAACTTTTCTTAAATATATACATGCATGTGTTTGTATTTATATATACATAAATATACACAGTAAACACTATGTAAACAAAAACTTTTATTTTGGATGCGATTAATCATGATTAATCGTTTGACAGCACTAGAATAAATAAACAGACAAAAATCACACAACAAAATGAAAACTAAAATTAAATGAAAACATCATATAACCTATAACAGCACCTCAGTGACACTAAAATAACACTGGTTGGAAGTTGTATTTTCAAACTTGTTGCTAATGCAGCTCTTTGTATATATTGTAGGGGTGTAACTGTACACAAATATGACGGTTCAGTACGTACCTCGGTTTTAACCTCACGGTTCGGTACGATTTCGGTACAGCAGGGGGAAAAACTAAACTTGTTTTTTTTTTTTTTAAATAAACAGTGGTTTACTGAACAAGTTGCTCTTTCTTTAAACATATTCAGTTATAGTTTAAATGTTCTTAGTGCTAAAAATCTACCTCAGCTTATATGCTTAAAACTATAGGGAGCCCTTTTACATTATAAGGTTACAATTAGGCCTAACAAATTAAATTTAATTATTATTTATTTTTAAATAGATAACTCATAAATAAATAAATAAATAAAAAATTTGTATGCAAACATGTAAATTGCACGATGCAGTTTTTAAATTAATTATAAATAATAAAATTTCTAGGTTATTTGTTAAAATATATTCAATTACATACTGGCTGTCATAGCATGTTTCATAACATATTAATTTAAACATACATTAAATAATTAAGACTAACAGGTTTAGTAAAATAATGAGTATATGGTGTAATATTTGGCGAAATGCTCCTCTCTAGACTTCATTTCTCTAGTGAACTAACGAGCTGTGGACACTGATGACTTGCTGAGGTAAATGAAATGCTACGTGACATTTTATTTCCACACTGTTTTGTTGATGTCTTTCCGCGGTTGAAATACTGATCGAGCAATTACATGAGGCATGAGATGTTCAGTCATGTTTATTCGCGTTAAAACTAGTAGTACAGAGGAAGGAATGATGGCGTTCACTCGCGCTCCGCTCGAGTCACGGCTCAGACACAGGAACCGGAGCTGATCGCGGCCGCTCGAGTCAATGCTTGTGTTGGGTTTATACTAGGGCTGCACGATATATCGTTTCAGCATCGATATCGCGATGTGCGCATCCGCGATAGTCACATCGCAGGATGTGCGATGTTTAGCAGGCCTGATCGTTATATTTATACTGATCGTTTTCTTTGCTCACACACAGCCACCGTGTCTACACCGGGCGCGACATCTGCACAGAGATACCCATTTTTAAATAAATTTAGTAGCAGAGCTACTGCAAGCGATTTTCAGTGCTGGAAATCCATTTATCCTTTGTTGAAACTTCCGCGTCGTCGAGGAGAGCACATCACGGATGTTTAGCAACGGCAGGCGCCAGGAAAGCGCAAGCTCCCGAGCGCTTTGGAAAGGAGGAGGAAGTGGCGCGGCGGGAGTTTTCCACGCGTTTGCAGATGCACCATGTGAACGGCCCCAAAGTCTTTCTACACTGGATGCGACAAAGCGACCGTTGCCAATCGTGTCAACTTTGTGTCAGTACGTCATAAACAGAGCGAGGCATATCAGTTTACTGGCGGGGATTCGTCGTGTCGCGCCGCATCCAGTGTAGTACGACACATATGCGCGAAACCGTGTCAAAATGCATGGCTCCAAGTATCCTTGTAAAAAAAAAAAAAACAGTTGCTTATGTCTTAGGTAAATAATTGAGAAAGAAAGAGGATAACAATAACAGCAGTTTAATGTCTCTGTTGCTTTCTGTGTCATAATCAAACAACAAAACAGAGAAAAAAAATCACTTTTGTAGCTTTAACACAGATTTATTAGATTTAATTTATACAATGAAGACTGTGTTATGCAGTGTTATTTTACATTTTATTATTCAATTTCTGCACCTGAATACTGTTGGACTTGCCTTAAAAATACAAAGCACTGTTTATTTCATTTGTATCTTTGTTCTATTATATTTATCTATGCTTGTAAATTGTTTATTTCCTATGCTGATTTACTCACCTACAAAATCAATATTTTTTTTTCTCTCCAAATAGAGCTATTCAAGTCATTTGGTGATTTTTTTTTTTTTTTTCATATCGCAATATATATCGCAGAAAAACAAAATATCGCAATGTGAGTTTTTTCCAATATCGTGCAGCCCTAGTTTATACCAGCACGTTTCTGAACAGGCCCAGAAGCGGCTCTCCAAGGTGTTTATACAGCAATCTGTCATGCCACATCAGAGACTGTCAAAACGCCATTTATTATTTGAATTTCCTGAAAAAAAAAAAAAAAAATTCTGCATTCGTTCGGTATACATGCGTACCAAACCGAAAGACCCGTACCGAAATGGTTCGGTACGAATACGTGTACCGTTACACCCCTAATATATTGTTGTGTAGAGTTTCATGGACAGAACATGTTGTGATTCCTTTAATTTATTCTCTAAATTTTCTTTAATCTGTCTGAAAAAGCTCAACTAAAAACGAAAATTCATTTACTCACCCTAATGTTGTTCCAAACCTGTATGAGTTCGTTTTTTTTTTATTCTGTTTATCACAAAAGATATTTGGAAAGCAAACAGTTGCCACACTAGCCGCAACTGTTTGGTTCCCAACATTCTTCAAAATATCTTCATTTGAGTTCAACAGAAGAAAACAAATGATTCTCATGGCTTTAAGCATCAGTGTGGAGGAATGAATGTGTGGGGTCTGTAATTCAGCAAATCACTGAACGGTTTAACCATCACCAGCTGAACGCTCTAATGACTGTTTAGAGGCCAATAATAACAACAACAAACCCAAGAGCGAGACTGAGACAGTGAATGAAGTGATGGATGATGGGACCGCTGTGGGAACTCAGCGTTTCTCTATAGGAAATCACCTGGATCTCTGCCTCCCAAAATCTGAGACGAGCTTCATCCAGTTGATAATTCAACACAGTGGCGAATCTTAAAACAAATAACCAAGCTAATGGACGGGGAAGCATGTGCAGACATATATTGACTAGTTAGACCTGCTTTATTGGCAATAACCTCCATCACGTGCTTTTTATTGCTACTTTACTGCAGTTGTGCAACTGTTACAAGGTATTTTGGCTCAGTTTCTTTATACAAAACGCTTCATCACGCCAGATGTGAGATCATGGCAGACCATGTTAACAGTACTGAGGTCTATAATGCTTTTCATTCAAAAAAAAAAAACAAAACACAAAAACAGCCTCTTTTTACTGCAGTTTCTGTGCCTTATGAATGCTTCCTGATCTCAGTTTTATTGGCAAATTTCTCAAAACGTTTTGTGAATCTTTAGCGTTTTTCTTCATATAACACAGCCGCACTGCTGCGGAGGTAAATCAGCAGCGCTCAAAAGTTTGAGGTCAGTAATAAAAAAATTTAAATAAATAGTGCATTTATTTAGCAAGGATGCATTAAATTGGTCAAGTGGCAGTAAACATTTATAAAACATTGATTTAAAAAAAAAAAGTTGCTCTTTTGAGTTTCCTATTCGAGAAAGAATCCTGATTTTTATTTCCACAATAAAATATTGGGCAGCACAACGGTTTTCAACATTGATAATAATCAGAAATGTTTCTTGAACAGCAAATCAGCTTTGCCATAACAAGAAAAAATATTTTAACAGTTATTTTAAATTGTACTAAAATTTCACAATATTTACTGTATTTTTGATCAAATAAACTACCAGTCAAAAGTTTTTGAACAGTAAGATTTTTAATGTTTTTTAAAGAAGTCTCTTCTGCTCACCAAGCCTGCATTTATTTGATCCAAAGTACAGCAAAAGCAGTAATATTGTGAAATATATTTACTATTTACAATAACTGCTTTCTATTGGAATACATTTATTAAAAAAAAAAAAAAAAAAAAAAGTATTCCTGTGATCAAAGATAAATTTTTAGCATCAGCATTTTTTTGGGGGAGGGGAAAGAAATTATAGAAATTAGTACTTTTATTTAGCAAGGACGCTTTAAATTGATCAAAAGTGATGATAAAGACATTTATAATGTTACAAAAGATTTCTATTTCAGATAAATGCTGTTCTTCTGAACTTTCTATTTATCAAAGAAAAATTCTACTCGGCTGTTTTCAACATTGATAATCAGAAATATTTCTTGAGCAGCAAATCAGCATATTAGAATGATTTCTGAAGGATCATGTAACACTGAAGACTGGAGTAATGATGCTGAAAATTCAGCTGCGCATCACAGCAATCAATTACATTTTAAAATATATTCAAATAGAAAACAGTTATTTTAAATAGTAAAAATATATATCACAATATTACTGCTTTTGCTGTATTTTGGATCAAATAAATGCAGGCTTGGTGAGCAGAAGAGACTTCTTTAAAAAAAAAACATTAAAAATCTTACTGTTCAGAAACTTTTGACTGGTAGTGTAAAGGCATTGGTGAGCAGAAGAGACTTCTTTGCAAACATATCTTTCTGATCTCAAACTTTTAAACCGTAGTTTGTCTCAAGATGTCTTCTGAGGTCCTCTGAAATTATTTTTTCAACAGGCCATAGCGCACAACATACAGAGACTGCAGACAGATGTTCCCAAACATCACGACACAGCCCTGATCGACTGGAGATGGGAGTCTCATTTACACTCTTCAGTCGAGTCGAGTCTTCAGTTTTAGAATGTGGCAACAGAAGGTAATGCCAAGCACATGCTCACGCTGTCATCTTAAACTGCTTCAAACACCTCATCTGTCTAATTGGCTTCAGAAGTCGTGAGCCGGCTGAAAATCAGTGTTGTTACCTGCAGAATGAGGATAAAGTAGTCCACAGCTTTGCCACGCAGGTACAGGTAGTGATGCGCCGATTTCTTGTCGCTCTCGTTGAATTTGATCTCCTGGATCACGTCAGGGTGTTTAAGGATACGCAGAAGGACTTTCTCTGAGATCTGAGATGGACTGAACAGATTCACCTCTGCGGAGACAGAAACAGACAAGAGACGCTCAAATCAAAGCCTCTGAAACTCACATTGTGCTTCTTTTTGACAAACCAGTAGCACTTTACAATAAGATTAAATATGTTTTCTTAATGTGTTATATTAGTCAATGATAATAGTTTGTTTGTTTGTTTGTTTGTTTGTACAAACACCATGCCAGTATTCTAGGCTATTTGCATGGCGAAAAACAGGCTAAAAAAAAAAAAATTAATAAAAAAAAAAAAGTGTTTACTGTCTGATTTTTATCTACAACAGCTATTTTCTACATATACTAATGCTTTCTGAACATTACAAGTCTTACATTTAACTTGAGTTCATGTATTTAGAACAAACATGAATTAACAAATAGCATTATTGACAATAGCATGTTTATAAATTAAATAATAACTGGGTTTAATAAATAAATGCTTACTGTAAAGTGGTGAGTGTCAAAAAATTAAGAAAAACTGGAGCAAATAAGAGGATTAAAATATGTCAATAGTGCTGGAGTCTCTGATGGAATCAGTGCTTAAATCACATACAATCACAATGCATCATGTCTAATGACTAATACAATACTAATATTTCATATTAAATACAGTTTGCATGTTTTCAATGGGTAGTTTTTTTGTTTGTTTTTTTTTTAAGTTTTTGAACAGGAAGTTTTTTAAAGAAGTCTCTTCTGCTCACCAAGCCTGTATTTATTTGATCCAAAATACAGCAGTAAAATTTTGAAAAATTTTGACTATTTATAATAGCTGTTTTCTATTTGAATATATTTTAAAATGTAATTTATTTCTGTGATCAAAACTGAATTTTCAGCATCATTACTTCAGTCTTCAGTGTCACATGATCCTTCAGAAATCATTCTAATATGCTGATTTGCAGCTCATTTATTATTATCAATTTTTAAAACAGCTGAGTAAATTTTTTTTCAGGATACTCTGATGAATAGAAAGATCCAAAGATCAGCATGTATCTGAAATAAAAAGCTTTTGTAACATTTCAGATAAATGCTGTTCTTCTGAACTTTCTATTCAAAAAAACCTGAAAATAATAATAATAATAATAATAATAATAATAATAATAATAATAATGATAATGATAATAATAATAATAATAATAATAATAACAACAACAATAATAACAACAACACAGCAACATAATAATAATAATAATAATAATAATAATAATAATAATAATAATAAATGTTTTTCGAGCAGGAAATCAGAATATTAGAATGATTTCTGAAGGATCATGTGACTGGAGTGATGATAAAAACTCAGCTTTGAAATCACAGAATAAATTACAATTTAAAATATTAAAATAGAAAGCAGTTATTTTAAATAATAAAAATATTTAAAAAATTTTACTGTTTTTGCTGTACTTTGGATCAAATAAATGCAGGCTTGGTGAGCAGAAGAGACTTCTTTAAAAAAAAAACCTTTGACTGGTAGTGTAGGCTCTTGGGCCTGGTAAACAGAATTTGCATTGATGACTTCGTTGAGATGACACACATGCGTCAGATTTACAACGAGTCTGACTGATTGTTCACCTGTGGCGAGGAAGCGGTGAGCGGCGAGCAGCAGCTGAGGAGAGATCTTGACTTTAGACTCGCTCTCATGTTTGAAGGCAGAGAAGTCTCGCTTGTTCTTATTGTGTGCCACTTTCTTCCTGGTGCGGTTATCAGCTGCAGAAACATGCACAAAAGACTCAGAACCGGAGCAGAAGACGGGGGATTTCATATGAAAGTTTTCATTCTTCCCAAAGATTCACACCAGCAGTACCATGAAAACTCTAGCATCGTGAACACAAAGACAACACATGCTTTTCTCCAGAAACACTGAGCACACGGCTCTGTGATTTCATAAAGCGGCGTGTTTGTGTGAAACCGTATGTGAAAAGGTCTATGATACAGCACAATAGGGCTGTCAAAATGGCTGAAAACTAAATTCAAATTCTGTACTTAATTATCAATATTCAAATTTAAAAGGCAGAATTTCAGTTAGGGGGGAAAAAAAAAAGAGTTTGTCTTCTCTCCTGAGGCCACAAGAGGAAAATATTACTAACGCACGTTTATTCAAAACAATAAAATAACACGACTATCTGTGAAAAAACTGCATAATGTTTAAATTAATGTTTATAAACCATATTTAATTAAGTTGCTTAAACAATTAGAAACAAAACAGCATCATGTATGTATGTATAGTTTAATACAAAGGACCAAAAACCAATCACAAAGAGTACTTTTTCTATTTTTACAACATGAGATGCAGTGGAATGGGGAAAAAATGCCATAAAGTCTCGAGACATGTTTTTATAAGTTGAACTTGCATTGATTTTACATGCTTTCTAAACATGTGGCTCTCTTGTGCGAGACACGAGTGCAACGCTGATAGATGTCCCTCTAGAAAATGTGATAAATATGTGTTCTGTGTGAACGGCTTGGTTTTCAGTTTCATCTTCTCCGCACTGATGTTCTCTTTTTCCGCAGTATTTTGAAAGAACAACGCAGCAGCGCTGCATCTAGTTGCTTCAGCTGGATAAGCTAAGAAAAACATTTAAAAAAGCATCATCATCGCATCTCGTGCTCCACTGATAAAGCTGCCTGACGCACACCTAACATTCAAATGAAACGTTTTTGCACTCGAACGTGGATTTTTATTTTAAATTCGACGAATATTTGAAGTTCAAATTTTTTGTTGACAGCCCTACAGCAGAGTGAGAGGAAGTCAGAAGTGTGCATTCTGGAGAAATGTTTGCTGTGTGGATTCATTTAAAAGACAAGAGAAAAAAACACTCCACTCACTGTAGAGGTCAGACTCATCCAGGATTTCTGATTTGATGATCTCCTCGATGACGTCTTCCAGCGTGACCAATCCCAGCACCTCATAGAACGGATCTCCCTCGCCCTCACTATTAACCTTCTGGACAATGGCCAGGTGTGATTTACCTGAGGAAGAAAACCAGTGACCACATCAGTTCAGCCAACTTCCAATCAATCCCATCAATGATGACTGAACAACAAATGCATTCACTGAACTAAAAATAAATAATACACATTTATGAAAGAGTATTTGTGTTGCTCTTTTAGTAAAGAGCTGTTAAAAATAATAATAATAATAATAATAATAATAATAATAATGATGATGATGATGGATGCAGTCAAATAACATTCCTTAAAAGACCTTTAGTATTAAAGGAGAAAATGTATTCATGAATAAGAAACTAGCAATAACAGTTTGGTAGATCTTTGATAATATATTCTAAATACTGCATAATTGTATATTTTATCATTTAATTTAATTATTAATTATATATTATATTAATAAATGACATCAACATAGTTTATCATTATTATTATTGTACAGTCAAATAACACTAATCAAAACTCTTTATTGTTAAACAGAATCAAGCAATAATGCTTTGGTAGACCTTTGCATTAAGATAATATTATTTAATTGTATTTTTCATAATTTAATATAATAATTATAACAAATTTTATTATATCATTAATAGTACTTTAATAAATATCAACGTATTTTTTTATATTTAATACTATATATTCTAATATTTCTCATTTTATGCTTAAAAGTAAGCCACTCCTAAGTTGATTTACCCCAAAAGTCTAAAAACTCTGGTTTTGAGGCACAAAACATTGCTCAACCAATGGCATACGTTTGGGGGCGGGTTTATGAGTTTGTCTGACCAATGGCAGGGTTTGGAAAACCTATTTGAAAACATTCATTATTTTTACAATTTCATAAAAGACAGAAAATACAATTACAGATTTACATTCGATTATCCGAATCACTTGAGCGTAAATCTTTGAATTTTCATTTATTATACATTTGAAAACATTTTCAATTTTAAACCAGAGACTGAAACGACTCACAGTGAGTTCAAAGCTAATGTTTACTAACTACGACAGCAAAATGAAGCAACCAACAGTGTGCGAGAAATACTATGGTACAGTGATGAAATGAGTGTTTACAACCAAGGTATTTACTTGTAATGACCAAAGTAAAGTTCCAAAAAATGTGCTTACATATAGTGTTTGTTTCTGCTCAGTTTAGTGATAGTAAAGACAGAGCAGTACTGTAGTGCTTACTGTATCTTGTTTCTTTATAAACAGTGTCAAGGACAAACAGAAAGAGTTAACAGTGTTTCTAGGGAGCTCTATTGTGGCCACGCAGCACTGGAAATTTAAAGCGTTTGCTCATCAGAACAGAAAGCCTCCATCCAGAGGTTACGAGCAGACATAACATCAGGAGCCAAAACAGTCAACTGAAAAACATAATTCAGCATCTTCAGTTACAAAATATTTCAACATGCTTGTCTTGTCCTAAACCACTTCCTAGCTTCTACCACAGACGTTTGATTGCAATTGTTCAGACTGTCGAACAATCACAAGATTTCATTGCAAATGCGGCTTGATACGAACATTCACATGACATGATATTTATGTGGTATTTTATGATACACTACCTTAAAAATCAGATTCGCTATGATATTTTTTTAAAAGAAAATCAGCAAGAATGCATTAAATTGATCAAACATGACAGTAAAGACATTTATAATGTTCCAAAAGACTTCAATCTTAAATAAATGCTGTTCTTTTGAACTTTCTATTCATCCAAATATTCTGAAAAAGACACTTTTTTCAACAAACTTTCAACTAACAATAATAATACAAAATAAATGTTTCTTAGCACTAAATCATAATATAATAATGATTTTTAAGGACCACATAACACTGAGGACTGGAATAATGGCTGCGGAAAATTCAGCTTTACCATTCCAAAAATACACAAATTTGATATCAATTATTTTAATTTAAATGCTAAAATATATTAAAATAGAAAGTTATTTTAAATTCTAATAATATTTCACAATGCTGTTTTAGAAGTATTTTTGGATCAAATAAATGCAAAAAAAATAAATAAAAAAAGCCTTGAACAAATAAAACAAAAACCTTAAGTTCTTAGTGCTTGTATTTATAGTATGCACTGTATATACAAAATGTTCTTTTAAATTGTAATAATATTTCACAAAAGTACTGTTTTTGACCATTTTTAAATAGTCAAACACAAAAAGAACTTATGAATCTTGTTTCAAAAACAAAACCGTATTGATCCCAAGTTTCTGAACACTAATGTACTTCCAAAAATAATAAAAGTCCAAAAACCAGTGGTAGAACTATAGTATGTCCAAAAACAGAGAAGCAGAATGGTACTTTTCTGTTACAATTATGTTTACATCATACTTCAAGGTCAATCAAAGACAGCCAAACTGCATATTCAACAAAAATGTATCAACATGGTACCACATTTAAACACCACCACCACGGTACTACTGGATTAGCAGACAGAGAAAGAAGAGTTAAAGCTCTCCTGCTTCTCTCTCATCTGTGTTTGTGTTTGTAATGTGACAGGACGCAGCTGATAAAGCCTGTGCGGTGTATGCAGACTAAACAGCCTGAGCTGGAGTCACGCTGAAGACTCCGTGTCCAGAGCGAGAGTCTCTGCTTGAGAAGAGCAAACAGATCGGTTCAGGAGCACAGATCTCGACAGCAGGTGTCTCAGCGAGGAACAAATGAGCCAAAAATCACAACGCAACACGAGAAACCGTACTGAGGGATGTTCTGAAAAACTACAACCATAAACACCACACAACACAATCATAAGAGAACAGACAAGCTTTTTTAGCCTCCCGCACAAGTCAATTAAAAACAGCTTAAAGGAACAGTTCATACAAAAATGAAAATTTGCTTTGTGCTCACCCTCAGGCCATCCCAGATTAGGATTAAGGATGGGAATTTTCCAAAAATATTGCATTCGAATATCTGGGCTCATAAAAAATGAATATTCATTTATTTAAATGAGGTTTAATGAGAAAGACGTTATTTTTAATTATCAAGTTTTTTGTCACGATTTCTGAACAAGCTTATGATTAGCCGTTACACAACAATGTTCTACAACGTTACGTTATAGCACAAGGTTTTATTTTGGTTGAAAGCATGTTAACAAAAAAAATATATACATATAAAAAACAAAAGCACTCAAGATCAAGCAGAGAAAAACGGAAAAATCAAGCAGACCGTGCCAATTACTGCACAGAACGTACATATACTCGAGTCGGCCTGTATTTATCGTGTTTACAATGTTTCACGTGTTAATTCTGAGAGAAACAATAATAGCCACATGCTCGGGTGAAAGATTGTTCCTCAGTCTGATAACAATAAGAACGCGCTGACAAAGATAACGTGCTAACAGTTTCTTAGCGCTTTGTGTTAAACCACTCTCTCTCGAAGAAACTTTATACATGTCTGAAGATCATTTCAGTATCAGATGCGCTGTCTTCTCGGCTCAATCGGAGTGCAGCTGCGCTCACCTGCAGTCGTGAACGCAGTGATGGACAGCTGTCTTTCCTCAGCTGACTGTGTTTGGATTTCATGTGATTTCTCATTGTGCTGCTGATATTGCGATAAATCAGTTTCACGAATTCATTTGATCAGAAGTAATTACATTTTGTCAGATCATTTAGTAAAATCATTTTGATCAAAGTAAATCCAAACTTCGGGAGGCAGATGACGACATTCTGTGATCAAATACGATCAACTTATCACGCTCCACAGCGCCACCCAGTGCATGTAGTTATAACTGCTTAGGATTTATCATGGATTCCCTGCATTTACGGCCAGCAAATCAACACACAGTAAAATTCGATTTGTGTTTTTATTGTTCGAATAATAATTACAGACCGAATATTCAAATGTTCAACTGTTTGTGCACACCCCTAATTAGGATGAGTTTTTATCTTCATCAGAGGAAGCATTATTATGGATTATGGACTCGTATTTGAATTAAAAACGTCTTCAAGATGGATTTGTTTCAGCTTTTGTCTTCTCCAGATGTTAACTGAAGGACTGGAGTGGTGTGGATTACTTGTGGATTATTGTGATGTTTTTATCAGCTGTTTGGACTCTCATTCTGACGGCACCCATTCACTGCAGAGACTCCATTGCTGAGACACTGATGCAGTGACACATTTCTACAAATCTGATGAAGAAACAAACTCATCTACATCTGGGATGAGTAAAGGTTAAGCAATTTTTCATGTTTGGGTGAACTATATCTATAACATACTGCACTTTATCCATCTATTATACTTGCAACCGATGAGCCAAGAATCTGAATGCAAATCATGAAGTTTAACATTAAGCTTTAACCATAGTAAACCATTATAAAGTCCAGGTTTAGCATGGCTTAACATTCTATAAACATTTTCTTTATAATGCTTTTCTATGGGGAAAAGATTAACTTTAAAATGCAGCTGCAAAAAATTGACTTGAGACTCAACTTATCTGTCAACCTACAAGGTGAAGAATTCTCTCAGAATATTATGACATTGTTTAAATAAAAGATTTCATACTGACTGGCACGTGTGAGCATGTCTGTCAAAGGCACACTGAAATCTTATTTAATTTCTTATAAAATAAGAACTATGTATATCCCCTGTACTTTCTGCATTTCACAAGGCAGTTGTGTCTTGCTGAGTCATCAGTCCCTGCGGCGAGAACAATGCTCATCTGTCTGTGCATCACTGAACGGCTCACTGTACTCACTTCACACACCATTCTCTCACAGCACCGCTTTTACGCCGTGCATAGAGTCATACGACAACACTGGACACACCGCATCAGTCTTCACTTTTAGAATAACAAAAAATATCAGATCAAACTGATCAAAATTTTGCATTAAATTGGTCAAGTGACAGTAAAGACAATGTTAAAAAGATTTCTATTTCAAATAAATGCAGTTTCTTTCTATTCATCTGTGAATTCTGAAAAATAAAGTTTATAACTGTTTCAACAAAAATATTGGGCAGCACAACTGTTTTCAACATTGATAATAATCAGAAATGTTTCTTAAGCAGCAAATCAGCATATTAGAATGATTTCTGAAGGATCATGTGACACTGAAGATTGGAGTAATGATGCTTTGCCATCAAAGGAATAAATTACATTTTAAAACAATTATTTGTTTTATATTGTAAAGTTTCAAAATATTACTTTTTTACTATATTTTTGTTCAAATATATGCAGATAGATAGATAGATAGATAGATATACACACATATACATATACACACACCTGTATATGGGTTGTTGACGTGACATGGCATTTTCACTGTCCCACAAGATAAAAATTAATATGATTAATATTGTCATTATTTAAAATGCAGTAAATGGTTAAACATTTCTTTGTAGGACCTGTTGTTATAAAAGCTGCAGTGTTATTCGATTTTTTAAGATTTATGAGCCAAAATTGTCCTATGGTATGACTGTCTCAAGCATGGTTCAATAAATTACAACTTTTATAAATGAAAAAGATAAGCATAAATAATGTTAACAAATACCTCCGGCATAATTGTACTGTGTCTATTTTAGTAAATGGCTATCTTTTTTTTTTTTCATCCATATATTTCTGAAAGCATAGGAAATTGATACATTTTGTCTCTGAAAACCATGTCCTCTGGTGTGACACCATATCCTGATTTTAAATCGGCCAATTCCTGAGAAAACTTAATTAGTTGAAGGACCTCATACATGGTCATGTTCCTGAAGCTCTTCACCGAGCGCTTACACAAAAGCACATGGGAGCGTTTGAAAGCCACGTCTATCAGCGGATCCCTAATATATCTGCACATAGACAGATCTGCACTGATAGACGTGTCTTTCAAACACTCCCATGTGCTTTTGCGTAAGCGCTCAGTGAAGAGTGTGAAGCGATGATCACTGTTACCAATCACAGTCATATTTGTTGAGCACGTGAACACTATGGCCAATCAGCTGTGTTTAAGAATCCGCTCAACAGCGCTCAAATGTTAGCGGGAAATGGACGTTTTTAAAAATGACAGTACCGAATGGTACCGAAGTCGGTACTTTTGACAACACTAGTTCATAAGTTTTTATTCATCAATAAATCCTTAAAAAAGCATCACAGATTCCGCCCAAAAAAATCCAAAAATGTCATTTTTAAAATTTGTATTAGTTTGCATGCATGTGAGCCTATGATCAAACAAAATGTTTATATTTATATTTTAATTTTCCAATTAATTCCCATAAATTCCTGGTAAGTTTCAAACTTGAAATTAGGGCTGTGACGGTCGCCGTGACAACCGCATTACCGCGATGGTCTGTAGCCACCGCGGCTGTCTAGTGCCACCGGCGGTAGTGCACGTGACGTCACACACTCTATAGCAAGCATAATACAAAGTTTTGTATAAAAATGTAATAATATAACATTTGCCAATTGTTTTTTTTAGACTATAAATCTATGCTAATTCATGAATTACCTCAAACCCCATACACGGCGTTTCCTTTAGATTGGCAGAAAATACAGTTTATTCTGCATTCAGCAAATTTATTTTGTGTTGAGCGATGGACCTTGTTGGGAAACCAAATACTACATCGCCGATCTGGAATCATTTCCATTCATGTCAACCATCCGCGTTTGTACAAGTGTCTTCAAATTCAAGTGATCGCAAACGCTCGGATGGTCAGGTTTGTATTGGTGAGGCTCTCCAAACTAGCCAAATACAAACGAGACAAATGTAAGATGCTAGCAAGAAATGTGGCAGCATACGCCGCGACTTAATGCGCCCACTTGCTTGGTGGCGGAACAGAACCATGTCTAAACCAGATGCAACAGGTGTCACACCACGTCACAACACAATAGGTTGAGTGTCTACACAGGACATTTGAACTATGTGTCAGTACATCATAAACAGGACAAAGCAGTTTACTGTGGAGATTTGTCGTGTCATGTCGCGCCGCATCCAATCTAGACAGCATCACTGATTATAATGGGTATTTTGTTGTGTCTTGCTGCGCCGCGCGCATCCGGTAGACAGGGTGTATTTAACTTTTTTTTTTTTTATTTAAGGCTACTTTCCTATCTGACTTATTTCTTTGATATATATTTTAGTGTTTTGCAGGCTGCGAGTTCACTAACGGAAGTGCTAAAATAAACACGCTTGTTTGTTAATAGATGATCGAGACAAGCCTCATTTATTTGTTGCGTTTCAAAATTATTATATACAGGTGCACCTCAAATTAGAATGTCGTGGAAAAGTTCATTTATTTCAGTAATTCAACTCAAATTGTGAAACTCGTGTATTAAATAAATTCAGTGCACACAGACTGAAGTAGTTTAAGTCTTTGGTTCTTTTAATTGTGATGATTTTGGCTCACATTTAACAAAAACCCACCAATTCACTCTCTCAACAAATTAGAATACTTCATAAGACCAATAAAAAAAAATAAAAAAAAACATTTTTAGTGAATTGTTGGCCTTCTGGAAAGTATGTTCATTTACTGTATATGTACTCAATACTTGGTAGGGGCTCCTTTTGCTTTAATTACTGCCTCAATTCGGCGTGGCATGGAGGTGATCAGTTTGTGGCACTGCTGAGGTGGTATGGAAGCCCAGGTTTCTTTGACAGTGGCCTTCAGCTCATCTGCATTTTTTGGTCTCTTGTTTCTCATTTTCCTCTTGACAATACCCCATAGATTCTCTATGGGGTTCAGGTCTGGTGAGTTTGCTGGCCAGTCAAGCACACCAACACCATGGTCATTTAACCAACTTTTGGTGCTTTTGGCAGTGTGGGCAGGTGCCAAATCCTGCTGGAAAATGAAATCAGAATCTTTAAAAAGCTGGTCAGCAGAAGAAAGCGTGAAGTGCTCCAAAATTTCTTGGTAAACAGGTGCAGTGACTTTGGTTTTCAAAAAACACAATGGACCAACACCAGCAGATGACATTGCACCCCAAATCATCACAGACTGTGGAAACTTAACACTGGACTTCAAGCAACTTGGGCTATGAGCTTCTCCACCCTTCCTCCAGACTCTAGGACCTTGGTTTCCAAATGAAATACAAAACTTGCTCTCATCTGAAAAGAGGACTTTGGACCACTGGGCAATAGTCCAGTTCTTCTTCTCCTTAGCCCAGGTAAGACGCCTCTGACGTTGTCTGTGGTTCAGGAGTGGCTTAACAAGAGGAATACGACAACTGTAGCCAAATTCCTTGACACGTCTGTGTGTGGTGGCTCTTGATGCCTTGACCTCAGCCTCAGTCCATTCCTTGTGAAGTTCACCCAAATTCTTGAATCGATTTTGCTTGACAATCCTCATAAGGCTGCGGTTCTCTCGGTTGGTTGTGCATCTTTTTCTTCCACACTTTTTTCTTCCACTCAACTTTCTGTTAACATGCTTGGATACAGCACTCTGTGAACAGCCAGCTTCTTTGACAATAAATGTTTGTGGTTTACCCTCCTTGTGAAGGGTGTCAATGATTGTCTTCTGGACAACTGTCAGATCAGCAGTCTTCCCCATGATTTTTATGTATAAATATAGGCTAATTAATATCATACCACCGCGCCACCGGCAGTAGTTGGTCCATTACCACCGCGGTGGTAAAAATCTGCCACCGTCACAGCCCTACTTGAAATATTTCAAAAATTCCCCAGACGAAGTTCCCATGGAAAGTTTCCGGAAAATTTCCAGAAATTTTCCCGCCCCTTTGCAACCCTTAGTCACACCACAGGACAAATTTATGGTACAGTTCAGTAAAAATGTTAAAAAACGCAGTGAAAGAATTGATGAAGTTAGTGACCCTTTATACTCTCTCAAAGATCAGACTTCACACTACATAAATATGCATTTCTTTTTCAAAAAAGGTATTTTACAAAAAAAGCATTTTTTACTGCCTTTTTTGTCAACTACCCATACACACACACACACATACACATTTATATATATGTATACACGCACACACACACACACACACACACACACACACACACATATACATACATACATACATCTATATATATGTGTGTGTGTTTTTGATAATATTTACAATATTACAATAGCAATTGTAACAAGACTTCACAAAGTTAACAAAGGAGATGTGTCATCTTGTATAGTAGACACTGGACAAACTTGGTTTGAAGTTTGATAATTTCTCAGAATTTGGTTAACGTGTCACTTGAAGTTACTTTCTCAAAATACAGCAGCATTTTTAAAGAAAAAAGTTTATAAACAACTTTGGCTATTGAAATAACTTTACAAATGAATGGACTTCACATATCATTAACTCCTGGATCAGAACTAGTGTTGTCAAAAGTACGGTACCATTCAGTACTGTCATTTTAAAAATGTCCATTTCCCGCTAACATTTGAGCGCTGTTGAGCGGATTCTTAAACACAGCTGATTGGCCATAGTATTCACATGCCCAGCAAATATGACTGTGATTGGTAACAGTGATCATCGCTTCACACTCTTCACCGAGCGTTTACACAAAAGCACATGGGAGCGTTTGAAAGCCGCGTCTATCAGCGGATCCCTAATATATCTGCACGTAGATGGATCCGCGCTGTTAGACGCGTCTTTCAAACGCTCCCATGTGCTTTTGTGTAAGCGCTTGGTGAAGAGTGTGAAGCGATGATCACTGTTACCAATCACAGTCATATTTGTTGAGCACGTGAACACTATGGCCAATCAGCTATGTTTAAGAATCCGCTCAACAGCGCTCAAATGTTAGCGGGAAATGGACGTTTTTAAAATGACAGTACCGAATGGTACCGAAGTCGGTACTTTTGACAACACTAATCAGAACACTGGCGAACGTTCACTTGAGCACGTTCTTGCCTGTCAAACGTATAAAGGTGATTGTTGTTGATTTAAACCTGTTGGGTCGCTTCTGATTGAGTCCGTCACACCTTTAATGATGTATGCAATGCTTGACTATTGTTCAGAAATCATTATTACGTTCATAGAGACATTCTCCAGGGGATTTCTATGAGACAAATCATTCTTAATCTGCAGAAATATCTTCAATATAACTGCACATCCCAAATGTTCACACACTGAAGACAACAAATGAATGTATTTAGGAAGTAAATTCACAGTGTTGTGTCTCTTTCTGAAGAAACAGGACATTACTGACCTCATCACACTGACTCATTCTGAGTCATACGCAATTACAGACACCAGAGCTTCTTTTACATTTTAAGAAGTATAAATAATTCTCATTACTGTAACTTTTATCCTCATTACGATAACTCCATTATCATTTCTGGAACACATACAATACCTTAAAGTCAACATGAACTGCCACTTACATTAGTGTCGCTTATTAGAGCGGAGACCAAATGAGGAGTTTGCTAAAATCATTTCTAAATAATAGCTGTTTGGCTGCTGATGACATTAAGTGATGTCATCTGAAAAAGAAAGTGATTTGAAAAAGAGAGCAAATAAATAAGGTTGATCCTGATTTGATGATGATATCTTGTTTTACACAAAACTCACACAGCCCTGCATCTTCAAAATGAGTCATTTAACTTGAAAAAGGAGAGAAAAACTCTGATTAATGTCAAAGAACTTTACAGAAACAAGTTTGTAAATGAGCTTTTTTCTGTGGCTGTCTGGATGCAGTAAAACACAGATGCAGCAGAAAACATCTGGCTCATGTTTGCATTTTCTTCAGACAATGGCCATAATTCTAACCTTGAAATCAAGATTAGGCATAAATAATGTCTTGAATCATTCATCTATGTGAAAATCAGCTAGGTACTGAACAAACAGTTGTAACCTGGCTCTGAACATGTCGGGAAGCATATCTTTGTGGTCGTTCGTGTGTGTGTGTGTGTGTGTGTGTGAGAGTGAGTGATTAAAGGATAATACAACACTACTTCACCTTACAAGTGGTTCAGAACTTTGTGTTCGAGCAAATCAGCCACTTCTTTGGAGTCAGCAAGCAACCCAAAATTATTAAGAAACGAGCATTGGATTTCATTCAGAAATATGATGCACGATGATGATATCTATTCAATAATACATCTTTAGATCAACCATTAAATATAATGTTTCTAAAATAACTAACTAACTAGAACCAATTGATTTTAAATCTCTTTTTTTAAATAAAATATATATTTTACAAATGTAGTTAATTGGTCTGTTGTAATAATGAGAGCTTATCCAGAAATGCTCCAAAAATGTCTACAAAAATCTAGAAAAACTCAAATATCTCTTACAATTGACTATATTATTTATCTCCTGACAATGTTTACATTCTCCTGTTCAAAAGAAACTATGATTAATTTTAAAAATCTAGTCTGATGAGAATTTAATTTTCTAGAATATTCCATATAGAACACAAGCACATGCTCGGTCAGCACTCCTAACCGTGACAGGAAGTGAAAGACAGGAAGAGAGAAATATCTGTGAGAGAGAAACACAGAATACCGAGAGGCTTATGACATGACAATAGCATCAGAGAGCTCGCCAAATCCACTCCACACAACCAATCACAGACCCAAACCACAACATCAAGCACAGCTTTGACAGAAATGAGGCTTTTCCCTTCTCTGACTGGTGTTTGATCACCTTATTCTGCAATGCTGAAATAAGCTATATTCTGTGAATGTGCAAGATTCCTTCATTAGCTGTAAATAACCAGAAGAATAACCAAGCCAAGTAAACACTCAAAATCAGTGTGTTTGTGATTCTAATAATTCACTGAAATAATTCCAATATGTGACCCTGGAGCACAAAACCCGTATTTATACATTTATAAATAATCTTTCCATTGATGTATGGTTTGTGAGGACAGAACAATATTAGATGTAACTATTTGAAAATCTGGAATCTGAGGGTGCACAAAAATCAAAATATTGAGAAAATCTCCTTTAAAGTTGTCCAAATGAAGTCCTTAGCAAAAAATTAAGTTTTGATATATTTACGGTAGAAAATTTACAAAATATCTTCATGGAACATGATCTTTACTTAATATCCTAATGATTTCTGGCATAAAAGAAAAATGGATAATTTTGACCCATACAATGTATTGTTGGCTATTGCTACAAATATACCTGTGCTACTCATGAATGCTTTTGTGCTCCAGGGTCACATATAAAGCAGCTTATTAAACACTTCACTGGAATACTTGATTTTGACATTCCGAGGTGTTATTCCCCGACGACAATGCTCAATATTTTGTGTCTAATTATTTACTAATGTGGTGAGAAGCAGTTGTTATGGCAGAATAAAGCCTGAATTCTGTGATAAAAACTGGCTGGATGCACATTATTCCTTACATAATTGGCTGTTTTCAGATAGGTGAAGTAACTGGAAGCAAACCGCAGTTTCAAATAGCCACGTCTGCTCTTACATTAAAAATAAGGTGGATATGGCACCAAAAATCTAGTGGGGTCAACCAGCAGAAAAGCTGGCCATTCGTCCATTGAGAATAAGCCATTCGTGGTGGTTATTGTCCTGTTTTTCTCTCTTACTCATTCATGCAACACATAACCAAAGCCAGCTGCCGCAGCTCCATGTGTAGAAGCCAAAGCTAGAGACTGGGACCGGGGTGTGTGGATGGTTTGGGCTTGAATCATGAATGAGAAGTGAACAGTGTTTCCCCTACCATTATTTTAGGGGAGCGGCCTGCACCCCCAACGGCACCCCCCACCCTCCTTGAAGGTCAAGTTAATTTTAATTTTATTTTCTCTATAGTACCAGATCACTGCAGAAGTCATTTAAAGTTACCTTTCCTATAGAACAGGTCAATACCTTGTTCTTTTATTAAACAAACTAAATAGCCTTATGTTATTTATCTTATTTACACGACGGCATGTCATTTCGGTCTCTACATTACATAGTCGCGCTCCCCGTACCGCGCACAGCGGAGTTCAGCCCCGATGCGCACCCAAGCACACACACACACACAAGCACACGCACACACACACACACACACACAAACACACACACACACACGTGAGCACACTCCCACTCGTATTTGTAAATATTAAGCCGCAAAAAGACTATTTAAAATGAATGATATTAGCGTCTGCCGTCTCACTATTGAGGACATAAATACATGAACAACATCTCCAGAACTGCTCTGAGAGTCACTTCATGAGCATTTGACCGTTTCATTTGAGTAAAACTATCCTCATCATATCATATACACACAGAAATATAAAGGTATTCACGGCAACCTGTCAAAATAAAAGTTCGGTTTACCTTGAAGTCATTGCGGCAGAAATAGCCAACATTACTATTGTTCAGTAGAATGTATGTAATAGGCTACTACTAAAATTATTAAAACCTTATTTTTTAAGGGATAATCATATAATATTTCTTCAATGTTTTTAATTGTACTATTAAATCCCATTTATTTTCCAAAAAATTTAATTTGTTTAAATTTTCATTAATTAAAAGATCAATTAAATGAATGTTTTATGCCTTAAAAATTGCAATACACAACACAGAATTTCTGAGGGGAAAAAAACATAGGGCTATTGTAAGAATAAATTATACTTGTTTTTATGCTTTCAAATAATTACACATGCAAAACACAGAATTTGGTAACAATAAAACATGAGGTTGGAAAAAATTAAACAATTCAGAGGGCCCTAAACATGTAATTTTTGTTAAACTTTTAATAAATTGATGTTAAATTGTTCAAGTTTCATGATTTTAATTAGCTAGATATGCTTTTTGATTAATAAAATTTAATTTAACCATTAAAAAGGAGTACAGAAAAATTAAAACAGAAAAAAAACGGAATCCATACACTGAATACTGAATATGCAGAGAGGTGATAGAGAGCTCCAAAAATCAATTCAATAAAACCTCCTACACATAAATAACAGCTGAAAACAGTTAACCAGTCATGCAACTCAAAAAACAAATGTATGGAAATTCATGATTTCTTCATATTTCACCCAACTAACAAACATGTTCTTCCACCTGAAGGGAATTGATGAAGCCTGATTTAATGATTCACAGTCACAGGGTTATTAAATCACTTTTGAATCTACAGCCAGAATAGCCACTATTGACTAACAAATAATGCATTACCATTGCCTTTCTGCATGTCATGACACCAAAACCATAATCTCAGAGATAGATTCAATGCACCACAGAAGCAGGTTAACTGTAAAACCAAACATGTTATCTAGCTTCACATAAAGAATTCATCATGTTATCAGTGCAAAGTCCTCCGGCACGGTCATGTACCACTGACATGAGCAAAACATACTGCGTGACGATCACAACTAGGGATGCACCGAAATGAACATTCTTGGCCGAAGCCGAACAAAAAGAAACACTGGCCCAAAGGCCGAATACCGAACACGCTTTTTCACATTTTTTTTTCCATGTAGTCCCATTTTGACACTTTTTTCACCATTGCATACATTAAATAGCCAAAATGTGCTTTTTACTGTTTTGTCCTGCTTTTCAAAAAAAAAAAAAAAAAACAAAAAAAAAAAAATCAATTACAAAACCACAATTTGAATATATTTACTTAACACTGAACATTTTTATCATTCTAGCAGACATTATACCAACAAAGCACAATTTAACTTAAAAATAATAAGTTACTAAAATACTATTTTTTGGCTATTTTTGAGACCCCCTTCTTGAATCAGTTATGTATTTTTTACTGTACAAATAAATGCAGCCTTGCTGAGGAGAAGAGAATTCTTTTAAAGCATTAGAATATATTACAGATCCCAGTTTGAACACTATGTATGAATGTTATAATAAATGTATAGAGCTGTTGTATGGTAATTATTATTATCATTATTATTGTCTTATTTTTTTATTTTATTTTACAGAACAACAGTAAAATTACAATACTAACATTTATGAATGTTGATGGAGTTGTTGCTTTTTCTCAGATTTTATTTTGGCAGAAACCCGCAGGAAGATCGCAGTGCTTCTTTTTGTTGACAACAGCATGGGGATATTTAAATGATTGTCATTACGAATTTGGGAAGATGTTTGTTGCATGTATCACATTGTCACATGTCTTTAAAAAAAAATTATAAAAATGTTACCGAGCAAATGACGAGTAACCGTGTTTTAGCGCAGATTTTCCTTGCGCTTTGGACTTTGAACACTGGTGCCGCGAGCTCGTGCAGCGCTGTTTGAATATACATGCAATTCGTGCATGTATTAGAAAACATAACATTCTGCAGTTTATTTACTAATCGTTTGAGGCCATTTCGCGATTTCAATCATCATACAGTAACCAGCAGCAACCATCTCTTCCTCTTCTCATCGGAGACATGAGGTGCAGCGCTAAGCAGTCTCTCGCTGTCGGTGTTTTGTGCTTGTAATGATTTTTGCATCTTTCTCGGACAGTTTTAAATGCTTCCACACTGTAGACGCGTTTTCTGCATTAGTGCACACCTCTATTTGATCGCGTCACGGCATTGTTCGGTACAATTTATTCAGTCTTTTCGCTTACCGAAAGAGGTTTTTTACTATTTTTGGCCAAACAATTTCGGTTGCCAAACATTCGGTGCATCCCTAATCACTACTTATAGCAAATGAGCTGTAGTGCCACATCAGTTTATTAAAAATCAATATGGCAGGAAGGTTTGCACAATAAATCCCAAAAATGAGGATTATAATAGACTACAGAGCAGCAGGCAGTCAATCAGACTTAATATAAATGTAATTTATATGATGTTTAAAGGGATGCCAAACATAGAAGAATATACACTCTTCTCCATAATTTCTGCAACAGAAGAGTTCAAGTCCTGAGTCAAAGCCTGCTGACAGTAAACTTGAGCAAGCACTGATAAGATAACCGGTTCTGCTCCATTATTAGTGCCATGGCTTTTGTGATGACAACAAACACATGTGATTAGCCAAACAGCTTTGCAATGTTAAATAGCAGCTCAGTATTTACACTTATTATACAAGGCTTTAGGAGCGCATTACAAATATCTGCTTGTACATACATTCCCAGAGAGCCATGGTTTGCTAAGATGCTTATTACATGGCTGGCTATATCAACGGCATCATAATTACTGATCACAGGTGGATTTACTCAAAGACTTACTGGGAAATTATTAGCATAAGGTCAACATGAAATTGAAATTTTACATCTGTAAAGGGAAATTTTCCAGGCAAAACATGATATTCAATAAAAAAAGGGGTGTGACTTGTTTTTAAACAAATAGAACTGATTTGATTATGAAAAGTTCTTTAAATCAGAGTTATTGTAGTAAAACAGTTTTGTTAATAAAATAAAGAATATTAGATTATTATATTGGAAAAAATAAACAGCATTTAAAAATGACAATTATCAAAAAAATAAATGGAAAACAGAAAATATTAAAAATATACAAAAGTATCTCAAAATACACGTCCTGGCAAGTAACTTTAACAATGATTAATCTATACTGAATTTATACACTGGAGTACAGATGCACCTATCGACTGGACATTTTTTGTTTTATTTTAGAGCATCTTCTGTTCCGTGCCTGCACACAAACTGCACTGCAATCATTTTCCCAAATGCCATTTGTGTGGAAATATTAACAGAGGCCAGAGACGATGAAGACGGACACAAAGAGGAGAAAACACTGTAGCACTAGCAGGCAGAACAAGATCTCTGTTCACGATGCGTGAAATATAGGAAGAAAATCCAAATATTGAATTTTAAATGAATGTGTTTCTGAGGGGAACTGTCTGTTTTCAGAAAGTGGCGTTTTCTTTTCATCTCGTCTCCGTATAACGCACTTAAATTGGTGTTAATATGCTGCTGTGTTTACAGAGGTAACCAAGGAAACTCTGTATCACTGTTCCATGAGCGCCACCTGCTGTCAGAGAGTGAAACTGCGTCTCATTCAGCCCGTCTGCTGTTTCTGTTTCGTCCTGATATTTTACCTAACATTAGCATAATTTCACAAAGCTAAAGTCGGGTCATTTTGTTTTTGCTTCAGATTTTGAAATTATATAGTCTAATATAAATCAAACATTGCACTTTTTTTTTTTTGTGGATTAATCTATGATTAAAATTTCAAATGGCTATGAAAAATCAAGGTGCAACACAGAGTGAAGAATATTCAAATGTTATTTTATGTGATTTTTCAATTTCAGAACCTGAACATCTACAAAACATAAAAACCTAAAGCATCATTTCATTTCTATCTTTGTGCTATAGACCTGTTTATTTGTGCTAATACTTAGTTACTGACTGTCGCTTGTCTTTAATAATGTTTAAACTTTATATTTAAGACTATTTTTGGCTAGTGATTTTTGCTGTGGTATTGAAATTGAAATAGAGAATTGTAAAATTTAATTGATATCTAAAATGTTGGTGTAGTAATAAAGCTTATTTATTAGAATACAAGATAACATAGATCAAAAACAATGATAACAGCAATTATTTTATTTTATTTTTTTTGTGGCAGGGCCAGTGAAAATGTTGGCAGGGCAAGTAAAAATTTGTACCACTGGCCCAACTGAAGGGGTGATAGAATTTAATACTTTTATTTAGCAAGGTTTCTTTAAATAGATCAAAGTGATGATAAAGACATTTATAATGTCACAAAAGATTTCTATTTCAGATAAATGCTGTCTTCTGAACTTTCTATTCATCAAAGAAACCTGAAAAAAAATCTACTCAGCTGTTTTCAAAAATGCTTTTAGAACAGCAACTCAGCATATTAGAATTATTTCAGAAGGATCATGTGACACTGAAGACTGGAGTAATGACGCTGAAAATTCAGAAATAAATTACATTTTAAAATATATTCAAATAGAAAGCAGTTATTTTAAATGGTAAAAATATTTCAAAATTTTACTGTTTTTGCTGTACTTTGGATCAAATACATGCAGGCTTGGTGAGCAGAAGAGACTTTATCTGGTAGTGTAACTAATACTAAATCAGCAGGTTTTGGAGGGGTGGAAAAATGTCAGAATCATTTCAGACGGATTGAAGACTAAAAAAAAAAAAAATTCTTGGCAGTAAGAAAGCAAACAAGGTCAATAGTGTACAGGCTTTATGAATCAGAGAAGAAAGACTGAGCTGGACAGTCAGAGGATTTTCAACCTGCAGCACAAAAACCACTCATAAACAGCACAGCTATATTTGTAGCAATAACCAACAATACATTGTATGGGTCGAAATTATCCATTTTTCTTTTATGCCAAAAATCATTAGGATATTAAGATCACGTTCCATCAAGTTATTAAATTTCCTACCCATCAAATCAATTTTTGATTAGTAATATGCATTGCTAAGAACTTCATTTGGACAACTTTAAAGGCGATTTTCTCAATATTTTTAACACCCTCAGATTCCAGATTTTCAAACAGTCGCATCTCAGTCAAATATTGTCCTATCCTAACAAACCATACATCAATGGAAAGCTCATTTATTCAGCTCTCAGATGATGTATAAAGCCCCCCTCATGACTGTTTTTGTGCTGCAGGGTCACGGCCTTCTCTCATCACTCACCTTTCTTAAACTCCTCCAGCATGGAGTCCAGCTTGGTGTCGTGAAACACAAAGTGCACTGGATGATTGTAGAACTTGGTGATGGTCTTCAGCGTCGTGCAGTCATCTGGATCCACGAAGGCGAGGTCTTTGACGAAGAGGATATCCACGATGTTGCTCCGCTCGTCCTCGTAGACGGGAATCCGCGTGTAGCCGCTCTCCATGATCTCAGACATGGTGTTAAAGTCCAGCACCGTGTCGCTGTGGATCATGAAGCAGTCGCCTAACGGAGTCATGATGTCCTCCACGGTTTTCGTCCTCAGCTCCAGCGCGCCTTGGATCATGTTCATCTCCTCCTTCACCAAATCGTTATACGGCGCGGTCACCTTCAGCATCTCCAGCAGCTTCTCTCGGTTGTACACGGTACCGATCTCCTGACCCAGAACGCAGTCTAAGAGTTTGCTGACGGGGAAAGAAAGCGGGAAAGTCACGAGCATGAAGAACTTGGTGAGGAGGATGGTGTTCGCGCCAACAGCCAAACCGTGGCGGGAACACAGCGCCTGAGGGACGATTTCTCCGAAGATGACGATGCCGATAGTGGACGCCACCACAGCGGCTAAACCAGACCCGATCATATCGTCGAGGAGGATGGTCAAGGTGGTATTAACCAGAACATTCCCCAAAAGAAGCGAGCACAATAAATAGTTCCCTTTCCTCCTGATCGGCTCGATTTTTCTCGCGTACTTCTTTTCTTTCTCTGTGCCGCTGCTTTGGACGATCCGCAGCTCCATGGGATCCAGCGCCATTAGACCCAGATTCAACCCGCTGAACATCCCTGAGAGGACCAGAAGGCAGGATATCAGGATCACCTGGAACCAGACAGGAAGAAGGGACTTCTTCTCCTCCACCACACGCAACTTTCCGTCGTTTTCTCCGAGGAGGAACCACTTCCCATCCGCCTTGCGCCTGACGCACAGCGCGTAATCTCTGCGGGACTCGCTCTTCCGAAGCGGCTTGACCCTGAGCCCCAGGACTCCAGAAGTGCCCTGGCTGTTGACCACCATCATGTTAGTCCTAATAGAGATGTCTTTGGTGAAGTCAGCACAAGTGCTGTTCGTCTCCTCGCTCTGCTCCACGAACTTGATCCGCTCCCAGGTGTCGTTGCTGATCTGCAGCCCGTAGAAGCGGAGCTGGATGTCGCTCTCCTCGGTCACCTGGATGATCCCGTCGTCGGTGGTCGAGGCGGGCTTGTCGCTGCTCTCCAGCCGCATGCCGAGGATCCTGCTGTCGCTGCCTGAGGACTGCGCTCGGCTCGAACAGAATCTAATCCAAAAGATCAGTAATAAAGTTAGCGTGCTGCCTTTCCCACTCCATTCTGTCGCCATGTTTGTTTCGCGTCTGCGGAATGAGAGCTGACGTCACCTACTCACTTGGCGAGGCCCCGCCCTCTCATTAACATAGCGCCCGCGGATGTCCAATCAGAGCGCGGATCGTCACCTAATGAGGAAGAAAGCCTTCTTGTATTTGTTTTTATTGAACACTCGGGTAAGCAACAAAATATACACACGTGACATCTAACTGAACCTTCAGTCATAGAGAAATATTTGTGTGAGAATACACACACAACAGACAAAAAACAAACATTCTTCACACATCAAAAAATTAAATATTTTAGATATTTACATTCATTTTTTAAAACTATTTAGAGAGGATTAATTAATTGTTTTAAAGAAAGAGGGATGGCTTTCATGTATGAACACACACACACACACACACACACACACACACACACAGTAGACAACGAATCAAAAACATGCTTCAAACATCTAAAGGGGTTGCAAGGGGGAAAAAGACTCATTCATGGTTTTATATAATTCTCTAAGAGGAGTAAAGTAGGGATGATGAAATACATTCATTTTTAAAACAACTTAAAGAGGATTGACTGTTATTTCATTTGATTTTATGTATATGATATTTACCTATAGTAATATAATAGTGTTTCACATCAATGACACCTTTTTCCAAAGACCATAAACCAAAATCTACTTCAAAACGGCATCTTTTCTGTACAAGTTCAGCCGCTGGATAGATGATGTTAATAATTCTAAACTGAATGTCCTTCATTCTGGGTACAGTTGGCCATTTGAGATGATTACAGTACTTGTTTCTAAATATTTCATTTTCAAAACTCTTCATTTTTGAATGTGTATTGAAATTGGAAAATAATTTACATTTTAGCACATTTCACACATGGATGTAAAATAGCCTTTGGCTAATTCTGGTACATTTACAGGAATGTTTTATTACTGTACAATGTCCCCGTCAGCTAACTAAATAAATCAAATTTCCTATTACTTTGTTGATACACTTTTTGTCTCTAATGTGCACTTTGGCAATCATTAACTCAATTTAACAAGTATGTTTGAACTGTATTGATTATTTTAAAGAAAGAGGGATGTCTTCACACACTGTTAAATCCTCTAAGGCAGGGGTGTCAGGAGTTTAATTAAACACATGCATCTGATCCAGATAATCAGGTCTTCAGGTTTATTTGAAAACTGCATGGTGTGTGTGTTGGAGTTTAACAGGGAACATTATTTATCAAATTTATCCATGAATGAGTTATATTGAATAAAGTGACCATGCAGCTTCATCTATCAAATCAACAACATATAAAACTTCTTTCTTTTTTCATATAGCACTCTTACACTGTCTTCCTATTTATTGCAATGGCTCTGTTTTTCCTCAAGGTGGAACCATGTGATGTGAAGTTGTGGGTGTGAAACTTCTCCAGTGTGAAATTTAAAAGTTTAATTGTCAATTTGCAAATCTCAAAATCGCATTTCAACAAAAATAATCTAAGCCTCCAACTTTCTTGAATACAACCATATTGAATTAAGCTGTATGATAAGACTGCACATATCACTGTATATACATAATTGTCTATTTTTCTATTTTTTTTTTTTTTTTTTGCTATTTTGTAGATTGTTTTGTATATTCTTTTTATTATCTGTGTTTTTGTTCTGTCACTGTCATTCTGTTGCACTGTGGAGCTTCTGTCACGAAAACAAATTCCTCGTATGTGCACACATACTGTACCTGGCAATAAAGCTGATTCTGATTCTAAGTTTGAATCCAGTTCAGTTTAAGCACTTCAGCTATTGACTCAAATTCAGTGGCTTTCAGACCTTTATTGTTATGTTCTTTAACCATCTGAGATTGTTTTTTTAATATAATCAGTTTTGTTTTTCCATACAAAAGTAAACATAACAGAGTTAACTTTTTTAGTGATCGTTAAAGTATTTCACTTTAAACTGAACAGGAATGGATTCTATACTTTCTTCATTACATGAGTATTACAGAGACAAGAGTTCAGTTTTTAGATTTAAGCATAGGTCTGAAATAAAAAGGTGAAATAACATTCTTAATTATAGATTTACCTTTTAAAAATATTACCGTGTCATCAGCAAACTGACTAATTCAATACTCACAATCAAAATTGCTCATTCCTTTTAATTGAGGATGGTTGAACACTAAATAAGCTAGCATCTGAGTGCATAATATAAACAGTTCTGAGAAAGAGTATAATAATATATCATTTTGAATATATCTTCCCTTTATGAATGCTGTTTTCCAAGTATAAGTTTTAGATGATTAGCATACACCATTTCATTTATAATCGTTACATTACAGAGTTATTGTTCTCCAATTATCTAATGATAAACAGTTGTTTTTTGGGTTTAGATAGCAAGGTTATTAACCCTGTTTTCACTGTAGGTGATGAGCTCCCTTCCTGAATGCATTCTAAAAACGCTTTATAGAATAATTTCCCAATATCCTACCAAAAATTCTAGTTAACCCATCTATAGTGATTTAACATTTTTCATTTGTTTTAGTTCCACATCAATTTCGTCTGAAGTCAATTCCTCATCAGCTGAGTATCTATCTTTCTCATTCAGTTTATGTGTGTACCTCTAATATTCACAAACAAAGAATCACAATCTGCTTTTTTATCATTTGATTTATAAAGGTTACGGTTAAAAAGAAGCAACATTACTTTTTGATCATCAATTATAATACCATTAAGCTTAAGCTTATTTTTATTAATTTTTTTTTGTTTGTCTTTGTTTTTCAAAACCGAAGAAATATGATGAACTTTATTCTCCTTTTTCAATCCACCGAGCTCTGGAATGAATCTAAGCTCCATCTGCTTTTCCAGAGTACAGTAGATTACAATACAATAGATTATTATTATTATTATTATTATTATTATTATTATTATATTACAAAGGATTCCTCAACAGTCATCTGGCCACTGCCTGCATCATCTTCTTGTACTAAGTTGTTATGTAAAAATAATATAATTTCAGTTGTATGTAATAATTGTGGCTGACTAATAATAACCTATGATGGTTATTATATTGAGTGCACAAACAAAATGCTTGAAATATAAAATAAATGCCTATAAATTGCATAATAAAACAAACTAGACACAACCACACCTAAAAATGATTTATTTTTTTCACGTAATAAACTATTCTTGAGTAATATAATAGTAAAGATATAAACATAATTGAAGATAAGGATTGTTGCAACATAATATGTTCTGTAAAAGTCATTTAAAATAATTTTACACAATAATAGTAATGAGGTACAGTATATAATGATACAATAATAAACTTTTAATAAATTAATTGACATTCCAAGTAAACACAAACGTCATTAATATAAAATTAATATTAAATGGAAACATTTAATTGGGAACTATATTGGAAGCAAAAAAAAAACAAAAAAACACCTAATATAATGTAAGATCTTACACTTGATAAACATAATAATATTAATAACGCATCATTGCATAATAACATATGTAAAATAATGTATAGTGTAAATAATACATCAAAATAAGATATACCAAATATAATGCAAATTCTTTAATTAGATTTCCTGTTAATATTAACTTACTACTACTACTAAAATCATCATCATCATACAAAAAAATGGCACAAATAATAATACAAACATATTGCAAAGTTATTATAAGTGAAATATTTGAAGATTTAACACTTACTGTATGTAGAGTAAGTGATGTATAAGCTAAGCTAGCAGGCTAATCGGGTAGATGTATGCTAGGCTAGTACGTAAGATAACCAACGTTAAAAAAGTAAGAATAAGAAATGCTTTTGTCTGTTTCTAAATATTCTGATGTTGATGAGTCTTGCTAACAGAGGAAACAGCTGCCCAGTTGTTTTTTGATTGTAATGATGGGTTGACTTAAGCACCTGTCTTATGAAAATCCAAAGCTTTTATCTGATGAATATGTTGTTCATTTTCTTATATCGAACGCAAAATTTGTCATTCATAAACAAAAATGGCTTAAATCACCTTTATATTTCCTCCTTTTTCTTGTATCATCTCTTAGACTTACAAATAACAAAAAGAGTGGCAAATTTTTGATGTATTATTACAACTTTTCTAAAAGGATGTAATTTTATTTTTGTATTTGTATGTACAGATAATACCATAATTTGATGCATCCAAATCCAGAATGTTTGTTTTCTGTTCTTGTTTTTATGAATGCTCTTTGTTGGAATATATTCATGTTTTGTTCCCTGTTTCTGTGTGTGTTATACGAGTTTTGCAATTTAAAAAAAAATAAATAAATAAGAAATGCTTGATTTCACAACCTGTAGCTTCAGTTATATACCAGCATATGAATCATGTGATTTAAAAGACATTAATTGTCACTTAAAAAAAATCTACTACCAGATAAAGTCCTCCGGATGTGACGTCACTGCGAGCTGCGGAAAATACTTCCATCGTTTATTTAAAGTACTCTGTCTTCACACACTAATTTTGTACTTAATGCACTAAAAATGATTCTGTAGTACTTCTTAAGATAATCGTAAGCACATCTAAGTGTACTCAACTGCGCCATGAATATGAACTAAAATCTGCTTTTAACATACTATCTCTGTTAAAAAAAAAAAAAAGTGTTTAGTTACCTCTTGTAGTATAATTGAAACCATCTTTAATACACTTTTAAATATACTCATCATACATACAAAATACACTTATTATTTAAAATATAAGATTAATAAATAGTGAATATGTATTGCCAATGTATTGCCCAGATATTTTTATAGATTAAATAATTCATTTCAAATGTATTGTAATTTTATATGATATATTTTACTACATTTATGATGTCTTTAAATAGTACAATCAAGTACACTATTACTATGTCATTAGTAGCACTTTTTCCACATTAGAAATATAGCACTTCAAGTACTTTGTTAAAAGTATACTTTCTGTTAAATTGTGAATTTTGGTGCACATCTCAACATATGAATAATCAGTGAATAATCAGTTTATAAAAGCCTAAGCACAGTAACCTACAGGGTTTTACTCAAGTAATACATTTCTACTGTATTTTTCATGAAAACCAAATAGAACACAGTGATAATAAAAAATCCATTAAAATTTTATGTAAAGTGATCGTAGCACACTTTAACCAATGCGTTTATAAAACACTTCTGGTACTTTATCTGACCACACTTAAAATAAATTTAAGTGTTAGTGCTAATTAGTGTATTTTTATTTAAGTAGCACAGTTGGGAAAATGTACTTATAACTATTACATTACTAATATATTTTAATTAAATCAATTTAATTTACACTTAGGATAGCTATATAAAAGTATACCAACATTGAACTAATTTTTTTTTTAAATCATTCCAAGCACACTTTTAAGAAATACATTAATAAATGTCCTCTGTATATTTTTTTGTGGTGGTACACTTTATTTAAAAGTACTTAAAATTAATGTAAATATCAGTAGTTTTTAGTACACATTTGCAATTGCACTGAAGTACTACTGAAGTAGAAATATACTTTTAATTAGTGTATAACTTTCACTATTTTATTTAGCACAAAAAAATAAGAATGCACTACAAATATGCTTGCTTGTATTTAGTGCAATCAAGCACACATTATTTTTACCTGGGGCCGGTTGTTCAAAAAGTTGAATCTGGATCAGAATGATCTGAATTTGGAATCAGAATCCAGAATCAGGTAACCCATCTTACTTTTGTGCCGGTTTTTCAAAGCAAAATTAGATTGGATCACCCTGATCCAGATACACACTTTTCCAGATTTCCAAATCTGGATTACTAGAGCTCTACGGAGCCCCTAAAGGGACAAGCTGATGGGAAAAAATACGGTGGGAAAAAAAAGCCAATGTTTTGCATTCTAGTTTTGCATTGCATTTACACAAATAACTACTTCTGACTGCTCCATCTCTAATGATTGTGCCAATGTAGTTTACAATCAGTGATACAAAAAAAAAAAAAACACTTTTAAATTAAATATAATATTTTAGTTTGATATTGACAGCTGTTTGGGGATTTAGGGATATATTACATGTTACAAATGTTGGGGTTTTTGGACCAGTTTTAAAGTTTTATTACATTTTTGTTCCTGAAATCCACCCTTCTACTGGGATCAGAATAATACAGTTTTTTTTTTTTTTTGGGATCAAAAGTATCTTACTAAACCGTTTTGAACAACAAAAACTAAGGATTTAATCCAGATCAAAACCAAGATTGGATTTTGTGATTTTTTTTGTTTCTTTTGAACAACCCATTTGATCCAATCCGATGGCCACAATACGATCAGATTACTTTTGAACAACTGGCCTAAGGGGATCTGCGTTAATTAGACGAACTGTGAATCAAAAGCTCCACAACTTTTAATTAGTGTTCAAATTTTCACTGTATTAAAATCACATTTGTACACTCAAGAGTTCACACACAAAATAGAGACGGTGCATTTAGAAAAATACAAAAACAAACTACAAGGAGTAAAACAGAGACGAGCAGTAAAACCACAAAACACAATCAGAGGATTCACACAAACTGAACCCTGAACATCAGTGAGGATCGGACATCAGCTCCATTATCACTCAGAGAGTCAAAAATACAGCAAAGCTCCAGTGACGGAACAAAGGAAACATCCAGAACGTGAATTCAGTGATTCAATCCCTAACCCAGCTCACAAACACTCAACACATTCCCATCAACTTACGAAACTGTTATTGCTGATTCTGTTCAAAACATACAATCTTTTAATGTTTTTGTTTCATTCCATTTGATCATTTTGTGAATGTTACTTTTGATTGTTCTCAGAATGTTCTGAAACAAGTTGAAACATTTAAAAAAAAAAAACGTCAGATAAATGTCCAATTAAAGTGTTTCAGGAAAAAAAGTTCCATGAACGCTGTATAAAGAACATTTTTGAATTAACGTTTTGAGAATTTTATTACAGGCCGGCTGACTACGAAAAATGTTACTGTTTGTTCATAACTTTGAACAGAATGTTAGCGTTCAGAGTTCTGCGGCTGCAGCTCAGAATGAACAGAGCGTTATCGTCTGCTGGTGTGGATGTTAATGTAGAGTTAGTGTGAACTGATTTAAGAGCCTTGAGCTCACGCTGGGCTTCGATGCTGGATTTGGCTGAAATCCTGAAGGCACATCCCAGCGTCAGACTCCAGGAACATCACTGAGATCCGTGTGTGTTACTGAGCCACAGTTAGGAGGAGAAAGTTTGTACTATGCAGACAACAACACAAAACACCAACGTCTGTGAACGGGAGCACACAGACAGCGAAAGTGAAATAAACCAAAATCAACCAAAAGTGACGCAATTGACCTTTATCACAGTCCGCGTGTCGTCAGTCCGGCTCCAATCAGTAGCAAAAAGGAATTTCTGCTTGCATTATCGTCAGACGCCAGTTTTGTGAAGAAAATTAAACGGATTTAGTTGGACTTAGCAATAAACGTCAATATTTAAAACTGTTTATTTATACTTATGCTCTGCTCAAATTTACATTAATTTTTATTATTATTTTGCTTATTCTTGCATTATTTATTATGATTAACCTCCTGTTTTTGTATACAGCAATGCTGTTCAATCACTGCACTCAATCCCGCAGGATATGACTCGTATAAGATGATCAATCTATTTGTTATAATTGTCTACGGACTGGAAATATTTGTTTATTTGAACAACTTTATTTTGACGTAATTACTGAGGATTGCATCGTAAAGTAAGTGCATGAAAAATGTTTAACACAATAAGCTTCGATCAAACTTCTTTGATCTGGTCTTTAGTCATAATTCTTATTTTAAACTTTGGCTAATTGAAATGCTCTTTAATGTGATGTGTGTTTGTATTGTTTTCTTGCAGTTCTGTAATAAAATAAGGTGGTCAGACTCATACACATACAGTATGGCTTGCGCGCTCCCTTTTCAGTGACGAAATATACATCGTAATATCATAAAACCATCTTCCTTGGTTTCACAATACTGAATGAATGACTGTAAACTGAGTTTGATGTCTTTAGAAGACGTGTCTGTGCTGAATTTGACATAAATCACAACAATCCCGTGCTTTGGGCACAGCCGTTGATACAGGCTGCAGCACAAGTTTTATTACGCTGCTATTTGAAACTTGTTTTTCGAATGCAGAAGTGTGATAAAGGCCTGAAGTATATGAAACACAACTCAAATAGAAATCCTGTCATGATGCTGCTCTGTGTTTGTGACTGAACACAATCACACCGTGCCAGAAAACTCCTGGAAAATGTTTTTTAGTCACTGCAGAAACACTCTATTCTCTGGAAGCTCATTTTCATCAGTGAATAAAAATATAAAAAAGCTAAATGCTAATTTTTACCCACAATTCTGACTTTCTTCCACCTCACGCTTGTGAGTTCACTATATCTTTTTTTACTGACAACCATGAGTCTGTATGTTTATTGTATATAAGAATTGCGAGTTTATATCTTGCAGTTGTGTTGTAACTTCACACAATTCCGATTTTTTCAGAGTTTCGAGTTTACATCTGAGAATTGAGTGTTTTTCTAAGAATTCTCAGTTTATATCTCACAATCCTGGCTTGTTTTCTTGTAATTCTGAGTTTACCTCTTGCAATTCTGACTTTTTTTCCCCCATCACATTTGCAAGTTTATCTCTCAATTTTTTTCTCAGAATTGCGTTTCTATCTGGCAGCTGTGAGTTATGCAGTCAGCTCAGCTGTTTTATTCTTTATAATCTTGTTCATCTGTTTTCTTTTCTCTGTGCAGCACTTTGGTCGACTTTGGTTGCTTTAAAAAGTGCTATATAAATAAACATTGTATTGTATTGTAAAATGTAAACTTGCAATTCTGAGAAAAAAAAAGTCACCTTTTATATTTTTATTCTTATGGCAAAAGTGAGCTTCCGTGGCGTTCACAGACAGCCGTCATTCATTCAGTCTACAAGAGAGTGACAGACCAGAGTTTATTACTGATGTGACTGGACGTGATTTGAGCTTCATCTGATTGGCTGCTGGACTCCGTTCCCTTACTTCATCCACAAAGACTCTTTATTCACCATTAAATATATATATAAATATATATTTCATAGCAAGTCAATTACAGAAATAGTAAATCTGAGCCTGATGAGACCTGAAGTCTGCTGAAGAGTGATCAGAGTCGCCTGGAGGTCTGAAGACCCCATCGCTGCTGGTGTGTGTGTGTGTGTGTGTGTGTGTGTGTGTGTGTGTGTTACTGAATGCTGCATGTCTCTGCGCTGTACTGACTGCCCGCTTCTTCATGGCTTTGGTCCTGAGGGTTTGTGTCCTGCTCTTCTGGAGGAAATAAACTCTGTCTGAAGCCCATCAGCAGATCTCGGCCTTCACTGGCCGGAAGATTCCCTAGATAGTACTGAGGCGCCAGCTCCACCAACCTGCAACACACACACACACACACACACACACACACACACACACACAAACACAGACACACACACACACACATTATAGCATGCATGATTAAAGAAAATAAGGTAAATAAAAATTTAATAAAATAAAAATCACCAAAAAAAAAAAAAAAAACATGAAAAAATATTAAGAAAAAAATATATAAAAATGGATCAATATAAGCTTTCTGGACTTAAAAAAAAAAAAAGTTTAATTTTAGGCCTTGGGGTCATTTTGACCCACGAGAGAAAGATTTGTTAGAGACGCGAGGGAAGGATGAAGGCTGATGTCTGGGCAGGGTTTGACCGGGGAGTCACTCACATCTGCGGGTGGATCTCGGACACGATGCAGATGCAGTTGTCGTGACAGATGGTGAAGTCGTGGTAAAGCACCCAGCTGGGAGGGTTTGGCTGCGGTTGGCGGCAGCGATATGAAGAGAACGGGTGGAGGTGAGCCACGTGACGGTGTGTGAGCAGAAGATAGTTCCCTGAGCCGTCAACATCATGAGCAACCTGAGGATCACACACACAACAAGAACAGACACACACCAACAAATAAAGTATTTTGAATTTCATCTTGGTATTTCTCACTGTCTGTAGTAAATAAGAACAAACTAAATAAAACTGTTAAGGTGACCCTGGAGCACAAAAGCAGTCATAAGTAGCACAGGTATATTTGTAGCAATAGCCAACAATACATTGTATGGGTCAAAATTATCCATTTTTCTTTTATGCCAAAAATCATTAGGATATTAAGTAAAGACCATGTTCCATGAAGATATTTTGTAAATTTCCTACCGTAATATATCAAAACTTCATTATTGATCAGTAATATGCACAGCTAAGAACTTCATTTGAACAACTTTAAAGGTGATTTTCTCAATATTTAGATTTTTTTGCACCCTCAGATTCCAGATTTTCAAATAGTTGTATCTCAGCCAAATATTGTCCTATCCTAACAAACCATACATCAATGGAAAGATTATTTATTCAGCTTTCAGATGATGTATAAATCTCAATTTTGGAAAATGTACCCTTATGACTGGTTTTTCATTTTACATCTATAGCAGTGATTCTGAAAGTGATGTTGTTTGATGCTGGTTGTTTTTGTAATCCGTTGTAACCTGTTGATGTTTGTTTGTATTTGTGACCCGTGCTGGCAAAAAGAGTCGGAATAAGCAAATTTTCAAAAATGAGTTCTTTAAATTTACTGCTGTAGAAACAAAACAATTGTTCTGTTTTATTTGTAAGGAGGGAGTGAATTTACCATATTGACAGTGTTATAAATAAAAATGCTTGTTCAGTTCAGTACTGTTCTTATCATTGTGTAAAAAACAGAAGTAAAACAACAAATAAATATCAGTTATCGGTCACATAAACATGCAAATAATCGGTATCGGTTCTAAAAAAAAATCAATAATAATAATTTTTATTTATATAGTGCCTTTCCATAGCTCAAGGACACTTTACAATAAACATCAGAAATGTGAGGATAACATCAAATATCGGCCAATCTCTAGTTAAGACGTACCAGTGACGAGCCAATCAGAAGGCAGTATTCTGGAGTGCCGAGGTTTAGTTTATAGCGTGTGTTTACCTTCAGGAAGAAGCCCGATATCAGAGCTCTCTTTATATTGGTGCTGTTGTCCTGGCAACCGAAGGCAGGAGGAGAGACGGGCAGCTCGATTCGCTGCATTACCTCCAGTAGCTCCGCCCTGATCACCACAGCCAATCGCAAGGCAGAGGCGTCGAGGAAGTTTGTCTTGCACCAGACCTCGTCTTCGTTATCTGAGGACACACACACATGAGTATTCCTACATGAGACGCATCAGTATGAATCTGACGCTGTCACTCACGCTGCAGATACGCGTTGTAGATGCTGATGAGGGTCATGTGATCTCCGTCCGGATGCAGCAGGGGTCGTCTGTGGGTCGCAGCCGCCTCCTCTTTATTAGCTGGAGGTGTAACGAAGCACGGCGGAGCTGCAGGGCAAACACACACTTACTCAAGACGTACATGTGTGTATGTGTGTGTGTGTGTGTGTAAACAGTGTTGGGAAGGCTACTTTGGAAATGTAATCGGTTACAGATTACAAGTTACTCTATCTAAAATGTAATAAGTAGTGTAACTATTTCAATTACTTTATTAAAGTAGTGTAGCTGATTGCATTTGATTACTTTTTGATTACTTTTCAATATTTCTAATGAATGCTTTCAACTGATAATCATTTTAAAACATTTAAAGCAAGCAGGGTTAACCAGAGTCCAGAATCCTTCATCACTTGAATTAAAAAATCAGACTTTAACACCTCTTTTCACTTTGAGATCTTTCTGAGGTTGAATACAGATTAAAAATCATAAGAAATATTTTAATAGCTATGATACTGTTTTTGAAATCATATCTTTGCACAGCTATGACAGGAAACACTGGCATCTAACAATGGCTTGGAAAAAACACTTAATCTTAAAAAATAAAGCATAAACATAAACACAAATATTAAATAAAACAGTTATGGAATAAGCATGTGTCCTAAACTACTGAAACACTGGTGTCTCATATTTTAGAGCAGTCTCTGCAAATTATAAAAGAAGTCAATTAAATCTGTATGTGTGTTACTTTTGTAATCGTTAACATTTTCATAAGCAACTGTAATTTAACTACACATTTTTTCTCAGTAACTGTAACAGATTAGTTACATTTTTTGGTAACACTTTATTTTAAGGTGTCCTTGTTACACGTTACATGCACTTACTATTATAATAACAAATTATTCATAATTACATGCAAGTAAACCTAACCATACAGTAAGTATATGTAGTTAATTAATATTCTTCTGTACTTAAATTTATAATTACACCATAAGATAAAGTGTAACCCCTTTTTTGTAATTAAATTACGTAATTCCGTTACATGTAACTAGTTACTCCCCAACACAGTGTGTAAATGAGTGTGATCACAGGCGTGAGAGCGGTCAGTACCGGTCAGCATGGCAGCGACGGTCAGCAGCTCGTTAACGCAGTCGAACTCGCAGGACGCGATCAGAGCTTTGGCTAACGGCGGCTCCAGAGGAAGTTCAGACATGATGATTCCCACCTCTGACAGATTTCCATCATCATCCAGAGCCGCCAGATAATCCAGATCCTCCAGAGCCTGCATCAGCGCCGCCGGAGCTGCACACACACACACACACACACACACACACGAGTTTCTCTAATCTGACCGGCTGGTTCTGGGCAGTTCACAGAAATCATGAACAGGGGTTTTCTGGGCTGCTGAGAAACATCAGGTCTGATGTAATAAAAGCCTCCATTGTAAAAGCTCTAGATTTACCAGTTCAGCTAAAGCCAAACACACACATATGGAGCCATTTTAGTTTCAATAATAATTCACGCAAAAGACAAGATGCACACACGCGTAACCAAATTCAAATGCATGAAACCTAACTCACATGCACAAAATAAAAATATATTTTCATAAATTACGTTTCACAAACACAAAACACAACTCACAGGTGTACAACTGTGCACAAAAAAAATCGTCATTCGTGTGTGAATCGCCTTGGATTTGTGTGCATTTTTGAGACTTTACTGGCAGCGAACTCCTCCCACGCGGGACACTCGTACAAATCTGATTGGCTAAAGCGTACGAGTGACCCGCGTGGGAGGAGTTCCATAATGAACTCGTAAATTTTAAACATTAAAAATTTTGTTTTGTGTTTGTGAAACGTAATTTATGAAAATCTATTTTTATTTTGTGCACGTAAATAGTTTTTTTTTTTTTTTGTGAATATATATATTTTTTTTTTCGTGCATGTGAATTTGGTTACGCATGTGTGCATCGTGTCTTTTGTGTGAATTATTATTGAGACTAAAATGGCTCCATACACACACACGTAAGACTGAAGATCATCACTCCACACACACACACACACACACCTCCTGTCTGTCAATGAGTTTGTGCAAACTCTACACAACGGATGTGCAGATTACAAGATCCTAAAACTAAACTATTAAAATCATTTCTGTTAAAATAAAGTTAAAATAAACAAACAAAAAAAACTATTAATGAAAATTTGAAATGTTGTCTTGGCAATAAAAAAAGTTTAAGCACTAAAATTACTCAAATTAAAATAAAAAATAAATGAAAGCTAAATAGAAAGCTAAATATAGCTTTATATGCAAAAGAAAAAGTGACTAAAAAAGACAAAAGAATGTTAAAAAAAAAAAAAAAAGCCAAAAATTTAAACTTAATATTAAGTTTAAAATGAAAACTGAAAATATAGAAATGAAGCTAATTCAAAATGTTAATACACCACTTTCCGAATTAAACTACAGTCCTGGAAAAAACACAGCAACTGGACCAACTAAAACTAAAGCTGTTGGACCAACTAAAACTAAACACTAAAACTATTAAAAACCGTTTTTTGTTCATTGAAATAAAGCTAAAATAAAATAAAACTCTATAGGGTCATTCTGTGTCAACTCAACCAGAGGTCCTCAGCTCAAATTTTGGATTTTATTAATATTCTTTCTGGTGAAACAAATACATAAATGAAGAAGAAAGCCAACTTATTAAATGTCACAGATGTATATTTATGGAGTAATCTACTATTTTGTAGAGCGGGGTCAAAATGACAGCTTTTCCTGAGATTCAGAGCCAGATTACAGGGGGGTAAAAATGACTTCAGAAAGATGGCAGCATCGTCATGTTATTTTTACACAGAGATTGGTAGATCTATTAGTAAAATCTGTTGACTTTAGCAATCTGTGTTGCATTATGTGCCAATGGTGACCGTTTAACACTAGTCAAGTTTTTTCTCCAAAGTTTGCATGTCTGTAACTCAAGAAGTATTAAAGATATCTCAATGCCCTTTTAGATGTTGGGTCTTAACAAACTTTCCTTTTGGCATCTTCATTTTTAAGGCCCTGTATGGTTCAGTTCCAGAGATATGAGCATCTCAATGCAGCTCCTTGTGTAAATTGTTCAGTGGTCCAAAACCAAATGTTGGTCACTTTGCATTCAGCCGAGAAACTAGAAATATATATTGTTACCCTCTATTAAAACAGGCCTGTCTCAGTGCTAAAAATGCACTGAAATGGTCAAGCTGAGGCAAATTAGCTCTCAGTCATCTATTCTTAAGATTCTGTATTTGAATATTTTAATATTTAATATTTAATATTTTGGCTTTCATTACTATACATGTTTATCTTTCTTCAGAAAAAGTATTGACAAAATTAAACATTTAAGCTAGGGAAGTTTCTGAAATTTGGTTGATTTGACACAGAATGACCGAATATAAATATTATATGAAAACTTTATTAAAAAAAAATAAAATAAAATAAAAAAATTAGGAATGTTGCCTAGGCTTCTAATGAAATAAAATATTAAAGTACTAAAATTACTAAAACTAAAATGATAGTAAAAATAAATTAAAGCTTAATAGAAATAAAAATGACAAAAGCACATTACAAAATGACTAAAACGTAAACTAAAATGCAAACATCAAAAAGCTAATTTTATCAGAACAGTCATCAAAAGCGATGAGCTTTAGTCCAGAAGTGTGTTCGGCTGAACTGACCCGGCCGGTCCAGGAACTTGCACTGGCCCATGTCTGCGATGTCCAGCCTCTTGAGGAGCAGCACCAGATGACTGAGGTTTGCTTCGGTCACCGCCGGACAGCGAGACGCGGGCATCTCGTCCTCATACATCTGCTGAGAGTAGAGCCGGAAACACACGCCTGCGGCACACAGCAAACACACACACACACACTACTCATGAATGAACAGACCACTTCATTCATTTATTCAGATGCTAATAAATTATTGACATTTTTTATTCATTTATTTCCATTATTCATTTTTATTTCAGTTTTGAAATGAAATGAAAATGAGAAATGATGCCTTGGAAACTAGCTGAAATAAAATAAGTTTAAGTTCTTATATTTTATTTCAGTTAACATTTACTTTATTCCAAGTAATGATTATTTTTTATGGTTCTAGTTTTAGTTAACTATAATAACCCTGAACTGATCGCATGTAAACACTGAATGCAGTGCAACTCACTTCAGATAAATGCATGATCATAAAACACATTTACTCAGCCCGATGTACAAATTCATACCACTGTCCCCGAATGCTCATGCTCATCTTTTTTTCCATACAATGACAGTGAACAGCACTTGTGAATGACAAACACAGCATCATAAAAGTAGTCCATAATTTTGCTTTCACATGATAGCACATATGGACTGCTTTTATGCTGCTTTCACTCAGTGTAATTGCATTCAGAATTTCAACTGAATTTTATTGAATTGAATGGGAGTTGTCCATGATTGGTGTCTTACGCACCGGGCCGTGTGCTGTTGACCCTGCGGGCGCGCGAGTCGGCCTGATGTTTGCTGATGGGCTGCTGAAGCTGTGAATCCGCTCGGATCTGAGGGTTGTAGATCTGTGGAGGAACAGAAGGATGAACACCGAGCCTCATTCGACAGAACAGACACACACTCTGAGCTCTGACTCACGGTCTTCAGCTGGACGCCGCTGTCGATGACGTATCGGATGTTCTTGAGCGAGAACGAAGCCTCTCCTAAGACGTCGGTGAGGATGACCCTGCGTCTCTGGGCCGGAGACTCCTGAGCGTCCGGCGGCTCGTTCTGTTGCTTGTCCTCGGCGCTCTCTGTATCGTAAAGCTGCTGCGATGATCCTGCGACGCCGGCGTGAAGCTCGATCACGCGCAGAGACAGCAGATGAGCGCTGAGAGACACACACTCCTTCTCCAGTGCCACGCGACACTCCTGGATCTCCTGACACACACAAACACACAATATAAGTACTAATAAACAGCCAATATGTTAATTATAGGCATGCAAATAAGCAACTAGTTAATAGTGAGAATTGGGCCCTTTACTAAAGTGTCACCGAATTGTTTTTATCACATACACAACTTCTTTTTAGTCTTTTTTGGAGCTTGACTTTATAAATCTACCTTCTCTTTTCTTGTATTTACTAAAAATCTTCATTAACGTTCCAAGCAAAATCTCATATTATTTTGAGCAACCTGAGGGTGAGTACGTTCATGGTTGAAGCGTGTGAATGATAAAGGATCAGATTCAGACACAAAACAATAAAAGCTAATTCAAATTATTAACAAATAATATATTAGTAAATACAGTGCCCCATAAATAAAACTACAGTACTGGAATAAACTCACAGCAACAGGAGAGCTGATTCATTACAGGATTTTCTGTATATTTAAATATAAATAAATATACATTTACATAAATAATATTTAAGTAAATATGTACAGTTTATTTCTCAAATATGAGGATCTGAAAGCAAACATTAGTCCTCTGTAATTGTTTAATTTTGTGAATAATGCAGCATGCAAAAAGACATTTTGCATTAGGATGTAAGTTCCAGTTTTCAACAATAAATCCAAACTCAACGAGTTGTTTAAAGTGAACAGGACAGGTGTATTTTACTCTCAGGATCTCTGAAATCACACTCTCTTTCTGATGGTGTTTCTCCTGCAGAATGAGGTCAGTTTGCTCAAGGGACTGAATGAGGGTGTGATACTGTTGACAAAAGGAGAGTCTGTGTGTGTGTGTGTGTGTGTGTGTGTGTGTGAGATTATAATGAAGAGATCAGTGCAGGGAAACAGCACACTAGTCTGCTGCTCTCCACAAATGAAGACTTTCCTCTGTGTGTGTGAGCATTTGTAGGTTTAATGTGACATTACATGTTCTCCTGATAGTGACAGCACATAAACGAGTCGGTCTTGAGTGATTCTGCAAGAGACACGTCTGGCTTTGCATTATTTACATATGAGAGAGAAAAGAGCAGGATGAGTCTCAAACAAGTAAGGAGCAACTTAAAGACGCACAAAAAGAGTTATGTGTATAATATGCGACTCAAAGAAGAAATATGCGCTGTATTAGGGCTGGGTATCTCATGATCCGATTCGATTTTGATTAGGTACAATACGTCAATTTATTTTTAAGGAAAATGCTGAAATATACATAAGCACCATCAGTCAGTACATTACAATATTAAAGTGATTTAAAAGCAGGCATTATTTATAATAACTGTTTTAAAATAACTTTTTAAATTATATAATTTTGTTTCTACTCCAGTTTGTTGTTGAAATATAAATATTTCAACAGTGGATGTCATAAATTGTTTTCATGACAGGTTCAGTAGAAATATCATGAATATGTAATATAGTGCATATATTTATCAAAATGCTCCTCTATAGAGTAACTGTTTCTAGCTGACTCTGGAGTTTATGGTCTTTTCTGAGGTAAATGTGATGTTAGGTGACATTATTGATCACAAGCTGATTTATCTTTCTGCGGTTGAATCACTGATTGATTGATTGATTGATTGATTGATTGATTGATTATTTAATTCATGACTGATTTCAGTAAGTTGTTTTGTTTCTTCTGATGTTCATTCATGTTTATTTGCTGCTGTAACTTGTAGTAAAGAGGAAGAGATGATCTGTTCATTACAGCCATCTCTCAAAGCCACAAAACAGCATTTACTGTTTGAATTTGGAAAACTGACAATTTAAAGCTGAGACTATTTCACATCAAAAGTAACGGCAAAGTTTACTGCGATTTATTGGACAGGAGGCACTACAAATAATGTTTCATTATGTTTTGTTTACACATCAACTGAAAACAACATAGATCAAGTCTTGGGATTTAAGAATCAATATCAAAACAAGAATCAATTAAAACAGAGAAATTGCTGTTTTCAACCCTGCCCTAAACTGCATAGACAAAAATGTACTGAATGAGAGGATAACAGCAGAAGATTTCTTGGTCATACTTTATTTTAAGGTCCAACGCTCACTATTAAAAAACCATTAACTACGACTTTTGCTTCAATAAACTCCTCATTTGCTGCTTATTATTATCCTAATGATTTCTGGCATAAAAGAAAAATCAATAATACATACAATGTATTATTGGCTATTGCTACAAATATACCCCTGCTACTTATGACTGGTTTTGTGCTCCAAGGTCACATATGAGATTTTGCATGGAACGTAAAAGAAGATTATAGATTATAGCAAAATACCAGGAAAGAGAAGGTAGATTTATAAAGTCAAGCTCTAAAAAATAAGTTGTGTATGCGATCAAAAAAAAAAAAAAATCAGTGACACTTTAGTATAGGGACCAATTCTCACTATTAACTAGTTGCTCATTACCATGCCTATTATTAATATATTGGCTGTTTATTAGTACTTATAAAGCACATATTCTGCATGACCATATTCTACATCCCTAATCCTACCCAATACCTAAACTTAACAGCTGCCTTACCTTAACTATTAAGTAAAGATAATGTTCCATGAAGATATTTTAATATGCATTGCTAAGAACTTCATTTGAACAACTTTAAAGGTGATTTTCTCAATATTTAGATTTTTTTTGCACCCTCAAATTCCAGATTTTCAAATAGTTGTATCTCAGCCAAATATTGTCCTATCCTAACAAACCATACATCAATGGAAAGCTTATTTATTCAGCTTTCAGATGATGTATAAATAATTAAATTTAAAAAATTGACTCTTATGACTGGTTTTGTGGTCCAGGGTCACATATTACTATGAGTAACCTGAGGGTGAGTACGTTCATTGTTGAAGCGTGTGAACAATCCTCAGCAGATAAAGGATCAGATCCTCTTACTGACTCAAAGTGCTTCAGCGCCGGCTTGACTCGTAGAGACTCATACCTGCACACCGGGGAGGAACACCAGTATGTCTCCTTCCTCTCCCCTGCGGTGCAGATCCAGGATCATGTGACAGGAAGCCGTAGCCAGGTCGCGTCCCGCGGCCGGCTCTCGGTACAGTATTTCTGCAGTGTTGTCTAGCGAGGGAACGCTGAGGTGAGGAACACTCTCTCCCAGAAAGCTGGCGAAGGTGTGCGCGACGGCAGGCTCGGTGAGCAGCACCACCCTGAGCTCGGAGCGCTGGCGGCACACGTCACGCAGCAGCCCCAGCAGCGCATCAGTGGCCACCGTGCGCTCCTGAGCCTCGTCGATGACCAGAACCCCGTACTGCCGCAGCAGAGGGTCCGACATCATCTCCTCCAGCAGGAGAGAGTCTGTGACAAACCTGCAGAGAGCAAACGTTACTACGATGTTAAAGCGGTGTTAAAGAGGTGTTAAAGCAGCGCAGAGCAGCGGCGTAGAGCGGAGAGCGATGTCTCGTACCGCAGTATTGTGTCCGGCGTGCAGCCATCCTCGTGAGGGACCCTGTAGCCCACCTCCAGCCCCAGACTCAAGTCCATCTCATCAGCCACTCTGAGCGCCAGACCGCAGGCCGCCGCCGCATACGGCTGACAGCAGCACACCAGACCCTGAGAGAACTCGTGAGACAGAGCGAACTCCACACACCACTGAGGAACCTGCAGTCGAGTCACAACAGAGCAGAGCAGAGAGACACGTCAGAGAGCGGGACAGAGCAGAGGAGAATAGAATAGAATAGAATAGAATAGAATAGAATAGAATATGGCGAAGCATAATAGAATAGGACAACTCAGAAAAGAACAGAATGTAGAAGAATAATACAGAAAAGATTAGAACAGAATGGTATGTAGCAGAATAGAATAGAATAGAACAGAATAGGATAGAAATGTAGCAGAACAGAATAGAATAGAATGTAGCAGAATAGAACATAACAGAACAGAATAGAACAGAACAAAGCAGAATAGAATAGGACAAGCATAATAGAATAGAATAGAATGTAGCAGTATAGAATAGAATGGAATAAGGCAAAGCAGAATAGAATAGAATAGGACAAAGCAGAATAGAATAGAATAGAATCGGACAAAGCAGAATAGAACATAATAGGACAAAGCAGAACAGAATAGAAGAATAGGACAAAGCAGAATAGAATAGAATGGTATGTAGCAGAATAGAATAGAACAAAATAGAATAGAATAAGACAAAGCAGAATTGAATAGAAAATAATAGTATAAAATAGAATAGGACAAAGCAGAATAGAATAGAATAGAATAGGATAAATTTGAATAGAATAGAATAGAACAGAACAGAGTAGAATAGAATGTAGATGCAGGTCAATTAAGACTGCAAGAAGTGAGTGATTAATGAGGAAGAATAAAATAGAATACAATACAATGGAATGGAACAGAATAGAATAGAAAATAATAGAATATAATAGACCAGAGGACAATAGAATAGAATAGAATAGAATAACACAACAGAACTGAACTGAATACAATAGAACAGAACGAAATTAAATAGAATAAACTAAAAAAGGATTGGAATTAAATAACAGAACAGAATAAAAGAGAATGGAACAGAATATAATAGAACAGAACAGAACAGTAGGACAGAACAGAAAGAAAAAGAACTGAAAGACATTCAACAAACCAGAATAGAATACAACATAACAGAATAGAATAGCATATAATGGATAGAATAGAACTGAATAGAACGTAATAAAATGGAATAGAACAAATTATTTTAAAAAGTGCACAGAAAAGAATGTAATATAATAGAACAGAATAAAACTGAATAGAATGGAATGCGACAAGACAGAACGGAATGGAATGGAAAAGCTTTGAACAGAATAGAATAGAACAGAATATAACTCAATTGCTCCTTTGCAGGAACTGAACATGCAGCCTTCTGGTTTCAAGCCCTGATCCTAAAGGAATGTTTTGGGTGTAATACTGTACATGTTAAGCTCTTCTGACAGCATCTGTGACACACTGTCCATCACCACAGAAGATCATATGAGTCATGCTGACAGTAAACAATCACACTGGATTCCTGCGGGTCAACCGTACTGGAGGGTTCATAAGCAGAAACATACTTATGCCTGTATTTGTGTTAAATAGCTTGATAATTCTAAAAAAAAAATCTTTATTTAAAGTTAATCTTTCTGAAATAAGTCTCTTCTGCTCACCAAGGCTGCATTTATTTAACCATAAACACACTAAAAACAGAAATATTGTGAATTATTATTAAATTTCAAAACAAACAAGAAGGTAGCTAGCCGCACACTGAATCCACTACAGACTAAAAAAAGTTTAGAAACACATTAAAAATTTTATAAATTGCATTTATTATTACAATTTAAAATAACTGTTTTCTATTGTAATTCTACATAATTTATTTCTGCAATGCAAATGTGAATTTTTAGCAGCCATTAAGCATGTCTTCAGTGTCACATGATCCTTCGTATTTATTATGTAGTAACTGTGTTATAAAAGCAATAAAACAGTCACTGCTCTGTGTGTTCTGCCTGACAGCAACCTTTAGCCGTGACTACAGGCTTCAAGTGATTTATTGCAAAATTGTGTCACTTTCTTTGCTTTTACAGACTGAGGGACGAGTTATTTTTCAGTGGTGATCAACAGCATGAGACAGATGCTGTCCACAGAGCTGGTCTTTTCACTGACTAATTGTTGGTTCATTAACAATTACCCTAGATAGGTGTATCTTTATCAATAGTGTAATTTGAGAATAATAACTTTATTAATGTTGCGTTGAAGTAAAACACTGCAACTGTCATACTTAGAGGTCGTTGCAAATGCATGTTGAATTTCAAGGGATAGTTCACCCAAAAATGAATATTCTGTCACCATTTATTCACCCTCATGTGGTTCCAAACCTGTTTGAGTTTCTTTCTTCTGTTAAACACAAAAAAATATATTTTGAAGAATGTCAGCAACCAAACATTTGCTGGTCTCCATTTCAGTTCCATAGTATTTTTTTTTTCCATACTATGGAAGTCAATGGCTACCGGCAACTGTTTGTTTGCCAACATTTTTCAAAATATCTTCTTTTGTGTTTAACAGAAGAAAGAAACTCAAGTTGTTGGTAGGCTAAATGATGAGTAATTGATGATAGAATATTCATTTTTTGTGAGAACTATTGCTTTCATGTTACACTTCTGAGAAACTGGACACGCTGAGACACCTGGGAACTATCAACAGATCAGGAGCGTGAAGCAGTGAGTGTTTGTAATGTACATAAGGACCTGCGTGCTCTTCCCCGTTCCTCCGTCGGCGCTCAGGACGATCATGCTGTGTGACTCCATGTGCTCCAGCAGACTGAGCTTCAGACTCCACACGGGCAGCTGCTTCCGCTCCTCCAGAAGGTTGTAGTAGCGCGAGGAATACGGCAGCCCATCGTAGGGGTTCACCTCCAGATCGGCCAGATCCTCTTCTGTTCTCTCGCCATCCTCCTCCAGGTCTCCAGATAGAAGAGATGATATGGAGAGATTGTCCAGGCCTGAGAGCGCAGGAGAAGGTTTGGGGATGGCTGTGGAGGACATGCTGAATGCGGACGGGCCGCTGACGGAGCCCTGAGGAACGCAGCAAATGAAAACTACCTGCGCAGAAGAAATCATCCAACCAAATAATCAAGATTTGAAGGGACTAAAATATAATAATATTAAAAACAGTATAACATATAAAAGAGTTCATTCATTATAATAATAATGTACAACTATTCATTAATGACATACAGCTGGGTAAAACAGCAATGCCTTGTTCCAACTAAATAAGCTCTTTATATCCAACATTATTTGAGACTTAACTTGTTCCTCGCAATTTTGATTTTTTTCTTCTTCCTACAATTCAGAGTTTATATCACCCAATTCAGTTTTTTTTTTGTCACAATTCAGTCTTTTCTCGCAGTTCTTGAGTTTATATAACAAATCTGTTTTTCTTGCAATTCTGAGTTCATATCTCAGAATTCTGAGTTTTTTGTTGCAATTCTGAGCATAACACAATTCAGAGTTTTTTTTTTTGTCACAATTCAGTCTTTTCTTGCAAATCTCAGTTTATAGCTAACAAATAAAAGTTTTTTCTTGCAATTCTGAGTTTACTTCTCTTAATTCTGAATTTGTATGTTGCAATTCTAAATTTATATCTAAAAAATCTTTTGTAATTCAAGTTTTTATTGCTTTTTGGAAGGTAAATGGGTAACAAAAGTACAGCATCACAATGAAGATAATAATACAGGGTTACAGATTTCTACAGGCACAGTTGGAACATTAGAGAAAATACAATACAAGACATATCACCAAGTGTTAATCTATTCATTCTGAGTTGTTACTGTAATATATGTCCAGAATTCATCCCAAGGAGACAACCCATCCTCTTTCACACCATTTACTGTATTAAGCATAAATTCGTAAGAAGCGATTTCTATCATTGCACTCGCCCAATCTTTCAGTTCTGAGGCTTTCACTGTCTTCCATTGTCTCAGAATAATCCTACTAGCCATTGTAATACATACCATTATAACAGAAATTACACGCTTAGAAACATTTGGTAATTGAGACTTGTCACCTAATAAACACAATATCTAACAAATCTAAGTTTTTTCTTGCAATCTTGCAATTTTCTGAGTTTGTATCTCACAATTCTGAGGTTTACTTCTCTTAATTCTGAGTTTATATGTTGCAATTCTGAGTTTATTTCTCACAATTCAGAGTTTTTTGTTGCAATTCAGTCTTTTATTGCAATTCTCAGATTATAGCTAACAAATAAAAGTTTTTTCTTGCAATTTTGAGTTTATATCACACAATTCTGAGTTCATATCTCACAATTCAGTTTTTTTTTTCTCGTAATTCTGAGTTTTTTCCATGCAATTTCAAGTTTATATCTTCCATACCATTTCTGTAAGACTAATAAACAGCTGAACTACTCTTTTCTAGCGAATGAAGCCAGTGAAGAACAGCAGCTGAAGCTGAAGCTCTACACATGTAGAGTAATTCTACACATGTCAGGAATCCAGCACATGTCCTCCAGCAAATGCACTGCAACACACCGCCTTCACTGCATTGTGTAAAGGACACTACAATGCACAACACTATCCCGTTGCCCTCAGAGTGTTGCGTAAATGAGTCACTATCACATTCTTCACACTATCATAACCGCCACTTACTCAATATGCAAGCGTCTCCTGGGTCGGGTAAGTCAGACGGTGTCTGATAACACGCAGTAGAATGATAATGTAAATTAAATTGTGTTAAAATACCACAACACAAGATACAGGAGAACACAGGCAACGAAAGGGACGCGCCAGCATTACCCGTGATGTTTAAACAAGGCACTGATGCATTTGGTTACTCTAACACGTGTGTTTGGGAGGGACTGATCAGATGACACACCGCAAACAAAACACCTGCAACACTGCTTCAAGTGAAGGAGAGATTCAGCAGGCTCCTGACCGTCCATCACAGAAACACAGCAGTTTCTATTCATATTTTGAATTAATTTTTATATTTTCTCTTCTCATTTTAATTGTAGTTTAATTTTTTTGTAGAGTTTTTATTTTACATTTTTATTAGATTTTTATATATCTATATAGTTTTTATTTTGTTATAGTTATTTTTTATTATTAGTTATTTTAGTACATCAAGTTACACTAAAAGAAAATGAGAAATTCCGTTTTGGTAACTAGCTGAAATAAAGTTTAAAAATAATAAACAGGTTTAATAAATAAGTTTCGTTTGTTTTTTATATGTACTTATTTAATATTTATTTTATTTTAGTTTATTTTCAAGTAACCAAAAAATTTTTATTAATACATTTAGCTAACTCTGAAATGCATCTATGAAGCAGCTGTGCTCTCAGTCTCTATTTTGCCAAGATGTGGTTGATGTGCATTCATAAAATCATAAATATTTTGTAAATAAGTGCATGTGTAGTAGGCTAGGAGAATAATATGAGTGCAGTGTGTGTCAGTGACATTGAGGTCAGATTAAAGCTCAACAACAACAAAAGAACACAAACAACAGAGCAAAGCATGCTAAATCATCACTAATCCCACACATATCAGTAGGCTACTTTATAATATTTACACAAACATCAACACACTCTGAACATGATCTTATTTGTATTTATAAAATACGAAAGCCCTAACAGGAGGATGCATGTTTTTGATTCCTAAACAACATGCATGATAATTACTGTGATATAATGAAATGTTTTATAATAGTGTGATTATTTTAATGATGTTTTGTATTCGGACGCGTTTCCTTTAAATCTGCATAATGACCGAGTATCAGCTGACTGTCCACAACACGCCGAATAAACACGAGAATAAGGACAAAAACACCGAGAACGACAGGAAAACGATATTTACCTGAAGCTCATTTTCACCTGATATCCTTCAAACCAACCCGATGAGAAACAACTGATGTAAATGAGAGAAATAACGCGCAGAGTCACGGAGTTAATGACTCTCGCGATGACACGAAATATAATCCTTCAGACAATAACGAGTCTGAAAGCGAACTGCTTTAAAATCGATCTGAAGCCGTTTTAGTGCGACATTCTGCGCTCATTCGTGACTGTTGACGGTATTTCGTCGCCAGAGAGAGAAACTCCGCCGCCATGATGAACCTCACCTCACGGCCGCGTCTCAAACCCCGCTGCGCGCCCTACATAGACAGCACTAGATCACTGCACGCGCGCTCCAGCTTGTGCACTAGACAGAGAACCCGAGAGGTGTGGAGACACAGCCGCGCGCTCACAGAGCAGGTGGAGCTCAAACCTGAAGCAGATGATAAAGAAGAAGAGAAGGGTGGAGACCGACAAACACACTAAATAAATGAATCAGTGTGAAATAATCCACAACATACTAACAATGTATGATTATGAATTAAGAGCAGTGTTGAGAAGGTTACTTTGGAAATGTAATAGGTTACAGATTACAAGTTACTCTATTTAAGATGTAATAAGTAGTGTAACTATTTCAATTACTTTATTAAAGTAATGTAACTGATTACTTTTTGATTACTTTTTAAAATTTCTAATGAATGTTTTCAACTGTTAATCATTTTGAAACATGTAAATCAGGCAGAAACTCAAAACTAATTACTGTCAGACTTCTCAAAATACTTCATCACTTGAATTAAGATTATTAAAAGAAATAATAATAATTTTAAAGCACAGCCACCACAAAATCAGACTTTAGCAACTCTTTTTGAGCTCATTTTGAGGTCAAATACAGATTTAAATCATACGTTTAATAGTTATGATACTGTTTTTTTTTTTTGTTTGTTTGTTTTTTGTTTTTTAATCAAATAGTTATGACAGGAAACAAAAACATTAATCTTAAAAATAAAGCATATACATAAACCCAAATAAGAAATAAAACAGTTGTCGAATAAGCATGTGTCCTAAATTCATTAAACTTTGGTGTCTCATATTTTAGAGCAGTCTCTGCAATTTGGGAAAGAAATCAATCAAATCTGTATGTGGGTGAAAATATTCAGATGTAACCCTGTTTGTAATCGTTAACATTTTCATAACTAACTGTAATTTAATTACACATTTTTTATCAGTAACTGTAACTGATTACAATTACATTTATTTTGTAATTAAATTACGTAATTCTGTTACATGTAACTAGTTAGTCCCCAACACTGCTAAAGAGTCATAAAGAAACAAAGAAATCTAACTTTAGTATTAAAGAAATATGAAATATGTGATTTCTGCACCATAGCGTCAACAGTCCAGACCTGATCAAAAATATTGATTATTTCTAAACAGATTATCCCAAACTCACTCCTGGTTGCGTCAGAATTCGATGTGTTGGACTCTAAGGGTCAGAGTTTGACTCTTCCAACAAGTCTAAGGAATATATCCTCAATTTTCTTATTTTGTTTGGTAAATTTTCATAAACATCCAAATATTATTCATTTATTATTATTATTATTATTATTATTATTATTATTATTATTTTAAAATCTCTATTTTTATATAGATTTTATTATTTTTTTTTTTTATCTATATTACTATGCTTTTCCTGTATGCTTTCCTCTTGTTTGTTACATGTGAAACTTTCTATTGATGCTCTTTAATGTTCTCCTAAAGGTGTTTGTATGGGATAATTTGTGTTTATTTAATTTAAAAAGTGTAGATATTGCTGGTAGCTACTGTAATTACTGCTGTAATTACTGTAGCTGCTGCTTCTTTATGACTCTTTAGCAGTGTTGGGGACTAACTAGTTACATGTAACAGAATTACTTAATTTAATTACTTATCCAGAGTGAGCAAAAGGGCTGGCAAAATCACTCTGGACCCCTCACATCCAGCACACTCCTTCTTTGAACTGTTACCGTCTGGTCGACGCTACAGAGCTCTGAGCACCAGAACGGCCAGACACAGGAACAGTTTCTTCCCTCAGGCAATCCATCTCATGAACATTTGACATTAAACATGGAACACACAACACTATTATAAATTATTTATTCACCACACATGCTTATTTTTTCATTTCAAATTTGCACATATCAGACCTGTACACCATAATTGTCTATATTATATATTGTGTTTTTGCTATTTGTACATTGCCTATTTGTATATTTGTATATTATTCTTTTATTATCTGTGTCCTGTCCTGTTGCTGTCTTTCTGTTGCACTGTAGAGCTTCTGTCACTAAAACAAATTCCTCGTATGTGTAAGCATACCTGGCCAATAAAGCTCATTCTGATTCTGATTCTGATTCTGATTCTAATTACACCATGTGTCTGATCAGTCCATCAGTGTTGACATTGTCCTTTTCCTGCAGATCCAGAGAGATCAGTCCCATTTACAGCTGATTGCAACATAAAGAACATAAAAACTGATGAGTGTAAAAGGAAAATTAGACGTGCATGAGAAAAGGTATGAAATTTTATGACTACAACAGATTTATTTTTTTGCTATGCAACGATTAATTCATCCAATAATTCATATTATAAAATTTTGCTGCAAGAATTGACTTAAAAAAACACAAATTGGTGCCTTTTCAATTTACGGTGAAAAAATTACAGCTGTTTAACCCTGAAGCAACAGTCAGTCAGTTATTTATTAATAAATCTAAATAGTGTTAAGTACTTTTGTATTAAAACTGTTTGTACTTATTTTAAAGAAATATGTTCAGATGCTATATTTCCTCCATTCAGATGAACTAATAACTATGCAACTGGTTCAGTGTGGTAAAAGCAGCATGTGACTTTCAATCAGCGGCTGCCTATGTTGACCCGGGGTAATAATTCTATAATTAGATTAAATCAAAGGGATATGTGACCTATTAAAGGCTTATCAGAGATGAATGAATAAAAAGCAGGGTGGATGTGCTCATTGTGACAATTCTGTTATTAATGTGTGACTCTACTGGCTAATCACTTCAGCATTCATTATTCCCTTGAGTCAAGCGGCTCATTAGTCTGCCACGAGTTACATCTAAACACATCAGAACATGTCATGTGTTCAAGAACATGACAGTTGATTTATTGTCTAATTTAGTATTTATTGTCATTCGTCTGACATAATAGACACATTGCAGAACATATGACAGAACATGGTTGTCACAGGTTTAATATGCACAGAAGTCTCAACAATCATCAGTCACCTTGATGACATGGTTGTTTAGATGCCTGGTGACAAAGTCAAGGGTGTTTTGAATGAATAGCAGAGGGCCCAGGACCAAGCCCTGGGGGACACCTGTGTCCGATATGAGACAGTATGAGCTTTGATGGTGGAATCTAATAACTGTTGACCAATTAGTCGACAAGTCAAAGATACAAAGCATAAGTGTCTTGAAAAGGAGTGGTTTCATTCAACTAGAAAACGCAGCAAGACTAATAGTTTGGGGGTTGATCTGATCAACATACTTTAACATTACACTTAATATAATTGGAACTCAGCAATGACCAATGTTTTTGCACACTGTATGTTTAATGTTTTTAGGTTAAAAAGTGAGAAATAACTTGCATGTAGTCAAAAACCAACATTGTTAAAAATAAAAGTTCTTTATTAGCATCAAAGGTTCCGTGAAGAAAATCCATGGAAACTTTCCTTTGCATAAAAGGTTCTTTAGACTGGAAAAGGTTCTTTAGATTATTAAATGTTCTCCACAATAAGAAAACATGGTTCTTTTCATTGCTTTTCATTGCTTTTCATTGAAAGGTTGTTTGGGAACCCAAATGGAACCCTTTTATGGCATCACTGCGAAAACCCCGTTTCAGAAACTTTATTTTTTAAGAGTGAAATTTCAGACACACAATGAATAGTCCTGTGTTAAATCACCTGTCTGATGTTATGCCACATCACGGGCTGTTAATGACGCACACCCCTGTTACTGGACAATGTAGTGACCAGTTCACTGACCTAATCAGGTCACATCATTATCATTTAGATGGCTAAGACTCCTTGATTGTAGCTAACAGGTAATAACGTGATAAAATCACGCAGCAAAGAGGTATAAAATGAGTCTCCTCACAGCGTACAAATGAACACCGCTGCTTAAAAGCTGAATCGCTTCACTAGCTCTCGATTTCAGCCTCGGTAAAGTAAGTACAGCATCTTTATTAAGAGTACTGTAATATTTAGAGTCTGTTGTGTTATTTTTGTGTCTCTGCCACAGATATGTCTGGAGGTCTGCTCTCAGTGGTCAGTCTGCTGTGTCTGCTGTCCATTTGCTCGGCCTGTTACATCTCTAACTGCCCCATCGGAGGCAAACGAGCTGTACAGGATTGGCCATCTCGACAGGTGCGTTTATACACTTCCTGACCTTAAACTGAATGACTGAGCTTTAATTTCCTTGTCCTCTGCAGTGCATGTCATGTGGTCCTGGCGATCGTGGCCGGTGTTTTGGTCCCAGTATCTGCTGTGGTGAAGATATCGGCTGCTTGGTTGGCTCTCCAGAAACACTCCGCTGTCTGGAGGAAGATTTTCTTCCTTCTCCATGTGAAGCGTCTGGAAAAGCGTGCGGTTATGAGGGACGCTGTGCTGCTCCTGGGGTCTGCTGTGACTCAGGTCAGCTTTACCCATTTCATATCTTCAATAAAAGTAATTTTACTTGATGACTGTACTAAAGTATTATTTTGGGGGATTTGTATTTTACTCAAGTGCAATTTAAACTTGATTATGTGACCCTGGACCACAAAACCAGTCATAAGGGTCAATTTTTTGAAACTGAGGTTTATACATCATCTGAAAGCTGAATAAATAATCTTTCCATTGATGTATGGTTTGTTAGGATAGGACAATATTTGGCTGAGATACAACTATTTGAAAATCTGGAATCTGAGGGTGCAAAACAAAATATTGAGAAAATTGCCTTTAAAGTTGTTCAAATGAAGTTCTTAGCAATGCATATTACTAATCAAAAATTAAGTTTTGATATATTTACGGCAGGAAATTTACAAACTATCTTTCTTAAGAGGTTCTGTAGTCCAGGGTCACATATTATACTTGACTACTTTTCTGAGGAAAAAAACAGTACTTTTTACCTCTTACAATTTTATTTAAACTTTTTTATCAAATGTTTGCAGATTTTTTTTCCATCTTAAGTACAAATATCAAATACAAATATTATATCAAATATGGTGAATGAAAGTTCAAACATGCATGCTTGATGTGTTAGAACCGATGTTTGTTTCTGTATGTCAAGCATGCACTTTCATCATGGAAATTCCTATGATAATCAAATTTGAAGAAGCATATTGAGCTTTTTTGCAGTTTAATTGACTTTGCATTGAGAAGATGATTCAAAATGATTAAACAAGAATTCTTCAAGAATTCACTCCTTTTTTTTTTTGTTACTGTTACATCTACGTTTTTAATGCTTAAATACAATTTAAAGATGTACTTTTTTACTTTCACTCAAGTTTTTACTCAGAATCTGCTTTTACTTAAGTATAATTGTTGACTTGAATTTTTATTTGTAATCATGGTTATTATCATTCAAAGAAATCACAAAATGATTTTGATGGGACACTAAAAGGCGATTTAAAAAAAAACCTTTGGTGAAAATTGGGTGGTGAGCAAAAATGGCAATATGAATAAAGAAAACAAGTGATTTCACACGTTATCTTAATAATTCATGGGAAATTATTCAATTATTGACCTGGTAAGTTTACAAAAATAAATCTAATGAGAAAATGAATGGGATTTCCACTTCTGCAGCCCAGCTGTTGTGCTCCTCTTGTCCTGATATGTATTCACCTAACTGTAATTGTTGGTTTGTACGTAACTCAGAGGGCTGCAGTATGGATCAGTCGTGTGTGGACGGAGACGCTGACGGTCCAGCCGCCGCTTCATCTGCCAGCAGCCAAGATCTCCTGCTAAAGCTGCTGCACCTGTCAAACCACGCCCACCCCTACAGACTCCACCAATGAAACACTCACAGAAGAGTGACATCATCTCAGGAGGAGCCGCCCACCAACCACAATGACTCATCACCTACTTTTTGTAAACCAAGTTTGTATAGCCGCTAGGTATTTGTATGGCTAATACATAGAAGCGGATATTAGTAGTGCTGTATTGATGATAGCTTGACTGTACATTTGTGCAGCTATTAAACTCTGAGAGAAATCCTCTGTTTAAATGCATTTCATTTCGTCTCATCTGCTTCATTGCTCTGTCCAACTACAAACTACTTGAGACTTTTACTCATGTATTTTCTCCATTTGGATGAACTCGCTTGATGCCCATCATTGCATTGTGCCCACAATGCTTCAAACTCACACCTGAGATTTTGAATGCACAAACACACACATACACACACACACTATGCACAAGTTTTAGGCCAGTACGCAGATTGTTTTCTTTGACCTGAAGGATCTTGTTTGCACGGTCAAACAGGAGAATCTTATGAACCATCAAAGCAATGAACTTGAAATCCATTTCACCACCATCAAATGCAGCTGATGGTTGAAACAGTATATGGCACTTCTCTGTTCAGTTTATCCTGCAGAATCTTTTGCAAAACTTCCTCTTTCCTGACATGATGCTGGTTTTCTCTGTTCATCATGTAATTCATCATGGACTCCTCTCCCACTGTTTCAAAAGCATCCAACGAACCCCTAAAAGGATGCAAGTTTGAAACAAAAAAAACTATGCAGAAAAATACTTGCGATTTCTGTCTAGCTGTCCCATATTAACTGGAGTTGAGGTCCAAAAACTGAGTTTGCTTGGAGGTTTGGGGGCATATAGTAAATTACTGGTAAACGATAACAGAATGATAATAGAATTTTAATATTTAGGTGAACTTTCCCTTTAAATTTCGAGCACAGACCAGCAATGGGCATGTATACAAATCTGGCAAACACTTGGGAGTTTCTTGTCAAAAACAGGACATATGCAAATATTTTTATTTTAATAAGCTAAATGACTGTCCTAACCACAACCTGTAAACACACGTCAGAGACAAATGTTTTACGATGTTCTGGTGAAGATCTGAGGATAAGTAAATTTACTGCAAAGCTATAAGAAAAGTGGGTAACTCTACTTAAAGCCTTTAATGTATAATGCATTAGAAAGGGTTATTAACGGGTATAATGCATTATAATTATTCATAATGTGTATTGTAATAGGTTATATCTTGTCGTAAATAGTTATAACCAAACTTAAAATGCATAGTGTAACAATAAATTGAGATATATATATATATATATATATATATATATATATATATATATATATATTTAAATACACATATACATACATACATACACACACACACATATATATATATATATATATATATATATATATATATATGTATATACATATATATGAATTGATATATTATGATGTGTTAATTGTGGTTACAATTATTCATGAGATTGTATAATGCATTATAACGAGCATTACAATGTATTATACATAGGCGTGTAACTGAAAAGTGTAATCAGGTTGATTGAATGAATTCACAATATGCACACATTCATTCTTAATCTTCCTGAATATGCTGAAAACGTCTGAGTTACTGTAGGTCATTTCTATAATAACACCTCAGGGATCTCAACGGTGGGTACGGCTGTGCCACGAATACAAAAATGAAACCGAAGGGACACAAATCCCCTTTTCCCCTCTCATGACACCGGGCCTGATTAGAAACAAAACCACATCATCATCTGCAGCCCAGATCTTCTGAAGTTCTTTGCAGGTCTGTAATCACTGAATGTGCATGTGTTTGACTGCACTAATTAAAGAGTGAGCAGTTTTCAACAGCCCAACTGCGAGTGCTGTCAAGGATGGTGGAAAATGGCAAAAAATAAAAATTCAAAAACAGAATACAGATGTGTAAACAACAAATTGGATATGCGCAAAATGAGCAAAATGTTGCCTCACCTGCTGTCAGGTGAAGCATCACAAGGCAACTATAGTGCGCGCGTGTCGACTGCAAGAGTTTATGGTCTGAACACTCGGGCAGGAGATCATAACCACCATAATCACCTTAATAACCAAAGTCCAAGTGCTGACTTAGCTACAATAAAACCTTCTCAAGCTAAACAATCTTTCATCTCACACACACTCTCTCTCTCTCTCTCTCTCACACACACACACACACACACACACACACACACTTTCTCTCACACACACACTCTCTTTCTCTCTCACACACACACACACACATCCCTCTGACAGCTGCACTTGTAGAAAAACAAGCATTTCTAAGGAGAGATTCAGAGTGAGATTCTGTCGTTTATTCAGAGCAATTAAAGATACTGACAGACTTATAGGCAAAGGCATTATGGATATTCAAACAAAAGAGGTACATTTGATTCTGAGCCAAATGGATTTTAAAAGCAAATTCTAAGACAATGAAAGAAATATTTGAAGAGTTCAGATGCAAAACCCTGAAACTTGAAAGAAATAAAATTTTGACATTTATCGTGATAATTATCGATATTGACTGATAGGAAAAAAAAAATATTGTGATATCGTGATAATTTTTTTGGCCATATCGCCCAGCCCTACATACAATAACCGTGGAACTTAATTATCGAATGTAAAAATGAAGAGTTCAGATGCAAAAGAAATTTGCCCCAAAGTTGTCACCATTTTAAAGACAAAATATCATTTAGCCCTTGTGATTCTACAGAAACAAGGAGTTTGTGAAAGGTTTAGGGAATCCGCTCAAAATTTACAAAATATTAATTTGTCAACACAACACAACCGAAGAGTCATTTAATGAGATGTGTATTATATATTCATTTAAATGCCAGTTTTTTGTCAGCGTAGCAGGTGTGGTGCGTTTCTCTCCAGAGAACAACTCATTCACAAAATGTGCAGCTAAACGCAGTGATAATGTGGAGTTCAGCTGTGCAACGCTGATGCTTTCAATTCATGCGTTTCTACAAAGACTCAATTGATGCAGGATTTATTATACTCTTAATCAGCGTTGGGCAGTAACTAGTTACTAGATTTCAGTAATAATATTAGTTACTATCCATAAAACAGCTACTTACTTTCCTCAAACCCTACTGATTTAAAGTCCAACAATCCAATAATTCCTAGATTTAGTTTCATAATTTTCACAACTTGTGAAATAAATTGCATAAAATCTTTTTAGAGAATGAAACATTTTCTTATGAACTTATATGATTTATTTCGATAAAATACATCACGGAATATAATCATATATGGGTAACAGAAATTATAGCTACAATTAGCTTCAAGCTACACATGAAAATTAATGAGATTGATAGAACACTTAACATAAATGTTACTATTAATCTCCACTGAGTATTTATGATAACTTCTGATTGCGATCCAATGTGGATTTTGTTAAAATGATGAGGCAGAAATATATTGTTAGTAACATTTTAGAAGAATTTTATGGGGAAGATGTGCAACTTCTGTGGGGCGTGAGAGAAAAGTAATGTAACTAATTACTGCTGCCAGAAAGTAATATGTAAAGTAACAATACTACTTTAGGGGTAACTAGTAATGAGTAATGTTACATTTTTTGAGCAACTAGCCCAACACTGTTCTTAATATCCAGGAATAGCATCAGCAATGCTGGTAATGTTGCGTGTTCTTGCTTCCGTTGATAATTCGACTGTATATAATTGGGTCTGAAGATATAGTTATTACAGTCAAAAAATACAGTTAATTTTATTTGAAGTGGGTTTTTCCCCATGAAACACAACGGTGTGAAAACACTGGGTGATCACTGGCATTTGAGTTCAGTTGCAATTCTGATTAGTTGATTATACAAAAAAAAGGATTTGAACCCGACCTTCACGGATACTATAAAATCACACCACTAGATTATCATGATCACAGTCTTAGGAAGAAAAGCCAGGTGCATGATTAAAAACTGTGAGTCTCTCAAGCAAATCTGACACTCAAACATTTTAAACGCTCTTCTCAGGTCTCTGATGCTGCTGCGTGTCGTCTCATTGAGCCGATGGACTCGATGCGCTGTCTCAGTTTGGACTCCCAGTCGTCTGATCGCTCCAGAACGTCATAGCGCGTCTCCAGGCTGTCTAACGCCTGCAACGCTTCAGGGAGGTCAAGGGTCAAACCGGCCTTCTGCACGGCCTCCTGAAACTTGGCCGGCGATGCGGTCGCTATGCAGCATCTGGATACAAAGAGCCTTTGAGTTAAATTACATTGTAAAATTTATTTTAAAAACCAGGAAGAATAATTAGCGCATCTTCATTAAGTCCATCTGCTGTTTTTGTTCAGACCAATTATATATAACATACATAATCATTCACAAGGCTGAAATATGAGCAGGGGATTTTTAATTTTTTTTTTGAAAAATTCTATTTTATTTTCAGGGACAAAATATATCAATATGTTCTCTAAATGTAAAATGTCTTGTATTAACAACAAAGTCTGAAAATACAACTTCTAACAGATCTCCATTACTTTCATTTTACAAACAAATAGCACGTGGCTTAAATACCTCTTTTACTGTACCTTCTGATCACACTGCAAAAAAGTGATGTTCTTCCTTAGTATATTTGTTCTGTTTTTCAGTGCAAATTACTACAGATTCTTAAATCAAGATACATTTATTAGAGAAACAAAATTGCATAATCTTTTTTTTTCTATGAAACTGATAAAAACTAAGTGAGTTTATGATTAAAAGAATAAATATCCACCAATTAACTTGGGAAAAACAACTTAATTCAAAGGAAAAATAAGTTTTATACCCTATTTACAGATATTTGTTCTTGTTAAAAACAAATCTGACTTAATTGTGTTCAATTTCTCAGAAAACAATAACTCCTATATGTTCATTTTGCATCTCCAGTAAATGTATCTTGACTTAAGGATGTTTGCATATCTGTACCGGAAAACAAGACAAAAATAATGAGGAAGACATTCACTTTTAGCAATGCATGTAAAATTTAATGTCTGTACTTTATGAATTTAAGACTTTCTGCTCTGATTTAAGACCATTTTAATGCCTTAATTTGTGGAAGGATGAAGTAAAACTTTAAGACCATTAAGTACCAGCAGAGATCCTGAGAGTTCAGTATTCTATGCATTTTTCTTTTTTCTGTCAATTTATTGAATTATTTGAAATGTAAAGTTGTTTAAATCATAGTTTTCACAATCATTTTACAGTTCAGCATGTTAATAAAGTCCCTGGTGTTGGTTCAAAAGAATGTTGCTACCAAAACAACATGTAGTTCTATTCTAATATCAGAATTTTCCAAGAAATTCTAAGAAATCAGCACCTTTTTTTGCCAGACTGAAGTTTGCAGGTGTGCAAAATTGCCAAAACAAGTTCAATCTGACAGAACCTTCCTTTAGGGATATTTCAGGATGTCCTCACATTAATAAACAATTCATGCATGAAAATGATTTAGTTTTAAAAATGCAAAAGTTTTTTTTGGCTAGAGGGGGGTTAGAGGATAAATTAGATCCCTGGCATACAGTCTTACACCGTGTCCTAACTACACGCGATAAAAGTGATCTTTTGCATGTTAATCAGAGTTTTTGTCCTAATAACTAACGCCAAATTTCTCATTTAGAAACGGTTTCTATTTCCGCTGGAACAACATACAAACTATATGACAGTAGATCATCTCAGGTGATTGTGTGCTTTATTCAAAGTTAAACGTGTCCAATATGAGTTTATATATCATATTGCGTGACTCTATAGCCATAACGTACTGACAGCAACAATAGATAGTTTACCTCAGATCTTGAAAATAAATTAAAGCAAATATGTACGTTAAAACCGTGACTCACTGCGAACCAACAAGTGTATTCCATGACAAAGATGTTATCAGTCACTCCGTATGAACATTTAATGATGTTAAAAAGGTTTAATATTTATGAATTAATTATAAACGTATTCCATTTCGTTGCGAGAGCAGTGCGCTTCCAGAGAGGCTCCGCCCACACACTCTTCTGATTGGCTGATATTTGATTGATTCTGTCACGTCGCGTCTGGTGTGGACACACAAATTGCTTGTCGCTGGAATCTTGTCGCGTCGAGTGTAGTTAGGACACGGTGTTATGACTCAAGTGTGTTTCTGTGTGTGTGTGCTCATCAAATGTAAAAACTGTAACTTGAATGCTATGTAAGTCGCTTTGGATAAAAGCGTCTGCTAAATGCATAAATGTAAATGTAAATGTAAATGTGTGTGTGTGCGTGTGTGTGTGAGAGAGTGTGTGTGTGAGTGTGAGTGTGTGTGTGTGGTTTGGTTTATATATTCTGGTGGGGACTTAAACCTGAATACACACAGACTCATGGGGACTCGTGTCATGGTGGGGACCTAAATTGAAGTCCCCAGGGGTACAAAAGCTTATAAATCATACAGAATGAGTTTTTTTTTGAGAAAGTAAAAATGCAGAAAATCTCCTGTGAGGGCTAAGTTTAGGTGTAGGGTTGGTGTAGGGCAATAGAATATACGGTCTGTACAGTAGAAAAACCATTACGCCTATGAACGTCCCCACAAGGATAGTGAAACAAGTGTGTGTGTGTGTGTGTGTGCGAGTGTGTATGAGTGTGTGTGTGCGTGCGTGTGTATGTGTGCGTGCATGCGTGTGTGCGTGACCTGTTTTCTCCGGGTCTGATAGCTGTGTGATAGTGCTGCCACACTCCTACAGCAGTATGAGGACAGATGAGATAGTGATTGTCCTGCCAGCATCTCCTCATGGCCTCCAGTATCCCGTCATCAGACACCGAGCCGGACGATAACACCTCACACAACTAGAAAATGCAACTCTATTATCATCCAGCTCTGATCTGATTAAATACGACTATAAGGCATGAAGATATTATAAACATTAAAGGATAAGTCCACATCCAGAATAAACATTTCCTGATAATTTACTCACACCCATGTCGTCCAAGATGTTCATGTCTTTCTTCAGTCGCAAAGAAATTAAGTTTTTTGAGGAAAACATTCCAGGATTTTTCTCCATATAGTGGACTTCAATAGTGGCCAATGGTTTAAACGTCAAAAGTTCCAATGCAGCTTCAAAGAGCTCTACATGATCCCAACCGAGGAATAAGGGTCTTATCCAGTAAAATGATCGGTCATTTTCTTAAAAATTTTTTATATTTATACACTTTTTAACCACAAATGCTCGGCTTGCTCTGCGATGCGTGTCTTCACACATTATGTAATCCTGCTGGAAAGGTCACGCACGGTTAGCTCTTCGTCTTTATACTTTGGATAAAAACTCCAACTCATTTTTTCCTCCAATTTTAAAATCATCCAACATCATTGTTTTACCTTTTTTGTAAAGGCATTAGATTTTTTTTGCATGTTTGCTTTGTAAACACTGGGTCGGTACTTCCGCGTGACCTTTCTAATATCACCTAATAAAGACGCGCATCACAGAGCTAATGCTAGCCGAGCATTTGTGGCTAAAAAGTGTATAAATATAAATATTTTTAAGAAAATAACCAATTGTTTCCCTAGATAAGACCCTTTTTCCTTGGCTGGGATCGTGTAGAGCCCTTTGAAGCTGCATTTTTTTACCTTGAAATCGTTGGCCACCAATGAACTCCACTATATGGAGAAAAATCCTGGAATGTTTGCCTCAAAAAATGTAATTTCTTTGCGATTGAAGAAAGACATGAACATCTTGGACGACATGGGGGTGAGTAAATTATCAAGAAATGTTTATTCTGGAAGTGAACTTATCCTTTAACATGATAATTCTCTGTAAAGCTGCTCTGAAACAATGTGTATGTGAATGAATTGACTTGACTTGACCTGCTGATGGAGTGATGCGGGAAGAGTGAGTTTGTGTGTCCTCTGAAACTCCTCCATCATACTCTTCACCATCGCTCCGTCTTGACCGGACAGCAGCCAGAACACACGCTCCATGTTATACGGGTCCTGAGAACATCCACAGCTATATTCACACACACACAAACACACACACACAAATAAAGCTCCGAGCGCAGCCGCACCTGAACGTCGATGGCAGGAGCGAGAGTTTGCTTGACGGAGCCGCACATGGAGAAATCTCCGGTCTGGAGCGCGCGGTGGACCGTGTCGTTGGAGTTGACCACGGCCACGAGACGCAGAGGGATTCCCATCCACTTCATGATGCATCCAGCTGAAGCAGCACACAGTCAGCGATGAGCAATCAGTCAAACCTTTGTTACTTTACTACATAAAACCCAAGCAGGTCTGTAATATCAGGAGTCTCCGTTCACTTCTCAATGGCAGCTGCTCGGCTGGAGCATTCAGACCCAGAAGTAGGGCTGAAACTATTAGTTGTTGACAAATATTTTTGTTGTTGAGTAGTCGTTTGATCTCATATGATGTAATGTAAGAGCCTGCAATAATGCAGTTTGACCAGTGTGGCGCTGTAGCACTAGACTGTAAATTCTGTAAATTCAAGAGAAGACCTGAACCTGAATATGTAATGAATATGAATATGTAAATATATGCTGCGCGCTTTCCTCTCAATAGCAAAATTAACAAAAACTGACAGCAGTGAGAAAGCAGCAGTTAAGAAAGCATCAGATTACAGCGATGCGGATGTTTGTTCGGCTCTCCAGCAAAGTCCAGTCACGTCACGTTTAGTTATATAGTACTTTATGCAATAGATTTACAGCTTTATAGTATTAAACATGAAATACCAGAGTCAGTGTCGCTGTCAGTTAGAATTACAACTTGATTTTCTGTCATAGAGCAGCTCTCCAGTGTGGAGCTAGCTAATGATCAAATCTGTTTATTAGTGGAAAAAAAATAGTATTTCATTAAAGTGATAGCTTGGTTTGCAGAGATCAAAGCTTGATCTAGCTCAGGACTGTTTTGATTATCATAACTCTATAAGGTATTTTAAGAGAGATTATGTTGTGAATAAAATATTATATCCAGAAATAAAGCATCTTATCACTTATCTTTATTTTGTTTCTTATCCATATGACTTACAAGAGTAGATGTGTCATATTTAGTTACTTTTTAATTATAGCTAATTAAATGGTCTGTCTATCATCTCATTTTGTGTGCCAAATATATTCAATTGTATAATAATTCTGATTCCATAGTATGATTTTCAAAAGCTGAAGTGATTATCTTTATTTATTTGCTAGAATATAAACTATAAAAAATATTTTAACTAATTGCAAAAGCTGAATAATCAAAGTCTACTGATTAATCAGTGAAATAATTGACGATTAGTCAATTAATCGTTCTAATAATCATTAGATTAACCAATTATCAAAATAATTGCTTGTTGCAGCCCTATCCAGAAGGACATGATCTGAAATCTGCCATCAAATATACGCACAGATGAACCGCTCACAATAAATCTAATTTCATGATGACTTTAAGAGCCTCCAAAAAATGCATTACTTATAAAACATCTACTGTAACGTAATGATACATTAGCAATGTTTATGCTGTTTGCAATAAATGTATTCCATCAGCTACTTTTGAGCATTTTTGGCTGTCGATAGATGTTTTTTTGCCTAAACAGAGACATATTACAAACCTTTTTGTGGATAACAAGAGCATTTAATACAAACTAACCCCTGAACAACCAAACCTTTAAGTAATATTTCATCCCAAAATCAAAAAGCAGAAATACAAACTATATTTTGCATAAAGAAAATAGAGTATTAAGTAAGTTGTCTTAAGAAATAATTTTCATGCCAACTTAGCACATTTACCCCAAATTCTCAATATCTGGGAGTTTTAATTTATTTTGGGTTTCTCATTATTGTCAGAGGTGATTCTTATTTCAGCATTGTTTCCATTTTTACTGAATAAATTAATGAATAAGCAATAAATAAATAAATACTCACTCCATTAATAAAGAATTGTAGTCATAAAGTGATTTTTTTTTTTTTAAATCAGCAAAAAATGAATAGTGCCTTGGACACCTAAATCAATCACTGGTGCATTCGATGAAATTATGAGAAACTACTAAAATATAAATCCTGCACACTGCTTAAGTTTGCATCATCAAAAAAATATCTTAATGAGCAATGTTTCAGTCAAACAACCTTCCTCACCCAAACAACTAATTTTGTGATGATGCAATCTTGAGTTATCTGCAGGATTGATATTTTTTAGTGCTGTCAAAGGATTAATCACGATTAATCACATCCAAAATAAAAGTTTTTGTTTACATAATATACAGTATGTGACCCTGGACCACAAAACCAGTCATAAGGGTCATTTTTTTGAAATTGAGATTTATAGATCATCTGAACGCTGAATAAATAATCTTTCCATTGATGTATGGTTTGTTAGGATAGGACAATATTTGGCCGAGATACAACTATTTGAAAATCTAGAATCTGAGGGTGCAAAAAAATCTAAATATTGAGAAAATCACCTTTAAAGTTGTCCAAATGAAGTTCTTAGCAATGCATATTACATATTAAGTTTTGATATATTTATGGTATGAAATGTCCAAAATATCTTCATGGAACATGATCTTTACTTAATATCCTAATGATTTTTGGCATAAAAGAAAAATGGATAATTTTGATTACAATGTATTTTTGGCTATTGCTACAAATATACCCCAGCGACTTAAGACTGGTTTTGTGCTCCAGGGTCACATATGTGTGTGTACTGTGTATATTTATTATGTATATTTAAAGACACACTCATATAGTATATTTTTTGAAAATATTTACATGTATATATTTACATTTATATAATATATATTTAATATACAAATATAACATTTTTTTAATATATATACATGCATGTGTGTGTTTTTAAGTATACATAATAAATATACACAGTACACACACATATATATTATGTAAACAAAATTTTTTATTTTGGATGTGATTAATCGCGATTAATCCTTTGACAGCACTAATATTTTTCTTTTTTATATTAAAATGAGCATAAGTTTAAAATAGTAGAACAAATACTATAATTATGACATAATACATATCGAACTCTAAAGTAAGATTTTGTCAGGAAACATCCTTCTCCTCTCTCCTCTGCTGTGATTGTGGGCAGGTTTGTTGCTCTTCACCTGTGATGTTCCCCGCTCCTCCTGTAGGCACCAGCACCTCCAGCTCCTCCAGCTCGTCTCCTCCGGCCCGCGGAGCGCTCAGATGCAGGTATGCAAACAAGAAATGAGCCAGCTGCACCAGGATCCTGGACCAGTTCACCGAGTTCAGACTCATGAGACCGTGACGCCGCACCAGATCTGGATCCGCAAAGAGTTTCCTCAGAGGAACGTCAATGTCGTCAGACGTCCCGTCGGCTGCGGGTACAAACACACGGCACGCTACTTCATAAACAAACTTCATAAATCGAACACGCATACATACACTCTTAAAAATAAAGGTGCTTAACCCATTTAATCCCAAAATTTTCTCAAACATGAAAATATCCAGATGTGTCATTAGTAACCCTTTGAAATAATCGTTACTTTATTGTAACATATATCATAAAATTGGTATATTAGTGCTACCAGTATTACAACATTAATATTGTGACTTATTTGTAACATTTTAACTTTTAATTTAGTGCAATATTTTGTCATTGCAACATTTCAATTTTCACTAACAACTGCAGTTGGATTTATATTGTATACCTAAGTTCACTGTTATCCCACCGGTCACTACTGTGACCATCAACATGTTTACTCATTCTATGACAACGCTCAACAGAATGTAATAATTGTGAATTCATATATTAATACTAGACACCTTAAGGATAATGTGGACCAAAATCCTTGACATATTTTTATGTTAATGCTTTACTAGCCTTTTGTTTTGGAGCTTTGATGCAGTCATCCTCTTCTCAAGGTGCAAACAAGAAAAATAAACTGCTCTGGTCATGTGACAATTGGCACTACATCAGTCAATAAGGTTTTTAGAGCTTTATAAATGAAAACCTTCTTTACGGTGACGGATGCCATAGAAGAACCATTTTTGGTTCCATTCCATAAAGAACCATCTCTTTCTTACCTTTTTATAATCTTTTGCCACAAAGAAGCTTTTGTGAAACAGAAAGGTTCTTCAGATGTTAAAGGTTCTTTATGGAACCATTTAGACAAAAAAAGTTCTTCTATGGCATCGCTGTGAAGCACCTTTATTTTTAAGAGTGAACTGTTTAAAAGATTGGAATAATCAGATGTTTTAATGTTCTCTTCTGCTCACTAAGGCTGCATTTATTTGTTCAAAAATAGAGTAAAAAAGTTAAATATTTTTACAATTTCAAACAGCTGCTTTGTATGTGAATATAAAGTCAAATGTAATTTATTTCTGTGATGCGCAGCTGAATTTTCAGCATCATTACTCCAGTCTTCAGTGTCACATGATCCTTCAGAAATCATTCTAATATGCTGATTTGCTGCTCAAGAAACATTTCTGATTATTAGCAATGCTGAAAACAGTTATGCTGCACAATATTTTTGTGGAAACTGTGATGCATCTTATTTTTTCGGGATTCACAGATGAATAGAAGTTTCAAAAGAACAGCATTTATTTGAAATAGAAATCTTTCGTAACATACATGGCTTTACTGGCACTTTTGATCAATTTAATGTGTCCTTGCTGAATAAAAGTATCAATTCTCTTTAAAAAAAAAAAAAAAAAAAAAAAGGCTACTGTTAGTCTTCACCTGCAAACACATGGATGTTGTCAGCTGTGCTGGTGGTCATCTGTCGTTCCTGTACTCGGGTGACGCGTCCACGGGGAAACACCACCACTATGTCCACCTCACTGACACCCAACACACTTCTGATGGCCGAGCCACCCGTGTCGCCCGACGTTCCTGAAACAACATCAGATCTGAATCTCCATCACAGGACACGAGACGTCAGAGCAGATCTGAGACGGACGACTCTTCATACCTACGAGTATTGTGGCCCGTTTGCCGTCTTTGCGCAGAAAGTACTGCAGGAACTGAGCGGTGCAGGACATGGCCAAATCCTTAAAGGCCAGCGTTTCTCCATGAAACAGTTCCAGGATGGACAGCGAGTCCTTCAGCTGAACCAGTCTCACAGCTTCAGGAATGGAGAAGCTAGACAGCGCTTGTTTAATGAGCCCTGCAGAGAGACAGACAGCAGGAGGTCTCTGAGTGTTTGTTCTTGTGTTACAAGTAACGCAAGATTACTTTTTAAAGTAACTAGTAAAGTAACACATTACTTTTTAGTTTAGAAGGAAATATCTGAGTTACTTTTTCAAATAAGTAACGCCAGTTACTTTGTTTCTCTTGTATTGACTGACAGCTCTTGTGTTGCCATGTTGAGAGAAATCAGGAGTAAGTGCAGAGCGTTGTGTGTGAACATGATCTTACTGTAGTTCTGGACTAAATATCAACATTATTTACTCATCTCACCTGCACTAAAACACATTCAGTGTTCCTCAAAATGAAGAAAAACAGTCAAATGCAAACTCTGAATATTATACAAACCTGTAATAATTAAATATGTTAAATAAGACACATATCATTTATGTATTTAATCCCATTTTATTAACCAATGTTTTGCTGCCGACCTTCAATGATCCAATTCAACCATACTAATAAGCAAAAATAACACATTTGTGTTTTATCTGTGTTATTGCTAAATAGTGTTGAACTTTATTTTCCTGCGTCATATTCTTCATGCAATTACTTTGAGCTGTGTCCTCTACTGTACAGATGTGAATTTACATTTCCTTCAGCCTGATTCATTTCCAATGTTGGGGAGTAACTAGTTACATGTAACTAAATTACGTAATTTAATTACAAAATAAATGTGATTGGTAATCAGTTACAGTTACTGAGGAAAAAAATGTGTAATTAAATTACAGGTACTTATGAAAATATTAACGATTACAAACAGGGTTACATCTGAATATTTTTTGACGCACATCCACATACAGATTTAATTCATTTCTTTTATAAATTGCAGAGACTGCTGTAAAATATGAGACAACAATGTTTCAGGAGTTTATGACACATGCTTATTCCATAACTGTTTTATTTCCTATTTGGGTTTATGTATATGTTTATTTTTTAAGATTAACAGTTTTTTCCAAGCCATTATTAGATGCCAGTGTTTCTTGTCATAACTATGCAAGGATTTGATTTCAAAAACAGTATCACAGCTATTAAACTATTTCTTGCTATGATTTTTAATCTGTATTTAACCTCAGAACGATCTCAAAGTAAAAAGAGGTGCTAAAGTCTGATTGTGTGGTGGCTGTGCTTTAAAATGACATTATTATAATCTTAATTCAAGTGATGAAGTATTTCAAAAGTGACAGTAATCAGTGTTGAGTAATGTAAGATTAACTCTGCCTGCTTTACATGTTTCAAAATGATTAACACTTGAAAACATTAGAAATATAGAAAAGTAATCAAAAAGTAATCAGTTACATTACATTAATAAAGTAATTGAAATAGTTACACTACTTATTACTTTTTTAATAGGGTAACTTGTTATCTGTAACTGATTACATTTCCAAAGTAACTGTTCATTTCACTTTTATTGTGAAAGGGCTTTTAAATTTGTAAAAGAAAAACATTTTATAAGTGCTAGGCAACAATTAATCATGATTAATCGCATCCAAAATAAAATATTTAGTTTTATATATGTGTGTGTACTGTGTATGTTTATTATGTATATATCATCAAGACACACACATACAGTATATATTTAAAAAAATATGTACATGTATATATTTATATTCATATAATTTATATTATATATATATAAATATTTAATATATAAACATAACATATTTTTCTTAAATATATACATGCATGTGTGTGTATTTATATATACATAATAAACATACACAGTACACACGCATATATTATGTAAACAAAAACCTTTATTTTGGATGCGATTAATCGCGATTAATCATTGCCCAGTACTACTTTTATATTAAAAACAAACAAGCAAACCCTGCCCAGATTTAAAAAGTTACTCATAAGTAATGTAACACATTACTTTCCACAATAAGTAACGTAATTAGTTACATTTTTAGGGAGTGACGCAATATTGTAATGCATGACTTTTAAAAGTAAGTTTCCCCAGCACTCACGCTCCAGATCATGTGGCGGTATCTCGAGCTCGGAGATGTAGAGGCTGCAGATCTCACACAGCAGCTGCTGGTAGGACAGACGGCTCCAGGAGCGCAGCGTTTCAGCCGACAGCGATGGGATGGTCTCTGGCATGAACATGCCTCCGTCTGCAGCGTATCCAGAGAACAGCACATCTCTGAAGCTGCGGCCCTGAACGCCCGCTCGCGTGCTGCAGTAACGCATCCTACAGGAACCACAGCGCGGGTCAAAGAGCGAACATTTACTGAAGATGTCCTCATCCTCAAAATGTAGATGAGTGTGTTTCTTCTTCAGATTTGGAGAAATGTGTCACTGCATCACTGTCTAAGTGAATGGGTGCCGTCAGAATGAGAGTCCAAACAGCTGATAAAAACATCACAATAATCCACCACTCCAGTCCATCAGTTAACATCCTAAGAAGACAAAAGCTGAAACAAATCCATTATTAAGACGTTTTTAACTGAAATACGAGTCCATAATCCATAATCCATAATAACGCTTCCTCCAGTGAAAAAGTGCATCTGCTTTAGTCTCTCACATCAAAATCCAGCCACATATTTGTTTAGAGCTGTTTTGGCTTGTAAACGCTGCTTGATCTGTGCAGATTTCTCTCCTGATTCAGACCAGAACACTTTTTCACTGGAGGAAGAGTTATTATGGATTATGGACTCGTATTTGAGTTATAAACGTCTTAATGCTGGATTTGTTTCAGCTCAGGACGTTAACTGATGGACTGGAGTGGTGTGGATTACTTGTGGATTATTGTGATGTTTTCATCAGCTGTTTGGACTCTCATTCTGACGGCACCCATTCACTGCAGAGCATCCGTTGCTGAGACACTGATGCAGAGACACATTTCCACAAATCTGATGAAGAAACAAACTCATCCTAATCCTGGATCACCTCAGGGTGAGTGATACTCAGCAAATTGTCATTTTGGGTGAACTATTCCTTTAAACCTGCACTGAAATGTATCCTGTGTAGGTGAATCTCATTAATGACTGACACACATTCTGTGTAGCTTGTTATTGCTGATATTCTTCTTCATATCACTTCTCTGTCTATAAATAATATACATTCATTAATTTCACTTTTTGTTCTTTTTTTATTCCATCTTGTGTGCTGTGTTGCCTTCAGAAGTTAGAAGTTTCATATTATGTACTGCATATGCAGCATTTCTCCTGTAAATCGCCGCTTTAAGAACCAAACAAACAGATCAATCAATGATTTTCTCATGTGGAGATCAAAGGTCTAAAAAATGTACTTCTTTCATGTACTGCAGCTGTTTCCAGTGTTTAATTTGTTAAAGATGACACTTACTCACAGCCTTTTACTCGTGTCTTTTGATTAATGTTGATATTGTGCTACAGATGAAGCAGAATAAGCTGATCGACCCCTGCGTCAGACCGGCCTCTCCTCAGCCGCAGCTGCTGCACTCTGAGCCCGCAGAGTTCTGCTCGGTGCAGCGGGGTCATGGAGCACACAGATCAGTGCTCCTGGGGCTTGTAGTTCATTTAGTTTATATACTTCATGTGGAGTAAACGGATAGAAGCGACTAACATAGTCCATATATGTCAGTATACTAAATGAAGCTGAATGAAGTTGAACTGAAGTTGTATTTAAATACAGTTGTGCCATGTTTAATATTTTTCCTTAATAGACTTGTATCTTTATTTGTGAAGCGACTACCATTAAACTCAGTCACGCGGGGCTTAGTGAACCGGACGTATTTGGTCTAAATAATAATGATCCTATTTTTAATTTTCCTTGTGTATTCTCAGCTGAATCGTTGTTAAAGTCATCGGTGTCATTTTCCCTGTTTGTGAATTATGTGCTTCTGAAGCGGTTTTTAGCGGAAGCGGTCACGTGACAGCCGTTACTTTACCCAGCGCTGTTCGGAGGAGCCAATCACAGTCGTTTGTGATTACAGGAGAGGATTACATTTCCTATATATTGCTTGGATGAAATACAAAACAGTAAACACAAGCTTAACACAATCCTAACAAATTGAAAAAAATATATAAATATATAAAAATAAATAAAAAAATGTTTACAGTGAAGTGATTACAGATGGTGAGGTCTGAAATTCTTAATAAAATATATGTAAAATAACTAAATGTGCCCCTGGAGCACAAAACCAGTCCTAAGGGTCATTTTTAAAAAAAATTGAGATTCATACATCATCTGAAAGCTGAATTAAACAAGCTTTCCATTGATGTTAGGATGATTGTTTGTTAGGATATGACATTATTTGAAAATCTGGAATCTGAGGGTGCAAAAAAATCAAAATATTGAGAAAATCTCCTTTAAAGTTGTCCAAATGAAGTTCTTAGAAATGCATATTACTAATCAAAAATTAAGTTTTGATATATTTACAGTAGGAAATTTACAAAATATCTTCATGGAACATGATCTTTACTTAATATCTTAATGATTTTTGGCATAAAAGAAAAATGGATAATTTTGACCCATACAATGTATTGTTGGCTATTGCTACAAATATACCTGTGCTACTTATGACTGCTTTTGTGCTGCAGGGTCACAAATAATAAATACAAAAATAATGAAATATTTACATCAACTTTTAGCAGCTGAAATTTTCAGGATATTTTTGACACTACATCTAAAAAGTGAACTAAAAAGTATAAAAGTGTCTAATCACTTAAGGATTTAATGAATCATTTTTAATGTTTAAAATTCAAGTCTTAACTAAATAAATAGCTAAATAAGTACGTAAAAAGAGCATGAGTGATAACATTCGAAGCGGGTGCCCAGGAAAAAATAATAACAGTTGATTTAACACATATTGATATTGTAAGATTATATGGGGTAATTTGTCACAACGAGATCCTGGCATCAAATAACCAGCAACAGTAAAAACAACAATGAATCACAAAACTATTCATGAAACAACACCTTGTAAAAGGTCATGTACAGGTACAAAATATCAAAAAAGTGTAATGACTGAATTTTATGATTGGATTTTTTAAATGTTATTTTGGTATAGTCTGTAATACTGCAAAGCTGAACCATTTATGAAGTTCAGGCAGATGTCAGTTTAGGACGGTTCTGTTGGTTTTGAGGTTTTAGCTCTTGTGTTTTATTGGTAAAACGCTGTTGTCTGAACCAACATGAGAAGAAACTCATATCAGCTTGCTGCTCGCAGGGATTTGTTCATGTAAGATCCTGCAGGTAAAACAGTGATGAAGGACATACCAGTGTCCAGTTTTCCTAAACATTATCTGAGAATCATGTGAAGATCAGCTGACGGAAATGTCTTATTTCAGCATAACCTTTGGACGTTTATTCCAAACTAAGCTTTTTCTCAGCGGTTTAATCATAATCTGTCTTTGTATAATCTTACTGTGCATTGATAGGTTTAAAGTCTGATGAAACAAACCCTCTTTGAGCACAAACGCAGTGAAAACAGCCTGTCGAAACCCAACACGGCATTCCTGCAGAGTCTTCTGGACCGGATCTAAAGAAACCGAAGGTGAGATTCACAGTCTGTCCTCAGACTTTAGATATTATGTCAGATAAATCAGTGTGTGAGTGGATACTGATGCTGATGTGTTTCTGCAGCTGCTGATGGATTTCAGTGGGAAATACCAGCTGGAGTCTCATGAGAACTTCGAGGCCTTCATGAAGGCCGTTGGTGAGAGAAAACACACATTTGTGACCCTGGAGCACAAAACCAGTCAATTTTTTGAATAAATAAGCTTTCCATTGATGTATGGTTTGTTAGGATAGGACAATATTTGGCTGAGATACAACTATTTGAAAATCTGGAATCTGAGGGTGCAAAAAAATCTAAATATTGAGAAAATCTTCTTTAAAGTTGTTCAAATGAAGTTCTTAGCAATGCATATTACTAATCAAAAAATGAAGTTTTGATATATTTATGGTATGAAATGTCCAAAATATCTTGATGGAACATGATCTTAATATCTTAATGATTTTTGGCATAAAAGAAAAATGGATAATTTTGACCCATACAATGTATTGTTGGCTATTGCTACAAATATACCTGTGCTACTTATGACTGCTTTTGTGCTGCAGGGTCACATTTCCATCATTACACACTGCTGTGATCTGTTTGATGTGTTTGTGCTGCAGGGCTGCCGGATGATGAGATCGAGAAAGGCAAAGACATCAAGAGCATCTCAGAGATCCATCAGGACGGGAAGGACTTTAAAGTGACGGTGACGGCGGGAACTAAAGTGGTGGTGTACTCGTTTACTGTGGGAGAAGAGTGTGAACTGGACACCTTCACTGGAGAGAAAGCTAAAGTAAGATCCGTCCCCTGCGGTGTATCATCATTCACATTCTGACCCTCAATGTCAAAAAATGATGTGCTGTTTAACTTAAGGATCCTTTTGTAGCATTATAAATGTTTTTACTGCCACTTTGGATCACTTTAATTAGCCCATGCTGAATTACAGTTTTTTTCAACTGCTTACACACTAAATCTTTAATTGTCACACAATTTCTGAAAGCTGACACTCAAACAGCAGAAGCTCACACCAAATCTGCAAAACCATACACACTGTAAAAAATCAAAAGTTGAGAAAACTTAAAAGTTTAAGGCAACCAGCTTCAGAAGATTTTTAGGTTTTCTCAACTTTTGATTTTTTTACAATGCACTAATTGTCGGCCTTTGACTCAGTTTTCAATTTCATAAAACACTTTTTGCAAAACACAACACACAGTTCTCTATGTAACACACACAAATCTAACAGGAATTAATATTAAGGCAAAGGTGTTTGCGAATGTTTGCTTTTGAGATGTGTTCATGATATTTTGAATGCAGTGCTTCATTTTGCAAGAGATGTGAGGCATTTTGCATTTTGTGTGCAATTCTTGGATTTGTGTGCAAAGACTGGAAAAAAGAGGCAAAGTTTTGAAAATGTGTGAAAGCAACTGAAAAAAACTGTTAATTAAAAAGCAAAAACTCTCTCTCTCTGTGTATATATCATGGCTATAATAGTAAGTAAATAGTTAATATATCATAGTTTACAAAACATAAAACAATAAAAAAAACATTGTATTTTATTAAAGTAACTTTAACTGAACTTTAACTAGTTTGAGAGATTTCTTTTTCATTTAGTGTAACTTTATGTACTAAAATAACTAAAACTTAAACAGAAAAAAAAAAACTAAAAACTATACAGGCATATTACAAAAAAACCCCTTAAAACATTAAATAAAATTAAAATGAAAACGGAAACAAAAAACTGGTTCAAATTATTAATAAAAATTATATAAATTAAATAAAAAATACTTTGCATTATGACATTATTATGTTGATAATTAAGCACATTCCTACCAATGTCTTATTACTGTAAAATGAAAAAAAAAAAAACAATCACAATATTTTAAGACAATCATTCTGTACTTTACAATCTGTACTGACAATTATCCTGCTTATTTGTTCATTTATTTGAATTATGGTAATGTAAAAAAAATTTTTGTGTTTATTGTTTATGAGGAATTGCTTGTTCCTTATTTGTAAGTTACTTCGGATAAAAGCATCTGATAAAATGAATAAACGTAATGTGAATTTAGGGAGGAAATGATGTCACATGTATGTAATATCTTAAAACTCAAAAAATGCTATAAATAAGTATGATTTTCAATCAAAATGAAATGTTTTATGTGAAATATGATCTGATTTTCTAAGATTGATGAGATATTAAAGCTGTGTATGTGTTTATATATGTGTGTGTGTGTGTGTGTGTGTGTGTGTGTGTGTGAGAGAGTCTGTGTGTGTGTGAGTGTGTGTGAGTGTGTGTGTGTGCGTGTGTGTGTGTGTGTGTGTGTGTGTGTGTGTGTGAGTGCGTGTGAGTGTGAGTGTACGTGAGCCTGTGTGTGTGTGTGAGCCTGTGTGTATGTGAGCCTGTGTGTGTACAGGTTTATATATCCTGGTGGGGACTTAAACCTGAATACACACAGACTCAGGGGACTCATGTCACAGTGGGGACCTAAATTGAGGTCCCCATCGGTACAAAAGCTTATAAATCATACAGAATGAGTTTTTTTTGAGAAAGTAAAAATGCAAAGTTTCCTTAAAGGGGTAGGTTTAGGTGTAGGGTGATAAATATCATTTGGTCAGTATAAAAGTAATAGAAGTCTATGGAAAGTCCCCACAATTCACAGAAACAAACATGTGTGTGTGTGTGTGTGTGTGTGTGTGTGTGTGTGTGTGTGTGTGTGTGTGTCAGAGTGTGGTTCACATGGACGGGAATAAGCTGACGGTGTGTGTGAAGGGGATCGAGTCTGTGACGGAGCTGACCGGAGACACCATTATTAACGTAAGACTGAGCATCATCATCATCATCATCATCACCTTCATCACTGCACCCACCTGACGCTCAATCCCGTTTCGTTTCAGATCCTCACCTTCGAAGGCATCGTCTACAAGCGTCTCAGCAGACGCATCTGATCAGACTCACAACAGCACACAGGATCTGCTCAAAGTGCCTTTATTACACTGCAGACTCTCGCTTGATGATCTCAGCTTCATGAAGCGGCTTTGATTTGTTCTCCAGCGCTCATCAGGGGTTTGTCGCTGAGCACAGCCTCCCTCATGCTGCGATAGACCGGCTCGTTCTGCTTGAACAAGCGCAGCTCCATCTCCGTCTGCCTCCGCATCGCCTGAAACACACATTCACATGCTGTCAGCATCAGATTAGACGCTAGAACTGACTGTTTATGATGAAATTAAGTTGTAAAAAGCCAAAAAATGTTATATTAAGTAACATTTTGGCTTATGTATAAAGTACCTTTATTGATTAAATATGGAGCCTTTATAGTAAATCTTAAAAAAAAAGTGAAATAATATTAAATCTTTTTGCTTTTTATGAATGTATGAATTTGGCTTCACATTGTTAACAAATTATTATGATAGTTTTTTTTTTTTTTTTTAATTTGGCCCAAAGTATAATAATTTTCATTCACATTACATGCAATCAGGATCAGATTAGAAGTTATAGCTGATTGTTTATGGTGAAATTAAGTTGTAAAAAGCCAAAAAATTTTATATTAAGTAACATTTTGGCTTATGTATAAAAAGTACCTTTATTGATTAAATATGGAGCCTTTATAGTAAATCTTTAAAAAGTTATAATATTAAATCTTTTTCCTTTGTATGAATGTATTGTATGAAAACATTTTTGATAATTATTAAATTATTACTCCAAATCATAAATACAATTTGAGAGTTCAATGCTGGATTTGGAGTTATATCGTTAACAAATTATTATTATTATTATTATTATTATTATTATTATTATTATTCTTTTTAATTTGGCCCAAAGTATAATACTTTTTAATTCACATTCACATACAATCAGGATCAAATAAAATGCTCACATGCTTCACATTAAACATGCAGTCTGAGATCAGTGTGTCTCTTCTTTCAGTCTAGTGGAAAGAAAGCATTTAAAATACACATTCAAGTGTTTATTTGATTGCACTTTATCTGTTTGTGTTTGTCTTTCAAGAGTTTTTTCTCTTACAAACACCAAACTTAAGAGTTTTATTCCTCTCTATATTCTGAAGGTTTGTTCATATTTCATTCACACTGATTTATACAACATTTTACTCCTAAAACATGTTGAAAATGTGTTTGTTCTACAAGTTCTAAAAGGTTTCTATAAGTTTTACCTTCTTCACCTGTGATGCTTTGCCTTAAAACAAAGTTTTCATTGGAATATCTCATTCATCATCATTACAGTTGTAAAATTGTACCTTGAGTTCAAACTCTACCTACCCTTTGCTTTTAAAATAATCGCGATTAATCATTTGACAGCACTAATTTTAAAGTATAATTTTATTTCATATTTGTCCTCTAAATGTTTCTCACAATATTTCTTTATTCTAAAATGTAATTTTTTTGAGAAGATTCTGTACTTCAGCCTTGTTATGCTCACAGTGCTGTGATCTTTCTGACATCATAATGAAGTGACATGATAAATGAGTCTTGATTTGTATTGGCCTCATACAGCTATCAGCGCACTGAGCTGATGTTCAGTGTCGTTCTGACCAATGATGATGATGATGATGATGATGATGATGATGATGATGATGATGATGATGGTGCAGCGGGGGGTGTTTTACCTCCAGGTCTTTGGTGATGGGGTGATGAGCTCCGTGTGTGATGATGAGGATGGCGTAAGCGCGGCAGACCAGCGAGTGAGCGGTCTCGATCCGGCCGGCGTGCCAGTGTGTGACGCCCGCTCTCATGATGGCCATGCCCAGCTGAGCATTATTGGGATGATAGAGCTTCCTGAGTGGGAACAGAGTCAGACGCTGGTTTCACAATCTCTGGAATTAAGGAGCTTTACAGTCAGGGCCGGATTTACCTTTTATCGTGACATACACTATATTGCCAAAAGTATTGGCACCCCCTTCTAATGAACAGGTTTGACTACTTTAGTAATTTTCATGAGTACAAATCTTAATGTTTAAGCATATAATGATATTCTAGGGAATTGCGACAGTTTGGACAGGAGCCTTTTCTATTCTAACATGACAATGCCTCTGTGTTTAAGGCAAGGTTCAAAAAGAAATGATTGAAGAACTTGATAGAATAGAAAAGGGTCCTGTCCAAACTGTTGCTATAAGATTAGAAGCACACAATTCCCTAGAATATCATTATATGCTTAAACATTAAGATTTGTACTCATGGAAATTTCTGAAGTAGTCAAACCTGTTCATTAGAAGGGGGTGCCAATACTTTTGGCAATATAGCCTAGGCAAAATAAATTTTTTGGAGCTCCCTTCCCTATTAGCATATATTATTACCACCCTAGCAAACAAAAATACTTTGTAACCAGTGGAAACAGAGTTCTCTGTCGCAATAAGCACAAATTCACTGAAGATGGAATGTACAGTAGTTCTTAACTCGTTTGAGAACGGAGAAAGACTCCGGCGTCGTGGCCACTTTACCACTTTGGGATTATTGCGAGGCATTATTGTGCATTATTTCTCTAAGAATTTTAACAGGCTGGAGTCACAACCACACCTCAAGACGTTGTTTAGATATTTTATTTCAACACATTTGTCATGTTTCCGTCCTGAAGACTTGAACTAATTTATGCACCTCACTCCAAAGCTCCCGTTACATCATTTTAGAGCCAATAACGGAGGTTTGAGCCATTGATATGCAGACTAATGCATGTAGTCTAATTCATTTTTGATTAGTAATATGCATACTTGGACAACTTTAAAGGTGATTTTCTCAATATTTTGATTTTTTTCCACCCTTAGATTCCAGATTTTCAAATAGTTGTATCTCGGCCAAATATTGTCCTATCCTAACAAACCAAATTTCAAAAAAATTTCCCTTATGACTGGTTTTGTGGTCATTTTAGTTTATTCTCTTAGAATTTTAGCAGAATATATTCAGTTTGCATATTGTATCCATTTTTAAACTTTTCTTTTAATTTTCATATTTTACATTTAATCATCTGTAATCACTATCACTTATACTTATGATAATAGATTTGAATAAAATATAATTTTACGGAAAGACTTTGTCTGCCTGGATCTTTTCTCAGTGCATTGATCTCTTCTCTTTGCACTTGGGCCCCTGGATGAGTGATCATATAGAATGCTTCTGCATAAATCCGGCCCTGGTTCCAGCAGATCAGGGGACTGACTCACGTGTATCCATCCAGCACACGCTGTGCGTATCCCGCAGCTTCGCTGAACTGATGCATGAAGGACAGAACCTCGCTGGCGATGCTGAGGACGCGCAACAGATGCAGGTTTGTGTCTCCAAACACGGGATCCTGCTTCTCCAAACACTCGCGGCAGAGCTTCACCACCTACAGCACCAAACCAGCCGTTAATCACAGCAATATACTGTCTATTGTGGATTCTTTTCACATATTTATTTTTAATCACTTCTTTATTTGTTATCTGTGTCTTGTCACTTGTCATCCAGTCTGTGCACTGAAGCTTCTGTCACTAAGACAAATTCCTTGAGTGTGTAAGCAGAACACTCTCTGATTCTGATTCTCTGATTCAAAGCTCTTTCTGATTCTGATTCTGACACGACCAGGTCATTTTGTTTTCTTGAAGTGAGTAGTTTAACATTAGTCTAATCAAAAATCATGGTTTAAACCTGTTTTGTTCTGTAAATGTTTGTCAGTGTCAAGTCAAATCACCTTTATTTATGTAGCGCTTTTAACAATACAGATTGTGTCAAAGCAGCTTTACAGTATTAAATAGGAAAATAGTGTGTCAATAATGTCAATATCATCCAGCTCAGTTCAGCTTAAATAGAATCTGTGCAATCAAGTCGACGATATCACTGGAAATTAAGTGATATTAAGTGGAAATTAAGTTTGTCTTAAAACAAAAACACTCCACATAGAAAAACAGAAATAATTTGTTTAAACAGTAGCCTACTTTCGCTTGTGTGTTGATTTGCATAACACACACTGATTTCCTGACCGCAGAAATTATATTTTGTTAAAAAAGAAAGTTTTATTCATTTGCTGCATGTGTGTATTTTTATTTCTTTTTTGTTTGTACATACAATATATTCACAATAAACAACATCAAAGTCGTTCAAAGTTACTGTAAATTTATAGTAAGCTAAATTAAACAAACAAAAAAATTATAAATAAAAATTTTAATAAGTTTTATCTGAAGTGGAAATGATATTATAGCTGATTGTTTTAGGTGAAATTAAGTTGTAAAAAGCCAAAAAATGTTAAATCAAGTAACATTTTGGCTTATGTATAAAGAAAATTGTTTTAAATAAATATGAAGTCTTTATAGTAGATCTAATATATCTATCTATATATATATATATATATATATATATATATATATATATATATATATATAATCTTTTTACTTTGTATGAATGTTTTTTTATTAATATTAAATAAAAATAATAATAAAATAAATATAATTTGAGGGGAAAAATACTTTAATTTGGCTTCACATTTTCTATTTTTAAGGTGAAAGTATAATACTTTTCATCTCACTTTGGCTTTGGTGAAGACACAATGTAGAGCTCATCGCTGACGTATGGAAAAGCTGTTTAGATCCTCTTTTGTTTCTAGTAAGCAATAAACCACAAGCGTTTCAGCTCTTAAATCTGTGTGAAATGAGGACGGTGTTGTTAGACTCACCTCCTGGAAGTTTCCTTCAGTACGAGCCTCTTCGATCTTAACCAGAGTCTGAAGACTGAAATCTGTCACGGCCTTCACCACATCAGCAGACGGCTGCAGACAGACAAACCTTAGTGTAAATACAAGCAACAGACAAATACAGACAAAACTGAAATAAATACAGACAAACATTAGTGTCACTATCAGTACTGGGGAGTAACTAGTTACAGGTATGGAGCTACGTAATTTAATTACAAAATAAATGTATCTGTAATCTGTTACAGTTATTGAGAAAAAATGTGTCGTTAAATTACAGTTACTTATGAAAATGTTAATGATTACAAAGGAGGTTACATCTGAATATTGTCACATACATACAGATTTAATTCATTTCTGTCATCAATTGCAGAGACTGCTGTAGAATATGAGACACCAATGTTTCAGGAGTTTAGACACATGCTTATTCCATAACTGTTTAATTTCCTATTTGGGTTTATGTAAATGCTTTATTTTTTAGGATTAAGTGTTTTTTTCCAAGCCATTGTTAGATGCAAGTGTTTCCTGACATAGCTGTGCAAAGATTTGACTTCATAAACAGTATCATAGCTATTAAACTATTTCTTGTATTGTATTTACCCAACTTTGATTTACTTCAGAATGAGGTGCTGAAGTCTGATTTTGTGGTGGCTGTGCTTTAAAATTAAATTATTATCATCTTAACTTAAGTGATGAAGGATTCTGAAAGTCTGACAGTAATCAGTGTTGAGTTCAGGTTAACCCTGCCTGCTTTAAATATCAATTAGTAATCAGATGTAATCATTTACATTACTTTAATAAAGTAATTAAAATAGTTACACTACTTATTGCAGTTTAAATAGGGTAACTTGTAATCTGTAACCTTTTACATTTCCAAAGTAACCTTCCCAAATATAGACTGAGGATCTGAGGAGATCAGGCCTCTAAAGTCTCACAAACACGACTCTAGCATGACTGTATTATCATTCCCTGCCACACACAGGTGCTCTTTCATCTGCAAACAAACACCAAACACCCTGCAGAATTCACATGGTCTCAGACGGTTTCTGTATATTTGACTGTAGCACAGCTCTGATGTGAACCTTGTGTCCGGCGCTGTCTCTGACGGCCGTCATCAGCTCGTCTTTGATGCCGCTGGAGCAGTGCTCACACTTGCAGTCGAAGTAATACTGCTTCTTGAGCAGCTGCTGGCGGTCTTTGGAGACGTTTAGGAAGTCCACGTAGCTGATGGTCAGCTCTTCTCCTTCAGAGATCTTCCCCAGAGCCCTCAGCTCGATCCTGCCTCGAGTCACAGAGAGAACGGTCTCGCACAAACATACATCTACAATGCACTGCTTGTGTTAGTCAAACACAAATAAACCTAAAAAGCTATTTTTGCCGCTCACATGGAACTCCATGGCAAATCAAATCAAAAATATGTCAAAAAATATGAACCCTAGAGCAAATCTGCTCTGAACATGTGACAGACAGGAATACATGATGACTCGATCAGAGCTTCCGCTTGAGACTAGATTTGATAAGAATGACTAGAACTGTTTTATGTAATATTTATGTAACATTTTAAGGACTAGCTGGTAACACTTTCCAATACAGTTCAGTTCATCAACGCTGATTGTTGCATTAAACTGCAATGAACTTTTACATTATTTTTTCATCTAGGTTTATGTTCATTTATATCATAAACTAATATATTTTTAACATTTCAAGTTGTATAAATAAGCATTAGTTAATACATTATGATGACCAAACACGTTGTAACAAATAGTACATTTATATATTTTGTAGAAGAAGACGAAGAAGTGGCTTTATTTATATAGCTTATTTATATAATTCAAGGTCACTTTACATAGTACATTTCAAATACATTTAGAGAAGAAAAGAAAAGAAGTAAAAAAAAAAAAAATGTTAGCAGATAGTTACTCAAACATTTGCCCTCATGTATGACTTTATTCCCAGGTGAACCAGGGTTATTATGATTAACTAAAACTACAACCAAAAAAAATATAGATTTTTGTTACTTGAAACAAAATAAAGGGATAAATAAAATAAATAAGTATATATGAAGAGTTTATTTGCAAAAATAGATAACAGATAACGTTATTTTAAATAAAAAAAAACATGTTTTTTATTATGTTATCATGTTTTTATTGTGTTAGTTAGCTGTATTTTTAGTTATTTTTTAACCTAATCAAAATTAGGTTAATTGGAATGCACAATGAAAAAACATGATTTTTGAAAATTGTTAAAAACAGAGTATCTGCTTTTGCAAATGAACTCTTCGTAAATACTTATTTATTTATACTTATATATATATATTTCAATAGAAACTATATAGACATATTTTTAAAAAAACATGAAAAATGCACAAAAAATTGAAAAACTAGAATTAAAATTAAGTGAAAACAGAAAACATAAAAATATAATCTAATTCAAAATATATGTAAATAATGCAAACTTTTAGCTCTTTGAATCCTGCCCTCTCTTTTTGATATCATGAAAGTAAGTGAGGACTGTCAAGCTCCCAAAACGACAAAAAAGTCATAAAATTTATGGTGCTTTTCTGTCTTTTTTGAAGCATTACAGTTTGAGTCCCCATTCTCTGTAATCGCATAGAAAAGAGAAAGAAAGTCATCCAGGTGTGAAACGATGTGTGTAAATAAGGACAGAATTTTCATGTGTAGCTGCACTGTTAAGGTCATGACCTGGATGCAATGCTGTCAGTAAGTCAGGGGTCAAAGGGCAGATGTTAGTGTCACACCGACCCACCTTCTCTTTGAGTGCAATGAAGCGTCCAGAGCTGTCTGACTGCAAGAGAGAAACACACACCAGACAGTTAGGTCTGGATTAACACTTACTCAAGCTTCTGCGTGACTTCACAGGAGCTGATAGATGTGAATTCTCATCCACTCACTTGCCAGGGTTGAGAATGACGGTGCAGTTGGGCCAGCAGTCGTGATTGACCAGACACAGGTTAGGAAAGAGACCCACGCCCACGGCCTGCAGACCCCTCTGATCGCTCAGCGTGAAGCCATTGCAGTTAATCTGAGGACGAGAGAAACATCTTTCTCATCTGAGCTCAGCAGAGCACGCCAGGCAGAGGGGCGAGCCATACTGACAAAACATGAGATCTACATATTTTCTGGGATTTTATCGATAACGACAATTAGACAATGTTTTACCATGTGTCAGTGGTCAGTTCACACTGATAGAAATTAATCTATTCCAATAAGTTTAAATTGATTTTTTGAGCATTTTCTAAAAGTGTGCATCACCTTTTGTGTCACATTCTTACATTTAATCAGTGAATTAGAATAATAAGACATTTGGGCTGTTACCAAGCAAATTAAATCAGTATCAACTAAATTCATCTCCGCAGCGCAGAGGAAACACAGAAGCTGCGTCTGAAGTGGTGTTTAGATGTAGTTACACACTACCATTTAATGCAGGACATGAATGCATTTAACCTGCAATTACAAATGCATAAATAATGTATTGATTTGTTTAACATAAAATGATGAATACTGATATTTGAAATTATTTTAAAAATAAAAAGATACTTTAAATGTAAAATTAAAACAAGTCACTGTGATTGAACCGAATCATTTAAACGGTTGATTCACAGTTGATTCATTCAGGAACGAAACACCGTCATGTTTCTGTGTTTGGAATTATTTTTGTTGGTGAAATTGGTCTTACTATTAACTTCTTGTTTGTTGAACTGTTGTATAAAATCAATATCACATTTGTATTCATGCTGAATTTTAGAGAAAACGTCTCTCTTTGTATGATATTGATTAACTATGTGAAAATGATATTAATATATAAATTTTCTGCCCCCATATCTTGAATTTGGTGATCATTCTAACTGTATTTTAATAGACTGAATCATGCAGTGAAAGAATGTACTGTAAACGCGCACTAGTTTAATCTACTAGACTTCATCGTGTAATGAATGCATGCTCTCTGTAGGTGTGTTTTATTTGTTTTTTTGCGATATACTCGATAATGTCAAATTGCACATTGTTAAATCAAAAATTTCGATATTATCACAGATGATATATGTGACCCTGGAGCACAAAAGTAGCAGAGGTATATTTGTACCAATAGCCAACAATACATTGTATGGGTCAAAATTATCCATTTTCTTTTATGCCAAAAATCATTAGGATATTAAGTAAAGATCATGTTCCATGAAGATATTTTGTAAATTTCCTATCATAAATATATCAAAACTTAATTTTAGTAATTAGTAATATGCATTGCTAAGAACTTCATTTGGACAACTTTAAAGGTGATTTTCTCAATATTTTGATTTTTTTTGCATCCTCAGATTCCATATTTTCAAATAGTTGTATCTCAGCCAAATATTGTCCTATCCTAACAAACCATACATCAATGGAAAGCTTATTTAGTCATCTTTCAGACTTAAAAAATTGACCCTTATGACTGAATTTTTGTGGTCCAGGATCAGATATATCACATGCCCCTAAAGCGTGCGTACAGATGAATCAGTGCCTACTACGCCAAAGAGATGCGCCACGTAGTCCTCTCCAACGGGCTTGCTCTTCTTAGGCCAGTAACTGTAGAAGTGTTGCACATCAACTTTGAGCTCTTTCAGGTCTTCTGGGGATATTTTGGACAGATGATCCTCCAGGAGGTCGAGCGTGGTGAGCTGAGTGTCGGAGACCAGGCCTGTGTCCTTCTGAATACGCCACAGGATTCGAGCGACCAGACTGCAACGTCAGGACATTGAACATGCCATCTGAGCCTGAACACTTCAGGATTTGTTTTCTTTGGATAAGATGTGGTTGAAGCCACAAGTACCAACACTATTTATCACTACAAACTCTAATATAGTGTGCCGGTCATGTATCGACGATACCCTGCTGAAAAAAGCTATTGAACCATCACAGATTCTAATGGTTTCCACTACAAATACCATTACAAACATTACAACTTTTAACCATTAAAACTATTAAAAAATGTTTTTTGTAGTGTTTTTTGGGATATATTCCATTAGAATTTATTGGTTTTAACAAACCACCAATAGAAGGCGACCAATTACCAGTAGAGACCCACAGGGTCCATCACAGTTTCCATTAAAACCAGTACAAGTCACATTATAACCAGTAAAACCATTACTAATTTTGTGATGGTGTCTATTGTTTTTTTCAGCAGGGTAGCAGGGTAGATATCGCTTGTGGCTGATGCCTTTGACGACAGCAAGATGATGATGATGATGATGATTATTATTATTATTATTATTATTATTATTATCTGGCAGATGTAAGAGATTTATTCATCATAAGGTGTAGATAGCTTCACTGATTATAATGAGAGTGTTTTTTAAACTGCATAAACTCACACTAGACTGAAGTCAGTGATGATGTTCTTTGGTAATGTAAATGTTCTTTGCTCGTTTTCTGTAGCTGCTTTTTGAATAACTGAGGAAATGTAAACATTATAATTAGTAACTTACAATGTTTCTATTAAATTGTTGTCATGTTAAATACAAATTCAGTCATATTAAAAAGGCTGCTTTTAGCATTACGCTGGAGCAGTGTTGGGGAGTAACTAGTTACATGTAACTAAATTATGTAATTTAATTACAAAATAAATGTAATTGTAATCAGTTACAGTTACTGATAAAAATGTGTAATTAAATTACAGTTACTTATGAAAATGTTAACAATTACAAAGGTGGTTACATCTGAATTTTTTTTTTCACACACACACACACACACACACACACACACACATACAGATTTAATTAATTTCTTTCATAAATTGCAGAGACTGCTCTAAAATATGAGACAGCAGTGTTTCAGGAGTTTAGGACACATGCTTATTCCATAACTGTTTTATTTCCTATTTGAATTTATGTATATGCTTTATTTTTTAAGATTAACAGTTTTCTTCAAAGCATTGTTAGATGCCAGTGTTTCCTGTCATAACTAATCAAAGATTTGATTTCAAAAACAGTCTCACAGCCATTAAACTATTTCTCGTTATGGTTTTAAATCTGTATTTAACCTCAGAATGATCTCAAATTCAGTCTATTATTTTGTGGTGGCTGTGCTTTAAAATTAAATTATTATAATATTAATTCAAGTGATGAAGGATTTCAAAAATGCCAGTAATCAGTGTTGAGTAGGGTACAACGGGGCTAAACGCGCCTGGGGTAAAAGACGCCTTTGATATTATTTCCATCTAAACCACTAGATGGCACAAAAATGTGGCGTAACACTTTTCGAAACATCCGCTTTTCAAGATGCACGTGTATATTTGTCTGATCTTTGACGCGATCGCGCGCAGCAGCGCAAAGTTGATTCTGTGCTTACTTGATCTAATATTTTATGTTGTTTAAAATGTTGTAGATTTAAGTAGCAAATGAGAATCGCTAAAATTAATGCATATATTTTGAGACAACGGTCTTCTTTATGATTTTCAGTTTTGTTTAAGATAATTAAAGCAACAGTTTTTAAATAACGAAAGAATATGTGAAAGTATGGTATTTGGGGTAAAAAGCGCCCCTGCTGTTGGGGCTAAAGGCGCCGTGATTAACATGATAATTAATAGATCGCTGACTTTTCCATTTGTTGACATGACATGGTTAGATTCAGATGGTAAATATAATATATTATGTTGGGTGTCCATATTAGAGATAATCACCATGTTTAGAATGAAACCATCATATTTAAAAACATGATATTAATCATATTATATAATAAAATATCATTTGTTGTTACTACTGTAAATATATATTCCATTATTATTGGATCTCCTTCAGTACTTTTAGAATCTTATTAAAATTATTATTTTTTTCTGTATTTTAAAATATATATATTTTTTATATTAACAAGACAGTATATTTTAATGACAGTATATTTATTAGTATATTAAATTCTTTTATTTTTCAAAATAAGCAGAAAATAGTACAAACTATGCTAAAGTGATTGTTTTGAACAAGTATTAACTTAGACATTATTTTAAAAAACAGTATTTTAGCTGAAGTATTTGTTTCAATACTGTGGGCCTTTTACCCCGTGTGTGGGGTAAAAGGCCCCTCTTGCCACCTCATACATTTATAAGATTTTTAAACAAAATAAACAACTTGAATGATTTATTTTCACACAAAATATGTTGCTCCATTAATGTTCAATACAACGTATGTATTTTTTCTGCAATTATACATTTTAGGCACAGTTAATAGCACATTTTTTCTTAAGGGGGGGCTTTAGCCCCATTGTACCCTACTGTAAGATTAACTCTGCCTGGGTTACATGTTTCAAAATGATTAACACTTGAAAACATTAAAAATTTAGAAATGTAATCAAAAAGTAATCAGTTACTATTTAATACAGTAATTGAAATAGTTACACTACTTATTACATTTTAGATATAGGATAACTTGTAATCTGTAACCGATTACATTTCCAAAGTAACCTTCTCATCACTGCGCTTGAGTTGGTTCACTTTCCGGCAATGAAACTAAGTAATTAAATAAATTAGCATAATATCGTGTCTCGGCGATCTCACAGGCTGATGGTATGACAGTTGAGCATATCACCCAACACTACTCTAATACAAGCACTAAAGCGCTACATTGTTGCAGCAGCATCACAGTACTTAATAACATGTTACATCTGTAACATTTTAAAGGTCAGTCTGAGATCACGTGACTCACCGCACGTTCTCATTGGGAGCTTTTCCTATCTTTTTAATGGCAGAACACTCCTGCTTGTGTTCGTCCCACGCGGCGCGCTGGCACGTGCGGTCGCAGTAGTGCGCAAACTTGCACTGAGCGCAGCGGTGAGGGTTCACCTGCCGGCGGAAACAGCTGTGACACACCTGCAGAGAGAGACTGACAGACAACACACACACACACACACACCTGCTTTAGTAGCATCCTCACTGAGAACACACCAGGGCTGTTCACTGTGACCACCAGTTGCATTTGATGCAGTTTTTGTGAAAATACAAGCAGGTGTGTATGGGATGCACTGACTGTACACTGCTGTTCAAAAGTTTGGGATCAGTAAGATTTTTCATGTTTTTTTAACGCAGTCTCTTATGCTCATCAAGGCTGCATTTTTTTTTTAATAAAAAAATACAGAAAAAATTGTGAAATATTATTGCAATTTGTTATATTGGTTTCCTATATTAATATACTTTACAATATCATTTATTTCTGTAGCACAGCATCATTACTCCAGTCTTCAATGTCACATAATCCTTTAGAAGTCATTCTAATATGCTGATTTATAATCATTGCTGGAAACAGTTGTGCTGCTTTATTTATTTATTTATTTATTTATTTGGGACCTGTGATACTTTTTCCAGGATTCTTTGATGAACAAAATACACTACTATTCAAAAGTTTGGGGACAGAACTTTTTTATTTATTTATTTTTAAAGAAATTAATACTTTTATTCAGCAAGGATGTGTTAAATGAATAAAAATGATAGTAAAGACTTATATTGTTAGAAAAGATTTCTTTTTTGAATAAATGTTGTTCTTTTTAACTTGTAATTCATTAAAGAATCAAAGAAAAAATATCACAGATTCCAAAAAAAATATTAAGCAGCACAACAGTTTCAACACTGATAATAAATCAGCATATTAGAATGATTTCTGAAGGATCATGTGACACTGAAGATTGGAGTAATGATGCTGTGTTACAGAAATAAATGGTATTTTAAAGTTTATTAAAATAGGAAACCAATATTACCAACTGCAATAATATTTCACAATATTACAGTTTTTTTTCTGTATTTTTTGATCAGAAAATGCAACCTCGATGAGCATAAGAGACTCCATTAAAAAACATTAAAAATCTTACTGATTCCAAACTTTTGAACAGCAGTGTACATGTAAATGAAGTGGCACAAAATGTAATATTTTTGTGAGAAATGAGAAATACATTTAAGACATCTATTTTTACATGTAAACTCAGCGACAGGTGCGACCAAATTACTGCTATCACGTGTCCTAAGTCTGCAATCACAGTGGATGGTTAATATATGATTAATGATTCTGATCTGTTGGAAAATCCAATGTTTTGATGAGCACCGGCTTTTTCCATGCTTATATGAAGAATATAAATGCAAGGCATGCAGTCCATTAACACTTATGAAATGTATTCATTTATACTGCTGTTGCTTGACCGGGAATACCGGGTGTAGTACTTCAGACTGGACAAGACCGACTCCTTCTAAAGTCTGAGTCCAAGACCATATTTTTATGGACTAGTTATGGAGTTTTTGGACTCAGTCTTGACTTGGGACTCTATCGTGTCGGTGTGCGCTTTGAACACTGATGTGAAACCAGGAATTCATGCCAAAGGAAAGCCTATTTATTTACATGGTATGAATCGTTCAGATCCATTGTAGGTCTTGACTCAGACTCAACCTACTCAGGTCCTGGCTTTCCCTTACGAAACAAAAATAAATGGGAACATACTGCAATATATAATGTGAAATATTACTTAACACATTTCCATATATTGGAAACTAGCGCTTATATTTTTCAGTATAAAGCAATATATGCATTGAAAATATATGGCTATATATTGATACATACAAATATATTTAGATATGAGGACAAAGATAAATCTAATATTCATAATGTTTGATCTTTATTGAGTATATATCGCTCATAGATGCTCCCATATAAATGTGAATATATGTACACACATATTTTCACTGAATGAGTTAAAGCATATTTCTAGTTCCCAGCATGCTTTAATTCTGACTGTTAAAGGAGAGTAAAAATGTTAAAAATAAGTGTTATTTCATGTGTGTTTGCTCAATAGGGGGATATCTGTTAGTGTTTAATGTTGTATTATTTTGAAATGTCAAAGGATTTCTAGTATGTGTAAGTTTGTGGGGTTACCATTGTGCTGAAGAGTAGAGCCTGTGGTTAGGATGACCATTGGCCAAACACCATTAAATTATATATTACTTTATTTAAAAAGTAATGGCTGTGCACTTTTCAGCACAGTGAAAGTCTGTTCACTAAGTGTTTAGTATGAGCAGGTGTGCTTATGCTCTTGTAAACTAACTATATTTTAAAAAATGGAACATGTATATCATAAATGATTGTTAAAAATAAGAAATATATTTCTCTATATGTGTATATATACTGCATGAGTAAACATGTTCAATATTTTTTTACACATGCAGTACCATATCTTATATATACTGTATATTATAAAGTTTATTACTGAATATAAAATTACATATATTGTGATTTAAAAGTAAATATATTGTCACATATTTTCAATATTTGAAAGCGGCAATTCCTTATGTATTATTCAATATATTGTAATATATTTACACAATATATTATTCTGTATAATTTCTAATATACTGTTATGTCATTTAATATATTGATCATTCATATATTAGGAAATATATTTTCTTTGCATAAGGGTTGCATGAACTGATCTCAACTTCAGCTCTTAGAGCGTTGCTCCTTCACTCTTCCCAAAGACTCTAGACATATGACATATACTGCAAAGAGTCTTGACATACTGTTCTTAAAATAGGACCCTATATGTTTCAAAGTGTTCCCTTAGAAGTCAGTGTGATTTTGAATTTCCATATCCACCACAATTGTTATTTTAAGGGTCATATGCAATTATTTATCTACCATGAAACAAACTGACCACCATCAAACAAGCCTATAGTCTTTTAAGATGTAATGGTGTTCCAGTCCTTGTGCTCTTGTTTATGTCATTCAGGAAACTAGAAAATGAAGAAACAAGAACTCAGCTACTGGAGAAACAGTAACAAATGGACAAAATCTGACAAATGAACAACGGAAATGCAAGGGCTTATGCTGCCTTCATGTGTTATCAGAAAAGATCCAAGATGGCGGCGCGACCAGACGCAGCGGCTTCTCCAGATCCTAAAAACGGTGCTTTTATGTCTTTTAATGTCGTCTGTTCGTCTCCAAATACTGTCAATTTACCGCTAATTCATCGGGAGATCACTCCGGGATACATCTATGATCGCCAAAGCCTTTTGGATATCGACAACACATACAAACACAAACTTTCGCCGGCGGATACTGAGAAGCTACGAGGCCTTTGTTTACTGCTGGAGCCGGACCTCGAGACCGCGGCCTCGCCTACTGATGCTACCCGCACAAGGCGGCGTCGCAAGCGGTGTGAGAGAGGACGGAAGCGCGGTAAGCGCGGAGGTATACGAGCTAGGCTGAGGGCTAACCCCACAAGACCGGCTCTTCCAACACTCATGCTCTCAAACGTTCGCTCTCTGGAAAACAAACTGGACTTAATTCAACTCAGTCGATCTACACAGCATGAGGCAAGGGATTGTTGTGTGTTTGTTTTCACTGAAACATGGCTAAACGACAACATCCCGGACTCCGCCATTCAGCTGCACGGACTAACCTGCTACCGAGCGGATAGAGATTCATCACTGTCTGGTAAGACTCGCGGGGGTGGCTTGTGTGTTTACGTCAACAAAAAATGGTGTACCAATGCTGCGGTAGTATCTAAACACTGTTCATCACTGGTGGAGTTTATGGTTGTGAAGTGTCGACCGTTCTATCTGCCGCGGGAGTTCACGGCCATTGTTATTGTCGCGGTTTACATTCCTCCGTGTGCAAACGCTAAGGACGCGCTTCGTGAACTGTACAGCGCCATCAGCGAACAACAAACAAATAACCCCGACGGCTTTTTCATCATAGCCGGTGACTTCAACCACGCAAACTTAAAGACAGTTTTGCCAAAGTTCTACCAACATGTGAACTTTGCAACAAGGGGAAACAACACACTGGACTTTGTTTACACAACAGTTAAGAACGCATACAAAGCCGAACCCCATCCCCACCTCGGGTACTCGGACCACATCTCTGTTATGCTAATCCCAGCATATAGCCCACTTCTCAAACTCACCAAACCGGTTCAAAAGCAGATCACAGTATGGCCAGACAATGCTACCTCTGCACTGCAGGACTGCTTCCAGGACACAGACTGGAACATGTTTAAAGAGGCGGCCACCTACAACAACCACACAGACCTACAGGAGTACACTGAAACTGTGACTGCTTACATCAAAAAGTGCACAGATGATGTGACAGTCACCAAGACCATCACCACACGCGCCAACCAGAAACCATGGATGACAGCAGAGGTTCGTGGGCTGCTAAAGACCAGAGATGAAGCTTTCAGATCAGGAGATAAAGCAGCCCTCAAAACAGCAAGAGCCAATCTGTCCCGCAGCATCAAAAATGCAAAACGGTCATATGCTCAAAAAATCAACAATCACTTCACAGACAGCAGAGACACACGGAGTCTGTGGCAAGCCATTCAGACCATCACAGACTACAAGCCCCCGCCACAGGCCTGTGATGATGACACATCCCTCCCAGATACACTCAACCACTTTTATTCACGGTTTGAAATGCAGAATGACACACCTGCACAAAAACTGCCCACACCTCCCAACGACCAGGCGCTCTGTCTGTCTCCAGCCGACGTAAGGAAGACCCTATCTAGGATTAACCCACGCAAGGCTGCGGGTCCCGACAACATACCTGGCCGTGTACTGAAAGACTGTGCTGTACAGCTGACAGATGTCCTAACAGATATCTTCAACACCTCGCTGAGCCAGGCAGTCGTCCCCACATGTCTCAAATCCACAACAATCATACCGGTACCAAAGAAATCACCTGTGTCCTGTCTAAATGACTACCGTCCCATAGCACTGACTCCAATCATAATGAAGTGCTTTGAGAGGTTAGTCATGCACAACATCAAAACCAGCCTCCCCAAAACACTCGATCCGCTCCAGTTTGCATACCGTCCAAACCGCTCCACAGACGATGCAATTTCCTCCACCCTCCACCTGGCTCTTACCCACCTAGAAAATAAAGACTCTTATGTTAGAATGCTGTTCATTGACTTCAGCTCAGCATTCAACACAATAATCCCACAACAGCTCACAAATAAACTAAACCTACTGGGCCTTAACAATTCCCTCTGTAATTGGATTCTGGACTTTCTAACCGGAAGACCTCAGTCAGTCAGTGTCGGCCACAACACCTCGAGCACTACCACACTGAGCACAGGTGCCCCACAAGGCTGTGTGCTCAGCCCGCTGCTCTTCACGCTGCTGACCCACGACTGCACTGCCAAGTTCAGCTCCAACCACATCATCAAGTTCGCTGATGACACAACAGTGGTAGGTCTCATCAGCAACAACGATGAAACGCACTACAGAGAGGAAGTGGCACAGCTGGCTGAATGGTGTGGTGCAAACAACCTGTCCCTCAATGTGGAGAAGACAAAGGAGGTTGTGATGGACTTCAGGAGAAACTCCGCTGATCACCCCCCACTGACCATCGACAGCTCGCCTGTGGAGAGAGTCAGCAGCACTGAATTCCTGGGGGTGCACATCACAGAGGACCTCACCTGGACCACCAACACCATGTCACTCTCCAAGAAGGCACAACAGCGCCTACACTTCCTCCGCCGGCTGAAAAGAGCAAGTCTCCCTCCACCCATCCTCACCACTTTCTACAGGGGCACCATTGAGAGTGTGCTGACCAGCTGCATCACTGTCTGGTACGGGAACTGTACTGCAGCAGACCGCAAGACCCTCCAGCGGACAGTGAACACAGCTGCAAGGATCATCGGTGCCCCTCTCCCCTCCATCCTGGACATTTTCCTCAAACGATGCTCCAGCAAAGCCAACAGTATCGTAAAGGACTCCACACACCCCTCCCACAGTCTCTTCCAGCTCCTACCATCAGGTAGACGGTACCGGAGCATCAGAGCCCGCTCTGCCAGACTGCTCAACAGCTTTTTCCCCCAGGCTGTGAGAGCCCTGAACTCAAGTCACCCCGCCCCTCTCTGAAACCTCATACAAACCCCCTACCTCCTGAAACATGGACAATCTGGAACTTATGGAACTTTGTTTGTGCAATCGAAGAGTGCTACAGGTGAGTGGGCCTGTACAAACCACCTGTAGTAGCACACTCTCTTCCTCTATGCGCACTAGTCACTTTTCACACACACTGCTGTGTGCACACAAATCCCACAAAAAGACTCAGTAATATCAGTAATATATGTATGTTTACATGCTCATGCACTACAAATCATCCTGCACTGTTCCCCAGCCAGCTGCTTGAACTCACATTGTCTCTCTTTGCACATGTACAGTATTTATCTGAAGCATTCGTATAGTTTGTATAGTTTGTATTTTTTAGTTTATGTATAGGTAAATTTTTTATATAGATAGTATATTTATAGTCAAAATCTATCAGTAGGATAGTTTGTGTATAGGTTTATATTGTTTTACTTCATTGCTGTATGCCTGTATTTATGTAGCACCGTGGTCCTGTGAGGCACGACATTTCGTTCCACTGTATGCCCCCGCATGTAGCGGAATGACAATAAAGCTCAACTCAACTCAACTCAACTCAAATTTCCTATTTCCCACTTATGAAGTCGTGATTACGAGCTTGTCATATTCAAGTGCTTTAATGTCGGAAAGGATCAAATGTAGCATCCCATTGGTTGACAATCATATAAACATTCACTGCACTACACATGCAGTTTGCTGACAATTCTGGAATTTCGGTCAAATACATGCTAATTTCACTGCTTATAAAACATACAATATGCTTTGAATGATTGTTCATAACTAGCCTATAAATACACTACTTTAGCGACAAGACAAAGGGATGTAGTTGTTGTGAGAACAGCATTGACAGCAGTAATGGTCGTCCCCTCCACCATGTTTAAAGTTTATGACCCGCCCAACTCGGAAACTCTGGTATCAAAATTATTTCTGAATTTCCCAGTAGTAAATACAACTGGAGAGGCCGTTCATGTCCAATTTCCCATTAGGTAACTCATATTTACGAAAATTCTGATAGCACATGAAGGCAGCATTAATTACCCACGGGAGCCAAGGGACAAACAAGACACAGGTGCACACAATTATGGGTAACAAGGGGAAACACTAACCCTAACCCGAAGTCCACAGAATCAAAAAAAGCAGAAGGACAGGAACTGCGTTACATCAGGACACCTGTCCTTATCAGCAGGACTGCGTTGGGAGTTTGTGAGAGGAAGGCTTGACCGACTGAGATCTTTCATGGAAATGGTGACCTAAAATGGCCTATTCCAAGATATACCTCAGTGGCCTATATAAAAAGTAAACAGTCTCATTATGTGGAAACAACACACTCTACTGGATACACTCACGATGACAAAAGATCTCACCAGCTGCATCCGAGCAAATATATCTGACCCTGGAGCACAAAAGCAGTCATAAGTAGCACAGGTATGTTTGTAGCAATAGCCAACAATACATTGAATGGGTCAAAATGATCCATTTTTCTTTTATGCCAAAAATCATTAGGATATTAAGTAAAGATCAAATATATCAAAATTGACTTTTTTTTGATTAGTAATATGCATTGCTAAGAACTTAATTTTGGACAACTTTAAAGGTGATTTTCTCAATATTTATTTATTATTTGTTTGCACCCTCAGATTCCAGATTTTCAAATAGTTGTATCTCAGCCAAATATTGTCCTATCCTAACAAACCATACATCAGTGATTATTTATGCAGCTTTCAGATGATGTATAAATTTCAGTTTCAAAAAAAATGACCCTTGTGACTGGTTTTGTGCTCCAGGGTCACATATACAAAATGTAGACATCACAGTCTTGAAGAAGACACAGTTCTCTGTAGTCTCAGACTAAAGTTGGGCAATACAGCCTCCTTTGGAAAGATCAACTCCTGTTTGCAGTGTGGAGGGGGCTTTGCTGTCGAGTTAAAAGTTCTGCAGAGTTTAGCTTCAATCCTAATCAACCATATGGAACCAGTTAATCAAGGTCGTCAGGATTACTAGAAACCTTTAGCCAAGTGTTGGAAGTGAATTCTCCAAACTGCTGGTCTGATGTAGGGTCCGGGGATGAACCCTGGCCAACATGAAGATAATGTTCAAATTAAAGGTCACTAACCTAAACTTTCATGGCAATGACTGAACAGCAGGTATTCTGGGTTTACATATAGAAATAAAATATAGATTTATTAATTCAGAAAAACTCTTATATTTTTTTTTTTCTCTTTGAGTATGCCTGCTGTATGTATCTGGTTGTCTTTGGTTGTTTTTGTGATCCCACCCTGCTCATCCACATGTGAATCAGACAGGCAGATAACTCTCAGAAGGATCTTTATATAAATATTCTTTATATGGGCAACATTAAACTCAAATCTTTTCCCAAAGAATCAAATAAAAGACCATCTGGATACTTGACTCGTGTGTGATAAATTTAGCTCTCTTAAAATAGGTTATATTTAGGCCCGGTTTCACAGACAGGGCTTAGACTAAACCAGGATTAGGCCATAGTTCAATTAGGACGTTTTAGTAATTTTTATAAACATGTTTAGAAAAAACATTACTGGGGTGCATCTTGAGACAAAACAAAGGCACTGATATATTTTAAGATCAGTCCGTGCAAGTTTATTTCAGTTGAAACAGCTCAGACTTACATTTTAGTCTAGGACTAGGCTTAAGCCTCGTCTGTGAAACCGGGGGTTAATGTGCTTAACAGTCTTTTATTGTGACATTTTGATTAGGAACACGATTAAGGAACAAACTGTATGTACAAATGTGTTAACAAATCAGCTGTAATTAACAGAGCCGATTCATATCCATTAGACCAGTTAAGATATTTGAACTTTGCTTTAATTATAAAGGTGAGGAACTGTCTTCTCAGTCATCTGGTGTCAGCTTGCACGCTTAGAAATATTGCTTCATGTGATTTACATAACTGTCTATTTTAGGATGACATTACTGAGCGCTGATGTCATCGAATGCACCTCTTTATAAAGTCAGCGTACAGTAAGCAGACGTTTGCAGAAGCAGAAGTTTGTTGTGGTCTTCATCCAGACGCTCATGGAAGCGTGTTTGTGTTTGCAGAAGCTGAAAGCGTTGAGTATTCTGTGCTGTTTTCTGCTGTGGCTCTTGACTTTTTATGGAGGTGAAGCTGTGATCTTGTCACATGAGAGTGGAAGCTCTCTCTCACAGCGTTTAACATTCACAAGTACACAAATACTACATGCTAGTTTTGAATCTAAACATAACACGATCTGAAATTCTCCTGGGAAAAAACAAAAACAAAATGTGTATCTAACCGGCTAAGAGGCTTTGCATTTCAAAAGCAATGTTAAGAAATGAAAAGCTAAGCCAATGAGGAGAAACGTGGCAATGCAGCTGATCAGAGTTAACTATAGGAACTATTAATTATGAATGTCTTTACACTATATGATTATAGTGCATCCAAATCATAGCCTTCAGTTATTCTGGTGACTCTGTGCACAATGAATCTCTCCAAAACAACAGAAGACAGACATTAAACATTTTCATGAGCAACACCTGAAGGGGAATAATGTAGGAATCCCTTCAATCTAGAGAATATTTACTGTATTTAATATTTAAGCCCATTATGAAGCGGTTTAGCACAGCTGATCCTGAATCAGACACTGATTAAGCTCCAGCTATGTGTAATCTGAGCTCTCACATAGCTGGAGCTTAACCTGCAGAATATGTACATACTGAACTCTGTTGAACTCCATTTAACAGACACTTTCCATCATTTAAACGCATCTATAGAAAACTCAACTGCCTGGATCTTCAACATAATATTGATTGAACACGAGCACTGGTGTGTTTGTGACAAGACCAAATGATTATTTTGTGCATGCAGATAAATTTATGTGGAGTTGCCACACTCTCAGAAAAAAAGGTACAAAAGCTGTCTCTGGGGCAGGACCTTTTCAAAAGGTACAACTTTGTACCTAAGGGGTCCACACTGGTACTTATTTAAACCTTCAAATTATCACCTAAAATGTACAAAGGTGCACCAAAACTCTCCAAAGAGTCCAAAGAGCAAAACAACCAAAAACAGGGTGTTTTACTCTTATCACAGGACAATTACACTACCAGTTAAAAGTTCTTGAACAGTAAGATTTTAAATGTTTTTTAAAGAAGTCTCTTCTGCTCACCAAGCCTGCATTTATTTGATCCAAACTACAGCAAAAGCAGTAAAATTGTGAAATATTTTTACTATTTATAATAGCTGTTTTCTATTTGAATATATTTTAAACTGTAATTTATTCCTGTGGTCAAAGCTGAATTTTCAGCATCATTACTCCAGTCTTCAGTGTCACATGATCCTTCAGAAATCATTCTTATATTCTGATTTGCTGCTCAAGAAACAATAGAAATTAACACTTTTATTTAGCAAGGATGCTTTAAATTGATCAAAAGTGACGATAAAGACATTTATAATGTTACAAAAGATTTCTATTTCAGATAAATGCTGTTGTTCTGAACTTTCTATTCATCAGAGAAACCTGAAAAAATTCCACTCAGCTGTTTTCAACATAATAATGATAATAAAATGTTTTTTGAGCAGCAAAGCAGCATATTAGAATGATTTCTGAAGGATCATGTGACACCGAAGACTGGAGTAATGATTCTGAAAACCCAGCTTTATAATCACAGGAATAAATTACATTTTAAAATATATTCAAATAGAAAACAGCTATTATAAATAGTAAAAATATTTCACAATTTTACTGCTTTTGCTGTAGTTTGGATCAAATAAATGCAGGCTTGGTGAGCAGAAGAGACTTCTTTAAAAAACATTTAAAATCTTACTGTTCAGAAACTTTTGACTGGTAGTGTATACTTGGAAAATGGCAAGTTATCCAACAGGATCTCTCTCTGATTAAGTGACATATCCTTTTATACCACAAATTCACCATCTATGCGTCCCGAAACCAGTTTAACACTTCATTGAGATGCACAACATTCATCTTAGTTACTTCCTTCACCAAGAAAGCCATTCCTGAGCAGGTAAGTCACTGATCTCACCTGTCGAACACGACCGCAGCGAAGCTGGCCTCAGCAAACACAACTTCTCCGGCTGACATCTCTTTGGTGACTCGGAGGCCACGGCCTTTCTCCCCGGCTGCAAACACTTCCACAGGATCCATCTTTTCCACGGTCATGCTGACACAGACTGCTCTCCGCTTGGGCTCAGACAGGGACTGCTGTCTCCAGAGCTCACCCTCTCATCACAGCACGGCTAAAAATAGAGCTGCTGTCAAACAGCACACAGTCAGGAGAACCGCGAGCCTAGAGAACGTGGCTGGAGCCCCAGGAGTATTTCTGTCCGTCAGCTGTGTGTGTTCATCACGAGCTGACAGACCTGGACTGATGTGACAGTGAAAGCGCTGAAAGAGTGTTGAAGTTCACAAACGGATGCATCATCTTTACCTTCATACATCATCACTCACACACTGTAAAAAATGCAACTGCATATTATCCAGTTTACGAAAACTTTTGAGTCTCAAATACTAAAAAAATCCTATTTTCTTGAAACTGCATAAAAACTCAACCAACAGAATTACAGAGATTTTTTTTCCTGGTCAAAATGGGCAGCGATACAATTAGTTTCATCACAAGATTTACAAAAAACTAAAACTAAAAACAATTACTCATCATTTTTACTGAGTAATTTTACAATTACTCACCCCCTTCACTACATTCAAAAGCATAATGTCCTACTTTTTACTGCACTACATTTCATAAATAAAAGTTTTTTTTTTTTTTTTTACCTTTAATATTTAAGAAGATTAAAAATGTAGTACTTTCTTGTACAAGTAAAATTTTGAATTACTTTTACTTGACTAAAAGAAAGAAAGTACTAGATTTCTAAAGTAATTAAGTATTAAATTATATTTAATATGAAATGTAGTGCAGTGAAAAGTCTAATATTATGCTTTGGAATGTTGTGAAGAAAACGTTTTCTAAAGAAAAACTCTGATAAAGTACAGACGCTTGAAAAATACTTTTAAAGCAGAGTAGAAATACTTCACTATACTGTCTCCGCTTCGGCAGAATTACCTCAAATGTTGTCTCAACTAATCAAACACAGTTGTCTGAACAAAGAATTTCATTTTGTTGAAATATTAAGGCTTTGTGTGTTCCAGCATGCATAAATTCTTCAGTTACTGTTATAGGATTATAGTTATTGTTGCGGTTTGTGTGTCTAGTTTTGAGTATGTTCAACCATTTATGTCCATTTTCTGGATATCTTAATTTTGTAAGATATTTTATAAACAAAGACAATATTGTCTACGTATTAAAGTTATACATTAAGGTTTTAAATTCACTCTTTGTCATTTGTAAATAAACAAAATTGATAATGTGGTGACCTTTTACACATTCCTTGTTGTAAAAAATGAATTGCCTCAGTGACAGTAATTGTTGTTTCAGTTGATGTGACAAGAATTTTTCTGTATGTAAAATAAGACAATCAGCATTGCATGAACAACAAATGTATGTTGGCTAAAAACAGTATCTTTACTGAGAAGAACTAAACTATTGTTAAGAGAACTCAAAAGTCTTACTGCATCAAGTTGCCTTATTTTATTTATTTTATTTTACGTTTTCTCAACTATTTATTTGAATAAGGGTTCAGCCCTAACGTCATTTCCATCATGTCTCAAATCATCATTCATTCAGGGGTGGAAACAACATGTTAAAGAGGTTTAAATGTTGCACCTGCTCTTTAATTTGTTGTGGATTATTAGATTTGTAATAAATTAGCCGACTTGTTTGACTGGCTCAGGCTAACTTTCTTCACATATCACAATTACACTGACATTAAAAAACAGCTTATCGGGTCACACTTTATATTAGGTGGCTTTAACTATGTACTTGAGAACTTTATACAGTCAATATATACATGAACATTGCTGCATTGTAATTACATTTAAAGTACTTGCATTTAATTAACATTTGTAGTTACACTGTTAATTTTACCCTAAACCATAACCCCTACCTTTACTCCAAAACCTAACCACACCTCAAACTCATTAACCTCAGTATTCATTTAAACAGGGTTGAACAGCTCTGCTCTCAACCACTGGATCACTGAAAGAACTTTTACTCTACCTTCTGATCAGAAAAGAAGAAGAATTATGATTATTCCTCAGCCTTTTTTGTCTTTTGTCTGAAGATTCTTAAATCAAGATACATCTACCGAAGAAGCAAAATGACTTAAAAACTCTTGTTTTCTGAGAAATTGATCAAAATTAAGTGAGTTGGTTAATGATTTAAAAAAGACTTCATGTCTTCATTTTGTATCTCAAGTAAATGTATCTTGATTTAAGGATATTTGTATTGGAAAACAAGACAAAAATACTGAGAAGGATATTCATTTTTTTGCAGTGCATGCAACATTTAATGCCAAAATTTCATGGTTTTAAGACTTTATCCTCTGATTTAAGGCCTTTGCTTTAATTTGTGAAAAAAAAAAAAAAAAAAAAACGCTCTGATATAAACGTTCTATAGCTGAAGACGTTCCCAAGAATGATTTCTAAGAAATTAGGCCATTATGAAAGCAGCTCCCTGATGCCAAATGCTCCTTATTTGTCAGAGTTTCCATCAGGTGTGTGAAATCCAGAGCTTCCAAACGTGATTGATTTCGGAAAAAGTGCCATCTCTCCAAACAGCTGTGTGTGTTTCATCCAACTGTTTACAGCAGGAGTGTGGAAAGAGAATACGAGCAGAAGCATCCAGAGACACTGGACACGATCAACACAAACGTGACAGCGCTATAAAGATCATTATATAAACCCACAGATAAGAAGAGCAGACAGAACTCAGGCTTTAAAATAGAACGAGTCATGATGCTATATTAGTCATAAATATTACATTATTAACCTGAATACTCAACCGAATACACACAAAACCTAAGGTTTGATTATAGAAAAAGATTCTTAAAAACTATGAGTGATATTAAAAAAGATGGCTAGCGATTCAAGACAAAGTCAACAATCCAGAATAAAATGCACCACATGGTATGGATAACATAAGTAACACATTTATATATGGAAGTCTTTGAAAAACAGAAAGATATCTTTAGTAAACAAACATGAGTTTGAGAACATACTGAAGAAACATATGGCAAACGATCACAAACAGAGAGCGTTCGTTTGGTCCAGAAATACGTCTGATTGGTAATGATTAGAGAGTAAAATCCTCAGGAAACACCTCAAATGAATTAAGGCACAATTCTCACAGGATCATGAACATAGCGTTGTCAAAATATCACATTTTTGATACTGAAATATTTGAAACAGTTTCAATACAGCAATACCAGTTGTGCTTATTGATATATGTGAGCCTGGAGCACAAAAGCAGTCATAAGTAGCACAGGTATATTTGTAGCAATAGCCAACAATACATTGTATGGGTCAAAATAATCCATTTTTCTTTGATGCCAAAAATCATTAGGCTATTAAGATCATGTTCCATGAAGATATTTTGTACATTTCCTACCATAAATATATCAAAACTTAATTTTTGATTAGTAATATGCATTGCTAAGAACTTCATTTGGACAACTTTAAAGGTGATTTTCTCAATATTTAGATTTTTTTGCACCCTCAGATTCCAGATTTTCAAATAGTTGTATCTCAGCCAAATATTGTCCTATCCTAACAAACCATACATCAATGGAAAGCGCATTTATTCAGCTTTCAGGTGATGTATATCTCTATAAATCAAAAGAATTGACCCTTATGACTGGTTTTGTGGTCCAGGGTCACATTTTTTCAGGTTTTCCAGCATCGTGACGACACAAGAACACATCAGACAGAAGTTACAGATCATTAATGATCTCAATCACTCAATCAAACGCTCGGTGATGAACAGAGAGTTGTTTAAGGCACGAACTCTATAAATCATAGAAGTCCAGATGAGCTCCAGAGGTGTATTTGTCCTCCAGCAGGACCTGCATGAGTTTGCTGATGGACCGGTCACAGCTGAGCAGCTGACCCTGAGCATGCATGACGCTGAAGGAGTTTCTCAGAGCGTCGTCTGCAGAGCTGCTCCTCGCCTGCAGCTGCATGTCTGTGTCCAGAGGCCCTGCGGAGCGCCACAATCCCACCATTAATGCAAATATACATGCACGAGTCAAACACAGCAGCTGCAGGAGAGCCGAGACTTCAGATAACCCTGCCAGAGACATGCATGTGAATCCTGACTGAACAGATGCATGTAAGATTGCAATCAAACGGTTCATGAGTTTGAACAAATCAAAACCAAAGCCTTTTCACAGTCACACTACATTTCACACGCCTTTTCTGGCACAGCGCATGCATTTTTGCTCTGGAGAACAAAATGGCCAGAAAATCTTTTTACATGGATTTTTTTGCCATCAAAAATATGGTTTCCTGTTTTAGTTTTAAAGATTTAGAGCCAAATAAAAATACATGCATGATATGAGAAATAGCTTAAACTAGCTTCGTTTTAAAAACACATTAAAAAAATGCATTATTGTGTTTTTTATGTTTACAGTCAAATGATTAGCATGCACAACAAAAGCACTCTTCGTATCAGTACAAATGCACTGAAAGCTTAATTCCACCACACAAAAAAAGTAGTTGTAACTTTTTCTATCACAATTCTGACCTTTTTTTTTTGCAACTGCAAGTTTCTCACAATTCAGACTTTTCTTCTCAGAATTGTGAGTTTTTCCTTACAATTCTGACTTTTTTCCTGCAATTCTGAGTGTTTTTTTCTATAAAGAGTCTCAATTATCTTTTTTAGTCTGTGGCAGAAACAACCCATGAACATATGTAATATATGTACAATTGTACATATATCATATTTCCACATTATGTAATATATTGTCATATGAAGTAAAAATACAAATTAACCTACTAGAAATTGTGACAATTTCATATAACTTTTAAATATGTTAAACTTGTATCTTCATCTACCCACAGAATGTAGATATGTGATACGTACATACATACATACATACATACATACATATATATATATATGTGTGTATGTATGTATGTATGTATGTACATATATATATATATATATATATATATATATATATATATATATATATATATATATATATATATATATATATATATATATATATATATGTGTATGTATATTAGACACACTGGCATTGGGATCAGTCAGATTTTTAATGTTTGGAACCTGTGATTTCTGAAGGATCATGTGACACTGAAGACTGGAGTATAATGATGCTGAAAATTCAGCTGCGCATCACAGAAATCAATTACACTTTAACATATATTCAAACAGAAAACCATTATTTTAAATTTTAATAATATTTCACAATATTGCTGTCTTTTATGTATTTTTGATTAAATAAATGCAGCCTTGATGAGCATAAGAAACTTCTTTAAAAACAGCTAGAACAGAAAAAGAATACAGCAAGCTAGTGTTAGAGGCCTTTTTTTTAAAGTGCCCCTATTATGGATTTTTGAGAATGAGCCTTCATGCAGTGTGTAACACAGCTCTAAGTGAATGAAAACATCCTGCAAAGTGTTAAATCTGAAAGTGCACCGTGTATAAAGTTTTTGTCTCTCAAAAGAAAGAGTCGATTCTGAATCATTGAAACGAGTCGTTTTTAAAACGAATCCCGAGCCGCTTCATGATGACGTCAACATGAAACATTAGCATATTACCCGCCCACTTGTTGGTTTGAATGAAAATGCAAATTCATTCTTTGTCACTAGGTGCCGCTTTTGGAGCGTTAAAAGTTCACAAACACTGCTTTAAATGAAATCGACCAATCACCGCAGATTAGCGTCACGCAAAGGAGGGGTTTGAACAAATGAATCGTTCAGCGACTCGTTTGGGAGTCGTTTAGCAAATAAGGTAAAAATAAATGCATATTATAAGAAAATGAAAGTGTTTTTTGACCTTGCACGCATGTCAACCTGTTGTTGGGGACTCCTTAAAACCAAAATATGAACCTTTCATAACCCATAATATGCGCACTTTAATCGTATAATAAATAAAAAGAAAACAAATAGATAGAATACAAAAAGAACAGAGAAGCTAGTGTTAGTTAGTTTAAAGGAAACAAGCAGTTAGTAAATGACTAGAGTGCTATGTGCTCTGTGTTATACAGTACTTTGTGAAGCTGTGAGTGACTCTCGTCTCGCACCTGGTGCGTAGTTCAGCACTCGGAGCTCCGGTTCTTCCTCCGCCAGCACGCGGAACATCATGTCCCGGGCCGCTTTCCCGCCGCAGTACAGAACCCAGGACGGGAAGGGCCGGAGCGCACACAGCGAGCTGATGTTGACGACGACGCGCGTCAGGCCGGAGCGCCGCGGGATCGCGCGCAGAACTCCCGCCGTCAGACAGAGCGCGGAGCTCACGTTCAGAGACAGGTACGAGTTCACCTCATCCACATCCGTGAAATCAGCACAGAACCGCGACACATCGCCCAGAGAAGCTGCGTTCAGAGCACACACTAACATCACATCACATCACAGCAGGAGAAAGTTTTACTAAGCCATCCGAGACATTTTATCTTCACAGTAAAGAAGATCTGTATCTGAAACCGTGATCCTTGGTGATTCATAAAATGCAAGTCAATGGGTACCGTCACTTTGAGAGCCAAAAAAAAAAAAAGCATATCAGACAGCACAAAATTAATCCCCGGTGGCTCCTGAGGATACTTTGAGGTCTTATGAAGCGAAACGATCAGTCTGTGCAAGAAACTGAACAGTATTTACAGCATTATCACCTGTAATCCAGAGCCTCAGCTCAGGCAAACGGTCCTGATGTCTGGTTCACGTACGAATCATTCTTTTGAATCAGATTTTTGAATCAGACTGAAGCGTCTGAAACAGTTCGCGGCTCGAGCAGCAAAGATCTACAAGTTACTCAATCAAAACTCACTTTCAGACGCCTGACAGTCACTCCGACTGGAAATGAGTCAAAACAGCAGCGTATCTGATCCTGTGATGAATGAACTGATTCAGTTCCTCCAGCAGTCACTGAACTGAGGAATCAGCTCGACTCGGACCGAAGACCTGCTGATATGAGAATGCATGGACTGAAAACTTGAATGAAGCAGCCAAATTAAAGTTTTTATGTTTTCTCATTGTTTATGTAAAAAGGTGAGCTGATAAAGACTAGTTTATTAACATGTAAAACATCCATGTTATACATATGCACGGTTACATTAACAATCTGGTGAATTGGTTATTTGAATCAGTTAATTGAAACAAATTGTCCAAAAGAACCAGTTCGGGGAAAAGAATCAGATTTCCTTGTTTACTAAGATTACAGGTAGTAATGCTGTAATAATGTTCAGTTTCGATCGTACCACTTCATAAGATCTCAATATATCGTCAGAAGCCACAGGGATTCATTATTTGCTGCCTGATTTGCTTTTTCTGTATTATAAAAGTGACGGTACCCATTCACTTGCATTATATGAATCACCAAGGAGCACGGTTTCAGCTAAAAATCTTCTTTACTGCTCTACTGAAGAGAAAACTCATCAACATCTGGGATGGCCTGAGGATGAGCAAACTAACAGCAGAGCTGGACAGCAGTGAAGTATTTTTAGATAAAAAACACAACTTTTATTTATGAAATGTAGTGCAGTAAAAAGTACAATATTTTGCTTTCGAATGTTGTGAAGTAAAAGTTTTCTAAAGAAAAACACTCTCATTGAAAAATGTACTTTTAAAGCAGAGTAAAAATACTTCACTACTGTCCGCCTCTCATTAACAGCAAATGTTTATTTTGGGATGAACTGTCCCTTTAGCATGTTTTCTTCACATGCACATCGTATATAAATACATGTGCAGCTGTAATATCAAACTTATAAGTGACCCTGGAGCACAAAACCAGTCATAAGGGTCAATTTTTCAAAATTGCAATTTATACATCATTTGAAAGCTGAATAAATCAGTTGTTAGGATAGGACAATATTTGGCCGAGATATAACTATTTGAAAATCTGGAATCTGAGGGTGCAAAAAATCAAAATATTTAACAAAATCGCCTTTAAATTTGTCCAAATGAAGTTCTTATAACGCATATTAATCAAAAATGAAGTTTTGATATATTTACGGTAGGAAATTTACAAAATATCTTCATGGAACATGATCTTTACTTAATATCTTACTGATTTTTGGCATAAAAGAAAAATGGATAATTTTGACCCATACAATGTATTTTTGGCTATTTTTACAAATATACCTGTGCTTTTCCAGCGTCACATATTTTATGAAGCAATACCAACTTGCTAAAATAACAAAATGTGTTTTGAACCTTTATATTAAACTGAAAAGAATCAAAAAGCACAGGAGGTGATGATGAGAAAGACACATGGTAATTCAAAACTGCTTTTTAACAATCTGAAATATATACAGATTCATACAAATACCATGTTAATGTAACAACATAAACTGTAACATTAAACACTAATGAACACACAGTAACTGAAAAAAACACACAGAATAGAATACACAATTTCATTTCAAGTTATTTTAATGAAAACCATTAAACGTGAGCTGTCACACAGGGGATTCTGGGAATGAAAGTTATGTCGTGTTTTTTAACTGTAAATTATATATCATTTTTTTACGTCCAAAAACTGTAAAATTACATGCAATGTGATTTTTCAACATCCAGTATTGGGAAGTTACCATGCAATGATGAGCAGGTTTTTATTGTAGCACTGGGCCACATTTGTGCGTTCAAGGGAACGAGTCTGTGAGAACGCGAAAGTCTCACCTGCGTTATTGAAGAGCAGCAGATGCTCGATGTCCGGGTCGCTGTGTGTGATCGCGGCGATGACGCTCTCCACGCCCGCCTGGCAGCTCAGATCAGCGGCGGCGCAGCGGAGCGTCAGCGCGGGGTGAGCGCGGCTCAGGTGCGCCTTCAGCTGCTGCAGCAGATCATCAGATCGCGCCGCGAGGATCAGCGCGGAGCCCGCCGCCAGACGCGGCGCGATGGACAGAGCCAGAGCCCGGCCGAAGCCCTTCGACGCTCCGGTGATGATGACCAGCGCTTTACCGAAACCCGACGCGGCGCTCATCATCTCTCCCAGACACGCGACGCAACGCGACGCGACGCCACGGCCCCTAGAAAACAGGCCAGGACAAGACACGCCCACTTCAGATGACAAGCCATCAGCGTCATGCGTTATGTATCTACGATGTTGTGTATGTATGTATTCACTTATTTAACCCTAAAAAGGGCAGGACCATAAAGAGAAATCAGAAAATTAATTCATTGCTATTTTCCATCTTCTTAGGACACAGATAACACAGTTTAGTGATGGGCGCTTTCTTCGTGAAGCTTCGAATCTTTTGTGAATCATTTGTTTCGAATCAGTGGTTCAGTCACGTGATTTCAGGAAACGAGGCTTCGTTACGTCAGAACTGTTTCGAAACGTTTCGTTTTTTTTAATGAAGAAAATCCTAAGCTTTTATCTGCTGAATATGTTGTTCATTTTCTTATATTGAATGCAAAATTCTTCTTTCATAAACAAAAATGGCTTAAATCACCTTTATCTTTCCCTCTTTTTCTTGTTTCATCTCTTAGACTTACAAATAACAAAAAGAGTGCCACATTTTTGATGTATTATGACAACTACTTTGTAGGTGTAAAAGGGTGTAATTTTATTTTTGTATTTGTGTGTATAGATAATACCATAATTTGATGCACGCAAATCCAGATTATTTATTTTTTGTTCTCATTTTTATGGTTGCTCTTTGTTAGAATATGTTCATGTTTCGCTCCCTGTTTATGTATGTTTATACAAGTTTTGCAATAAAAAAAAAATAAAAAAATCTCAATGGTTCGCCGCTGATCTCTAGGAGATCTCTATCTTTAACAAGACATTTGTGTAATTAAAAGGAATGAGAAGTAGTTAATAGTCTCTTACTGGCCTCTAAATACAAGCTGTCCGTAACACAAACAAAGCAAGCCCTGCGAATTAATATAAAATATTTTAAAAACCACATATTATACAGACACTTCATATTTAATGGTATTTTAATTTTTTTATTGCATTTAATGTATTATGCTTTCAATAAAACATTTGCAGTGGGCTTTTAAAAGCTGTTTTTATGCGAGTTTTTGTTGCATTTACTTTTTACACACCAGCAGAGCGCTTCGAAACAGTGAGTCATTGATTCAATTGATTCGAAGCTTCGAAAAGGTTCGTTTCTCCCATCACTACTACAATTTCATGATTTAAAAAAAAAAAAAAAAATTTGTTTGTTTGTTTTTGATTTTAATGTTTGTATCCCCCAGGATACGTCACCCCATTGTGGGTGTAAATTAACTTAAAAAAAATGCTTATTTGTGTTACAACATTTTAACCAATTTAAAAAACAACAACAAAAAAAAACATTTATTCTCTCATAACTTAAACATTCTTTGTGAAATTCTGTTTAACAATAAGTATAATGCCTATTTATGAAAATCATATTTAATACGCACATTTCTAGGGCCTATAAATGATCAATATGACCAAAATTTTGCTGAAAAACTTGGACACGATGTACTTCATGCTTTCTGTCCTCTGATCGATAGTTTAATAAAATCAATGCTTCCATCTAGCGGACACTCAACTCATTACAAAATAAAAGCTCACGGGTTTTACACCACCAATTTAAAAATTACTTAATAACGTTGAGTTATTTTACTAATTATTCAGCATCAAATGCCGTTGAATTAATGATTTTAAACAACTACAGCTGCGCTTTTATTATGAAATCGGGTGGCGCGCCTCCGTTTCGCGCGCTCCCGGTGAGAAGCATGGCGGCGGAGATGAGGCTCCCGGCGCTGCACAAACACATTTCACCGTCATTATCTCGGTCTAACCGGGATGACAAACACCTGGTGGTTCCCGGAGATATCATCACATCTGACACGGGCTTCATGAGGTACAAACGCGTCCTTATCTGAGCGAATACAGCGCTTTATCCTAATCAACATGTGCGCGTCTGAGTCACGTGTGAATGTGTGTGAACATCCGGGGATTTTAACAGACCTGAGCGACAACTTCAAGAGTTATAAAATAATTGACTGAGTCCATCTGGAGAGTTCTGTTCACTAAGGAGTGTAAAGTAATTTGTGGAAATTAATTATGGAATCGAGACAGCAGAGTTTAGGAAAGTGTGCATTTCCAGACTTTGTGTTAAATTAGACACGAGGCCTTGATATTAGAGGAATACCAAACCTGGAGCAAGTAGATCTCTATTAATTCATCTGCATCCGTGCTCTATTTTTATTCATAGTGAGATGGCAGTGATGCACAAAGGAAATAGGTTTATAAAGCTAGAAATTTTAATGCGTAAGCATGCTAAAAATAAATAAATAAATAAAAAATTCCATGTGCATGTGAATACCCTAGTGAAAAATACATATGCTAAAGTGTATTTGAAATACATTTATTTCATGCTAAGTGTACTACAAATACATCTATACATCTATCTACACTACCAGTCAAAAGTTTTTGAACCGTAAGAGTTTTAAAAGAAGTGTGTGTGCATACATGTAGTTGTTTTTGGTGTTTGGCTTAGTTTTAATGTTAGAATCATTATTACACTCTTATACCTTTTGTTCTCTTAATATTTTGAATTGATTGTAGCTTTTTGTTTTCATTTAAATGTTAAGTTTAGAAATTTTGTCTCATGCATTTCTCATTTTTATTTAATGAATTTTTTTAATGTGTATATATATATATATATATATATATATATATATATATATATATATATATATATATATATATATATATATATATATATATATATATATATATATATATAAGTTTTAGCTTTTAGTTTTGGATCAGTTTTAGTTTTAAAACGACAATTGATTGTTTCTGTTGTCCTCATTTGTAAGTTGCTTTGGATAAAAGCGTCTGCTAAATGACTAAAAGTAAAGTAAAAGAAGTCTCTTAAAATAGCTGTTTTCTATTTGAATATATTTTAAAATGTAATTTATTTCTGTGACGCAGTGCTGTATTTTCAGCATCATTACTCCAGTCTTCAGTGTCACATGATCCTTCAGAAATCATTCTAATATGCTGATTTGCTGCTCAAGAAACATTTATTATTATTATTATTATTATTATTATTATTATTATTATTATGTTGAAAACAGCGGAGTAGAATTTTTTTCAGGTTTCTTTGATGAATAGAAAGTTCAGAAGACAGCATTTATCTGAAATATAAATCTTTTGTGACATTATAAATGTCTTTTTCATCATTTTTGACCAATTTAAAGCATCCTTGCTAAATAAGTATTAATTTCTATAATTTCTTTCTGACTCCAAGCTTTTGAATGGTATAGTGTATAATGTTACAAAAGCTTTTTATTTCAGATAAATTCTGATCTTTGCATCTTTCTATTCATTAAAGAATCCTGAAAAATGTATTCAACTGTTTTAAATATTGATGATGGTAATGATGATAATAATAATAATAATAATAATAATAATAATAATAATAATCAGAAATGTTTCTTGAGCAGCAAATCAGCATATTAGAATGATTTATGAAGGATCATGTGACACTGAAGACTGGAGTAACGATGATGAAAATTCAGCTGCACATCACAGAAATAAATTACAGTTTAATATATATTCACATAGAAAGCAGTTATTTTAAATAGTAAAAATATTTCACATTATTACTGCTTTCGCTGTACTTTGGATCAAATAAATGCAGGTTTGATGAGCAGAAGAGACTTCTTTAAAAAAACATTAAAGTCTTACTGTTCAAAAACTTTTGACTGGTAGTGTACTTAATAAAAATACCCTGCAATTGTAGTTTTTGTATACTAAACTAGTATACTTAATAGATTTAAATCATACTTAGTATGAAATAAATGTATTTGAAATATATTACTTATTTACTAGGGTAGTTTCTCAAGGGCACAAAAAAAAGTTTCTTGTATGCTTGCAAAAGTCTATATTTTTTAAAATAATTTTTTTTTATTTAGGGTCTCTGTATGTTGGCACTTTTGAGAAAATCAATGACAAAATGTTAAGTATGGTCTGAAAATCTCCTGAGCGTTTTGGAAATATGAGTCTGGAAAAGTCTGTAATTTTGAAGTGGTAAATGTGCTCTGGTGTAAGAGAGAGTGTGTGTGTGACGGTCCTCCTCTTCCTCAGGGGTCATGGCACATACATGGATGAAGACAGACTCACAGCGTCAGTGGCTGGAGAAGTGGAGCGGGTCAACAAGCTCATCTGTGTCAAACCCCTGAAGACCAGGTGCACACTTTAACTGCACCACACTCACTGCACACTCAGTACGGCTGGCAAAGAAATTCAATGAATTTAAAATAAAATGCAAAAACGTTGCATTTGAATGTTAGGTGTGTGTCAGGCAGCTTTATCAGTGCTTTGTATTAAACTATACATACATACATGATGCTGTTATGTTTCTAATTGTTTAAGCAAATTAATTAATTATATATGGTTTAAAAACATTAAACATTATGCAGTTTTTTTCACAGATAGTAGTGTTATTTTATTGCTTTGAATAAACATGCATTAGTAATATTTTCCTCTTGTGGCCTCAGGAGAGAAGACAAACACCCCCCCCCCCCCCAACTGAAATTATGTCTTTTACATTTGAATATTGATAATATTAAAGTACAAAATTGGAGTGTAGTTTTTCATCTGTTTTGACAGCACTAGTACTCATGCTCTGTCTGCCGCAGGTATAACGGCGAGGTCGGGGATGTGGTCGTCGGCAGAATCACAGAGGTTTGTTGAGTTGGGTGATTTCTGACGGATCTGGCGCCCGAGCTGTAGGGCTCCATGAAATCCCTTTTGTTTTTTCACAACTTCTGTTTTTTTCCATTTTAATTTTTTTAAACTCCTTTTTAATGGTTAAATTGAATTTTATTCAATTTAAAAGCATGTCTACCTAATTAAAATCATGAAACTTGCATAATTTATTTAAAAGTTTAACAAAAAATATGTTTAGGGCCCTATTTTATTTTTTTTCACCATATGTTTTATTGATAAAAAATTCAGTTTTAGCATGTCTAATTATTTGAATGCATAAAACAACTTAATTTATTCAAATTCATTCTTACAATAGTCTTATAAAATGTTTTTCTTTTCCTCAGAAGTTCTGTTGTGTATTTAAATTTGACTGAATATCAAATGAAGACATAAAACAATTTAATTTATTTATTTTTACTTATTGAAAATTATACAAACTTCATTTTTTTTTTTTTTTTTGCAAAAGTGAAAATTAAAACATACTAGAAATGTGTGATTATTCCTTAAAAATAAAATTTTAATCATTTTATTAGTAGTTGGGTAATAACTGATTACATGTAATCTGGATTTTTTTTCTTCTTGGGAAGTGATTTATTTTAATTTAACATTATGATTTAATTTAATTATTAACTTTTCATTAAACTCATAAACCCCAGCAGTTCCTTCACAAACCCAGTTTGGGAAACCCTAATGCAGTATAATATTTAATGCACTTCATGTTATTGATAACAACAAATAGAATATATTTTCTTACTCTTTGCATTTTGTATATGAATGTGGCAGAAGATTATCCTGTTTAAATCAATGTGAGGTCAAAAGTAGTCTGATTATATGAGCTCAGACGTGTAATGTAATGGATTGTGTTACTAGCTGTGGTTGTTGTGATGTGATGTGGAGTCAGAGTGTGTAAGTGCTGCAGCAGCCGTGTGTGTGTGTGTGTGACGCTCGTCTCTGATGCTCCAGGTGCAGCAGAAGCGATGGAAAGTGGAGACGAACTCGCGTCTGGATTCAGTTCTGCTGCTGTCGTCAGTCAATCTGCCCGGAGGAGAGCTGGTGAGGAGCCAGAACATCATCATTATTCACACAGTGATGCTCTGACCATGCACAATTATTCTAGTGTTTACTCGCTTATTTCTGAAACTGGTTTCTGCGGCTGCTGTCTGAGATGAAGTGCTCATATAACCAATATTTCACTGTTCATACACTACCAGTCAAAAGCGTTTTTTTTTAAAGAAGTCTCTTCTGCTCCCCAACCCTGCATTTATTTGATCTGAAGTACAGCAAAAGCAGTAAAATTTAAATATTTTTACCATTTAAAATAGCTGTTTTCTATTTGAATGTATTTTAAAATGTAATTTATTCCTGTGATTTCAAAGCTGAATTTTCAGCATCATTACTCCAGTCACATGATCCTTCAGAAATCATTATAATATGATGATTTGCTGCTCAAAAAACATTTATTATTATTATTATTATTATTATTATTATGTTGAAAAAGGCTGAGTAGAATTTTTTTGTTTTCAGGTTTCTTTGATGAATAGAAAGTTCAGAAGAACAGCATTTATCTGAAATAGAAATCTTTTGTAACATTATAAATGTCTTGATCATCACTTTTGATTAATTTAAAGCATCTTTGCTAAATAAAAGTATTAATTTCTGTAATTTCTTTCTGACTCCAAGCTTTTGAATGGTATAGTGTATAATCTTACAAAAACTTTTTATTTCAGATTAATGCTGATCTTTGGATCTTTCTATTCATCAAAGAATCCTTAATGTACTCAACTGTTTTAAATCTTGACGATGGTAATAATAATCAGAAATGTTTCTTGAGCAGCAAATCAGCATATTAGAATGATTTCTGAAGATCATGTGACACTGAAGACTGGAGTAATGATGCTGAAAATTCAGCTTTGATCACAGAAATAAATTACATTTTAACGTATTCAAATAGAAAGCAGTTATTTTAAATATAGTCAAGTCAAAATATTTCACAATATTACTGCTTTTGCTGTATTTTGGATCAAATAAATGCAGGGTTGGTGTGCAGAAGAGACTTCTTTAAAAAACATTAAATCGTAGCTCTTGACTGTTGTTTGTGTCTCAGAGACGGCGGTCAGCGCAGGACGAGCTGGCCATGAGAGACTATCTTCAGGAAGGAGATCTCATCAGCGTATCCTCATCAGTCCTCACATCAGCCTTTACTTCATTAACTCATGATCCTGCTCTGATAGCCAGGTATATCACAAATATAACTCTAAACTAGAACACTAAAATACTGCAAAGCACTTCATTAGTTGAAATAAAGATGTCATTAAATAGAATTATTAGATTAATTTTTTAAACTTTAAAACCTAAATGAAAATTAGAAATGTTGGCTTGGCAAGTACCTGAAAAAGATAAAAATGACTAAAACTGAAAGAAAATGCTATATAGAATTTTTTGAAAACAAACTAAGAAAGATAAAAGTGCATAACAAAGTTACTTAAACTGAAACAAGGCTAAAAATAATTATTAAAACACAAAAAACTAATAAAAATGACAAAAGCACAGCAAAATTACTAATACGGAAGTAATGCTGAATAGATATAAAAAAGAAAACTAAAAAATGACAAAAGCACATTATAAAAATACTACATCTGAAATAAATCTAACTGGAAATATAAAAAAACCTAATAAAAATGACAAAAGTACAACAAAATTACTGAAGCTGAAATAAAAATAATGCCCAATACAAATAAAAAACAAAATCTAATAAAAATGAGGAAAATCATATAATAAAATTAAACTGGAATTAAAATGAAAACTTGAAAAAAATGGAAAAAAAAAAACAAACGAGAATCTAATTCAAAATAATTGTAAATACTGTAATGTTATATACATAATCTTAAAATAACACTGATTCCAAAGTCAGAGATATTTAATAGGATGTTTTTAAGGCAGAAATACATTTTTTAACGACTAACCAAAAGTCAGTTCTGTGCGTTTGAAATCATTGAATGTTTGTGGAAGTAGAGTAGATTGTAACTGTTTTTAAAGAGCTGGAGTGTATCAGTGTCACTTAGATCAGTCAGGAGATGATGATGATGATGATTTGTGTTCCTTGACTCCTCTGGAAGGCAGAGGTTCAGTCGGTCTTCTCAGACGGCGCTCTCTCTCTGCACACACGCAGCTTGAAGTACGGCAAGGTGAGAGCGGCGCGTGCACGCATTAAAGCCCAGAGCGCTTGCGGTGGAGTGTGAATGATCTGTGTTTGTGTCAGCTGGGGCAGGGTGTGCTGCTGCTGCTGTCGCCGTCTCTCGTCAAGAGACAGAAGACTCACTTCCACAATCTGCCGTGTGGCGCCTCCATCATTCTGGGAAACAACGGCTTCGTCTGGCTTTATCCCACACCGGCTCAGCTAGACGAGGAGGCCGGAGGGTTTTACACCAGCATGGAGGTCAGGCTTCTGCTAATAACACAGACACACAGTGCAGACATTCAGCAGCTGAAAACTGAAAGCATGTTAAAAGTGTTGTAATTGTGTTGTGTGTGTGGTTGGCTCAGCCCGTGTCTCTGTCCGATCGGGAGGTGATCTCCAGACTCAGGAACTGTTTGTTGGCTCTCGCGGCTCATAAGGTTTTGCTGTACGACACGAGCGTGCTGTACTCCTACGAAGCGTCTCTTGCGCACCAGGTATTGTTGCTCAGGATCTCTCATCACATGATTGAGCTCTGCATGCATGTTCGTCAAGCGCTGCATCTCGCTTTGTTTGCTTGCAGATTAAAGATATCCTGAAGCCAGAGATCATGGAGGAGATCGTTCTGGAAACACGGCAGCGTCTAGTTGAGCTTGAAGGATAAACTGCTGAACTACTTCATACAAACCCTATAGTTAATATTTTGGAATAAATGAATTTGTCAGAAAACAAGTGTCTTTTAACAGAAACGCATCATGCAACGAAACTCAAGAGTCAAAGGAAGAAGAGCTCAAACTAAGCGTGGTGGAGCCAACACTGAGGTCGTGTGTTTGACTCCCAGGGAAAGCAAGAACTGATCAAATATAAATGTGTGCCATGAATGCAATGTAGATGTAAAAGTGTAAATGTGCGTTTAAGAAATAGTTCACTCAAAAATGAGAATTAGCTGAAAATGTGCACACCCTACTTAGGATGAGTTTGTTTCTTCATCAGATTTGTAGAAATGTCATTGCATCAGTGTCTCAGCAACGGATGCTCTGCAGTGAATGGGTGCCGTCAGAATGAGTCCAAACAGCTGATAAAAACATCACTATAATCCACTTCAGTCCATTAGTTAACATCTTGAGCTGAAACAAATTCAGCATTAAGACATTTTTAACTAAAATACCATAGAGTTTATATTCCATAATAACTCTTCCTCCAGTGAAAAAGTGGTCTGAATCAGGAGAGAAATCTGCACAGATCAAGCAGCGTTTACAAGACAAAACAGCTCTAAACAAATATGTGGCTGGATTTTGATGTGAGAGACAACAGCAGATGCACTTTTTTTACTGGAGGAAGTGTTATGGATTATGGACTCAATGGTATTTTAGTTAAAAACGTATTGATGAATTTGTTGTAGCTTGTTGTTTTAACTGATGCACTGGAGTGGTGTGGATTATTGTGATGTTTTTATCAGCTGTTTGGACTCTCATTCTGATGGCACCCATTCACTGCAGAGCAAGTGATGCAATGCTACATTTCTCCAAATCTGATGAAGAAACAAACTCATCCTAATCCTGGATGATCTGAGAATGAGCACATTTTCAGCTAATTCTCATTTTTGGGTGAACTATTCCTTTAACACAGATTTGGTCTTATATCACTTCCTATCATTGTTATAAACTGTTATGAAAGGCTGTGTATGTACAGGTGCATCTCAATAAATTTCTGTGGAAAAGTCTCAATAAATGTTGTGGAAAAGTTCATTTATTTCAGTAATTCAACTCAAATTGTGAAACTCGTGAATTAAATTCAATGCACACAGACTGAAGTAGTTTAAGAGCCTTCAAAATGGTCTCTCAGTTTGGTTCACTAGGCTACACAATCATGGGGAAGACTGCTGATCTGACAGTTGTCCAGAAGACAATCATTGACACCCTTCACAAGGAGGGTAAGCCACAAACATTCATTGCCAAAGAAGCTGGCTGTTCACAGAGTGCTGTATCCAAGCATGTTAACAGAAAGTTGAGTGGAAGGAAAAAGTGTGGAAGAAAAAGATGCACAACCAACCGAGAGAACCGCAGCCTTATGAGGATTGTCAAGCAAAATCCATTCAAGAATTTGGGTGAACTTCACAAGGAATGGACTGAGGCTGGGGTCAAGGCATCAAGAGCCACCACACACAGACGTGTCAAGGAATTTGGCTACAGTTGTCGTATTCCTCTTGTTAAGCCACTCCTGAACCACAGACAACGTCAGAGGCGTCTTACCTGGGCTAAGGAGAAGAAGAACTGGACTGTTGCCCAGTGGTCCAAAGTCCTCTTTTCAGATGAGAGCAAGTTTTGTATTTCATTTGGAAACCAAGGTCCTAGAGTCTGGAGGAAGGGTGGAGAAGCTCATAGCCCAAGTTGCTTGAAGTCCAGTGTTAAGTTTCCACAGTCTGTGATGATTTGGGGTGCAATGTCATCTGCTGGTGTTGGTCCATTGTGTTTTTTGAAAACCAAAGTCACTGCACCCGTTTACCAAGAAATTTTGGAGCACTTCATGCTTCCTTCTGCTGACCAGCTTTTTAAAGATGCTGATTTCATTTTCCAGCAGGATTTGGCACCTGCCCACACTGCCAAAAGCACCAAAAGTTGGTTAAATGACCATGGTGTTGGTGTGCTTGACTGGCCAGCAAACTCACCAGACCTGAACCCCATAGAGAATCTATGTGGTATTGTCAAGAGGAAAATGAGAAACAAGAGACCAAAAAATGCAGATGAGCTGAAGGCCACTGTCAAAGAAACCTGGGCTTCCATACCACCTCAGCAGTGCCACAAACTGATCACCTCCATGCCACGCCGAATTGAGGCAGTAATTAAAGCAAAAGGAGCCCCTACCAAGTATTGAGTACATATACAATAAATGAACATACTTTCCAGAAGGCCAACAATTCACTAAAAATGTTTTTTTTTTTTTTATTGGTCTTATGAAGTATTCTAATTTGTTGAGATAGTGAATTGGTGGGTTTTTGTTAAATGTGAGCCAAAATCATCACAATTAAAAGAACCAAAGACAAACTACTTCAGTCTGTGTGCATTGAATTTATTTAATACATGAGTTTCACAATTTGAGTTGAATTACTGAAATAAATGAACTTTTCCACGACATTCTAATTTATTGAGATGCACCTGTGTATACAGTTGGATAAGTGATGAATTAGTTTCAAGCTCGTCGGTGTCTCTGTGGTGTGTTCGTGTGCTGCAGCATCAGAGGGCTCCATAAACAGCAGCGGAAGAATTACCGTCTCATGCGCTTTAAAAAGTTACTTTGTTATTTCGCTTTTAGTCGCTTACACACACTTTAAAACAGCAAAACCGAATTCATTAGATTGGACGAGAACAATAGTCAAATACAGTTAACAATGATCAGAAATTTGATGTTGGTGAGCTTTGAGGAGGAAATTAAGTTATTTTATAATTGCTTTTTAAAAATCTACAAATACTGTATATAATAAACATTAGATTGTCTACAAATATTAACACATTTTACATCCTTATTTTTCCAACTAAAAGTTTCAGTTATTGTTGAGAGAACTGAAGTGGTATAAATTAGTTCATTGCATAAAACGATATACAATTAAGTTTGTATCATTCATGTATCAAGAAAAGAGAAATAATTACAAAATAAGTGAAATATAAATAATAAAATAAATGTAATATAAACAAATTGTATAAATAGCAAAAAAAAAAAAATGTTAAGAAAGCTGTAAAATGTGTTAATATCTGTAAAAAAAATAACGTACATAGCAATTACAATTCAAGAGGGAGAAAGAAACATTAAAAAGGTAAATAAATGAGCAGATCACAACAATAAACAATCTTCCCTACAAAACAAATTAATTATTAAATAACGATTATACAAAAACACCAAAAAGTGAGCTATTTTCCTAATAAAATAAATACATTTCCTATATTATGTATACAATGATTAAAATAACAGAATATATCACACAGTTAAATCAATGTCTAAATTGGATTTTGAAGCAAGGAATTTTGAAAACAAGGGGCATTTGAAAAAAGATGATCAATAGACTCAATACTGAAATTACAATTCAAATGAGGATTGCCAAATTTTGATGTAATCTCATTATTGGGGTATATATTATGCAAAGTGATTAAATGTAATTCTTTTACTTTGCTGGGGACACAAAAGTTATAAGTTTAGAGCCATGCTTTTTTCCCAATGAATCTTATCTAATAAAGAATTCCCAAAAAAATTCCCCTCGGAGTAATTCTTTTCCTTGACTGAAACACATTTTTTATAATTTTATTATTACGTAAATACACTTGTCTTCAACCAAAACAAATTTGCTCTCTTTGAAACTGAAGCAATTTTTTATTTTTTAAATTGAAACAAGCGATTTTTCTTTTTTTTTTTATTGAAACTGAAGCGATTTTTCTTATTTATTTTTTATTTATTTATTGAAACTGAAGCGTTTTTTCTTATTTATTTTAGTATTTTTTAATTGAAACTGAAGCGATTTTTCTTATTTATTATTGAAACTGAAGCATTTTTTCTTTTCTTTTTTTATTTATTGAAACAAGTGATTTTTCTTTTCTTTTTCCTTTTTTATTTATTGAAACTGAAGCGATTTTTCTTATTTTATTTAGTACTTTTTAATTGAAACAAGCGATTTTTCTTATTTATTCATTTATTTATTATTGAAACTGAAGCGATTTTTCTTTTCTTTTTTCTTTTTTTATTTATTGAAACTGAAGCGATTTTTCTTATTTATTTATTTATTATTGAAACTGAAGCGATTTTTCTTTTCTTTTTTCTTTTTTTATTTATTGAAACTGAAGCGATTTTTATTTTAGTTTTTATTGAAACAAGCGATTTTTCTTATTTTGTTTAACTTTTTTTATTGAAACGGAAGCGAATTTTCTTATTTTTAATTGAATTTATTTTTTTATTATTATTGAAACTGAAGCAATTTTTTACATTTTTTTTTAGTTTTTATTGCAACTGAAGCGATTTTTCTTATTTTATTTAACTTTTTTTTATTGAAACTGAAGCGAATTTTCTTACTTTTAATTGATTTTTTTTATTATTGAAACTGAAGCGATTTTTATTTTAGTTTTTATTGAAACAAGCGATTTTTCTTATTTTTTAACTTTTTTTATTGAAGCGGAAGCAAATTTTCTTATTTTTAATTTAATTTATTTTTTCATTATTATTGAAACTGAAGCGATTTTTCTTATTTTATTTAACTTTTTTTTAATGAAACTGAAGCGAATTTTCTTATTTTTTATTTTTAGTTTTTTATTGAAACTGAAGCGATTTTTCTTATTTTTAATTTATTTTTTTATTATTATTGAAACTGAAGCGATTTTTTATTTTTAGTTTTTTATTGAAACTGAAGCGATTTTTCTTATTTTTAATTTATTTTTTTATTATTATTGAAACTGAAGCGATTTTTTTATTTTTTATTTTTAGTTTTTTATTGAAACTGAAGCGATTTTTCTTATTTTTAATTGATTTTTTTATTATTATTATTGAAACCGAAGCGATTTTTTTTATTGAAACTGAAGCGATTTTTCTTATTTTATTTAACTTTTTTTTTTATTGAAACTGAAGCGATTTTTCTTATTTTATTTAACTTTTTTTTTTATTGAAACTGAAGCGATTTTTCTTATTTTTAATTTATTTTTTTATTATTATTGAAACTGAAGCGATTTTTTATTTTTTATTGAAACTGAAGCGATTTTTCTTATTTTTAATTGATTTTTTTTATTATTATTGAAACCGAAGCGATTTTTTTTATTGAAACTGAAGCGATTTTTCTTATTTTATTTAACTTTTTTTTTTATTGAAACGGAAGCGAATTTTCTTATTTTTAATTGAATTTTTTTTTTATTGAAACTGAAGCGATTGTTGGCGGAAGAGCGCGGCGTGTGACGTCACGAGCGTAGCTCGCGTGCGCGAATATGGCGGTTCCTGCGACGACGAACGACTCGAAGAAAAGCGCTAAAAGTTCAGAAGTAAAATGAAGACATGACGGGAATCAGCTTTAAAAGTCTGCGGAAGAATCCAGCGGACGTTCGGTGAGGAAAAGAGCCCGACAGGAGAGACGTACAGACGGCGCGGAGAGAGTTTACAGTCGCCTGAGGAGCGAGAGACACGCGGAAGTGACGAGAGACTTCAACAAACTCTAGAGTAACTCTACACATCAAAGTTACTCCAACCGAGAGTTAAATCAGGATAAAACTGCGCGGAATCGCGCTTGAGAGTTTCTGAGGCTCTTCAGACAGCTGTTAGTCACTCCGACTGTTAACGTTAGTTACTTGTGTTTAACGAGCTCAACTTTCATCTAAAGCCGTTTTGTTTTGTTTTGTTGTTGTTTTTTTTTCGAGTAAGAGCGTTATTTACGTCAGTGACGTCGATTATTTACTCGTGTGCGGATGATACAGATGAGTAAACATAACACTACAGATTCTAGCGATCACTACCAAAGATACTCCTCGAGCTTCAGCGTTTGTTTTGTTTCTGCTGAACTGTGAGACTGTTCCAGTGGTTAATAATAATAATAATAATGACTGACTGCAGTTTAATGCGCAGCGGGATCTGTGAACTCATTAATGACGTGATCTCTGATGGAGCTCGGGTCAGCGTGACGTCACTATGATTGACAGCTCAGCAGAGTGTGTGTTTGTGTGTTTGGTGTGTGTTTGCGCTGGAGGCTTCAGTGAAGGTGATTGGGTCCTCGTGCGTTGGTTCTGATTCTGAAGATGGATGCATCGCTGTCCTCATTGAAAACACACACCGCTCTTTGACTCCTCTGCTTTCAAAGCTGTGATCTGCTGTGAAGTCAGGCGTCCAGCAGTCGATGCATGACCCGCACAGAAGAGCAGACCGGACCGTCCTCGTCTCGCCGTGGTCAGTAACGTCCCGTGATCTCTTATGGGGCAGCAGCCTGGGAAGTTAGTCGGGGACCAGAGGAGACCGAGTCTGCCGGCGCTGCCCTTCATCAAGGGAGCGGGGAAGAGAGAGACGTCCAGGCAGGGAGCGCAGCACTGCAATGTGTTCACCGTCCACGGTGAGTCCAGATCTAGTGACCTCTGCCGTTCACCTCCTTTATACACATGCATGTGACCGCGGGTCATTCAGAAAGCTCACTGGTCCACAGGCGACGCGAGGACTGACCGGACCGGGCAGCGATTGATAAACCAGCTGATATCAGCCAGGGCTGCGTTTCCCAAAAGCAGAGTAAGCCTAGGTTGACCGCAGCTCCATTGGTTTTAATGGGTTAAGCTTAAGATGCTTTTGAGAAACGCAGCACAGTTTGAGATCTGTGAAACACTCAGATACACTACCATTTAAAAGTTTGGAATTGGTATGATTTTTTTATTTATTGTTTTACATTTTGATCAATTTGAGGCATCCTTGCATAAATAAATGTAAGGCTGCACAATATTGGAAAAAATTGACATTGCAATATTTTTTTTTCTGTGATTTATATATTGAGTTATGAAAAATATAAAAATGTTTGAGAAAGAGATTCTTGAATAGTTAGGGTTATTAGGAATTGCTAAATCATTTTAGAGCGAGTTGGGTATTTTTGATGGGAAGTTCATTGGCATAAAAAATTAATTGTTTATTTTAATCAAGCCTAAAATAAATTTTTTCCTTTTTTTTTTTTTAAATTCTTGGGGTTCTTGAAATCCTTATAGGGCTGAACAATTTGTGAAAAACTTGATAAATTAGGGCCATTAACCATTTCAAATTAAACAAACAAACAAAAAACACTTTCTACATTCCCACTGTTTCTGACCAATTTAATATCACTATGTAGTAATAATTTTTATTTTGATGTAATATTTAATATTATCTACTTTTATAAATAAAAATATTAAAATTATGCTAATTGCACTGTAATTTTTTTTTAAATTGAGTAATAAAAATAGTTGTGTATATATATATTAGTGCTGTCAAATTATTAATCACGATTAATCACATCCAAAATAAAAGTATTTGTTTACATATGCATGTGTACTGTGTATATTTATTACGTATATATAAATACACACACATGCATGTATATATTTAAGAAAATTGTTTATATAATAAAAACATTTATATATAAATTAAATTATGTGAATATAAATATATACATGTAAATATTTTCTAAATATACTGCATGTGTGTGTGTGTATTTATATATACATAATAAATATACACAGTACACACACATGTAAACAAAAACTTTTATTTTGGATGTGATTAATAACGATTAATCGGTTGACAGCAGTTTTTATATATATATATATATATATATATATATATATATATATATATATATGTGTATATATATATGTGTATATATATGTGTGTGTATATATATATATATATATATATATATATATATATATATAAATATATATATAAATATATAAAATTCATTTACACGCGTGCAGCTCATGATATCAGCGTCTCTGAACGGATCGATTCACAGTAAAAGAGCACTGAAACACTGTGTAGAAATGCAGTGCATCACTCAGAAACCAGTGCAGCATACATTTATTCAGTGAAGTCACAGTCTGCGGTATCAGTTTTATTTTTATTTTTTTATTTTATTCCACAAAATTGTGCAACCCCAAAGTATTAAGATCTTTCATAAATGTCTTTTGAATGGCGGTGTATGAGTGCATGAGTGTGATATCGGTCACCCTGCTCTCCAGTTTTTGGTATTGACCTTTGAACCGTTCATATGGGTCAAACGCCACCTGAAGGCTCTCAGATAGTGGTTTAGTGGTTAAGGCTTTAGCTAGAAGCCTGTTAGGCTGGTGACACACAGACACCTTCATTAGTCGCTGTGGAGAATCATCTGCTGAATGAGTCCTTACACACACACATGAAGCTGTGGCAGTGCTGCAGTGTTTTCTGCTGTAATTCACGCTGAACGCGTTCAGACCTGTCGCACGCTTCTCTCTGTGCTGCTGATGATGGCCTCGTGTTATATGAGCGAGCGCTCATGTTCTTCGGCCTCCTTTACTCTGTCAGTTACATGTGACCCAATTCTGATTTTTTGCTCATATGTAGGGGTGTGCGATATTGACAAAAAATAATATCTCGATATTTTCTGGGATTTTATCGATAACGATAATTAGACGATATTTTGCTGAGTGTGTTATTGTGCTGGTACCTTAAGGACTCCCGTGGACAGCTGATTCCTAAAGTTTTTGATATTCTTCATATTCTGTGTGCTGGTCAGTTCACACTGATAGAAATTAATCTTTTCCAATAAGTTTAAACTGATTTTTACATTTTATGGGGATTTTTACCTTTATAAAGCCATTTTTTCCTGAAGGTGTCCATTATTTTTTGAGTCAAATTCTTACATTTAATCAGTGAATTAGAATAATAAGACATTTGGGCTGTTACCAAACAAATGAAATCAAGCTGCATTCAGATGTATTTACACACTGTTTAATGCAAGACATGAATGCATTTAACTGCAATTATAAATGCATAAATGTTTTGATATAAATTAAACATAAAACGTTGAATACTGATGTTTGATATGATTTAAAACATGAAAAAATCTAAAAAAAAAAAAAAAGTTGACCTGTGAAATTTAAACCTCCAGCAGGTGGCAGCAAGTCACTGTTAATAAGTGAGTCTTTGCGGTTGAAACGAATCATTTTAACGGTGGATTCATTCAGGAACGAAACACCATCATGTTGCTCAGAGACGCAAAACAGTGCTGTGGCTGTGTTTGGATTGATTTTTTGTTGGTGAAATAGAGCAAAAACAGGCAATATGGTGTCTAAAACGTAAGTCTCTTAATTAACTTATTTATTTAACTGTTGTAAAAAATCAGTATCGCATTTGTAATCATAATAATTTTTGGAGAAAAACGGCACTCTTCGTGTGAAATTGATTAACTATGAAGTGGCATAAATATATACATTTTCTGCCCCCATGTCTTGAATTTGTGATCATTCTAAATGCATTTAATAGACTGAATGATGCAGTGAAAGAACACACTCTAAATGCGCACATGCGTACATTCTGTAGGGGTGTTTTGAATGGTTTTTGCAAAATACTCAATGTCAAATCGCACATCGTTAAAACAACAATTACGGTATTATCGCAGACGATATATATCGCACACCCCTACTCATATGTGTGACACAGATCGGATGTGTTCTATGACCGTGTAAACAGGAAAAAAACATGCATATTTCAAATCAGTTTCAGGCCTCATTCATATGTGGAAATAAATCAGGTACGTATCAGATATGTGCCAGTGCAACTGTCATGTAAACAGGCAGATCGGATTTTCTGAGGCATTGCAGTCTTTACTTCATTAAAACTGCGACAGTTTGCGGTTTAATGATGTGATATTATTCTCAGGAGGAAGCACGTTGCCATGTCCTCTGTTTTCATGCAGAATTGGGCTACTTTAAAACTGCTGTCGTGGGTTGTTTTTCATGTTTGCGGGTTGAAGCGACCCCAATAACCTGATATTTAGCCTCTGGAATGAGAATTATACCGGGGAACCCTGCCAAAAAATGAGTGTTTACCCCCCAGAATGCGATTTTTACCAGAGGACCTCCCTCGAAACATGATTGGGCTAGTTTTGAGTAGAAATTGAGCAGGTTTTGTTGCAAAAACCTGGCAACCCTGGGGCGGTTAGTGACAACAGCGCAGGAAACATGGAGGAGGTATGGCAAGAAATCAGGTATGGGTCATAATTGAAAGATCGTGTAAACCAACGGTCAAAAAAATGGTTATAGGCAACAGATCAGAATTGGGCATCAAGACCTGCAGTGTAAACGAGGCCATAGTGACCCAAATTAGAATTGAAAAGATCAGATTCCATGTGGTTTATGATGAAATAAAACATTCTGAGTCGCATATGAGCAAAAAAAAAAAAAATTCAGATTTGGAACACATGATCTTGTATGATAATTGTGTTTGTCATTCTGTGGCGGATATTGATTATTTCTTCATGTTGTTCCTGCATGGCCATTTCAGTACGGCTTCACGATCTCTCTGGATTGTTTCAAGCTGGTAACATCAGCTTTGACTCTTTCTATCCAAGGCTTGGAAAGAACAGCATGAGAGAGTGGTGTGGTCAAGAGTGTGTTTGTGATGCACCTAGAGCAATACCATTGATTTGGCTTCAGTAGGAGACCAGCTATCAATACTAACTCAATACCTTAGCTGATAATGAAAAGTTCTGCTCTAGTTCTTGTGGCATCCTCAAAATATTTACATGCAGAGAAGCAGTGATGTAGCCTGAGCCAAGCAACGACATAAAATGTTCATTTTTTTAATACATTAAACTCCTTCCCAAACAAATCAAATAAAGCTTTGATTTAAATAATGATTTTGGCCAGCTTTTTCCACTTTTGATGTCATTTCTAGTGATGAATTAGTATCGTAGAGGATTTGGTGTCAAAGCAAACGCATATGCTCAGCAATATTTCTATATTTAATATATGTATTATGAGTTGGTCTTTGTTTGTTTATTTTATTGTTGTATTTTTCATTAAAAATAATAATGAACCACAAACGAAAAGGGGAAAATACAAAAATCTTTTATTTGTGTTGCAACACTTGGCATGCAGGAGAAAAATATATAGTAATTCCACCAAATTCAGCACATACCAGTCTATAGGAAAAATATATGTTAAACTTCTTTTCTCCATGAGACCATAATGCACTGCGCCAGGTGTTTTGACCCGTCCATTATTGGTGTGAATCTTCACTTGCCTCACGATTTGATATGATTACGATTAGACTACAAAACGATTCTTGATGCATCTTTCCTTCCAATACTTTCTTAATAATAATTATTACATTAATCATATTTTATCTTTATTGAAAATAAGAATAAAGATGCAAATAAACAAATGTAAGAAACAAATTAAATTAAGTGATTTACTTTCTTCGTTTTACTTCTAAACGGAATCATTCAAATAATCAAGTGTAAAAATCTCTGCAGTCATTAATGTGTTCATTACAAATAAAGCAGTTTAATCAAATGCAGTGAGTGATTCCCTCTTTCCTTTTGTTGATAGATGAACATTACCGAGACAGACGGGCTATATATTCAGATCTACTGTAATGCACGGATTTAATGTAATGTTACACATCAGATGTTTTCCCTAAACGTTCACTTTAGACATAACAGGTTATGTTTGCGTGAATACTCGCCGAGACACATTTTGAAATACTGTAGTTCTGTGTGTATGTGTATATTGGGATTGTGCAATGAAAACTCATTTTTGTGAAAACCTGAAATTTGACCAAAATTTCTTCATGTAACGTTTAACTCAGGAAAGACATTCGATGACCATAAAATTGATAGTCAGCTTGAAAAAGTAACTCTAGAGAGCAGTATTTTGATCAATATATGCACTATATATATATATATATATATATATATAAAATATTTACTGAACCTGTTAATGTCTTCATTATTTAATGTATATTTGAATAGATCTGTTTTGAAAATAAGTTATTAAAACCACCTTTAAATGTGCAATTTTAAATGTTTTTATGCAACCCAGAACAACAAAAAAAAAACACTCTAAAATAAAACTGAATTTAATGGTTTGAACTGAAATTGTAACCTTTAATATTATTTTGTTATTTAATACTATTACTGTAATGAGTATTTAATGTTATTAGTACCGTAACTCATCAGTGATATATATCAAGTGTATTTTGCTGTAAATAAGGTTACTATGATATTTTAGAAAGCTGTAAAAGTTCACAATTCCTCCTGATACAGATTTTGAAACCACAGCAGAAACAAATACTGAGCCAAGTTCCTTATAATTTAGTGTCACATTGTGTTTTGAGCTCATTTACAGAATACAGTCATTTCACTAATAAAACACTTTTAATTTTAAATCACTGTAGCACGCACACACACACACACACACTCACACACAGTCTCTCGAGGTTTATTCAGTAATGTTTTTGTGGTTGATCTTATTTTGTTGGATTATTTGTGAGAACATGAAGGCTTCAGGATGGTTTGTTTCAGTGAGATGAATAACAGACTGAACAGGACAAGACAAGAACGTACCGTGTGCATTCCTCCCTCTGTCTCTCATTACAGTGCTGTGTAGATTACACTGTCTGTGTGTTTGTGTGTGTGTGTGTGTGTGTGTGTGACAGAAAGAGAGAGAGAGTGTGTGTTTGGCAGTATGCTGTTCTGTTTGATGTGATCGTTTCATTTGAAACTCTACCAAAGTGAAAGGGCTGCACAGTATAGGGAAAAATTTGATGCTTGTGATGAACCTGATGGATGATGCCAGTCATTTATGATTATTAATATGTCAGATTGTTTTAACTTCTTTGCATTCTGTGTGTGTGTGCGCATGCTATGTCTTCTGATTCTGCGACTACAGCAGTGTGATGCACTACAAACAATATGAGACAGACTTTTTCTAAATAAATCATTTTAACATTCAAGAGTATTCTAAAAGTACGTAATACTAACAGAAAAAAATAAGCTGGATGTTAACTACAGGTAACTTCATGAAGCAAAACAAGAAAAATGTAACCGTAACTGAGTTGCAGACCATTTACATTTACATTTAGTCATTTAGCAGACGCTTTTATCTAAAGCGACTTACAAATGAGGACAATAAAGCAATCAAAACCAACAAAAGAGCAACAACATGCAAGCGCTATGACAAGTCACGGTTAGCTTAACGCAATACACATAGCAATTTTTTTTATTTTTTTTTTATTTTTAAAGAAAACAAGTAGATAGAATATAGAAAAGAATGGTAGTGTTAGTTTTTCAAGAAAATCCAGCAGTTAGAGAATAAATATGCGATTGATAGAGGGTCAAGTGTGTTTTTTTTGTTTGTTTTTTTTTTTTTAATAAAAAGAAGGCAGATAGATAAAATAGAATTAGAAAAGAGAATGCTAGAGTTAGAGGATCAAATAAAGATGGAAGAGATGTGTTTTTAGCCGTTTCTTGAAGATGGCTAAGGACTCAGCTGCTCGGATTGAGTTGGGCAGGTCATTCCACCAGATGGGAACAGTTAATGAAAAAATCTGTGAAAGTGATTTTGTGCCTCTTTGGGAAGGCACAATAATGCGGCGTTTACTTGCAGAACGCAAGCTTCTAGAGGGCACATAGGTCTGAAGTACTGAATTTAGGTAAAGGGGTGCAGAGCCAAAGGTGGTTTTGTAGGCAAACATTAATGCCTTGAATTTTATGCGAGCCGCTATTGGTAGCCAGTGCAAATTGATGAACAGAGGTGTGACATGCGTTATTTATAACATTTATGTTGTCATAAATATATTCTAAGGTTATGCCATGTTATTATAAATATTACTATGTGTTATACATATCACTGTGTGATTTCATGTGTGAAAATGAATGAGTCAGCGAAACTGTTAAAAGCTTTAAAGTATTAAATCATAAAACTGATCTGAAATGTCTTCTTGAGGCTTATTCTTTCTCCAGAAATTGTTCAGGTTTTACCGCTCTGGAGCTTATATCCATGAAACTAACCTGGGCTGTGTTTCCCAAAGGCATCGTAAGCCTAAGTTGATAGTAGAGCTCATTGGTGGCAGGGGTTCTACGATCTTCTTAGGCTTACGATGCTTTTGGAAAATGCAGCCCTGAGCTTTATATTTGTAAAAGTGTTTTCTTTGGGGATTAGTCAAGTCAAATGTGTTTGTATATCGTTTTTCATAAAAATTATGATGTTAATGTTCTTAATATCTTCATGCCTTATATTCGCATATATGAGATTACTGTTGTGTGACAATATAGTTACATTTTGCAACAATATAAACATTCAAGTATTTGAGATTTGATATTGGTTGTACTGTATGTAGGGCCCAATGAAATCCATTTTATTTATTCCCAAATTCAGTTTTATTTTATTTTTTTCCAAATTCTGTTTTTTCAGTTTAAATTTTCCTGGATTCCTTTTTAATGGGTAAATTTAATTTTATTAATTAAAAAAGCATGTCTAATTAATTAAAATCATGAAAATTCTACAATTTAACATCAGTTTATTAAAAGTTTAACAAAAATTACATGTTTAGAGCCCTATGAAATGTTTTATTTTTTCTCACCTTATGTTTTATTGCTACCAAATTCTGTGTTTTAATGTCTAATTATTTGATTGCAAAAAAACAATAGCCTTATGAATTATTCCCCCCCTCAGAAATTATGTGTTGTGTATTTAAATTTTTCTGGTTATCAATGGAGGCACAAAACATTAATTTAATTTATCTTTTAATTAATGAAAATTAAACTTTTTTTTTTTGGCAAATAAAGGAGATTTGACTATTAAAATTAAAACATGGAAGAAATGTTTTATGATTATTCCTTAAAAAATAAAGTTAATTTTTCAACAGTAGTAGTAGTTGTACATTCTACTAAATAGGCCTAAAAGTAATATATTTCTAACGCAATGTCTTGAAGTTAAACCAAGCTTGTATTTTGACGGGTTGCCATAAATACCTTCAAATTTCTGTGTGTATATGATATGACGATATTTTTACTCAAATAAAATGCTCAGGAAGTGACTCTTAGAGCAGTTTTGGAGATGTTCATGTATTTCTGTCCTCATTTAGTGAGACGACAGACGCTGAAATCAGCACGAGCGTCGCGCACACTTTAGTACGAGTAGTGCGCAAAACCATGTGACTGCGCCATTCATTCACACAGAGACGCGCAGAACATGCAGGATTTATATTTAAATAGTCTTTATGTGGCTTAATATTTAGAGATACTAGTCTATATCACCGTTGTATCTTCCCACCGGGCTACCAAAATCTTAAAAACAGGGTTCCCACGGGTCCTTAAGTCTTAAATACCTGAAATGGTATAAGCCAAGTCTTCATTATAATTTCACAGGGGTGCAAACTTGTCACCTTTCAGTGAAATTCGCCATTTTCACCTTGAAAAAGGTCATTCATGTGAATCGTGTAGATCTGTAAAAAACAAACGCCGCTGTCGTATCTGTGTCACGTCACCTGTAGCGTTTTTTCCCCTGTTGGCAAAGGAATGGACCCGCCCTACTCTGCCTCTGATTGGCTTACCTTAAAGTTCTTTCCATCATCCAACCAATCTCACTCCTGAAGCCTAACTTTCAGACGCTGCAGGCAACTGTCCATTAGGGCTGTTAAAAAAAAATAAAATAGAATTTCGAATACTCATCGAATTTAAAAAAAGAAATGTTTCACACAGAACACATTTATCTCATTTTCTAGAGGAACATGTATCACCGTTGCACTCGCGTCTCACACAAGAGAGCCGCATGTTTAGAAAGCATGTAAAATTAATGCAAATTCAACTTATAAAAAACATGTCTCGAGACTTTATGATGGGTTTTCCCCTTCCACTGCGTCTCATGTTTTTAAATGAAGAAAGTGGCCTACTCTTTGTGATCGATTTTCGGTCCTTTGTATTAAACTCTACATACATGCGTGGTGCTGTTTTTTTTTCTAATTGTTTAAGCAACTTTATTAATTATTTATGGATTATAAACATTATTTTAATCATTATGTACTTTTTTCAAAGATAGTCGTGTTATTTTATTACACTATGAAGAAACATGCATAATATTTTGCTCGATGCGCCCTCTTGTGGCCTCAGGAGAGAAGCCAAAAGCTTTTTTCCCCCTAACTGAAATTATGCCTTTTTAAATACGAATGTAATTAGAATTTTGATAATATTTAAGTAGAAAATTCGAATTTAGTTTTTCAGTCATTTTGACAGCCCTACTGTCCATATTTCCAGAGGCTATGTAAAACATGAAGGAACAAGCTAACGGTAAGCAACTTATTTTTGAAGTAATTGGGCTATGTTGGTGGTTAGATTAGCCTGTTTGTAGCTAGCTAAATTAAGGACGGAATGCATTTGTATCTGCTGTAAATTATTGTGTTCCAGTTTAAATGGTGATTACCGCGTGATGCTGCATTTTTTTATTTTTTTATTTTTTTGTTTTGCGTGAGGCTGCTGTTTAGCTATGAAGATTGTAAGTTATGTTATCGCTACATTAGTTCGCTACCCTTCGCAAAAATGCTCCTCAGTCTCGACCTTAACATTTGTCTCACATATCAGTAAGCTATTACTCTGACATGAAGTCGATTTGAGAGCTGTTAGACCTACAAGTAAAGCATACCGTTTAATGTACAGTAATATTAGTATCACTCAGCTTGAGTGGAGGCAGTGCTAAACCATAGCTAAGTGTGAGCCTGTAACAGCCTGTTTCAAGACGGAGAAACACCTCGCGTTTAGCCCGTCAGCTGCTTCAAAAATTAGAGTGCTGAAATGAAGATTTACAGTGATTTATTTGCCCTGACTAAGTTCATGTAACATCTTAATAACAATCTTTGTTGATTGTAGACCGTAGTTGTCGCTCAAACATCTTTTAATCATATAAAGGTGTTTATCCTTGAATAGATTTTGTCTTGTTTCTAGTCCAAATATCTAAAAATTCTTATCAAGAAGTATTTTGTAGACAAGTAAAAATTGTCGTTTTCAGAAAAAAAAAAAGTCAAAATTAAGGGGGGGGACGAGTTTGCACCCCTGATTTCAAGAGGTCTTAAATTTGAGGAAGGAAAGACAGGAATCATGATATCACTTAATGTGACGATTAAACTTCAAAAGGCTATGTTTTCATTGAATAAATACGAGCCCTGTACATTCCTAAGTCAAAACACGGCATGGGTGTTTTTATATGAATGTATTTCTGAAGGGAACCGAATGTCTTTAAAAGAGTTTCAAATTGCATTTTCTTTTCATCTTACCTATCCACCTTTTTCCTGAATGGGGAATTCTCGTCCGCCTCATAACAGAAAGATGCTTTACATTTCCGGTCTCTGGTATTTCTAGTCAAATTAACGCGTTTAACCCTTTGCATATTTTATATTTAGTTATATTTAAAAAGTTTCCGTTTATTTAATTCAGCCAATCTTTTTACCCCATTTTAACATAGATTTCTATGGCGAATGGAACACGAGGGCACCCAAACAGAAGTTAGAATCTATCATGGCGGCGCTCATCAGTTAATCAGGAAAAAGGTGGATAATGCCTGATAAAGTAGTGTTTATGAGCGTAGCGCTGCTTTGTGAAACCCCTAGATTTCTGTCTTTTCAAAAGCCCCGCCTAGGGGCAGAGAATGAATGTACATTTTCAATAAGCCCGTCTTCTGTTTTTGTTCAGACTAAAGCGAAAAAGTTTTTATGCAGCAAACACGCAGAGTTGTAAATGTGAAAGATGCAAATGTGCCTTGTAAAAATCTAAACAATTAAGACAAGTATGATATGTTTTAAATTAATGGGTCAGTGACAAAAAGGGGTTGGCAAGATGAGAAATTCAAAAATCTTTTAAAAACTTGTTTTAAAAGCACACATCAGGTATTTTAAAATGTCCACAGCGTGTTTATGTTGATTTTATGTAATTAAAAATGACACATGCACCATTTTTTTTTTTTTTTTGTTTTTTTTTTTTGTTTTACAAAAGTTAAGACTGAATGTACCTGAAAATGTCAAAGAATGAGAAATATTAAATATTTTATCCACCTAGATGGCATGTAAGCTTACTCATAGAAATAAATACTTCATTTTAAAATATCACACGAAAATAGATTTTATTAGAATTATCTATAAATGTAAATTTTTATTCATTTTTGCAATATTTGGTGGGACAAAGCTGTTTTCTAAATAATCTTTGACAAATTATGTAAAAAATGTTAAAAACCATATTATATTAAACTAGACGATTACATTTTATTCCACATTAATTTTCCTGTATATAATTTTTTTTCCCTGAAAAATACTGGTTACGCCAATTGACACAAACCAGTTACACCACTTGACCATGTTGCATCCACAGCCAAAGGCCATTGTTTGTTGAAGAAATTGACACTGAAAATTAAGCATGATCGTCAACAAGTTCAGCTGAAGTGCTTTTTTCCCTAATGCTGAAGAAAAAATCTGGCAACAAGAAATTATAGTGATGAACAGTGAACTCATGTCTCATATTGTAAGTACAGTTAATAAACAATATCTGACAAGAAATCATCATAGTGATGAACAGTGAACTCGTCTCATATTGTAATTTTAATTTTCATATTGAAATTTCATATTGTATTTTGGCTATTGGGGGAAAAGTGTTAAATTAATTATGAAATATCAGGAATTTAATGAATTGTATTTTACAGATGTAAATTGTAATCTTTGGTTAACCTTTTTTATCACTGAATTTGTTCAAATGTAGACACTCACTTCCTTCTGCTACATTATTAAATCATTTATGTATATATTACATTATATTATATGATACTATATATTGCTTAAAGGGATAGTTCACCAAAAATGAAAATTACCCCAAGACCTCCCCCCCCCAAGCTATCCTAGGTGTATATGACTTTCTTCTTTCAAATGAATACAATTGGATTGACATTAAAAGTGAATGGGTGATATTCAATAGTCCAATAAACTGCATCCATCCATCATAAAAAAAAAAGAAATGCTCCAGGGCTTAATAAAGGCCTCCTGAAGCGAATCAATGCAATTTTGTAAGCAAAATATCCATATTTAAAACTTTATAAGCCATAATCTCTAGCTTCTGCTATCTGTTGTACTTGCATACACTAGGCGTTCCAGTGGATGATGTAGAACGTAGACGTAGCGTTAGCTCTGGTGAGAATATGCTAGTCTCGTGAGAACCAAGTTTTGTTTACAGCAAAGGAAAACCAGTCTCCTCTTGGCTTATATTGAAATCCTTCTACATTTTTATTTACAAATCCTCGTTTTGTACTTCTAATTCATGACCGGTGTTTTGTTTTCTGTCTCCTCTATGATTCCATCATCCGCTTGAACACCACTCGTGAACGCACGTACGACAGATAGCAGAAGCTAGAGATTACGGTTTATAAAGTTTTAAATATGGATATTTTGCTTACAAAAGCAAATTGATTCGCTTCAGGAGGCCTTTATTAATCCCCCGGAGCCTTCTGGAGCACTTTTTTATGATGGATGGACACAGTTTATTAGACTTCAATTGGATTAATGAATATCACCCATTCACTGCCATTATAAAGCTTGGAAGAGCCAGAACATTTATTTAATATAACGCCAGTTGTATTCGTCTGAAAGAAGAAAGTCATATACACCTTGGATGGCTTGAAGGTGAGTAAATCAGGTGGTAATTTTCATTTTTGGGTGAACTATCCCTTTAAAATTTCAAGTGAATGGAATAGAAATATGCATTAAAGCTAAACATTTCAAAAACACTAATGTTGTGCAACATAATTATTTTATCCAAGACTTACATAGCTTTAATAATAAAGTTGTAGATAAAGAACCACTTTCTCAAAAAATATAACATTAAACACTTGAAAATAGTTCCAGATAGTAGTTTAGTTTATATTACATCTTTAATCAGCATCATAAACTAGTGATATTTGACTAAATTGGCCCCTAACAGAAAGGCTTGTAATAGTAGTCAAATGGTGTAACCGGTTACGCCACTTGACATTTCAATTTAAAATCAATTTTGATAGGCATTATCATGGACACCTATGTAAGTACATGGCCTTGGTGGGAATATTTCCAAATTAATGTAATTTTTAAAGTTAATACTCATTTTTATAATAATGAAGAATTATCAATGTATTCCTGAGGTCATACCATTTGACATGTATACCTAAGAATACCTGACCATACCATAAAAATGTCAAATTATCTCACATTTTAAAGAGAGTTACAAACGTTTGCATGCAGCAGTTAGTATCACCAGAGGTCCTTCTCTGTGATGTGATATGTCCTGTCACATGATCTTCTTGCAAAATATTAACAAAATGGCTTCTTGAATGGTGGTTACACCACCTTGACACTCAAGGAATTTGACTTGACACATAATTCTCCAAATCAATTATAATATTCAGAACAATGGTGCTCCATTTACTTTTATTTACTATTAAATAGTACTAATGTAAGATTATGCTTAAGTTTTTACGGTTACATCACATTGACATTTTTGCAAACATCGCCCAAATATTCTTTAAAAATGAATTAAAACCAGAAATTTTAGACTTGATCCTCAAAAAAGGGAATGTATGCAATTAATTTGCACATTTATTTTGAAATTTTAACGCTTTTAAATTTAATGAAACCAAATGGACACAAAAAAATTTGCGTCGTCATTGACCCATATATAATAATTTATATATGTTTCACTCATCCCTTTATTAAAATGTTTGAAAGGCTGAAATGAGATGTTTACAATTTTATAAGACTTTCTGTTTTTGTGAAAACCTGTACCTGAACTGCAAATCATGTCATTTTACAGTTTAATATGTTATCATAAACATTGCCCTACCCCGCTCATACGGTGTTCATTTTATTTGTGCAGGTCTTAAAAAGCCTTAAATTGATTTTTAGAAATACTGCAGATACCCTGTAAATAGTGAACAAAAATTCTTTAAAATAAAATTCATTGATATAAAATATACATTACTGTGCAAAAGTATTACGCCATTAGTATTTTCACCAACAACAAAAAAATGGTTTTAAGTGAGGTAGGTTTCTTGAAGCATCAGTTGTTCTGGATTTAGTCTGTCTCAGTTTGTTCTGTTTCTTCATGTCATTCCAGACAGACTGATGATGATCAGATCTCTGTGTGGATCAGTTGAGCCAGATGTTAATAGCAGCTGTACTCGGGGCCAGAGATACCAGCTTTACCTTAACCGCTAGATCTAACACTAGATTTCTCTAGATATGCTAACTGTGGATGTTAAATCTGCTGGACTGAACTAGTCCTGATGCAAACAGCTGCTCTGCTGGAGTCTGAACTGGATCAACTGGGTGTCGGGCTGAAGACTGACTGACGTGTGTGTGTGTGTGTGTGTGATTTGAGAGTGACGTCAGGCCTGTTGTGATTTCCCAGCAGTCCGTACACCTGGATCATGTTTCCGTTCCTGCGCTAATGCTGAAACCCTGCAGACGTTCACATTTAGCTAACTGCTTCACATTAAAATAAATGCAAGAAAGGACTCTCACGCGAAGCACTGCAGGCTCAGCTTCACTCGTGCGCTACGGTTTGGAAAGAGTGTTTTTAATGACGGAGAGGGATGGTGTACGTCAGCTAACTGAGAGAGGATTATATAAATGATTCTCTATGAGCTCATCTCTGAGCAATGTGCTTCATGTTTCTACATCTGTCACCTCCCCCTCTTTCACAAATCCTGCCTCTCCGAAAGCCCTCGCTTTTGTCTGCGCAAATGAGAAAACCCTTTCAGCGTTCAGTTATTAGAGCTGTTTAGGTCACCAGCACCAGTGCTCATCAAGAAACAAAACTCCAGTCTTAAAGTCGAGTGTGTAAGTGCAGCATTTGTGCTCCAGACATGAACGATTCGTCAAATCATGTGTGTGAAGAAAATGCATCGAGCACGCTAGCAACCAGCTAGCAATGCCTTAGCAACTGCCTACAACACCTTAGAATCCACACAATCCCCCCCAAACACCCTAAGCACTTGCATACAAGTGCATGCCTTAACAGGGTCTTAAAAAGTCTTAATTCACCCCTTCACAAATTCAGGCATTCTTAAATCAAATTCATAGTCATGGCATTAAATGTTGCATGCATCTTCCTCTGCATTTGTTTTCCGATACAAATATCTAAACATCCTTCAATCAAGATTCATTTTCATGAGTTGCAAACTGAAGATATGAAGTCTTGTTTTCAGAGAAATTGAACACAATTGAGTTCAAGACTTCTGTTTCTCAAGTAAAAATGTATCTTTAGATATTTGTACTGGAAAACAAGACAAATTAATTAAAATACATAAATAAAAAGTGTTGGAGCTATGTTGGAAGTTGTATTTTCAAGCTTTGAAGTGTTGCTAATACAAGACATTTGCATTTTGAGGCCGTCTTGGCATAGTGTTACATTTTATTTATTCCTTACATTTTCTTTACTTAGTCTTAAAGTCCTAAAGTCTTAATTTTTCCTGCAAAAACCCTGCACATAGTAACATCCAGACCACCAGTTTAAATAAAGCAACTGCACAGCAAAGCAAGTTTTGAACTTCTTAGAGTTTTTTTTGTTTTCTTCAGGAAAAATGTAGTGTAAAGTAGAGATGCACTCACATTAGCAAACTTTAGGTTTCTGTATGTCAACACGGCAAATTCATGTGAATGACTCAATCTCATTGGGAAATCTGGGAAAATCTTTCGCCACAATGTTTTCGCCAGATTGTGGGAATTCCCATTGAAATGACTGGATTTCACCTGTGAAAATTCACCAAGAAACAGTAAATGTGCCAGCACCTTAACACAGACCAGAAGTTGTGTAGTTGTCAAGATTGGAAAAGAATTGAATTAGTTTGAGCAAAGTTCAGAAGCGCTGCGTTCAGAAGCGCTTTAGCTGAAGATCTGTCAGAGCGCAGAGGGAAAAGGCACAGTTAGTGGAGCGTGTTTCTGTATCAGGAATGATGCATGTCTGTAGGTGTTATTGGCATTGAATGTAGAGATGCACTGATTGCAATTTTCTTTGCCGATTTCCGATTTTTTTTTGCAAGTGTGACCTGCAGATACAGATTTATGCCAATTCGGATTTTCTTTCTAAAAACTATATTTGACAGCATATACAAACAAAAATCTATACTTTTTTTTAATGCAAAAAATTATTTACATAAAAAAAATTATTAAACATTACAATTCCCCCAATCTGGACAAAGTTACAGATGTTCTCTCACTTAAACAACTCCCAAAATAAAGTGCTCTGTGACTAGAAAAGAGGTAGAAATAACAATTAACTGAAAAGGAGTTGCTATTTATAACAAAACAGATGTCATTTCCCACTATTTTTCTTAAATTGTCTTTTTTTTTCACTGACCTTATTAAATGTGTCATCTTTCACATCAAATTCTTACATTGTTTCAATTAATTAAGTTAGAATAATAAGAAACTGTAGAGCTGTTAACATTCAAATAAAGTCAGTATCAATAAACTCCAGAGGAAACACAGAAGCTGCATCTGAAGAGGCATTAGATGTATTTACAGACTGTTTGATGAAGCTGAGGTGCCATAAATGCATTTACACTGCAAAATTTCGAATGCAAAAAGAATTTTAAGATTAATGTTTTAAATATTTTTTAAACATACAAATAAGAAATGTTGGGAAAAATGCAATGATAGTTTTAAATATAAAAACCAAACCAGTAGGTTTGAATGAGTGAATCATTTAGTCCTTCATTCAACAGATTCGTTCAAACAGCTGATTCATTCAGAAATGAGTCAAGTGACTACTGTCTTTTATGAAGGGGTTACTGAATCATTGACTCACTTGATTCGTTCAAAAACGTGGATTCATTCAGTAACGAAACGCCGCGGTGTTGCTCGGAGACGTAAAACAGTTCTGCTGTGGCTTTGATTGGAACTATTTTCATTAAGCAAAAACAGTCAATATTGTGTCTAAAATGAAAGTCACTTAAATTTAACTTCTGGTTTATTGAACTACTATTGTATAAAATCACATTGCAATCGTGTTGAAACATTTTGGTCATGCAATGTAGCGTACCTAACCCCTATATTATAAATTGTTTTTTTTTTTTCTTTTACTACCGCAGTATGAATCTATAACTTTGTGTGTGTGTGTGCTGTTTTGCTCATTTGTTTTGATTTCTGCACGAGTCTCTCTCTCACACTCACTCAGGCTGTGCAAGCCTCATCTGGCACGACATAAATACATTCAGTCGCCGTAAGAGTGACGTCAAAACAGACCGGTCATGCGGCTAATTCCGGTCTCTAGCCGGTCGATCGGTGCATCTCTAATTGAATGGTTTAGTTCTCAGATACAGGAGCTTCTCCTTTGTGTCTGCAATCAGTCGAGCGATCATGTTAATGGAGCAGAGCATCAGACTCGTGCTCGGTGTGGTATGGATCGCTGGGTTTTCCTCTTCCTGGCTGGACTGCATCTTAACCATATCAGCCGTCGTCTCATTCTTCTGACTGGAAAGTTCAGAGACTCTTTCATATGAGCTGGCTGCCACGTTTCTGGACTCCAGAGCGGCCCGGGTTCCCGTCTGTCTGGAGACGCCATTGGACAGACTCAGAGACCTGTGATGTCAGAGAAATGCTAATGCCGCTTTCCACACACTCAGTGTCCTCCGGGCCGACGGGTTCGTGTCTGAGCTCATCCTCATTAGCCGCTTTCCCACATGTAGCTCTGGACTCATTCAAGAGGAGCTGTCTGGAATGCTTTAGTGGAGCGACATGCCTAGAGACATTCCCCGTTACAACAGGAACCCCTTCTGACGTATTTGCCCCTAAAATAGGGACTGCTGGATTTTCCGGTGTAAGTTTCTGATTTACGTTTCTAGTGTCGTCAGAAGTACCAGTACTTCGGTGCCAAATCGATGCTCGATACATTTTATAAACGTGGAGACACCAGCATTTATGCTTTACCAGGTCGATCCGATATCTGCTTTCAAACGCTCCTGTATTTGTTAAAGGTAGGGCTGGGCGATATGGCAAGAAATGAAAATCTTTTTTTAATTTTTTAATTTTTTTTTTTTACGATTTTTAATTAGTCAACTTGAAAATGTAACTAAAACATGATTCAAGAAACTACTTCTTTATTAACTCTGTAGTTAAAAAAAATTATTTTCCAAGTGCAGCACACATGAAGCTGTCAACATGATGTAAATGTTAAACAAATCACTTGTTAAATATCTTTGCAGAAAAGATGCATGAACTACAACTACATCTTATATAAACTTATCTTATACATGTTCAGAAATAATACAAGGAAAATGCTTTAAAAAATCTCAAAAGTCAAGGTAATTAAAATTCAAAATGACTGAAGGTAAAACACCAGTAGACTATTATTAACTACAAATGTTCTGTAAAAACAATGAACAGCAGCTGATTTATGATGAAATATCAGACATACAGTAGTAGTTCTTCACCGTTTTTTTTTTTTTTGGACTGCACTGCTTTTCCATTGCTTTTAATGTAAACTTATTGACTGTTGCGCTCACGTCTTATGCATGAATCGGCTTTATAAAAAACGCAGCGCTCAAGTTAAAAGTTCACTCCCATCTTATTGGATGTTTTTCCTATTCTACTGCCCGCGTGGCGTCTCTGTCAACACAAAACCGCATTCTGTGTGAACGGCACCCAGCGATATATTCTACCTTCACTGAGCGCGTCACACATGAGCGGTTTAATCGCAAGCGCCGACGTGATTGCATCGTTGTTTTCTATTACTTTTATCATTGGCATATTGTCAAAGTGTCTAATTCTAACATTTGGTAATATTTCTACTCAAAATTGTGATTTTCTCTATTTCTAAAAAATAAAATCGTTGCAAAACATTAAATTCGAATGAATCAATCAAATCGGAAAAATCGCCCAGCCCTAGTTAAAGGTTTCTGTTTATAACACGTTTTGTTGCGTTGAGCATTGTAGCCAATCACAGACAGACAGTTGTGAATGTCATGGCCAATCAGAAGCTTTTAAGTCAGAATTGTTTCGTTATAACAAAGTATAAACACAATGTAAATAAGAAATTAATAGTGTAGTGTAGACTTTTTTGTTTTATTATAACGTGAGTTTTTTTTTTTTCTTCTTTTTTTTACATACACCTTGTCTACAGTGGTCACAAACGGCACAATGCGACTAAAGAACATAAAACGTATTATAAACAGTGATTCTATCTGTCTACACTGGATGCAGCGTGACGTGAGCGAAAAATCAATAAACTGATGCCTTGTTTTATTTGATGAACTGACACTAGGGCTGCAACAAATAATTATTTTGATAATCAGTGAATCTAGTGATTAATAGAATGATTATTCAGTTAATCAATTAATTCACCTTTTAATCAGCAGGCTTTGATCAATTATTTGTTAAAATACTGAGTTAGACATATTTATATGCATAGAGCTGCCTTACAGTAGAAAATCAAGTTGTAATCTAACTGAAAGTGACACTGTTTTCATGATTAATACTGTAAAGCTGCTTGCTTTAAATCAATCTATTGCATAAAGTGTTTCATAAATATAAACGTGGCATGACCTGAGTGCGGATTGCAGAGTTTGTTAACTTATCCACATTGCTGTAATCAGATGCTTTCTTAACTGCTGTTTTCTCACTGCTGTCAAGTTTGTTGTGTTGATTTCATTATTGAGAGGAGAGCAGCACTGGGATGTTTGCTAACACTAAACCGCTGCTTGTGTATGTAGAACGGTGTATTTTTACCCCTAACTGACGAACATCAGTATGTCGGGGACTGCACACATGACTGCATTTTTTGTTTGTAGTTTTGTAAAACTTTCCAACACACTGCTGGTTCGGCTTCGTTTGCACTCCGACGGAATGCAATTCTCATAAGTATGTCTACTTCTATTGGATTGCAGCTGGAAAGGATGAATTACAGTCTTGTGCTACAGCGCCACACTTGCAAAACTGTGTTATTGCAGGGCTTTACATTAGGTCATATTAGATTGAAAAATGTTAAATTTTTTTTAGTTTTTTTGTTTTTTTTGTCAGTGATGTTGACTAATCGTTTCAGCTCTAATGTGTAGTATAAACACAGGGAACACAATTCAGTATTGTGGAATTGATGGCGGCAGAGGGTTTGGTTTTCAAGTGAAAGTAAAGTAAAAACAACGACTTAAACCAGAGAAGATGAACATGGTTTTCTTGTGAAAAAAAAAAAAAAAAAATGCAAGAACCGTCACTGACAGCCAGTTTAGTTTTACTTTTCTTTTTGTATTTATTTTGAAAAGCTTATCTTTGCTTTTTTTTCCTCATGTTACGCTATGGAGGCTTTCTTTATTTTTTTTTTTTTTATTTATTTGATTCCTCAGTGTTTTCTAAACTCCTGTAATTTATTAGTTCTGGAATTAATCGCGAATTCGAAAGCGAAAGCATCCGAAGCCCGGCTTATAACGTAAAAGAGAAACTCCCTTTCACAAAATTTAAATCACAAGTAATGGGTACTACTGATGAAAATGAACGGGTTGAAAGTTAACCACTTTCATTTCCATATAACTATAAACTATGATCCCATGTTGTACCAAAAAAAAAAAAAGAAAGAAATTGCGACTAAATTATGTGCTCGTGCGACCAACTGAGAAAGTTAGTCACAAAAGAATGACCGGTGGGAAGAATGAGTCTAGAGCCCTGAAACAACATGGATACTTTTATTATATTTCAGTTCATAGTCTTCAATTTGGACATTGTTTGGAGGTCAACACTTTGCCAATTGTGGAATAAGTTAGTGTAATGTAATTTTCTGTATTTTTTCCCCAATTCATCGTCAGATTAATCGGTTATTGAAATAATCAGTAGTTGTAGCGTTCTTTAAAAGCAGCCTTTAAAGTGCAGGTGACAATATTTGTGCTTAAGTTTTGTTAGTTTGTTGTTCTTAATTTGTGAGTTAAATTAACTCTCCCGGGAGTTTATGCGAGTCCACACTCAAGAATGTTAAAAAGTAACACTGAAGAGTGTCAAATTAACACTGAAGCAGAATTAAAGTCAATGAGATCTAGGGCTGTCAAAACAGCTGAAAAACTAAATTAGAATTTTGTACTTAAATATTATTATATTCGAATTTAAAAGACAATTTCAGTTAGAGGAAAAAAAGCTTTTGGGTTCTCTCCTGAGGCCACAAGAGGGCGCATCAAGCAAAATATTACTAATCCACGGTTCTTCAAAGCAATAACACGACTATCTTTGAAAAAAAGTGCATAATGTTTAAAATAATGTTCAATCATATATAATTAATTAAGTTGCTTAAACAATTAGAAACAAAACAGCATCATGTATACACAGTTTAATACAAGCACGGAAAACCAATCACAAAGAGTAACGTTACTTTTTTCATTTAAAAACTTACAATACTTTTAAATGGCTTTCTAAATATCTGACTCTCTTTTGCGAGACGTGAGTGAAACGGTGATAGATGTCCCTCTAGAAAATGCGCAAAATATCCATTCTGTGTGAACGGCTTGGTTTCGGTTTTGACATAAACAACATCATCTCTGCATTGATGTTCTCTTTTTCCGCAGTATTTTGAATGAACAACGTATCCAGTGGGTTCAACTGGATAGGCAAAAAAAAAAGCATTAAAATGCAATGACATCTACCTACATCGTCATCGCATCTCGTGCGCCACTGATAAGGCTGCCTGACACACTCTTAAAATTCGAATACAACGTTTTGCATTCGAATGTGGATTTTATTTTAAATTCGATGAATATTCGAAATTCGTATTTTTTTTGACAGCCCTAATGAGATCATTAGGTGATTAATTAAGTGATGATTGACCGTTATTGAAGACACCTGATATTAACAAGCAGAATCACCAAAGGAGAAAATCTAAATTTTTATGTCACCATTATAGTGGTCAGTGTTTGCATTAGTTGGGATCTTGACCCTTAATTTGTTAACATTAGACTTTGTTTGGCTGCTGTAACTGAGTTATAACAGCCAGACAAACCAGAGGACAGGTGATCATGTGGCTTTGATTATGTTTTGACATATCCTTCATGTAGTGACCTGAATAACTGAGTTAGGTTTTCTTTGATTACATCAACCCTGTGAACAATATAATATCTATAGTCAGATGTTTTTAAAACTTATTTTGATCAAAAACTTTTTTAAAAAATCTTTAATTTAGACACACAGACATCAAGAATCAGCGTGAGAATCACAACGGTGATCAAAAAAATCATGTTGTAGCCAATCAAAACTCATCCATGGCTCCCATCATGCATTGCAGTATGAATAAATTATGAGCTGAATTGTAGGGCTGTCAAAATTGCTGAAAAACTAAATCATGTATGTATAGTTTAGGACCGAAAACCAATCACAAAGAGTACTTCTTTCATTTAAAAACATAAGATGCAGTGGGATGGGGAAAAACCAACGCTTTGATTTCGTGAATCTCATGACCAATTCGTAGGTACGAGGTGGCTAATTCGTACGACCTCACTCATACGATTTTGTACGATTTGTCTAAACCCCAGTGATGGGTAGGTTTAGGGGCGGGGTTAGGTGTAGGTCATTCATACAAATTCATACGAATTGTGCAAAAATTTAGCAAAAATCATATGAATTTGTACGAATTGCTGTGAGATTGTGCTGGAAAAACCACCATAAAGTCTCGAGACATGTTTTTTAAAAGTTGAACTTACATTAATTTTACATGGCTTTCTAAACACGTGGCTCTCTTGTGCGAGACGCGAGTGCAACGCTGATAGATATCCCTATAGAAAATGTGATAAATATCAGTTTTGACGTAAACAACATCTCCGCATTGATATTCTCATTTTCCGCAGTATTTTGAATAAACAACGTAGCAGCGCTGCATCTAGTGGCTTCAACTGGATAAGATAACAAGAGCATTAAAATCAGGGATGTGATATGGATTTCCGTATTTTCCGACCTCTGAGGGACGACCCATGTGATTAGGGGGGATTGCATGATGATTGAAATCGCGCAAATGGCCTTAAGCTAATACCTAAATAAACTGTGAAAAGATTGTTTTCTAAAACGTCATGGACGGACTGGTCCTGAGAGCGCTGCACGAGCTTGCGGCGCCATCTGCAGGACAGTTCAAAGCGTTCAAATGATTCAAAGCACCGAACGCGAGTAGATTCAGAGCTGAAACGTGCTACTCGACCCGGTGACTTTTTATGAATGGCGGTGAGAATTTGAGATTGCTAGTGCTGTCATAAAATTCACAATGCGCTACATGTCTGCTGTTACAGTACTGTTTTTAGTTTCGCTTCACTGTTAGTGCTAGCTGCGCTGCGCTTGGTTTGAGCCGCTTTAATTTGGTTTTGGGAACGCAACATTCGTCATTAGAAATCTTTATAAATCTGTTGTTGTTTACAAAGAGAAGTTTCTGTGTCAAATGATCCTTCAGAAATCATTCTAATATGCTGCTTTGCTGCTCAAGAAACATTTCTCATTATTATCAATGTTGAAAACAGTTGTGCTACTTAATATTTTTTGTGGAAACAATACCACTCGAACATTTGTATAAGATTTAAAAAAAAAAAGAGAGAAAAAAATTATAATTTATTCATCATGCATGAAAGTGATAAAAAGTGAGTGAAGACATTTAAAATGATTTCTATTTAATAAATGCATTAGCACATTTAATTAATATATTTGATAATGCAAATAAATGCTGTTCATTAAACTTTATATTTATCAAAAAATCCTGAAAAATAAAGTGTATCACCATTTACACACAAAATATGAAGCGGCAAAATAGTTTTTAACATTGATAATAATCAGAAATGTTTCTTGAGAGACAAATAAATTGTAATGATTTCTAAAAGAACACGTGACACTGAAAACTGGAGTAATGATGAAGTAAATTCTGCTTTGCATCACAGGAATATCATTATATTTTATTAAAATTTAAAAAAAATTTTTTTAAATTTGTAATATTTCATAATATTGCTGGTTTTTTTTTTTTTGTTTACTTTATTTTGATCAAATAAATTCAACCTTGATGAGCAGAAGATATTTATTATTAATAATTGTAATGTTTCCAAACTTTTGGCAGGTACTTTAATAATAATAATAATTCTATATACTTTACTATAATATATTATAGTACTTTATTATAATATATTATATTATATTGTTATCATGTTTATTAAATGCTGCTTTTTATTTTTTACAAGACAGTAGTATGTATTATTACAATATAAGATATATCTTTTAATGTGCTAAAATATATATTTTAATAAGTGCTGGGGGCGTGGCATGTGGGCGTGGCTTGGGTGTGGTCAGATTTTTTCTTCTCTTTTGTCTCTAGCTGATCACATGCCTGTAAAATGCCATGACACACTACATCGTCATCGCATCTCGTTTGCCACTGATAAGTCTGCCTGACACACACCTAAAATTCAAATGTGGGTTTTTATTTTAAATTCGACGAGTTTTCGAAATTTAAATTTTTTTTGACAGCCCTACTGAATTGTCTTTGTAATTTCTTTCATTCATGCTGGCTGTTTGGCAGGAATAATCCTGACCCTATGAAGTGCACTTGTGCCTTTGTTTCAAAGTGAAAACATTTGTGACGAGAGCGAAGCAGACAGCGAGAGCTGTGTGGGACTGAAAGACAAAGGCAGGTTCCAGTTACACTTTCTCTCTGCAGATAATGCTGCAGGTTTCTGGAGGGGCGGAGCCAGGGCCGTGATGTCATCGGCTCCGGCCTGAAAGGGCCTCTTTGTTGGCAGAGATCAGCACAAGCGTCCTGCTTTTCCTGCGGATCGTCTCTCAGCCGACAGCACCATGAAAAAGACAACACTGTCCCCAAACTGCTTCATTTAACTCCTCTTCGTGTTTTTTTCCATAAGAATTATCCGTATGGATGGCTAGTTCCTCACCGGACTGAGAAAACGAGAAGAACTGGAGCGGAGAAAAAATGGAGCCTCTTACTCTGGAAAGTTGCTAGAAGAACCGCGTGAAGTCAGGATGTCAGTGTTTTTAGCCGTCTTTGACTTCATCTTCACGGTGTACATGACATAAGCTGCTAACACAAACTCTGTGGACAGATTTGTTTATGTTTTCAGTCACTTTTTGAACAGAACGGCGATATAGTTTGTGAACTGGATCTTTTTTTTTCAATTGGTCGTGTTGGGAAGCAAATGAAAATGTTGGAGATTTGTCTAAAATTGGTGGGTTGTAAATCCAAAAAAGGTCTTTCTTCGTCCTCCAGCTGTTACTTGGAAGGTAAGCGTCTGTGATGGCGAACGTGTGTGTATGTGTGTAAGAAACTCAATTACAGAGCGGCCGAGTCCGTCCACGGTTTTCAGATGAACAGACGGACGGATCTGGGGTTGATGGTCTCGTGAAAATCACAGGCCTCGCTGCTCCTTCTGTCTGTTTGGAAAGTGGAGGAGGGGGAACGAGCAGAGGAAAGCCAGACATACTGGCTCGCCGTAAAAGAAAGAGAGGAAAAACGAGGGAGGAGAGAACACTGGGAAATCTGATTCCTGTCTGGATAGATCCGTGCAGCTTGCTGTGTGTGTGTGTGTGTGTGGAGAGAGTTTGGATGCATCTGCACTTCTGTGAGCTCTCTGGAGTTTGTTCAGGGTTTGATCTCAGGCCGATTGATCAAACAGAGATTACTGAACGCCAGTCACATTAAAAGTCTGAAATGTTGCTCTAATGGTGTGAGCGTGTACACTACCAGTCAAAAGTTTTTGAACAGTAAGATTTTTAGTGTTTTTTAAAGAATTCTCTTCTGCTCACCAAGCCTGCATTTATTTGATCCAAAATACAGCAAAAACAGTAATAATGTGAAATATTTTTACTGTTTAAAATAATTGCTTTCTATTTGAATATTTTAAAATGTAATTTATTTCTGTGATTAAAGCAGAATTTTCCGCATCATTACTCCAGTCTTCAGCGTCACATGATCCTTCAGAAATCATTCTAATATTCTGATTTGCTGCTCAAGAATCATTATTATTATTATTATTATCGTCAATATTTAAAGCAGTTGAGTACATTTTTTTTTTAGGATTCTTTGAATAGAAAGATCAGCATCTGAAATGAAAAGGTTTTGTAACATTATACACTATACCATTTAAAAGCTTGGAGTCAGAATAATTATAGAAATGATAGAAATTAATACTTTTATTCAGCAAGGATGCTTAAAATTGATCAAAAGTGATGATAAAGACATTCATAATGTTACAAAAGATTTCTATTTCAGATAAATGCTGTTCTTCTGAACTTTCAAAGAAACCTGAAAAAAATCTACTCTGCTGTTTTCAACAATAATAATAAATGTTTTTTTGAGCAACAAATCAGAATATTAGAATGATTTCTGAAGGATCATGTGACACTGACGACTGGAGTAATGATGCTGAAAATTCAGCTTTGATCACAGAAATAAATTACATTTTAAAATATATTCAAATAGAAAACAGCTGTTTTAAATAGTAAAAATATTTCACAATATTACTGCTTTTGCTGTTCTTTGGATCAAATAAATGCAGGCTTGGTGAGCAGAAGAGACTTCTTTAAAAAACATTAAAAATCTTACTGTTCAAAAACGTTTACTTGGTAGAGTATAAAGGAGCTGAAATGTGAAAGAAACATCTGATTGTAGCCTGATGTTCTTTGTGGCTGTATAGTGACTGGCTGCTCATGACTTTAACATAAGATCGTGCTAAATGGGAATTGCAAAGCTAAAAATTGTGAAAGACCAGTTACATAATTCTCCTGTACATGCCTTGAACATTGACTTGTGATGTGGATTAAAACAAAATCCATATTATTTGTCATCTACCCAAATGCACTGGTGTTTTCCGGGTGATTAAAGGGTTAGTTAACCATTCCCTCATTGTTTACTGACTCTCATGTCGTTCTGCGGAACACGAGGAGAATCTTTATCATGGCTGTCAGGCTCCAAGAATGCTCATAAAAGCAGCAGTCGTCCACTGCCGGGGCTTGAGGTCATTGGTGCCATTGAGAATTGCTCAGATATTTTCCTTTTGCATTTCACAGTCGACATGAGGGTGAGTAAATGATGACTGAATTCACATTTTTGGGTGATTAAAACACTTTTTTTTCTTTCTCTCTCTCTAAGCTGATTCATGTCCCTGTCAGTTTGTATATGAAAAACAAATCTTCTGCCGTATCTTATTTGCCATGTTTATGAGTCTGAGGTCATCAGTCATGATCGTTTGTGTTTCCTCATGGCACAGAGTAATGAATGTGACTCATTAAAGAGTTCAGATTGGTGTTATGTCCATGATGGTGGTTGTGGTGATGTACTGTGAGCTGTACTGTATTGATGATTATATTTGGGGTGGGTGTTACTATTATGGCTGGGCAATGTAACCAAAAATTCATATCTCTATTTTTTGGCTGATTTGTGATATACAGTATATATCTCTCTGTATTTTCTGTGTTTTTGTATTTGGATTTAAAAAAAAAAATCTGTGTGTGTGTATTTATATATATATACACACACACACATACATATATCTCACATCCCACCCAATTAATAGACATGAAAGCAAATAGTGAATGTGACCATGTAGGCCTATATATTATGTGCAAAAAAGTGTAAAAATCACATTACATTCTAACATTGTAACATTAGAATCTAAAAACAGCAAAGTTAAATTCATTAAACTGAAAATGAAGATAAATAAAAGCAAAAGCACAGACTAGCTAATTGTGATAAAATATTTATTATATTTCAGCAAAATGTATGGCGCTTCTATTTCATTGCAGATATCTTGCTTTCAGATGATGTATAAACCTCAGTTTCAAAACATTGACCCTTATGACTGGTTCTGTGGTCCAGGGTCACAAATGTTGACATGCATTCTCATATTCAGTGTCATTTATTGGCCTTTCCCTCGTGTGTTTGCAGAAGCGCTCCAGCGGCCGGATTTCGAGGCTCCAGGTCTGTCTGAAGCGGCGCGCTGGAACTCCAAAGAGAATCTGCTGGCGGGACCCAGTGAAAATGACCCCAATCTGTTCGTAGCGCTGTATGACTTCGTCGCGAGCGGCGATAACACTCTCAGCATCACCAAAGGTGAGAAACACATCCACGCTTCATCATCCGAATAAGCGCTTCATCATGACTCAGTCTAGAAGATGTCACTAATGCCAGTGAAGTTTCACTGTAATCATTGATAGCTTCAGTACCACAGAAATTATCAACTGTAAATAGTGTGCTATTGAAAGTTTAAAGTCTTTAAATTAACCCTCATGTTGTATTCCAGTCATTTCAATCTGGAGAGAATTTTCTTTTTCCCTAGTTAATGACACTGGAATAAAACGGGCAGGTTTTCCCCCAACATTGGTACACTTGTGGTGTTTCCAGGTCAAAAATGACCGGCCTACAAAAAATTGCTTATAGATCTGTCATTATGCTAATTGGATTAAATCCAAAGATTGGATTCAATCCTTTTATCAACTTGTTTTCTTTCAATTAGCACAGGTTTTGTTTTTGGAGTTGATTGATCATAGCCCTCATTGATCTGAGGTTATGCACCTCAATTTTTAGTGAATATAGCCACAATTATCCGTAAATGTTTTTTTCACTCCTAAACTGAGGAGCATAAGCTCATATTATTGAGACCTTTGATCATCAGTTAATCAAAGAAACACAAAACCTGTGCTAATTGAAAGAAAACAAGCTGGCAAAAATATTAAATCCAAGATTTGCTGGTAATATCACATAACGAGATTACAAGCAATTTTTAAAAGGCCCGAGGAACACCAAATGTGACCCTGGAGCACAAAACCATAATGGTCAATTTGATGAAATTGAGATTTATACATCATCATAAAGCTGAATAAATAAGCTTTCATTGATGTATGGTTTGTTAGGATAGGACAATATTTGGCTGAGATACAACTATTTGAAAATCTGGAATCTGAGGGTGCAAAAAAATCAAAATATTAAGAAAATCACCTTTAAAGTTGTTCAAATTAAGTTCTTAGAAATGCATATTACTAATCAAAAATTAAGTTTTGATATATTTATGGTAGGAAATTTACAAAATATCTTCATGGAACATGATCTTTACTTAATATTCTAATGATTTTTGGCATCAAAGAAAAATGGATAATTTTGACCCATACAATGTATTGTTGGCTATTGCTACAAATATACCTGTGCTACTTATGACTGCTTTTGTGCTCCAGGGTCACAAATCATTGAGATATGTGAAAGCAAGTTGACAAAAAGATTAAATCCAAGATTTGCTGATAATATCACATAACAAGATTACAACCAATTTTTAAAAGACCGGTCATTTTTGACGAGGAACACCAAATGAGGTGAAGGATTTTCGGCGTACATTAAGGTATCTGCAAGACACTGCACAACCTAATAATGTGTACAGATCAGATTTCATTCCTTCTGCTTTCATTAACCAAGGAACTGTCTACAGTAAAGTCTCCTTTAAGATGGGTGTTTTGTTCTAGTTCATACTGTTGTGTATCAACAGCAGACTGCACATTAGTGAATGAGTTTTCTTGTTTTTATTTGGGACTCCTGCAGTCACAGCACAGAGAAGCTGCTCTTTGTTCCTCCGTTTATTAGCAGCCGTATGAGGTCACATGTCTGACTGGAAATTCACATTCTTCATCTCTCCTCCTCTTCCTTTATCTTACTCAACATGTCGGTTCTTTCCATTCGGCCCGTGAAAATCAGTGAGGGGAAGATCCACAGCCGTCCAGACGCCCGTCACTTCATTAGATAATGAGAGCGTGTGGATTCAGTACCTGGAATAAAGATATTTCACTCCACTGTTTCATAACGTGCTGTTATTAGTGCACAGGGTCTCCTATAGAAGTCACAGACAGTACAGCTTTATTTATTTAGCAGATGCTTTTATCTAATGCAACCCTGCAAGCAATTCGTCGAAGAGCCAAAAATATTCATAGTACACAATGAAAATTGGCCCAAGTCATGAGAGTCTTTATGATAAACACTTCATGAATTTGATGGAGATCAAAAATGAAAAAAGGAGGATCTTGCGCACAATTTCAAGTCAATAATAGAATCCGTCAAAGAGCAAAAAAACTCAATTCTTGAAATTTATGTATCCAAATAAAAGGTTGATTCTGTATTTCTCTGTATCTCCTATGGATATATTTGTAAATTGCCAATGAAGTAAACGGTCTGTCACTGATTCATTAATTTAATTGATTAGATGCACGTGTGTTGATATGTGAGGAACTGAATTAAAAAATTAACCGTTTCAATTGAATGTGAACACTGAAGAAAGTAGATTTTAATATGCACTGAGCACTTTTTTGTAAAAGAAGATTGCTAGTATCTCGGCATGTAATCCTTTTATTTGGATACATAGCAAACGTATTTCAAGAATTGAGTTTTTTTGCTCTTTGATGGATTCTATCTTTGATGGAGATCAGACATCTAATGTGGATAAGCTGATCACCGACAGCTGCTAGCCATCAGAACAGCTTCACGTGAGAACATATCTATAACGGGAAGGCATGTATAAGTTCTTATTTGCGCCGTCATTTTAAAAAGGCAAATTCTTGCTGCGTTCCAATTAAAAACCAACTTTTTGAAGTGCATCCAGACATACTTATTGAGCTTGTGCCATGCAAAATGATGCCGTTTTTATTTCTTAGAGCCAGTGGACACTAGGGCTGCAGGATTAATTGTATTTTAATCATGATTATGATTCCTGTGACTCCGCCCACTGCCAGTTTACCCAATAGCATTTCGACACCCTGGGTTGCCAGTTGATGGAAAACACAGCATATTGCACCCATGGAAGCCAGCAAACTAATTGAGTCAGAGATTGTAGATTCTACCCGAGCTAAAAAGCCTCGGTATTCATTGGAAAATCTCTGTGACCAGAGGCATTTTTTAAACGCAGACAAATCAGCTTATCAGTCTCCCGATCACCCCACGATCTACTTAAATGCGTCTATGTTCGCGTGAACCATTCGTGATCCAGCTTCACCAACAGAAGAAGCGAGTATAAGGGTTTTTTTTATGAATCTTTGCAAATCGCCTTTCCTAATAATGTGCTAGTTAGCAAGTTTCACAATGAATGCAGCTAAAGTTAAGAGTCTCTCAGAGAACGGCTCGTCACCCCACGGAAGAGAGGGGCGGGGTCAGCAGAGATCATTAGCATTTAAAGGAACATGCAACAAAACAGGTCGCTGTGAACAGAGCTGTTTTTGACAGGGTAAAAAGGGTGTTGTTTTACACTACCATTGAGAAATTTTAACCAAAGTATGTTATAGACTTTTTATTAAGATCCTAAAGAATCATCTCAACTTGTGGAAAATGGCCATCCGATGATCAGTGTTGGGGAAAGTTACTTTTAAAAGTAATGTATTACGATATTGCGTTACTCCCTAAAAAGCAACTAATTACATTACTTAGTTACTTTTTATAGAAAGTAATGTGTTATGTTACTTTTGAGTTACTTTTTAAATCTGGGCTGGGCTTGCTTGTTTGTTTTTAATATAAAAACTACTTCTTTTACAAATGTAAAAGTCCTTTCACGACAAAAGTGAAATGAATGCGCCTCAGGCTGAAGGAAATGTAAATTCACGTCTGTACAGTAGAGATGACGCAGCTCAAACTAATCACATGAAGAATATGACGCAGTAGAAGAAAGTTCAACACTATTCAGCAAAAACAGAAATGAAACAAGTATGTCATTTTTGCTTCATATGGTTGAATTGGATCATTGAATGACAGTAGCGAACACATTAGTTAATAAAATGGGATTAAATACATAAATGATATTTGTCTTATTTAACATATTTAATTATTGCAGGTTTGTATAATATTCAGTTTGCATTTGACTGTTTTTCTTCATTTTGAGGAACACTGAATGTTTTTTAGTGCAGGTGAGATGAGTAAATACATGTTCATATTTAGTCTAGAACTACAGTAAGATCATGTTCACACACAACGCTCTGCACTTACTCCTGATTTCTCTCAACATGGCAACACAAGAGCTGTCAGTCAATACATGAGAAACAAAGTAACTGGTGTTACTTATTTAAAGTAACTCAGATATTTCCTTCTAAACTAAAACGTAATGTTACTTTACTAGTTACTTTAAAAAAGTAATCTGATTACATAATGCATTACAATATTGTGTTACTCCCTAAAAAAGTAACATTTCATTTCTTAGTTACTTTTTATGGAAAGTAATACGTTACGTTTCTTTTGAGTTACTTTTTTCAATCTGGGAAACAAAGTAACTGGAGTTACTTATTTGAAAAAGTAATATTTCCTTCTAAACTAAAAAGTGTTACTTTATGTGTAATGCGTTACTTTACTAGTTACTTTAAAAAGTAATCTGATAACGTAACTCGCGTTACTTGTAATGCGTTACCCCCAATGCTGCCGATGACCCCTTTAATAGACATTGATATAAGTGTGACGTAACCCATTTCTCATGCTCTGATCAGGAGAGAAGCTGAGGGTTCTGGGATACAATCACAATGGTGAGTGGTGCGAGGCGCAGACCAAGAACGGCCAGGGCTGGGTTCCCAGCAACTACATCACGCCCGTCAACAGCCTGGAGAAGCACAGCTGGTACCATGGTCCTGTTTCCAGAAACGCTGCAGAATACCTGCTGAGCAGCGGCATCAACGGCAGCTTTCTGGTGCGCGAGAGCGAGAGCAGCCCGGGACAGAGGTCCATCTCGCTGCGCTACGAGGGCCGCGTCTACCACTACCGCATCAACACGGCCTCCGACGGCAAGGTGAGAGAACGAGAGAGTGCTTCCACTGACGCTTCACAAGTCTGACAGCAGTGACAATGAAGTGATAATGACCCTAATTAGAGATAATATGAGGAGTTCAGATGCAAAAGCCTCTAAGTGCCATTTGAAATTGTCTTCTAAAATTAGCATTTTTTTATTAGACTCCTATGTGTAGGTTCAGTAATTTCACTTTAATGGCAATGAATAGGTTCTTTTCATGGCCATTAAAGTGAAATAACTGAACATAAACATAGGAGCCTGAGAAAAATGCTCATTTTAGAAGAAAATTTCAGGCAGCACTTAAAGGCTTTTGCATTTTATTCTTCGTGTAGCGGCGGGTGAAATACACACTCTCACTAGCCTGGAATGAACTTTGAACTTACTGAAACATTTGAGAATGCTGTACAAATAAAACTAGTTTGGAACATCTAGGACCCTATGATTTCCTTTATGCGGAAAACCGGAATCCAGTCATAAAAACGGAATTTACTATATAACGCGGAATGTCACGGAATTTGCCAAATTTAGGATGGATGCATCAAAAGTAGGTCAGTACACCTAAATCAAAATGTGATATGGACTACTGTCTGTGAATATTAAACTGCAAAAATACTATTTAAATATGAATCCTGCATGTTCTGCGTGTCTCTGTGTGAATGAGTGACACAGACGCGCGGTTTCGTTTACTGCACACATACTGAAACACGCATGACGCTCGTGGTGTTTTCAGCCTCAGCCACCTCAATATATGAGTACATGAACACATGAACATGATTCATGAGCATTTTACCATTTCTTTTGCGAAAAACTATCGTCATATCATATACAAACAGAAACCTAAAGGTCTTCACAGCAACCCGTCAAAATAAAAGTTCAGTTTAACTTGAAGAAACTGACAGAAATATTACTTAATGTAATGATAGTACTACTACTGCTAATAAAATTATTAAAACATTATGTTTAAAGGAATATTTACCAGAATAATTATTTACCAGTATTTATTTAGCAGAAAAATGTAAACACACAAAACAGTATTTCTGGGAAACTATAAATAAACAAAATATATATATATATATATATATATATATATATATATATATATATATATATATATATTTATTTATATATTTATATATTTTTTATTTATTTATTTTTAAATAAAAACAATTAGATTAATTAGATTATGCTTTTGATTATTAATATTTAATGAAACCATTAAAATGGAATCCAGAAAATTAATGGAAAACAGAATTTTGTAAAAATAAAACTAAATTTGAGAAAAAAATAAAACATTTCAAAGGCCTTAAAAATTTTATTTTTGTAAAATAAATTGCTGTTTAATATTGTAAGTTTCATGATTTCATTAAATTAGACATGCTTTTTGATTTAATAAAATTATTTAACCATTAAAATAGTCTAGAAAAATTAAAACGGAAAAAACAGAATCTGGAAAAATTAAATAGAAAAAAAACGGAATTTGGGAAAAGATAAAATGGATTTCATAGGGCCCTAAATATCTCATTTTTAAAAGCTCAAGCCCTGTTCAGACGGTAATTGTTTCTCATGTAAAAATAAATTTGCATGCAGTGATATCACTTATGCTTTCAGATGACTATTTACTCACAGTGGAGTTCTGTGACAGCACAGAAATGCAGTTTTCATATGGTCAGTCACGATTAATTCCCTTACCCACCCTCACAGGACACGTGAAATGAATTAGCTAGTGAACTCACTAACGATACTTAGACTAGTTCATTAATTGGGTGCTGACTAGTCTTGATTTCCTCACTGTTGACACGCATCTCATTGGCTGGTGAGAAACATCATAGCTCCCTTAATATCGCAATAGAAATTAAATAACAGTTGCTAGCAATTTCTTGAAGAAATTGTGAATTTTCTTTTTTTTTTTTTTTTTTTGGCAAACCACTGTTTGCATGCAAATAATAACCAATTATTATTTGCATGCATTGTTTCAAAGCAGCTTCACAGTGATAATCAGGAAAATAAAAGTGTTAATGCTGCAGAATTCAACTATGAAACAAATTTAATCTATAAGCAGCTCTATAGAAGACAATAGAGTCATTATTCAGCTTTATGTAGTTGATTTAGTTTAGTTCAGTAGCAGAGTCAGTTAACCTTCCATTTATTTATTATTTAGATTTTCTGAAGTTAATTGGATTGTAGGGATGCACCGAAATGAAAATTCTTGACTGAAGCCGAACAAAATTAAACACTGGGCCGAATACCGAACACAGTTTTTCGGATTTTTTCCCCATATATTTTGGCTTTTTTTTTTTCACCATTGCATAAATTAAATAGCCAAAATGTGCTATTTACTGTTTTGTCTAGCTTTTCAAAGAAAAACTCTATTACAAAACAACAATTTAAAAATATTTACTTAACACTGAACATTTTTTAACATTCTAGCAGACATTATGTATATTATATACATATTGTACAAAGCACAATTAATAAGTTAGTAAAATATAATGTTTTGGCCATTTTTGAGACCCCCTTCTTGAATCAGTAATGTATTTTTACTGTACAAATAAATACAGCCTTGCTGAGCAGAAGAGATTTCTTTTAAAACATTAGAAAATATTACAGATCCCAGTTTGAACACTATGTGTGAGAGTTATGATAAATGTATTAATAGAGCTGTTGTAATTATTATCATTATTTTTGTCTTACTTTTCTTATTTTATTTTACAATGCATAAAAATGTTACCGAGTAACTGTTTCAGCACAGATTTTTCTCATGCTTTGGGCTTTGCATTTTAATGCTTTTCTTAGCTTATCCAGCTGAAGCCACTAGATGCGCCGCTGCCGCGTTGTTCATTCAAAATATTGCAGAAAAAGAGAACATCAATGCAGACATGATTTCGTTTATGTCAAAACTGAAACCAAGCCATCACATTTTCTAGAGGGACATCTATCAGCGTTGCACTCGCGTCTCGCACAAGAGAGACAGACGCATGTTTAGAAAGCATGTAAAATGAATGCAAGTTCAACTTTTAAAAAACTTGTCTCGAGACTTTATGGCGGTTTTTTCCCCATCCCACTGTATCTCATGTTTTTAAATGAAAAAAGTACTCTTTGTGATTTGGTTTTCAGTCCTTTGTATTAAACTATACATTCATACATGATGCTGTTTGTATAGATGCTGTTTGGGCTCTTTGACACAATTTGCATTGTTAAAAGTGCTATACAAATAATAGTGACTTGACTTGACTGTTTTGTTTCTAGTTGTTTAAGCAACTTAATTAATTATGTATGGTTTATAAACATTAATTTAAACATTATGCACTTTTTTTCATAGATAGTCATGTTATTTTATTGCTTTGAATAAACGTGCGTTAGTAATATTTTCCTCTTGTGGCCTCAGGAGAGAAGCCAAACGCTTTTTTTTCCCCCCTAACTGAAATTATGCCTTTTAAATTTGAATATTGATAATATTTAAGTACAAAATTCGAATTTAGTTTTTCAGCCGTTTTGACAGCCCTAATACATATTATTTGGTATTTTTGCTTATTCACTCGAACACCGAAAGAGCTTTTTGTGCTTTTTTCGCTTGCCGAACATTCGGTGCATCCCTGATGGAGTGTGTTCCAATAGCATGCTGAAGTGCTCTCAGCAGTGAAGGCAGAGATGATGAGTGCTGTCCGTGGGCAGATAAACGAGACCATGTGTCACGCTGCATTCCTGCTGCACGCTGATGACCGCTGCAGTCATTCCTCGCATGCCTCGGCCGCCTCACACTTCCCTGCTGGAATCTCCAGCGTAAGCCGTCAGGAATGAGCCCCAGACGCCATTTCAGCTCAACGGCTCACTTTTAACCGGCTCTGAGGTCTCAAAACGTATATAATTGATTACTAAATTAGTAAGGATAGCTGCTTTTAATTATTACACAGCCAGTATCATATAACTCCATTCAGGACACTTGACAGATAAACATGACATGAATCCAAGACCCTCCTGCCACATCTGAAGCGTATGGATGAACATAGTATTCAAAATGCAGTTATTACACCAATGAATGGTTAAAAAGATGCATTTAAACACACTCAAATGCACTAAAGAAGCCTCAATAATGAACAAGGAGGATTTTAACAGGCAACAGTGTATCACTCTTGAATGTTACATTCTTTGACATGTAACACTTGAGTTCCTGTGCAGTTTTTAACTCTTGTAATATTTGAGATGGATCTTTAGCACATTACGTTTAAAATAGTGATATTTAAAAACGTGTGTCAAGACTAGAGATTGATTGATAATTGATATTTACAGGTTTACATGCTTTGTTTCAGTTATGTTTAAGTCTGTGGATAAATATAGTCTCTGAAGTGGCTTCAGAAATGCACATTAATATCATTGCACAAGTTATGTAACAACCATTCATACTCACGTGAGATTGACTCAAATCATTTTAAAAATCCAAAACATGAACTCTGAGAGTGAAAGGAATGTATTAACGTGCATGTTTTTACTGTTGCAGTCCAGTGGTTTATTTAGTTGTCATTGCACAATCAAGCAATTAATCATGTTAAAACATTGGATAGATGAGAAAACTTGAATTTAAAAAAAATGATGTGCACTGATAAAACATTTATAATAAACCTTGCATATTCCTTAGAGATAAGAATAGTATTTTGTTTTCATGGTGACTTTAACGCAGTGTGTCCTGGGTTCAGCGGCCAGTTGTTTTATCATAACTTGTGTATTGTCACTTCTGCAGTGGAAGCAGGTTTCTGTGCCTGTTATCTCGCTCACACTCTGGTGTCTGTTCCTCTGCAGCTGTATGTTTCGTCAGAGAGCCGCTTTAACACGCTGGCGGAGCTGGTTCACCATCACTCCACCGTGTCTGACGGTCTGATCACGACGCTGCATTACCCAGCGCCCAAACGCAACAAGCCCACCATCTATGGCGTCTCGCCCAACTACGACAAATGGGAGATGGAGCGCACAGACATCACCATGAAACACAAGCTGGGCGGAGGGCAGTATGGAGAGGTGTACGAGGGCGTCTGGAAGAAATACAACCTGACCGTGGCTGTCAAAACACTAAAGGTCAGAGACGCAGAGACATCCAGAACGCATCACACTGCAAAAAATGATTTTCTTGTTTAGTATTTTCGTCTTGTTTTCTAATATAAATATCTAAACATTTTTGAATCAAGATGCATTCACATGACAAGTAAAATGACTAAACATATTAAGTAGGGATGTAACAATTACCGGTTTGACGATAAATCATGATAAAATTCCCCACGGTTAGTATTACCATTTCATATTTCAATTATCATTAAAACCGTATTCGATTACCGCAATTTGAACTACTCGCGATAAATAAATATTGTCCAGCATAAAGCACAGTTTAGAGGTGCGTTTACGCCATATCGTAATAACCGTAATCATGAGATACTAACTTGTAAAAAGCGTTCGCGTCCTTGTAGAACTCGTAATTACAACTTGTGAACTGAGAGTTTTCTGAGAGTACCACGGCTTGTACCACGCGACCTCTGCAGTGAAAAATGCCGGCGCTTTCAAAGAAAGCTATTACTGCTCTTAAAAAAAGGGACAAATAGATACATATATAACTTAGATACTATAATGTACTATACCTAACATAAAAATATATTATGTAAGTGTTCATACTGTTATTATTTTGTAGTTATTTGTTTAGGTTAGCAATAGTTATCGCCGTCATTAATAATAACAAACAAACAAACAAACGGTTTGTAATTATCTTTTACAAGACACTGTTTCCGTGTTCTCCAATATTTAGCAGTAGCATACAAATATGTGTTTTACAGCTGCCAGTAACATTTTTACGTGGTCGCGGGTTCATTCTGTTGTGTATAATCCCCAGTCCGAGGACGTGAACAGCACCGAGTTGAACGTCACATGTTGTCATCTCGGAATTACGGTAATTACGACATGGCGTGAACGCAGTGTAGGTAACAGTGTCACGTGGAAAGTCGAGGAATGCCCAAACTTTTTGACGTTCTCAACGCTTTCTCTGCGCCGGTTTCAATCCCATAATGCACCGTGCGAGTGTTTAAGCTCAACTTCCATAGGAATGAATTGAAAACGCTCACTATGTGCCAGTGGAAATGCACCGTAAAGCTTCACACACAGACGAAACTTACTAGAGAAGCGTGACATACCTCTGTAAATAAATATAATTTAAATTCATGTCTCGCATACTTCTATACACTTTGAATGGAACGTATACGTTCGCTTCGAACTGGAATCATGGCAGAATATCCTGTGATGTCCACTTCGCAGGGCACTTGCAATCGAATAGAACAAACGCCTGAAGCGATAAGAGAAACATACAAAATGTGCAGAGCGGGGGCACGCGAGGACTGGAATTGAGAACCACTGACCTAAAGGAAGTGTTCTTAATCGCAATACTGCTTAGTTTACGGGAAACAGCTGTAATTCTGCTGCTCCATAAGCGCCACCTGCTGTCAGAGAGTGGATTTATGGAGACTTATATTCTCATTCAGTCTGTGTGCAGTTTTTTTCTGGCCAAAAATGGACCCAATTTGTATGCCCTGCTGTAAATTTTGACTGGTTGATGAAAAACAAGCTTGTGTGGATTCTACACATTTAAACAATTCAGATAAGTTATGTAGAATTATTTATGGAGCAGATAAAATACATATAATCATTTATTAATCAATTATCATTTTTTTATTTAAAGGCTGAAATGTGAGGTTTACCATTTTATGAAACTTTTTCAAAGCTTTATTTGAACATTTACATTAGATATTTGAACATGCTATTAAACTCGTCAGTCAAGATGTCATTTAAAATCCGAACATCATTGGTAACGTTATTGTTTTTAGTGATTATGCAAACAAAAGTCATTTTATTTGTTGTTTGTTGATTTTTTTAAATATAAAACTTGAAGCGATTTATGTGTTGGTACTTTTTAAACATCACCAGCACATTTTAACAATACCGTGAAAATACTGATAACCGTGATAATTTTGGTCACTATAATCGTGATAAGAAATTTTCATACCGTCACATCCCTAATATTAAGTCTTGTTTTCTAATAAAATGATAAAATTTTTGTTAATTTTTGCTTAAAATTAGCAAAAATATCTGCTAATGGGGTAAGAAAAATGATCTTAATTCAAGAGAATTAAGATAAAACAAGAATATTTTTCTTGCCCCATTGGCAGATATTTTTGCTCTTTTAAGCAAAAACTAACAAAATTTGATCATTTTGTCAGAAAACAAGACATAATATCTTGTTGCATTCAAATGACAAGTAAAATGACTAAACATATTAAGTCTTGTTTTCTAAAAAAAAAAAAAAAAAAAAAAAATTGTTTTTTCTTAAAACGAGCAAAAATATCTGCCAATGGGGTGAGAAAAATAATCTTAATTCAAAGGCTAAACAAGAATATCTTTCTTGCCTCATTGGCAGATATTTTTGCTCATTTTAAGCAAAAACTAACAATTTTGTTTTGTTTTTTTTTTAGAAAACAAGACTTTATATCTTAAGTCATTTAACTTGTAAAGTAAATGCACCTTGATTCAAGAATTGTAAGATATTATACTAGAAAAAACAATACTAAGTAAGAAAATCATTTTTTGCACACTTGCTTAATGCCACGATGGTGGTGTTTGCTTTGAGCTTGTGTAGTTTTACTCATGCTTTCTGAGGATGAGGCCAGGTCCATGTTTTCTTCTGGCACTTCTGCCACATGACAGATCAATATAATGAAAATATTGTCAAATCATTCACATTTTGCACTGTTTTTCTCTGCGGTCTGTGACCCTCTATTGCATTAGAGCATGAAAATCCTTATGCAACAATGAATGCTGGTTGAGAATGGTTTTTTCCTCTTGTGCAGGAGGACACAATGGAAGTGGAAGAGTTTTTAAAAGAAGCTGCGGTCATGAAAGAAATCAAACACCCAAACCTTGTGCAGCTGTTAGGTGAGTCCATTTGTACAGGGACTAAAGCTAACAAACTGTGGAAACGCGTCAAATTTCTATTGATTATCAAATTATAAATAGTAAATCAATAAACAAATGTCACTGTAATACTAGTGAACTGTGAAGTACTTCATAATAGTAAATAAATGTAATGTATTTATTAGTGCTGGGCAACGATTAATCACGATTAATCACATCCAAAATAAAAGTTTGTGTTTACATAATATGTGTGTATACTGTGTATATTTATTATGTATATATATAAATACATGCATGTAAAAATTGTTTATATATTAAATATATTTATATATAACTTATTTAAATATATACATGTAAGTACTTTCAAAATTTATACTGTATGTGTGTCTTTATATATACATAATAAATATACACAGTACACACATATATAAACAAAAACTTTATTTTGGATGCGATTAATCATTGTCCAGCACTAGTATTTATGTAATTACAGCTCAGTCTTTGTGATTTGATAATCACGCATATTGCCTTCTCTGGCATTGTTAGAATTAATCAAAAATAAGTTAGTGGATTATGGAGTAACAGTTTCATTTACTCAGCAGTGCTGATTTTTACTCAAGTTTGGGGCTTGGCCCTGCGTTTATACGTCTGATCAAACAGAGACGGGTAGACGGGTCAGGAAGGTCCACGAGTGAATTTATCTAGATGAACAACTTCTCAGAAGCATGATGTGCAAATGTAAAGCGCAAACACATCAAATTACTGTATAAATGTAATGTGCTACATTAGTGGACAAAAGATAATCTTTACTGTCATTTGGAATTAAAAGCAATTTTCACAAAAAGGCTTGAGTCAGGGTTGATTGATTGCAAATTTTTGGGAGTCGACTTTGACTTTATCTTTGACTACATTTACCTAAGGAATAATCAACGGCTCGCCATGCATTAAAGGGTTTTAAATGCATGACGTGGAGACCAAGAACCACCCGACGCAAAGTACATTTAAAATCCTTTAATGCACGGCTAGCCGTTGATTATCCCGCTTATTCCATGGTCATTTGACAAGTTAAAACTAGCATTGCTCTTTGCAGCGCAATATTTGACAGAATGGGTAAAAGTGACGGTTATTTTCGTCAGTTATGGTACATTAGCGCTAGCATTCTGCCCGCTTCAAATCATACACAGAGATGGAAATAGTGCGGTAAGATCACATTTATTTGAATGAATCATTTTTTTCAAATAATTATCGATGGATGGAGAGAGAGACAGAGAGAGAGATGACAGTTGTGTGTGCGTTACCTGCGTCTGTGCATCTCTCTCTACAAACTATTAATTACTGGAAAAACAGTGATTTTGCCACCTCTTTGCTGAGGAATATAATGTAGCGATCTAGTATAGGCTATTTTATTAATAAAAATCAGGGGAAGCGTTGACAACAAGTTTATTTGTGTGCGCAGTGCGAACTCCGACACACACACACTCTCTGTGTGTGTGTTTGTGTTAGAGTGACGTGTGTGTTTGTGTGTTAGTGATGTGTGTGTTTGTGTTAGAGTGATATGTGTGTGTGTGTGTTAGTGATGTGTGTGTGTGTTTGTGTTAGTGATGTTTGTGTGCATCAATTAAAGCAGCGCATTAATATAGAACGGTGATTAAACTGACTTGGAACTACCTGTGCATTAAACGGTTTTACTGCTCACCTGCCAGCCAATCAGAATCCAGTATTCAGACAGACCATGGAATAATTGAAATTAAAACACACACACACTAGATGAAGATATGAAGTCTTAAACTCCTTTTATTAAACATCACACTTGTTTCATAAATTAGTCATTTAAAGATGACATTAATATGAAATAAGAATCCTCATCGTTTCATCGTTGTTTCCAATATCTAATTTTAAAGAGAGGAAAGTCACAAGAAACAGCCTTGATTTGAATATTATATTATGATTTGAAAATAATAATAATATTATTATTTGAATATTATAACGAGAGGGAAGGTAATGTCATAACAGTCGTCAAAGCAGCACTTTTGTAACCAATCCACCAACTTCAGCCAGTAAGTTAATGCAGAAGCTCAATGTTTGTGAGTTTTTGGGCTGAACAGTCCATCAAACACTAATCCATCAATGATGTTCTGGAGGAATGTGTTTCTAAATGAAGTTTCCTTCACAAAGAGTCGTGTGATGATCCCGAAGAGCCTGTGTTTTTCTCTGATATCAGGTGTCTGCACACGGGAACCTCCGTTTTACATCATCACTGAGTTCATGACCCATGGAAACCTGCTGGATTACCTGCGTGATTGTGATCATGAGGAGGTCAATGCTGTGGTGCTGCTCTACATGGCCACGCAGATCTCCTCCGCCATGGAATATCTGGAGAAGAAGAACTTCATCCACAGGTGAGCCAGAACACGCTTGCAGGTGTTGCGTTTGTAATGAATCCAGTCGATTGTTATTAAATAGTCATTGTGTTGCCTCTTCACACTATTCTGTTTACAGCTTGAGCCTTTCTCTCAGTGATGCTTCATCAGACAGAAGGGATTTCACTCTAGCTGGAACAAGTTTGATAGCACAATAATTAAATTGTCTAGATAGGCAGTGATGTCTGATTTACTAAAACAAGCAAGCAAGATAACTGAACACAGTTTCTTAAATAGACATATAAAAAGACAATCCATCAGAATGTGTCCGTTCCTTCACATGTAGTTCACAAAATTTATTTATTGCATTCTGTGAAATAAAACATTACAGGACAAAGTAGGGCTGCATGGGCAGTTTTTCTGATTTTTTATCGATTAATTCAAATGTAATGTTTTGCCACAATTTTATTTGTTATAAATCGAGGAATCGCGAATTTGAATAAAAATATTACCAAATGTTAGATTTAGACACTTTGACAATATGCCAATGATAACAGTGAAGAGAAAAGAACGATCGAACCGCAAGTTGGCGCACGTGCTTAACTGCTCTGTGAAGGACCATAAGTAGAAAATAGCGCTAGACGGCATTCACACAGAATGTGCTTTTGTGTTGACAGAGAAGCGACGCAGGCAGTGGAATAGGAAAAAATGCAAGAAGATGGGAGTGAACTTGTCTTTACTTGAGCGTCGCGTTTTTAGAAAGCCGTTTCATGCATGAGACGTGAGCGTAACAGTCAAACGTGTCCATGTTTACACAGAAAAAACAATGGAAAAGCAGCGCAGTCGAATAAAAAAATGTCTGATGTTTCATGTTTGCATCATGATGACAGGCTGAAAGCTGCTGTTCATTGTTTTTACAGAACATTTGTAGTTAAAAATAGTCTACTGCTGTTATACCTTCAGTCATTCTGAATTTGAATCACCTTGACTTTTGAGGGGTTTTTTTAAGCATTTTCCTCGTATTATTTCTGAACATATGTAAAAGACAAGTTTGTATAAGATGTAGTTGTAGTTCATGCATCCATACAAAGTGATTTGTTTAACATTTACATCATATTGACAACTTCATGTGTGCTTCACTTGGAATAGAATTTTCTTTAAATAAAGGGTTAACCCTGAAAGCAAAACATTTTTGGGGCACCTGACAGGCCTGCACTTCTCTTTGTTTTTTAAGACCTATTCTAGCAGTCAGCATCAAGTGCCATATATCATTATAAACAGGAGAACTTGAAGTTTCAGTCTAGCTAATTTAAAGTCCCAATTTTCCTTGTTTTCTCTAAGAATTAATGAATTTCCAGAATTTTAAGAAAAACGCAAGTAATAATTGGGTGTTTTTTTTTTTTGTTTTTTTTTTTTTACTGTGTACTCAAACTGAAACTCCTGAAGTTTGGATTTTTTTTCTTTAGAAAGTTGTATGTGGGTGTTGTACACGTCCAAATAAAATTTTGTCTACATATAATACCCCCCAAGCAAGTTATAGACATTTATTACAATATTGTTATAAGCGATTTTCAGTGAAAAAACAGGTCTGTTTACAAATACTAACAATATAGATGTGTCCAAAAACACTGTAGTGGACAGCACATTCCAGGGCCCAGTTTATGGTAGGGCCCCTCTCTGACCACTATAGTGGACAAAGGTTTGCTACATTTTGATTGGATCTTGGTGGACTAACATAAGCAAACTGTCCAACGCCATCAGATAAAGATGCCAGGACAACAGCCAGACACCTCTGAGAGGGCAAGAAGAAGACCTTTGGAACAAAGCCCAGGAAGGACAGGACTTCCTATTGGTCAAAATGCAGTTTCTGCCCTTCACCCACCAACAGACTGATTCCTCAGGTTTTGGCCTGTAACTGCCATAAAAATTCCTTAGGACCTCTGGACACAGCAGCAGTGGGTGAAACAAACAGGGATCACAGAGTTCCATCCAAATCCATTCATAACTATGTTCTCAAACCTTAAATTGATGCACACTACAACACACACATCTTATACTTATTCAGAGAAATAAGTATTCTCAGTGACAGCGACGTGTAGTGCAACATCTTTCACAAACTCAGCTGTTAATGGACAAATGAATGCATGCATGACAGTTCAATCTTCTTCCATCATGTTTGGACTTAATGTGTTCGTAACATTGCCAAAGGTATTCTGGTTGTGGTTTGGTAAGTGAATGATGCATTGGTAAAACTTTAGTGACATTTTTCTAAATGTGTGTGTGGACTATGCAAATAAGTTCCACAGAAGGAAAGAAGGGTGGGCCACACTGTGTCCCCCCTCTCTGATGGAAATAGCCAATCACAGCCTGGAAATGGAGAAGCACCAGATTGCAATCTCCTCCTCATCGGAAAGAGATAAAGGTACCTTCCCAAAAGACACTCCTCGTTCTGAGTCTCCGGCCTGTAAGGGAAGGGACAGTAACAGACACATTCGTTCTGAGTCTGAGCCCTGCAAGAGTGAGACAATAGCAGATCAACCTCCGTTCTGAGTCTGAGTCCCGAAAGGGAGAGACTCTAACAGAAACACCTAAACCTCTGGCCGTGAGGGAAGAGGCAACAACAGATACCAAGTCCTGAGTCTCCAGCTTTGAGGCAGCAACAGATACGACCACTTTCTGTGCCTCCAGCCTGCGAGGAAAGAGATAATCTACGTTCAGACTTCATTCAGAGTCTTCGTCCAGCGAGACAACAACAGGTGCAGCACGTCCTGAGTCTCCATCCTAGAGAGACAAAGTAGATCGACCAAATTCTCTAGCCCAGAGAGGCAGAAGACACACAGACATTTGCAACAAGGTTAAGCTCCGGAGAGCAAACCTTCACTCCAAGGTACCTTTGCTTGCGTGTTCCAGGCTAAGGACCTTCTGCACCTACTGCAGGGTCACATCTGCATGTTCCAGATTTTAGGACCCTTTGGTGCTCCAGGAAATCAGCATCCTCCAGCGCTTCGTGTTCAAGGCTGTAGAAACGGATCTCTGCTCCTTTCCCCACTGCACTGTTACCAGCACAACCAGTGGATGAAGTCACTGCCACCGGACTGCTCACTCGATCGCAGAGAACGTAACTATCACCTATCCAAACCTCTTCCAGAGACCTTGCCATTGTTGTGTATTATCAGTATATGATTTTTCTGATTGACATTAGATGTTATATAGCTGATTGCAGTTGATAACAAATAATCTTTCAGGTATTTGTATGATGCATAATAAGGTTCTTCACCTTACTTGTTTCAGAGTAGTGACAGTTTATCTTTCCATATAACGTAGCTCTGACATAGCAACATCCAACATAATCACTTGAATTTTATGCATCTTATGCACTTTATTCCTTTTTCATTCATGGTATTCATTCAGTAGTTGTTGATTACTCTTGTCTATCTTTTGTTAATAAAATTTATTTTATTACACTTGTGTCTTCCTTGTGTTGATAATGCAGTAAGGTTCTACAAGTTAGGTATCCCACCAATCTTTCTTATGTGATGTACTCCTAACCACACCTTAAGTGACACGTGATCCAAAAATCATAACGTCACCTGTGACGTGAGTACCCATCACTACACTATTTCGCCTCCTTAGGTTGGCGAAAGCAAAATTCACTACAACATTTAGGGAGTAAAGAAAATGGAAACCGTGTTATATATTAACAAAATACGGTAAAAAAGTGACTTTTTTTTTTTTTTTTTTTCAGAAAAATATATTTTCAATCAGTATAAACAACAAACACAGTGCAGAAAGTTGTGAAAAAAATTACTGTCTTGTGCAACAAAAATACAAGAAGTACAAATGATTCACAAACTACACACAAAATGGGTGGGAAATATACAGTGTGCAACAGAAAAAATAGTGCAAATGATCTTTATGAACTATATGAGAATTATTTATATAATCTAACAGCCAAACGGATCGATCCGTGGAATCGATTTTACTGGGACAACGTCTAGCAACGCAAATACTTAAATTCCAGTGCTTTATCCAATATGTATCGCTTTTTCCTCCTTGTTTTTGGTTTGTTTTATGCCAAAGTGCTCTGTCCTGTGTTTTTCTGGGCTTTTTCAGAGAGTGCTCTCATGCAAATGTTATTTTGTGTTTGTTTTCATGCACGCATGACACACTTTACTTTCACTTTGCGTTTGCTCAAATTTCCAAAGAAACATGCTAAATAATAGTTCAAAAGACCAAAACCTATGTTTATTGGTTGAATATGTGACAGTTTGAACCAATCTGGGCACGGGGGTGGGACTAAACATCAACAATCGTTCCTGTTTGGCTCAGAGGAACGAAATGCATTGGTTTCTTCTGACGAATCAACATTGTCAAAATGTGATGACGTAAATACGCTTCGGAGCCACTGAATATCCAAATGTCTAATTTTCTCTGAAAAATCTCTGCTTTACGACACTTTTTAAAGCATTCAGATAGGATTGGCGGTTCAAAAGTCATTAAACATTTAAGAACAATAGTTATTTTTAGCCGCGGGTGGCTGTCTCGGTTTTTGAGGGTTAATAAAGAAAAAGTTACTTGAATCATGCTTTGGTTACATTTTCAAGTTGACTAGTTAAAAATCGTTAAAAAAAAAAAAAAAAAAAAAAAAAAATCAAGAATCGGTCAAACGTTCTGAAAAATCGAAATTTAAATTTTTTGCCTTATCGCCCAGCCCTAGGACAAAGGGACATCATAGTATTACTAACAGTAGGAAGTGACACGTTTCCAGTTACGATCTGGCTCTTGTTTCAGGGATCTGGCTGCCCGTAACTGCTTAGTTGGGGAAAACCACTTGGTTAAAGTGGCAGATTTTGGACTGAGTCGCCTGATGACTGAAGAAACCTACATAGCCCATGTAGGAGCCAAGTTTCCCATTAAATGGACCGCCCCGGAGAGTCTGGCCTACAACAAATTCTCCATCAAGTCAGACGTGTGGGGTAAGCAGAAGTCAATGCTGTTGACGCTGAATTCACTTCCCAGGTCGAGACACATCTGTGTTATCTTGTGTGTAAAACTGACACTTTTGCTTGAACTCTGTAGCGTTTGGCGTCCTGCTTTGGGAAATTGCCACCTACGGGATGTCTCCGTATCCTGGAATTGACTTGTCCCAAGTGTATGAGCTACTAGAGAAAGATTACCGCATGGACAGACCCGAGGGATGCCCAGAGAAAGTCTATGAGCTCATGAGGGCCTGTAAGTAGCTCTTCAGATCAGGACCAAAAAGGTAGACAAGCTCAAGTGTTTGAACAAGATGATTACAATTAAAGGTGACCTATTATGCCCCTTTTAACAAGATGTAAAATAAGATGTCCCCAGAGTATGTATGTGAAGTTTTAGCTCAAAATTCCTCACAGATTATTTTTTATAGCTTGTTAAAATTGCCACTTTTAAAGCTATGAGCCAAAACGTGCTGTTTTTGTGCTTGTCCCTTTAAATGCAAATGAGCTGGTGTTCTGGCCCCCTTTTCAGAAGAGGGCGGAGCTTCAAGAGCTGGCAAAAACAAAACAGGACAATCTCAAGCAATCTGAAAATATCAGAAACTCTCAGTCCCACTTGTGATTATAAGCTCGACAAATTAAAGCGGTCGACATCACGTTGCTTTCTTGTGCATTTTTTTTTTTTAACAACCACATTCCTATTTTTGATAATTCTGGTAGCACATGAAGGCAGTTTCTGTGAAAACAGACAGAGACAATGGTAGCTTTAGCAACATTAGGCTTACAAAGTGCCAAGAAGCTCTTTCAGAAAGGCAATTTGGAAAACAAATGTGTGATACTTACTTTGTCTGGAGCTGACATTTGCGCATAAAGCGTTGGTATTGATTAGGGCTGCACGATTAATCAAAATTAAATTGCAAAGGCGATAAAACGCGATTAGGCAGAAGCTGTGATTGTCAGTGAAGCACAGTTCTGTGATCAGTAGTAAATCTACATCTGAAGGCCAGAGAAACTCCAAATACACCCCGCAGAAGAAACCCAGGAAATCTCTATAGCGGTAGCTGAATAAACAGAAGATTTAACTGCTTTCATTGATTCAACGTGACTAATAAACACACGAGTACGGCAGTATATGGTTTTTCTTAGTTTGTCTTTTCATTTTTATTATAATAAAGTATATAAAAATGCAGTGCCTTTATCACTGCTTAGAATACTATGAAATAGTGTGTGCTTTATTCTGTGTAAGAAGCCACATCATCTCACAGAAGGTTTTATTTCAAACACTCGACTGATGTTATGAAGTGAGTTTGGAGTAAAAACATGTTATTAAATGTGGTATTTTCACATGCTTTCAGAATGAGCAGTGTTTACTACACAGAGCTGTAGTTCACTGACAAGCTACGCAAACAGCTGTCATTATCGCAGAACGATTTTTTCGATTTCAAAATCACGCAATAATATCATCTGCGATTATGAACGTGGTTTTGTGTAGCTTGTCAGTGAACTACAGCTCTGTGTAGTAAATGCTGCTCTATCTGAAAGCATGTGATGGAGATCTACTAATCACAGAACCGGCTTTATTGACAAGATGCACGTGATAATTGCATTCAATTAATCGTGCAGCCCTAGCATTGATCCTTCTTTCAGAATCAACTTTTGCAAAAATCCGCAGCATTGAACTGACTCTCCTTTGTGAGGCAGTCCGACGTAAAATGATTGGCACAAACATATAGGACTTTTGGCATGTCTCCAGCAGCTACAGCAGGAAAACAGTAATGGTGGACTGCTTCTTCTCACTCAGGGCTGTGTCTGTGCTAATAGGGCAGAGAGCGTCACAAATGGGCGGGATTTCTCCATAAATCTTGAATCGCGTGTTCAGAGAGACTTTGATTTATTGGGATTATAAAAAAATGAGTGGGTGGATTTCTACCGTTATAGGCTGGTTGTTTTTCCACACTGTTCAGACACCTTATAAAAGTGATTTTTACAGAATGCAGGTGTCCTGCAGAGTTTAGCTCCAACCCTAATTAAACACACTTGAACCGGCTAATCAAGGTCTTACTAGGTATGCTTGAAACTTCCAAGCATGTGTGTTGAGGCAAGGTGGAGCTAAACTCTGCAGGACACTGGCCCTCCAGGACCGAGTTTGGAGACCCCTGGCATAATAGGTCCCCTGTAAGCTGTGTTAATACAGGCCCTTTGGACTGACCTTCGTGTTTCTGTCTTTAGGTTGGAGGTGGAACCCTGCAGAGCGGCCTTCTTTTGCTGAAACCCACCAGGCGTTTGAGACGATGTTTCAAGAGTCCAGTATCTCCGACGGTAAGACTTTGTCTCTGGAGATTTAGAGAAATTAACGTGTACTTTCTTGTAGCTCATCTTTACTCTTCGTGTGTTGCAGAGGTGGAGAAAGAGTTGGGCAAAAAGGGTAAGAAGCTGACACTGGGTCCGATACAGCAGGCTCCAGAACTTCCCACTAAGACAAGGACACTGCGAAGACATACGGACAGCAGGGATGGCGACAGTCTGGGTAAGCTGCGCTCTCCCAACATTCACAGTGAATTCTGAGTTGCTCTCTGCAGACTGATGAAGCTGTACCCTTTTCCAGACGCAGCAGAGGCCGAGGTCACCGGGCCCCCGATGCTCCCGAGGCCTGTCCTTGATAGCAACTTAAACGAAGACGATCGCCTCCTAGCCAAAGATAAAGACAAGTTCAGAATGAATCCGTTCAGTTTAATCAAGAAAAAGAAGAGAACGGCTCCGGCTCCCCCTAAACGAAGCAGTTCCTTCGGGAAGATGGATGGGCACCTGGATCGTAGAGGACTGACTTCCGACTGCAGAGATGATTTCAATAACGACAGCATCGACCCTTCGAAATTGGTCGGCTCCAACAGTACGATTGTTGGAGTCACCAATGGAGCCCCGGTGTATCCCGGTCAGCTCTTTCCATCTCATTCACGGAAAAAGGGCAGCGGAGCGAAGCTTGCCACGACTCCACCCGCAGAAGAAGACCCTATGTCAAACTCCAAGCGCTTCTTAAGGTCTTCGTCCGCCTCTAGCATGCCCCCAGGGTCCGAGCGCACCGAGTGGAAGTCGGTCACTTTGCCCCGTGATATCCAGTCGTCTCATTTCGACTCCGGCACCTTCGGAGGAAAGCCAGCTCTGCCTCGCAAGAAAGCTGATTGTGTGCCCCGCGGTGGCACCCTTACTCCGCCACCACGCCTTCCCAAGAAAACCGACTCCGATGCACCAGACGAAGTGTTTAAGGACTCGGAATCTAGTCCTGGATCAAGTCCTTTGACTCTGACACCGAAGCTCAGTCGTCGGACAGAAAGCTCCAAAACGAGCGCCTTGCAAACGGAGCTGTTCAAACCCAATGTGCTTCCACCTCTAGGAGACGAATGCAGACCTCGTAGGCTCAAGAACTCTTCTGAAGTCCCTGGACTTAGAGACAGAGAGAAGGGGAAGTTTGCCAAACCCAAACCAGCTCCCCCTCCGCCTCCGGTCTCGAGCGGCAAATCTGGAAAGACTTCGAGGAGTCCCACTTTTGACGTTTCTTCGGATACCAAAGTCAAAGGCTCGTCTGAACAAAATCCTCCAAGTCCCAGCTCCGCAGAACAAGGCAAAGGCGCAAGCCTTTCCCAAGAAAGTGCTAAGAAAGTGCCAAAAAACACCTCAAAAGTGCAGCCCCCAAAGACGACTTCTGTATCCCCAAGCAGTCAGCTGCCAGGGATGGGAACGGGATCGGCCATCGGTGATCCGGGATCCAACTTCATTCCCCTCATGACGACTCGCCGCTCGCTAAGGAAGACGCGCCAGCCTTCGGAGCGGCTCTCCAACTCCTGCATCACGCGCGAGATGGTCTTGGAGAGCACCGAGCTCCTGCGAGCCGCCATCGGCCGCATTTCGGAGCAGACCGGCAGCCACAGCGCGGTGCTGGAAGCCGGCAAGAATCTGTCCAAGTATTGTGCGAGCTACGTCGAGTCCATCCAGCAGATGCGCAACAAGTTTGCGTTTCGCGAAGCCATCAATAAGTTGGAGAGCAGCCTGCGCGAGCTGCAGATCTGCCCCGCCGCCACCGGGGGAGCCAACACGCCTCAAGACTTTTCAAAGCTGCTTTCCTCCGTCAAGGAGATCAGTGACATTGTTCAGAGGTAGCGGAGAAGAGTTCGGATGTGACCGATATCATCTGCGTGTCTGGGTTTTCCATTGAACCCACCTCAGCTTTTCTCATGCCAAATAAGAGGAACATTTCAGAACGGTTCAGTGTCTTATTACTGTGCACAAATGCAGGGGAACTGTTCCTCCAGAGTCCATTTGGTGATCTTAAGGTAGCCCAGGTTCATGTCGTAGTGACTTGATTGAGTCTTTCTCTGTAATTCCTTGACTTTCCTCACTGCAAAAAAAAATGATTTTCTTCCTTAGTATTTTTGTCTTGTTTTCTAGTATAAATGTCTATAAATCTTGTCTGGAATCAAGATGCTAACTTGACAAGTAAAATGACTTAAGATATTGTCTTGTTTAAGAAAAAAAGAAATAGTTTTAAAATTTTGCTTAAAACAAGTGAAAATATCTGCCAGTGGGCTATATAAAAAAAAAAAAAAAAAAAAAAAAAAAATCTTGTTTAGCCTTTGAATTAAGATTATTTTTCTTACACCATTGGTAGATTTTTTTTCTTGTTTTAAGCAAAAACTAACAAATTTTTTTTTTTTTTTTCATAAAACAATACAAAATATCTTAAGTTATTTGACTTGTCAAGTAAATGCATCCTGATTCAAGTATTTTTATATATTTATACTAGAAAGAAAGACAAAAATACTAAGAAAATATTTTTGCAGTGCTTCTCTGCAAGTATTTGTTAAAAACAGCATTATTTCATAACTGACAGAAAAACACCTCATGTGCCTCACACTTCCAAACATTTTTACGGGATCAAAATGTATTTTTGAATTACATTCACGATCATAGTATTGATAAAGACTGTTTAACTTAGTTTTCTTTGTGTGGTTGGTCAAGAAAGCGCTTTGTTGCGAGATGTGAACGGTCCCTGTGATATGAGGAACTTTATTTTGTAATCGACTGATCGTGTATTGTATGATTGCGACACTGTGCCATGATTGACGTTTCACTGATGCGGTCGTAAAGTTGGTTTTCCCATCTTTTCCAGGCCCGTTAAGGGTTATGAACAAGTGTTCCTTCAGCACAATCACTACATAAACGCTTTTTCGAAACTACACAGTTGCCTTAAAGAGACTCGCTGAACATGAATCACGGATCAGTGAACGAAACGCACTACTGTCTCAAGGAGAAAGACTTGGGAGTGAGAATCTGCGCTTAAGAAGCAGTATATGTATAGATGTTTTTGTAATGTCCTCTGAAAGATCTTCAGTCACCACTTAAATTGTCATTTTAAAGGTTTTCCACACACCACTGAAGATGACGGATGTAAATGGAGCAGCTTTATCCAATGACCACAAGCCACATGATTCTCGCTGAGTCGATTACTATTTTACTAAAACTTCCCTGTCTGTTTTGCTTGTGTAATTGAAATAATGCAGTTGTTTTCAGTATTAGTTTGTCTTTTCCGACACTTTGCCATCTGACTGCGACGCCTGAGGAGGCGGCCAACCACAAGCTGCCTTTAATTCAACATGGTACTACCAGTGTTGACATTTCATGTTTTTTTTCCTCTTACAATCATGCCACTACTTTTTAATTTGTATTCAAGCCTCACACTAATTGCTCGTCTTTGTAAATACATGTCACCTATTTTCAGTCGATTCTTCCTGTAACCTTGGTGCAATTTTTGTTGCATAAAATACAAAGCAGTTTTGCTACTTGAACAACGTCAAGGGTTTGTTTGTCAGCGTGCTCGATTTGTCTGCTTCTAGTGTGCTTTCGCATGATACGCTGGTGTTCATTTTAAATGTTTATTCAGAATGAAGATGAAACACTTTTCTGTCTAGAGCATTTTTATTGTCATTAAAACTTTAACATTTTAAAATCACATACATAAACAGATTTTTCAAACGTTAGCACAGCTCCTTCAAAGTTTATACATATGTACTGTTTTTACTCATGTGAACAGCAAGAAGAGGTCATTCACACAGTTCAAAAGGACCAGATCATTCCTTCCTTAGATCAGTCGAGATCTGATCTCCATCTGTAAGACTTTCTGTAGGAGTATTTGCCTCGTGTCTCTTCAGCTGGACGTGAGAGTTTATGAGTGAGGCATCAGTGCTGTGTTTCATCACCAACAGATACAGCCTTATGTACAGCAGATCTGATTTCATATGGTACATACACTGAGTTAAGACACAGATGCTGCTTCAGAAGAAGCTGTGCGTGGTGCTGTCAATATACAAGCCGATGCACTGATGTTTACTGTACAGCCTACACAACTGGAGCCGTTTCTGTCACATTTCATAGATCTATACAAAAACAGTAGCAGTGTTGTAAAACCGTTTGTTTAACTCAAGTCCGAACTGCATGTTGAGCTAGTCGAGATTAAACGGTGATAGTAATAATATTAAGATGAATGAATAACAATAAGGCAACCTAAAATAACGGTGGTGAGGACAGATGAATGTATACTGATATGATGAAGGGGCAGAAGAGGAGCGATGGAAGAATCAGTCTTTCCGTAAAGTGATTCATAAAGCTGTCCGACCCAAACCGACTCTCACTCATGCATGCGCTTGCATGTCAACATGCACATGATTGCGAGTTCGCAACAGGAGACGTTTCATTCGGTTTTAAATCTGGGATCAGTGCAACACTGCTTGTTTACAGATGCAATGCATTATTCTCAGCACAGGTGCATTTTAAAATGCATTATTCTGAGCACACGCATTTTAAAATGCAATGCATTATTCTGCACCCTCGACCTAGTGCTCTTTAGCAGCAGGAGCGTTAGACAGGCGTCTGACCCAAACAGAATGGTCCTCCTGCGCACTTTGACAGCCTTGAACACGTCACAAACCACTTCGGCTCTCAGACGGGTGGAAAAACGGCAGCAGAGATGCATTTGATGTTCTCAATACGATCCTAATGCAACCTGGGTCTTGTTTCTGACGTCACACCGTTGAGCTATAAAATGCATCAATAAAAAGAGGCTGAACTGAAGTGTGACGTGATGAGCAGCGGTTAGTGCGGTCAGAGGATGATGGGAATGTAAGAACACACCGACCAGAGAGAGTGAGGACGGACAGATGAAGAGCGAGAAGGGAGGAGGGAATGTAGCCATGATCCTCCCCTCTCTGGGACGGCCGAGTGTGTGATGATGGAGGAGGAGGAGGAGGAGGGTGGAGGATGAAGGTCATTAACAGCCACACCCTTCCCTCTGCGGCTGTGGTTCGCTGGTGAGCCGACCGCCCTGCGGCGCCGACGGTTTGTGCTGCACGCCCGACTCGGCCGCGTTCAGATCCAGACTGCCGTCTTGGATGTTCTGATAGATCTTCTTAGCTGCTTCCAGAAATGCGTCTTCCACATTCTCTCCTCTGTGAGCACAAACACACAGTCAGCATCTATACACTCACGTCAGATTAAAATCTAGATCAAAAAATCAAGACAAACTTGATGTTGATGTGGGAAAACCCAGACTGATCTCACCAGAAAACGTACAGTCAAACCAAAATGTATTCAGACACCTTCAGCATTTCTCACATTATCAGCGTTTATTCACTGTAGTTTAGAAAATGGTAATAAAATATGACAAGAACTCAGAGTTAAACTGTCAGAACAAACTCATCTTGATAATGTCAGATAACTTTGAATTCGGTTGAATAGCTGTCAGCTGTTAAATTTAAGAACACAATTAGATGATACCAATTTAGCTCAACCAATCACCAAGCAATGCTTCATTTCGTTCAGTCTGTGGTGGAAAAAGATCACATTAGCAACTAAAGAAAAACAAGATCAGGTCAAACTGTCGGAGTAATTTTTGCTCCCAAATGTTTTTCCTGGTAGTCCATTGTATGAAGAATTTTGGGGTATAATATGACACAGTTCACTTTATTTTGCGATCCTCACATTAATGAACTATAGTGTCCTGCACCCACTAGTAAAAAAAAAAAGAAAAAAAACAATTATATAATTTTTGGTTTGACTATTTTACAAGGTGGCAATTTCAGATGAATTTGTATGATTTTTGAAAACTCTGAATTACTAAAGCATGCTAAATATGTGCTAAAACATGCTAGGAATATGCGAATGATGTGCTAAAATGTTATATTCATGGCATTAATATGCTAGCATTGTGTTAAAGCTGGTTTCTAGTGTTCTGGCTACTTGCTATGGATGGATAGCGTATGGAGGAGTTTGTGTCATGAGAGTTTATCACAATGTTGGCTTTTGTCTCTGTGATGTTTTTAAAAGCATTTGATCTGCTCTTCCACGTTCAGGTTAGGGGTGGGCGATATACCAGTAGACATGATTAACTGCTAGAGATTTTGGACTATCGTCTTTATCGTGGTTGTTATGCATTCACATCAAGTGTGCCGTGGTCACGAGAATGTATCGTTTGCACACATTTTAAAGCACTGTGGTTTAAAAACAAGTGATTTTAAGCTGTTTAAATGCCGCGCACATGAATCCACTGCTCACAGATCAGTATTTTTGATGCTTTATTGGCCTTGAACAGTTAAAAACACATACTTATGTGTCAAAATACCTGTCTTTAAAAGCATTCTCGTAAACAGTCATTTTGGTCTGAAGTAAACGGCTGAGAAAGAAAACGCATGTGTAAAAGTATATTGGATCCGAATGTTCGGTCTTAAAGGGGAAGCTGCATATTATTCCTCCTGTCATGTTAATCAAACAACTACTCGACTAAATCACTTTTGTAACTTTAATTGAACTTACACAGTAAAACTATGTGGTGTTTTTGATTCATTTATACAGTATAGCATTTATTTATTGTAGTTTTTTTTTTGTCCTGTTCCTTGTAATAAGTTACTTATCTTCAGTGAGCTTGAGTTTTTCTTTTTCTTTTTTTTTTTAGGCTTATATTAGCTTTTCTGTGATATTGACAGCAGTGACAAGAATTAATGAAAATTCTATGGTATCAAAAAATTTGATATCATAAAAACCTTAAAAAATAACTATATGTGACCCTGGAGCACAAAAGCAGTCATAAGTAGCACAGGTATATTTGTAGCAATAGCCAACAATACATTGTATGGGTCAAAATTATCCATTTTTCTTTTATGCCAAAAATCATTAGGATATTAAGATCATGTTCCATGAAGATATTTTGTAAATTTTCTAACGTAAATATATCAAAACTTAATTTTTGACGCATTGCTAAGAACTTTGTTTGGACAACTTTAAAGGAGATTTTCTCAATATTTAGATTTTTTTGCACCCTCAGATTCCAGATTTTCAAATAGTTGTATCTCAGACAAATATTGTCCTATCCTAACAATGATTTATTAATCTCAAATTTGAAAAAAAAAAAAAAAAGTACACTTATGACTGGTTTTGTTCTCCAGGGTCACATATCGTAAAATATGTATCATTATCGTGATATAAAATGACTCAAATCATGTCATCAGATTTTGGTTGTATCGCCCACCCCTAATTGAGGTAAGTGCTGCTCTCATGTGGGGGTTTTCTTCATAAACACACGTGTACAGACGAATGAACAGGTTCTTTGATGATTCATCTGTGTGGCTGGAATCACTCACGTTTTAGCGCTGGCCTCCAGGAACAGCAGACCTGTGAACACAAACACGCATGAGATCGGGACAGCGTCATGTGACCCGTCATGTGACAGACAGACACTGCGCTCACCGTTCTCTTCGGCGAACTGCTTAGCCTCTTCATACGTCACGTCTCGCTGCGCTTCCAGATCTGCTTTGTTTCCTATGAGAATGATGACCTGCACAAACACAGCAGAGAAACCTGAGCCAAACCAGACATAAAGACGCTCGCCGATGCTTTGGCCATCAGTTTATGGCCGACTCGTAGGGCTGTGGCGGTCACCATGACAACTGTGCCTCCGCGGTGGTAAAATACAATAGAACCCATTAGAATCAGTGATGCTGTCTACACTGGATGCAGCCAAAGACTGTTGAATACTGAAAGGGACTTGGCATGACAGTAAACCGATGCCTCGTTCTATTTATGACGTCCTGACGCAGTGTTCAAATGATTTTTAACAGCCTCTTTGTTGCATCCAGTGTAGACAGACTTTAAGTGTTAAATGGGCACACACTTCAAATCTGAAGAGCCATCTCCAGTCACTGTTTGCAAGAGGAGGCAAATGATGCCAGCGATGAGCCGCTTGCTTGGAGGCCACGGCTGCTTGAAATGACCGTCTGTACGCGTAAGCTCTTCAGCGCGGCTGGAAACATCGCAACACCACTGAGTTACTCCCTTAAACCAGACCCTGTCAACATGTTCGTTCTTCTGTCAAAGAATTTCAAATCTGTATAGAAAAGCCAAGGTAGGATTTATGTTTGCGTTCTAATTGTTATCAGGCCAACACAGATTTTACAGCATCTAAATACAAATTTTTGGCAGCGAATGTTTAATATTTAACTTTCTTATTTAGGCTACTTATTTAACTGTATTGTATTTATTTTAGTGTTTTGCAGGCTGCATGTTGCTGTGTTTACTGACGGAAGTGCTAAAATAAACACGCATGTTTGTTAATAGATGTTTGAGCCTCATTTATTTATTTATATATATATATATATATATATATTTTTGAGGTGTAATGGTACACAAACATCACAGTTCGGTATGTACCTCAGTTTTGACGTCATGGTTCGGTATGGTTTCGGTACAGCAGGAGGAAAAAATACAAATTTTTATTTATTTAATTTTTTTATTAATGTTTTATGGAACAAATTGCTCTCTTTAAATAAATTCAATTAGAGTTAAAATTTACTTTAAATCTACCAAATAAAATAAAATAAAAAATCTACCTCTGCTCTAAACTACAGGGAGCCCTTTTAGATTTGGCCTAGTTTAAGGTTACAATTAACAACAGAGCCCAAACTTTAATTTAATTACTATTTATTTTTATCTATTATAATCAACACTCAAAACATTTGTATGCAAACAGGTAAAGAGCACTCAATGCAGTTTTTAAATTAACCAGTAAATGATACAATTTCTATTTGTTGTTGAAATATAATCATTTACACAGTGGCTGTCATACTTTTGTTTCATAAAAGATTTATTTAAATATAGCCTACATTAAATGATCACTAACATCAGTAAGACATCACTAACAAGTAAAGTAAAATATAATGAGTATATAGTCTAATATTTCACGAAATGCTTTTCTGTAGACTTCATTTCTCTGGTGAACTAACGAGCTGTGGACTGATGACAAGCTGCTTTAATCACATCTTTCCACGAGTGAAACACTGACGCGATTACACGAGGCATGAGATGTTAATTCATGTTTATTTCACATTAAAACTAGTAGTAAAGAGGAAGGGATGATCGCACTCACTCGCGCTCCGCATTGTCTTCAGAAAGAGGCGTTTATACAGCAATCCGTAGCGCCAAGAGCACCAAAATGGCATTTATTGTCTTAATTTCTTGAAAAAAAAAAAATGAATGATTTGTTTGGTTCAGTATGAATATGTGTACCGTTACACCCCTATAAATATATATATATAAAACAACACGGCATCACTGACGGTAGGTGGTCCATTACGACTGCGGTTGTAAGAATCTGCCACTATCACAGCCCTACCGACTCTGTGTCCCGTCCTCAATAGAGGCCAACCTTATGCTATTACAATGTTCAGGTCCAGAGATACACCTTATTTCTGCAGGCTGACCCCTGACCCCTGGGCTCGTACTCACAGTATTGGGGTTGGTGAGGTTCCTGGCGTCGGTCAGCCAGCTGCTGAGGTGGTTGTATGTGCTTCTCCTGTACGACACACACACAGAGCGTGAGTTTCCATCATCAGAGCCTCAGCGAGACGCCTCGATGACGGACGTACCTGGTGATGTCGTAGACCATCAGCGCTCCCGCCGCTCCTCTGTAGTAGCTGCGCGTGACGGCTCTGAAGCGCTCCTGACCCGCCGTGTCCCAGATCTGCAGCTTGATCTTCTGACCGCTGACCTCGATGATCCTGGTGCCGAACTCCACGCCGATGGTGTGCGGACAGTCGGCCATGACTGCTCACAAACAACAACAACAACAACAGCTGAGTGAATCACACGAGCTTCATCTCTGATCGACACTGTCATCAGCTGTGTTTCCACCTTTTTTATGTGCATTTTGGGATATCGCATTAAAAAATGCTGGATGGAAATGCCAAGATGTGCATAAATTTTAAAAATGCACATAAAAAACCTTATGCTCTCAACTAAGTAGGATAAATTTCTTATCCAGTAAGAAAACATGCGCATAAACTATGATGGAAACACTTTAACTGAATAAATTCCTTAATGGGCATCAAAAAAAACATGTGACTGCATAAAACTGGACTAATCAACAGACCGATCTCACGGCACAGCATCTGAAATGCTAGTTTGTCATTCTAAAATGCTTGAGCAAAGTCTCGTCAAAGTGCTTCGTTATAATTAACTCCCAGAACTGCGTTCCCATACTGCAGAATCAGAAAATAAGATAACATGACCGTGTATGAAAGCTCGTAATTTATTGTATACAAAAATTATTATATACAGTGCCTTCTCAAATTAAATTCTTCTTCATGATATTTAGCGCAAGTTGATCAGGAAGTAATGATTTTGTTCTCTTCAACTCACTGGATGGAAACAGTGCTTTATTCGCAAGTGTTTTATGCGATATTCCAATTTTACGCATGTTTAATTCATAACTTTGTATGGAAACAGCTATTGGTCTCAGTAATGACTCTATTGTCTTCTGTAGAGCTGCTTTACAGCTCAGACTGGATTTATCTGATATTTGATGACGTTGGCGTCATTAGCTATGTTTCCATCACCCTACTTTTATGTGCATTTTGAAGTATCGCATCAGAAACGAGTGATGGAAATGCCATATTTTGAAAAAAGAAAAATGATCGTTTTGTCTGCTTGTAATTTATCATATATGAAAATTATTATATTCAGTGGCTTCTGCTAATTTTCTTAGTGATTTTTAGTGGCAGTTTATCAGGAAGTGATGATTCTGTTCTCTCCGACTTGTTGGATGGAAACGATGCTTATTCACAGATGTTTTATGCAATATTCCAATTTTGTGCACAAGTTAAATTCACAACTTTGGATGGAAACCCAGCTATTGATTCTGCTATTTTCCACTATGAAGCTGCTTTCAAATATGGCTAAAAATGAAGGACTGAAGTGAGACTGATTGGTCGACTTGTCTAGATGTTTAACTTCATGATTCATTTCAGTTTAAACTTTTAAGACAAAACTGATTATTGTTATTAAAGCAGTTATTTGTAATCTTACATCATATTTATTGTTCAGGGTTTACAGCATGTGTTTCAAAGGCAAGGTCAGAGAGAAGTCTGTCTTTCACTCAAAGATCCAGTTATATAACATAAATTATACTGATTAAACATTACCAGGTCAAAACATAAAAAAGAACATATGCACAGATGAACTGTTCACAATCAGATCTATAACATGCATTTAGAAAACAGATTTCCATTTTATGCTGACTTCACTTGATTAACCATCTACAACCCTAGTTTAAATTGTCTCTTGATGTAAACTAACTAGACATTAGACAGGTGTGACGTGTCTCAGTGTTTGCAGGACACTGTTAACTTAAACACAGCTCAGATCTTACTACTGAGAAGAACTTGAGAAGGATGTCAGCATTAGGAAAGTGTCTGAATCTGTATGAATTCATATACGTGTGTTGTGCACGTTTACACATGAAGCTGACACCATACACAGACACTACTAGTGAATGATTAAAACTACTGGACTGTCAGCAAACCCGCATGTAACCCATATCACCTTCTGTCTGCTGCTGATGATGATGATGGTGATGATAAAAGAGAAGCAGCACTTCATTCAGACGGTCAGTGATGACGCAACAAAAAAAGCCAGTAATACAAGAAAGAATAAATAACTGACAAACGTGTGTGTCACGACCCTTTAAAGCAGCCGTCAGGGCTGATCATTTCACACAATCACACAGAGAGGCTGTTTATTTGGAGCACAAGGCTGGCTTGTGCGGCTCCGGATGCTGATGTGCATGGTGTGTGTTTAACACGCTGACGATGGCGTCTCATACTCACACTTCTTCTCTGTGAACTGGTGCAGTAAGCAGGACTTCCCGACGCCCATGTCTCCTGCGGACAGAGATCAGACGTGAGAGACGAGACACACGCGAGCGAAACGCATGGCTGCTGCTGCCATTCACTCACCGATGATGATGTACTTGAAGATGTAGGAGTAGTTGTAGGGTGCAGTGGCCATCGCCGCTCTGAAACACACACACACACACACAGAGTTAGTTAAACACTAATAAACACGCTGATTCACAGTGTTATTACCTCAGCCTTTCTGTCGTGACTACTGTACTTGTGTTGTGAGTACTGTACTGTATTCAAGTGCTTATGAACACAAGCTTTAAGGCTCCCAGTGGTTTTCTATTAAAAATAAAAGTTGCATGGTTTTACACTTGAAAATGAAAGATTTAAGACAGTCATAAATATTCGTATTGTAATTTTACAGTAATATAAAATAAAGTTATTGTATTATTTTTCTTAAATACAGCATTTCTTAATTTTTTATTCTACAATGACATATTACAATAGCTTTTTTTTGTAGTTATTTTCATATTTTCATTGAACAACAATAATTATAATTTTAATAAAAACTTCACAATTTTTACCAGAAACATCACAATTAGCTTCCCCCCAAATTGTGTAGCACTACTTGAGCTCTTATAGGCCACATTCCCACTGTTTTTAACCCCTTCAATAATAAATATAAAATGGGATTTTTATCATGATTATTATTAAATAAAAACAAACAGAAATATACTGAAATATAGAAATATATTGAAAAAAATGGTAACACTTTACAATAAGGTGTCATTTGTTTACATTAGTTAATGTACTAATTAACATGAATGAACAATACATTTATTACACTATTTATCAATCTTTGTTAATGTTAGATAATAAAAATACAGCCATTCATTGTTTGTTCATGTTAGTTCAGTGCATTAACTAATGTTAACCAGCACAACTTGTGATTTTAATAGTTCATTAGTAAATTCTGAATTAACTAAGATTGATATATGCTTTGGAAGCATTGTTCATTCTTAGTTAATGTAGTTAACTAATGTAAACTAATGAACCTTATTGGAAAGCGTTACCAAAAAAATATATACACTTTCATATTTTGTTTTCAAAAACTGGGTACGATGAGGTGACATTATTTTACTCATCCTTCAACCATCAATCATTAATAGAAGATTTAAAAGCATTAACAAATCACTTTCAACACAGCATGAATAACTCCTAAAGATCCTCCTTCTATCCACAGCAATATTACAGATGTGTTAAATATCATTATAGTAATATATGTCTATATTTTGTAACAATTACATTTTACAGAATCCATGTGAAAACAAACCTGGAAAGAGACGTGAGACGTGATTTGGGGAGAAAAATGAAAGATTCTTAGTGCATTCCAGGCAATTATTCATGGTTTATATGGTAAATTAAATCAGGAGAGCAGACCACAAATGCACAGTAACTATATGTTGTCTTTTTTTCATTTACTTACAGCGAAATACAAATAAACATGAAAATAATCAGGAGGAAAATAATGCAGCGGGCTAAAAAGAGCTATTCTATAGATATCATTGTTATCTCACGTCATATTAATATAACAAATGTAACGTTATTCTCCTGTCTTCTGAAAACAGAAAATAAATGAAAATTACAGCCCATTCAGTCAAAATGACAGATAAGGATTATTTGTAGCTCAATCTTTTGATTTGAAATGATTTGTTGCAGTCTTTTTGAGTGGAACGTGCCTCCTTTAAAACGCAGTAGGCTCGTTAGGAAAAAGGTGGATAGAAATAGACAATTTATAAAACACAGACCTAAAACAATGAGTCTGTTTGTTCTTCTGCACAGTAGCTAGAACGCTGTTAGATTTGAACTATCCACATTGGCCATACGTTTCTCTGTTTGACTGCTAAGAGTCATTAGATTAACTCTGATTTTGGCATCCCTTGAGAACTCATTCTCCATCTTCACTAGTTTACTGTCTTTCTGAAACAGTTCTGACTTCTAATGAAATGCAAACACGTAAAATGCCATCATTCATACGCATTAACATCATTTAAACAAGTCTTTGAATATCTAATAAATATTTAATGCCATTGTCCATGCAAACCTGTCGATTTGTTTTTAAATGCTTCTTTATTTGTGAAAAATAGCCTACTGCAATACGAGTACAGAATCAAGAAGTTCCTATATGAAGTAGAGTTTAAATAATGTTTTCAAATTGATTCATTTTCAGTTTATTTCATTAAATATTGGGTAACACTTTATTTTAAGGTGTCCTTGTTACAGTGTAATTATACACTTAAGTACTGAGTAATATTAATTAACTACATGTGCTGATTATATGGTTAGGGTTATTTCCATGTACTTATGAATAATTTGTTGTTGTTATTATAGTAGTAAATACATGTAATGTGTGTAACAAGGACACCGTAAATTAAAGTGTTACCCAAAATTGTCAAATAAATACTTGTAATTACACAATGTTGCACAAGAGTTTACTATTTTTAAATTAAATAGTATAATATATATCAGCCATCTAAACGTGATGCTTATCAGACAATAATGACCAAAACAAGAGAAAATCTCTCAATATTTTGATTTTTTTGCACCCTCAGATTCCAGAATAGTTGTATCTTTACAAATATTGTCCTTTACATCAATGGAAAGCTCATTTATTCAGCTTTCAGATGATATATAAATACAAAAATGGACCCTTATGACTGGTTTTGTGGTTCAGCGTCAGATTTATTTCAATATTTGAAATAAAAGTGTGTTTAAAAGCACATCATGTTAGAAGTGATCACTGAAACTGGTGTCGAGAATGATGACATTACACTGCTGAACTATAATGAACTACATCACACACACACACACACACACACACACACACACACACACACAGCTGTAGAGTGTGTGTAGATGACTGGACCTGATGGAAACACTCGTTGCGTCTAGCATCATGTATTTGAGTGTGTTTGTGTGAAACTGTCAGATATAAACATCAATGTCAATCACAGCTGAGCGGGAGTCAGATAAAGCTGATCAGCACCACACACACACACACACACACACACACACACACACACACACACACACACACACACACACACTCGTCCTGTCTGTGATATTTCGCGCGTTCTCTTGTTTTGGGGCTGATCTGGAGCTGCTAGCGGCTAGCTAGCGTGAGCGGCTAGCGGCTGATTCGCGCCTCAGGATCGAGTTTGGCGCCGATCGCGCGCGCTCCGCGGAGTAACGCGAGTGTGAACGCGTGGTGTGTGTGTGTGTGTCCGTCGCGCGTGCTCTCACCTGTAGTCGCGTGTGTTTGCTGTAAATCAGTGTGTTCAGGTGCTGATCATCAGGATCCTGGTCAAGATGGCGGCGGCGGCACAAAGACTGACGCAGTCCCGCGGCGCGCCAGCGCGAGGCGCCAGAGAGCGCGCGCTTTACTGCTCTCGATCTGTTAAAGGGGTCGTGACATGAGAAACCAAATTTGCCTTCATCTTTTGGCATATAAGAGGTCTTTGTACCATTGAAACATCCTGCAAGTTTCATAGCTTAAAACGTCCTCCTCCTCCTCCTTCTTCTTCTTCTTCTTCTTCTTCTTCTTCTTCTTTTGTGTTTGATGGCGGTTGGTAAACCAGCTTAAGGTGCATTTCCGCCTCCTACTGGAGAGGAGTGTGAGGCCTTGATTAAATAAATAAATAAATATTTATTAATTCTTCTAATCAAATCAGTATCTCTCAAATATTTAAGAAGAAAATCATACACCTTTAACTGTTTCAGTGCATTCTGAAATATATTCTTAACTGAAATGTCACTGATTTCCAGATCTCTTAGTTTTTCAACAAACTGCTTTCTTTGACTCTTATATGCCTCACAATGTAAGAGCACATGTTCAGCTGTTTCTGTTATTCCACAGTAATTACAGCAATCTGACTCACTTTTTGCTATTATATGCAATGAATAATTAAGGTGAGAGTGTCCTATACGGATCCTGGTTATAACAGTATCTTCTCTTCGGTTTCCATATAACTTTCTTTCAATCCCCACTTTATGTTGAATGCTAAATAGGTGTCTCCCTTCTGACTCTTTATTCCACACATTCTGCCACATATTTCCAACTGCTGTTTTAATAATACCTTTTACTTGTGTTTTACTTAAAGGAATTTCTATGTCAATCTCTTCTCTTCTCAAAGCTGATTTAGCAGCTCATTCCCTTCCACACCTGCACGGGCAGAAACTCTGCTCTTACTCCTGTTTGATTTACTCTATACAAATTCTGTCAAATTTCATAGAGTATATCCTGTCTAGCTGCTGATTTCCCACTATTTAAACTGTTTAATACTGAGTATGAAGAAACTACTACATTTATAGGATAAACAGTGTCATAGAGAGTCACAAAGAAACATCTGTCGAAAGATAAAGCGGAACTAAATCCGACTGCAGCTGCATCACAAACCATAAGTGAATAATTTCATAATGCTTCGTCTGGAAATGACTGTTTTATTTTGATCATGTTGTCAAAACACTTAAAACATGCAATAGCGAGGGGGCGTTGATACTGTTTACTATGCAATGATGTTAGCCAATCATAACAGTGGCTGATTCCTGATAAGCCTTAAAGGACACGCCCCTTTAAAACAGGTCATTTTAGACAGAGGGTTGAAAATAATATTTTTTCCATCTGTTTTGTTTTTGTTTTTTATTTTGTGCTAATACTTTATTAACATTATACAACCCGAATTATGGAAATGTTGGGACGTTTTTTAAATTTGAATAAAATGAAAACTAAAAGAATTTCAAATCACATGAGCCAATATTTTATTCACAATAGAACATAGATAACATAACAAATGTTTAAATTGAGAAATTTTACAATATTATTCACTAAATGAGCTCATTTCAAATTTGATGCCTGCTACAGCTCTCAAAATAGTTGAGACGGGGGCATGTTTACCATGATGCAGCATCTCCTCTTCTTTTCAAAACAGTTTGAAGATGTCTGGGCATTGAGGTTATGAGTTTCTGGAGTTTTGGTGTTGGAATTTGGTCCCATTCTTGCCTGATATAGGTTTCCAGCTGCTGAAGAGTTCGTGGCCGTCTTTGACATATTTTTCGTTTAATGATGCGCCAAATGTTCTCTATAGGTGAAAGATCTGGACTGCAGGCAGGCCAATTCAGCACCCGGACTCTTCTACTACGAAGCCATCCTGTTGTAATAGCTGCAGTATGTGGTTTTGCATTGTCCTGCTGAAATAGATGTCATCTGGAGGGGAGCATATGCTGCTCTAAAACCTTTATATACCTTTCATCATTCATAGTGCCTTCAAAACATGCAAGCTGCCCATACCGTATGCACTTATGCACCCCTATACCACCCCCAGAGATGCTGGCTTTTAAATTGAATGCTGATAACACGCTGGAAGGTCTCTCTCCTCTTTAGCCCGGAGGACACGGCATCCGTGATTTCCAACAAGATTGTCAAATTTGGTTATCTGACCATAGAACACTTTTCCACTTTGAAACAGTCCATTTTAAATGAGTCTTGGCCCACAGGACACGACAGCGCTTCTGGACCATGTTCACATATGGCTTCCTTTTTACATGATAGAGCTTTAGTTGGCATCTGCAGATGGCACGGCGGATTGTGTTTATTGACAGTGGTTTCTGAAAGTATTCCTGGGCCCATTTAGTAACATCAATGACAGAATCATGCCGATGAGTGATGCAGTGTCGTCTGAGGGCCCGAAGACCACGGGCATCCAACAAAGATCTTCGGCCTTAAGATCTTCCCTTATGCACAGAGATTTCTCCAGTTTCTCTGAATCTTTTGATGATGTCATACACTTTAGATGATGAGATTTGCAAAGCCTTTGCAATTTGACATTGAGGAACGTTGTTTTTAAAGTATTCCACAATCTTTTTACGCACTCTTTCACAGATTGGAGAGCCTCTGCCCATCTTTACTTCTGAGAAACTCTCCCTCTCTAAGACATCCCTTTGATAGCTAATCATGCTACAGACCTGATGTCAATTAACTTAATTAGTTGCTAGATGTTCTTCCAGCTAAATCTTTTCAAAATTTCTTGCTTTTTCAGCCCTTTGTTGCCCCTGTGCCAACTTTTTTTGAGACCTGTAGCAGGCATCAAATTTGAAATGAGCTCATTTAGTGGATAAAAGTGTTAAATTTCTCCATTGAAACATTTGTTATATTCTCTATGTTCTATTGTGAATAAAATATTGGCTCATGTGATATGAAAGTCTTTTAGTTTTCATTTTATTCAAATTTAAAAAACGTCCCAACATTTCCGGAATTTGGGTTGTAAAATGACAAGATATTTTGTCATGTTTTCTGAAAAATATATCAAAATTTTGTTATTTTTTGCTTAAAACAAGCAAAAATATCTGCTAATGGGGTAAGAAAAACAATCTTAATTCAAAGGCTAAACAAGATTATTTTTCTTATCCCATTGGCAGATATTTTTACTTGTTTTAAGCAAAAACTAAAATTTTGATACTCTTTTCAGAAAACTAGACATAATATCTAAAGTCATTTTACTTTTCAAGTAAATGCATCTTGATTCAAGAATAGTTTGATATTTATTCTAGAAAATAAGACAAAAATACTAAGAAAGAAAATATTTTTTGCAGTGTATAAAATGCCTAATATAAAAGTAACAAAGGATGAAGAGTTGAAAACATCTGTCACCCTCCAACAACCCTCTTGTCAAGTAAATTCATCTTAATTCCAGAATTTGTAGACATTTATACTAGAAAACAAGACAAAAATATAAAGGAAGAAAATCCTTTTTTGCGTTAAAGTTCGCTCTTAAAATGGTCTTTGTTGGCATCCATGTAACCTAGTATAAAATAATTAACTAAAAGTTTAAAAATGGTTCATCTGCCATTGCTGTAAAACCCCCTGCTCTGAAACTAAGATGACCTGTAAGAACATTTGTACCAGTTGAACCTGTATTTGTATTTGTATTTCATCTTTTAAACCACAGTTATGTCATATTAGTTAGCTATGTGAATTCACAGCAAATGTTTCCAGAATCCTTCAGACTTTCCTTTATTCAGATGATTTCAGATCAGTTCACATAATCATAAAGGATGGCTATATTTCCTTTTAAGTCACTTATCAGATATATGACAGTCGATTAGAGCATGAGCATGCCTTCATACTGACTTGTCTTTCACTCGCTGAAATCTGTCTGTTATAGGAAGATGACATACTGTATATCGAGCACTGATCACACACTCACAGAAGATAAATGACAGTAAATGTGGTGTTGTGATCACATTTAGTTTTACAAACATTGTGTTTACAATGTGATATGCATGACGAGTTCACAGCCAGAACAATGACAAAACATCAGTATTTACAAAGATACGAAGTTCACCTGCACTTCATGAGTGTACTGGATATTATAAATTAACAACATGGACTTAAAGCGATAGTTCACCCAGAAATTAAAATTTGCTATAAATTTAACATCAAAGATGTAAGTGACTTTTTTTCTTCAGTAGAACAGTAGAAGATTTTTAGCTAAAACAATGGTCCTTGGTGATGCATTTAATGCAAGTCAATGGTTACCGTCACTTTGAGAGTCAAAAAATCATATTAGGCAACACAAAATGAATCCTTGTGGCTTCTGATGATATATTGAGTGCTTATGAAGCGAAACGTTTGAAACTGAAGATTATTTACAGCATTATTACCTGAAATCCAGAGCCTCAGGCAAATGGGAAAATCTGATTCTTTTCCATGAACTGGTTCTTTCAGACAGTTCATTTCATTGAACTGATTCAAATAAATGATTCACCAGTTTGTTTACGTAATCATGCAGTGCCGTCATGTATTCATTCATTCATTTAATCATTTTATTATTCCATTTAATCATAATCATTTATAATAATCATTATGATTTGTATACTCATTTCACTGACTTATTCATTGATTAGTCATTTATATTATTAATATTTTTCCATTGTTGTTTAGTTTTATGACTGTGTTTCAAGGGCTGTTTGTCTTCATGAATAAGAGATGTTTATGGAAACTCAAGGTTTATGGGATGTTGTTGTGAAGCAGTTTGGTAAAACAATACTTGTTGGATTTGTGCTGGTCAGATGAAATCTGCGCATTGAAATATACGCAATTAAGATGATTCAATAAACTCTGCTCATTTGTAATCATCACTTCGTCTCCTGCTTCTGCTCTTCTCTGGCATTTCTCAGTCAACGTCTTGGCTGATAGAAGACTGTAAATACAGTTTTGGGTACCAGATAAGACTTCCTGTTAACAGGTTTTGGGTATTAGACAATTTTGCTGACTAGTTGTTCTTTTACCAGACAAACCGGATATTATCTGACAGGTTCCAGGTCTGGATTTGATATTTCTGGTGTGGATGCATGATCTAACAAAAGCACATAAAGTGAATAAACTATTCCTCATCAGCTCACCTTTTTAGATAAACAATGAGAAACCATAAAAACTTTCATTTCTTCATGGGTTCGCGCATGCGCATATCATCGAGTCGAGCTGATTCCTCAGTTCAGTGACTGCAGGAGGAACTGAATCAGTTCATTCATCACAGGATCAGATACACTGCTGTTTCGACTCATTTCCAGTCGGAGTGTTTGTCAGGCATCTGAAAGTGAGTTTTTAATTGAGTAACTTGTAGACCTGAGCTGCTCGGGCTGCAGTGCTTCAGTCTGATTCAAAAGAACCGGTTCACAGAATGATTCATTAGTGAGCCGGACATCACTCCAGACCATTAGCTCTGGATTACAGGTGATAATAAATAATGTTCAGTTTTTTGCACAGACAATCATTTCACTCAATATTTCGTCAGGAGCCACAGGGATTAATCTTATGTTGCCTGATATTCTTTTTTTGACTCTCACAGTGACGGCACCCATTGACTTGCATTTTATGAATTGCCAAGGACCACGATTTCAGCTAAAAATCTTATTTACTGTTCTACTAAAGAACATCCGTCAGCTATGTCATGGATGGCCTGAGGATGAGTAAATTAACAGCAAATTTTATTTTGTTCCTTTAACATGAACATGATCTTCATTAAAATCAGTGGGTTTGGTTCAATAAGTGATTACCCAGTCATTATCATTAGTGTAATTGGTATGTATATACATGCACAACAGGACTGTAATGTACAGTGCTACCCAGCAGAACATAACTTACCATCTGAAAGAACAATTGTTCACATAATCCAAAGGAACACAAATCCAAATGTGAAGAATGATGCCGCTGAGTTTCGATGGCTCTGCATCACATCAGTGCTGTTTTACATCAGGGATATTGTGGTGTATTTGGCTGCCCGACATTCTGTCCGCTTTCTCAGAGTTCGTCGTGCAGTGGATAGAGCTGGGACTATAAATCAATGCATTGCGATTCTGAGATTTTGGGAACACATCGCGATTCTCTCTGGAATCGATTCTGAGCTTAGTTTTTAACCACACACTCAAATGCTCACGAAGAAGAGCACTTGTGCGTTCGGTTGAGTCATGTAAGTGGTTAAATGTACTTGCACCTTGGCTTTTATGCTTTTATGAGAGATTAATGTAAACACAGCCCACTATGAACACCCTTGTAATTTGCTTTAACCTTTTCAAACTGTACACTGTAAAAAATGACAGTGAATTTAACTGTAAAAGACTGTAAAAATGCTACAGTAAAAACCTGTTAAATGGTTAACGGTAAGTTCCTCTACAATATACGGTGAAAAACTGTATTGGACATTACATGTAATTTTACAGTAGTATGCCATTTTTGGAAGTGAATAAGAATGTATAATTTACAGCGAATAACCGTAAATTGGCATTCCCCGAATTCCCTGTGTCACATTTCAAATTTGATGTTTTTTTTGTTGAAAAAACTTTGTTTCTTCTTAGTTTTTCTTATCAGTTATGTACATTAGGGTTGTATGTTACATCTAATGTTGTTAAATTAATGTTTATTGCATTATTTCAGTTTCATGTGCGTTACCATGATGGTGTTTAGTGTTTTTGTGAATGACACTGTGCACCTTCTATATATGTTAGTATTTAAAAGCTGCTTGTGATAGGCTTTGGTTCATCATGTGACTTTCTCATCACCACCTGCTTTTGGTGATTATCAGTGTATTACAAAGGTACAAAACAGATTTTAGTACTTCAGTAGATTGGAATATTAACATTATATCAGTTAATGAAATTACGGTATTTAAATGGAAATTTAAGTTAAATCTGTAAAACCTAAAATGTTGCTACCATATTTTTACGGTAAAATTCTGGCAACCACAGCTGCCGGTTTTTACTGTAAATTTTATGGATTTTTTTTTTTTACAGTGTATGAATGAATATTTTAGGTTCAAGTGGTGTGTGTGTATAGGAACTGGAAGCGAGCAGAGCAGGGCTGTTTCTAAAGCATGCAGTGCTGTCTGCTGTTAAAAACTAAGCTCAGAATCCATTCCAGAGAGAATTGTGATGCATTCAGAAAATCTCAGAATCGATGCAGAATAATTACTCGATTCACAATGCATGGAATCATTGTCCCAGCCCTCGCAGTGGATCAGAAGCACATGTGCGCGAGCACGAGCAGCAGCAGGAGTGTGTGCTGCAGTGAATGGCAGTGAAGTGCGCTGTTGCACAGATCCGAGTCGCAGCAGTGGATGGAGACTCCGGGCAGTTCCTGCTGCTGACAGTGGCGAGAGGTGGCACAGCCGCTGGTGAGGACCATGCCCAGCGCCGCTGCACAGAGAGAGAGACACAGAGAACTTTGTTTTATTCTTGGCGAAAAAAGCCAAATATAGCTGCAGAATTCGTAGCATTGTGCCATCACCTGAGGGACAAATATCAAACAACCGATAGACACACTCTCACAGGCCAAAACTGAAATACTGATACACATGTACATAATGTTCCAATTCTAAGTCCAGTATGACTGCTGTATTATTATCTTTTATTTTTTTATTTATTTAATTTTATTTTTTACTATACGTATCTGTGTGTTTATATGGCATTTCCATATTAGTTATATATTGCATATTAGTTAAAATATATAAATAAATGTTCAGGGGCTAGTTACATAAACTGTTTAGACTAGTCTTAAAAAGTTAGTCACCTAATTTTTTTTCTTCAAAACTGGTCATAACTTTTTTAATTCAGTTATGAAAAGGTAAGTTGTTTGTTCTTATTTGTACTGGAAAAGTAAGACTGATTACCCTTTGGCAACTGCTAGTTAGTCAAACTAGTTCTTAAGACACAGTCTTAACATGGTGGCTAAGTTTATGCAACTGGCCCCTGATGTTCTAATGTAAATGTCCAGAGGTTCTAAACCGTTTTCTTTGTTTTAATGCTTTGGCAATATAAAATGTATTTTTGTCATACCAATAAAGCTATTTGAATTGAATAGAGAGAGAGAGAGAGAGAGAGAGAGAGAGAGAGAGAGAGAGAAACAGAGAGAGAGAGAGAGAAACACAGAAAGAGAGAGAAAGAGAGAGAGAGAAAGAGAGAGAGAGACACAGAGAGAGAGAGAGAGACAGAGAGAGAGAGAGAGAGAGAGAGAGAAACACACACAGAGACAGAGAGAGAGAGAGAGAAAGAGAGAGAGAGAGCAAAACACACACACACAGAGAGAGAGAGAGAGAGAGAGAGAGAGAGAGAAAGAGAGACAGAGAGAGAGAGACACAGAGAGAGAGAGAGAGAGAGAGAGAGAGAGAGAGAGAGAGAGCCTGTCAGCACTCAGCAGTGTTGGGGAGTAACTAGTTACTTGTAACAGTGTTACATAATTTGATTATAAAATAAGGTAAAATTTTATTTCAAGTTGTCCTTGTTACACGTTACATGTACTTACTATTATAATAACAATAAATTATGCATGATTACATAGAAGTAACCCTAAACCAAACCCTAATCCTAACCCTAACCATATAGTTGTCACGATTCCACAGGGGAGACGGAAACCAGGAACGGGGAGGCGTGGAATAAATCAAAACAAAGTCTTTAATTAAATCAAAACAGGTAAGTTCAACACAGGCTGGGAACACACGCGACAGACAGGAATGACGTATAATACTCGACAGGAAACACAGGGCAGGACACACTATTAGTACATGACATGAGATAATTAAACACACACAACTGGAACATAATTAACTAATAATCACAGGAACAGGAAACTAACCAAATATGGGCATACAAGAGGAAGGGAAACACAAGACACACAAGACAATCCTGACATTACACCCCCCCTCTGAAGGCGCGTCCTAGCACCATATACCATCCAATGGGGAGGGGGGGTGGGCGCTCTGGAGGCCTTCAGGAACAAGAACACACAGACAAGACAGATGGCCTCCGGGGCGGCGCCCATAGCGTGTCATGGAGTTCAGGAGGCCATGGTGGTGCAGGGAGTTCAGGAGGCCATGGCGGATCCACCACCGAGGCCGTGGCCCCAGCCCTGGCCACTACGGCCGTAGCCATACTACCCCCCAGGGTCAGGGGCCCTCTCTGGGCTTAATGGGGAATCTGGAGTCTTTCCTGGGCTGGACTGGAGATCAGGAGCCCTCCCTGGGCTGAACAGGGGATCAGGAGCCCTCCCTGGGCTGAACTGGGGATCAGGAGCCCTCTCTGGGCTGAACTGGGGATCAGGAGCCCTCTCCAGGCTGGATTCGGGATCTGGAGCCTCCCCTGGGCTCGACTCGGGAACTGGAGCCTCCCCTGGGCTCGACTCGGGATCTGGAGCCTCCCCTGGGCTCGACTCGGGAACTGGAGCCTCTCCTGGGCTCGACTCGGGAACTGGAGCCTCTCCTGGGATCGACTCAGGAACTGGTTCTGTCGGGCCGTCCTGATAAGCAAGCGGCTTGGGAATGGCCTCCTTGGCCATGACAAGAGAAGCTTCTTGCTCCAGCGAAACCCCCACAGACATGACATGACCGACAAGACCGACTCGAATGAGTTCCAGAGGACTGGACAAGACTACAGGGGACATGACCTGACTTGGGATAGGCACTGAAGGGCGTTCTGGCAGGCGTGTTCGAGGTGCGGGCAATGGAGAGAGGAATGGAGCTGCGAGCCCCAGGGGCAGTTCCATGTCCAGGAGCGCCGAGGGAGCAGCGGCCCGGGGGCTTGAGTGAGCCGCGAACATTGGTGGCCTTGACTGAGCCGCAGACAGCGGCCTTGTCTGAGGCGAACGGCGGCGGGCTTGGCAGCTGAACCAGGCTGAAATCTGTCCAGCTGGCAGGTACCAGCCGCAGACGGCAGCGGCCTTGGGTGAGCGCCGGACTTGCCATCACAGCGGGAGCAAAAACCAAACAAAACAAAAACTCTTCAAAAAACCGGGAACAGAAACACGAGGAAAGGGAGTGCCGCTTACTTCTGTTTGGGTCAAGTATTCTGTCACGATTCCACAGGGGAGACGGAAACCAGGAACGGGGAGGCACTATTAGTACACGACATGAGATAATTAAACACACACAACTGGAACATAATTAACTAATAATCACAGGAACAGGAAACTAACCAAATATGTGCATACAAGAGGAAGGGAAACACAAGACACACAAGACAATCCTGACATTACACCCCCCCTCTGAAGGCGCGTCCTCGCACCATATACCATCCAATGGGGAGGGGGGGTGGGCGCTCTGGAGGCCTTCAGGAACAAGAACACACAGACAAGACAGACGGCCTCCGGGGCGGCGCCCATAGCGTGTCATGGAGTTCAGGAGGCCATGGTGGTGCAGGGAGTTCAGGAGGCCATGGCGGATCCACCACCGAGGCCGTGGCCCCAGCCCTGGCCACTACGGCCATAGCCATACTACCCCCCAGGGTCAGGGGCCCTCTCTGGGCTTAATGGGGAATCTGGAGTCTTTCCTGGGCTGGACTGGAGATCAGGAGCCCTCCCTGGGCTGAACTGGGGATCAGGAGCCCTCTCCGGGCTGGATTCGGGATCTGGAGCCTCCCCTGGGCTCGACTCGGGAACTGGAGCCTCCCCTGGGCTCGTCTCGGGAACTGGAGCCTCTCCTGGGCTCGACTCGGGAACTGGAGCCTCTCCTGGGCTCGTCTCGGGAACTGGAGCCTCTCCTGGGCTCGACTCGGGAACTGGAGCCTCCCCTGGGCTCGACTCGGGATCTGGAGCCTCTCCTGGGCTCGACTCGGGAACTGGAGCCTCTCCTGGGCTCGTCTCGGGAACTGGAGCCTCTCCTGGGCTCGACTCGGGAACTGGAGCCTCTCCTGGGCTCGACTCGGGAACTGGAGCCTCCCCTGGGCTCGACTCGGGATCTGGAGCCTCCCCTGGGCTCGACTCGGGAACTGGAGCCTCTCCTGGGCTCGACTCGGGAACTGGAGCCTCTCCTGGGATCGACTCGGGAACTGGTTCTGTCGAGCCGTCCTGATAAGCAAGCGGCTTGGGAATGGCCTCCTTGGCCATGACAAGAGAAGCTTCTTGCTCCAGCGAAACCCCCACAGACATGACATGACCGACAAGACCGACTCGAATGAGTTCCAGAGGACTGGACAAGACTACAGGGGACATGACCTGACTTGGGATAGGCACTGGAGGGCATTCTGGCAGGCGCGTTCGAGGTGCGGGCACTGGAGAGAGGAATGGAGCTGCGAGCCCCAGGGGCAGTTCCATGTCCAGGAGCGCCGAGGGAGCAGCGGCCCGGGGGCTTGAGTGAGCCGCGAACATTGGTGGCCTTGACTGAGCCGCAGACAGCAGCCTTGTCTGAGGCGAACGGCGGCGGGCTTGGCAGCTGAACCAGGCTGAAATCTGTCCAGCTGGCAGGTACCAGGCGCAGACGGCAGCGGCCTTGGGTGAGCGCCGGACTTGCCATCACAGCGGGAGCAAAAACCAAACAAAACAAAAACTCTTCAAAAAACCGGGAACAGAAACACGAGGAAAGGGAGTGCCGCTTACTTCTGTTTGGGTCAAGTATTCTGTCACGATTCCACAGGGGAGACGGAAACCAGGAACGGGGAGGCACTATTAGTACACGACATGAGATAATTAAACACACACAACTGGAACATAATTAACTAATAATCACAGGAACAGGAAACTAACCAAATATGGGCATACAAGAGGAAGGGAAACACAAGACACACAAGACAATCCTGACATTACACCCCCCCTCTGAAGGCGCGTCCTCGCACCATATACCATCCAATGGGGAGGGGGGGTGGGCGCTCTGGAGGCCTTCAGGAACAAGAACACACAGACAAGACAGACGGCCTCCGGGGCGGCGCCCATAGCGTGTCATGGAGTTCAGGAGGCCATGGTGGTGCAGGGAGTTCAGGAGGCCATGGCGGATCCACCACCGAGGCCGTGGCCCCTGCCCTGGCCACTACGGCCGTAGCCATACTACCCCCCAGGGTCAGAGCCTCTCTGGGCTTAATGGGGAATCTGGAGTCTTTCCTGGGCTGGACTGGAGATCAGGAGCCCTCCCTGGGCTGTACTGGGGATCAGGAGCCCTCTCCGGGCTGGATTCGGGATCTGGAGCCTCCCCTGGGCTCGACTCGGGAACTGGAGCCTCCCCTGGGCTCGTCTCGGGAACTGGAGCCTCTCCTGGGCTCGACTCGGGAACTGGAGGCTCCCCTGGGCTCGACTCGGGAACTGGAGCCTCCCCTGGGCTCGTCTCGGGAACTGGAGCCTCCCCTGGGCTCGACTCGGGAACTGGAGCCTCCCCTGGGCTCGACTCGGGAGCTGGAGCCTCTCCTGGGCTCGACTCGGGAACTGGAGCCTCCCCTGGGCTCGACTCGGGATCTGGAGCCTCCCCTGGGCTCGACTCGGGAACTGGAGCCTCTCCTGGGCTCGACTCGGGAACTGGAGCCTCTCCTGGGATCGACTCGGGAACTGGTTCTGTCGGGCCGTCCTGATAAGCAAGCGGCTTGGGAATGGCCTCCTTGGCCATGACAAGAGAAGCTTCTTGCTCCAGCGAAACCCCCACAGATATGACATGACCGACAAGACCGACTCGAATGAGTTCCAGAGGACTGGACAAGACTACAGGGGACATGACCTGACTTGGGATAGGCACTGGAGGGCGTTCTGGCAGGCGCGTTCGAGGTGCGGGCACTGGAGAGAGGAATGGAGCTGCGAGCCCCAGGGGCAGTTCCATGTCCAGGAGCGCCGAGGGAGCAGCGGCCCGGGGGCTTGAGTGAGCCGCGAACATTGGTGGCCTTGACTGAGCCGTAGACAGCGGCCTTGTCTGAGGTGAACGGCGGCGGGCTTGGCAGCTGAACCAGGCTGAAATCTGTCCAGCTGGCAGGTACCAGCCGCAGACGGCAGCGGCCTTGGGTGAGCGCCGGACTTGCCATCACGGCGGGAGCAAAAACCAAACAAAACAAAAACTCTTCAAAAAACCGGGAACAGAAACACGAGGAAAGGGAGTGCCGCTTACTTCTGTTTGGGTCAAGTATTCTGTCACGATTCCACAGGGGAGACGGAAACCAGGAACGGGGAGGCGTGGAATAAATCAAAACAAAGTCTTTAATTAAATCAAAACAGGTAAATCAACACAGGCTGGGAACACTCACGCGACAGACAGGAATGACGTATAATACTCGACAGGAAACACAGGGCAGGACACACTATTAGTACACGACATGAGATAATTAAACACACACAACTGGAACATAATTAACTAATAATCACAGGAACAACCAAATATGGGCATACAAGAGGAAGGGAAACACAAGACACACAAGACAATCCTGACAATAGTAAGTACATGTAGTTAATTAATATTACTCAGTCCTTAAATGTATAATTACACTGTAACAAGGACAACTTAAAATAAAGTGTAATCCAAAATAAATGTAACTGTATTCAGTTACAGTTACTGAGAAAAAAATGTCTAATTAAATTACAGTTACTTCTGAAAATGTTAATGATTACAAAGGGGGTTACATCTGAATATTTACACACGCACGTATTTAATTGATGTTTTTCCCAAATTGTATTGACTGCTCTAAAATATGAGCCACCAATGTTTCAGGAGTTTAGGAAGATGTAATAACTAGTTCCACAGCAATTTCTTATGATGCCCAAATAATAAATAAATCTTAGTTTAGGTAACATATGAAACATATAGAGTAAATGGTTCAATTTTATTGAAATAATTTGCTGTAGTTTTCTAAATGTTCGACCAATTTCAGTTTTTCAATTTCAATTTCAACATTTCAGTTGAATGGACTTGAGCCAACTAAATAATAATAATAATAATAATAATAATAATAAAATACAAATAAAAAAGCACTATGAAGAGAGACATTGACTGAACGTAAAAAAATCTGGAACTAGATACTAAATAATAATTAGTTGAAACAGCTTGGAATTTTTTTACAGTGCACATTGTTCAATAACTGTTTTATTTCCTATTTGGGTTTATGTATATGCATTATTTTTTAAGATTAACTGTTTATTCCAAGGCATTGTTAGATGCCAGTGTTTCCTGCTGTAGCTATGCAAATATTTAATTTCAAAAACAGTATCTCTATTAGCTATTACTATAACTACTATCTCAAAGCAAAACGAGGTGCTAAAGTCTGATTCTGTGGTGGCTGTGCTTTAAAATTAAATTAGTATAATCTTAATTCAAGTGATGAAGTATTCTGAAAGTCTGACAGTAATCAGTGTTGAGTTCTACTGTAAGGTTAACCCTGCCTGCTTTACATGTTTCAAAATGAGTAAAACATTCATTAGAAATTTTGAAAAGTAATCAGTTACATTAATAAAGCAATTGAAATAGTTGCACTACTTATTACATTTTAAATTTGTAATCTGTAACCGATTACATTTCCAAAGTACCCTTCCCAACACTGTCTGTCAGTCACAGAAAACAGCTGCCACTCTCTTCTGATCTGCGCTGCATCACTGGAGCTGGAGTCTCGAGGCCAGACTCTGAGTCTGATAATTAACCTCATTAATAACGAGGCTCAGGGACTCGTGTGTCACCCTGACCATCATGCGGTCGCTCCAGTGCATGCACACATCAGATCTGTTTGTGTCGCATGCAGTGAATGAAACTCTGTTGACCTTGTTTTAGGCTAAACTGCTGAAATAGAAGCCAGCTAACAAAAATATGTTCTAAGAATGTTTTGCTATCAGTTTTTTTTTAACTGCTTACACACATTTTCAAAACTTTGCCTCTTTTTTTCCAAACTTTACACACAAATCCAAGAATTGCACACACAAAATGCAAAATGCCTCACATCTCTTGCAAAATGAAGCACTGCATTCAAAATATCACAAACACATCTCAAAAGCAAATATTTGCAAACACCTTTGCCATAATATTAATTCCTGTTAGATTTTTGTGTTACATAGAGAATTGTGTGTTGTGTTTTGCAAAAAGTGTTTTATGAAATTGAAAAAGGCTCAGAATTAGTGTATGGTTTTGCAGATTTGGTTTGTGCTTCTGCTGTTTGAGTGTCAGCTTTCAGAAACTGTGTGACAAGTAAAGATTTAGTGTGTAAGCAGTTGAAAAAAACAGTTATGAAAAAAACTTCATTTCTGAATTTTCTTTAATGTTCAAAATGTCCAGTTTTTTTCTAAGCGAACATGTCGTTTTAGGTTTAGAGAACAGTTTTCCCTATAAACTAGTTGCATTTTAGCATGCATATTACTAGTATATTGGCTGTTTATTACTTATAAAGCACATATTAATGCTTTATTCTGCATGACCATATTTTAGTTTCTTCCGTCCTACCTCAGCTAAACTTAACTACTTTACTAACTGTTAATAAGCAGCAAATTACTTTACTTGGTGTTTTTCTGTACTAAAATCAAATATTTGATGATTTATTTGTAGTTCAGTGCCACTTGCAAAAAGAAAAAAACTATTTAAAAAACTAGTAATTGTGGTTTAGCACTCTGTGTTCAGGTCCATCTGGAGGTTTATCATCATATAGGCTAGTGGCACTTTCATGTTTAATAAAATGTAATTTTCAGTTGATAATTCCTTACTAACGGCCTCGAGATGCTGGGATCATCATCATCACCGTGACCCCACAGAGAACAAACAGCTGGAGAATGAATGGATGGTTGGAAAAATGAAAATGCATTCAGAGTTTAGTTTCAGTTCTTGGAGTTATTTGAGACATGCTGTGTTCAGAGGTGACAACATCACACTATCAGCGTTTTAGCAGCAGAGGACAAACAGGAGAAGGACTGTACATGTGTTACGCAACGGTCCAGGCGAATAAACGCTTCCTGCTGAGATTAAAGAAACACCGCTCAAGACACAATTGAAAGCATCTCTCTGCTGACGGCTGTCATCAGCAGCTCTGTTCTCCTGAGCCGGTGGAAAGCAGCGCTGCGTCAGCTCTCATGACCAGGAGATTGACGTGAACGTCAGCGCGCTTCATTATCGACGCTCTTTAGTGCTTGAGCTGCGGCTGTGCTTGCCTAATGATAACAGACTGGCACGTCTGAGACTGATGTGTTTCTGAGCACAGACAAACTCATTGATTTTCTGTGAATCGAAAGGCAACAACACCTTCTTCAACTCAGTTCAGTCGCTGCCTTAAAGGGGTCATGAACTGAGAAACCAAAATTCCCCTGATCTTTTGACATATAAGAGGTCATTGTACAACAAAAACACGCTGTAAGTTTCAGAACTCAGAACTTTCTTAGTCTAAAAATAGATTATATTGAAGGCAGTCTGCCAAAACGACAGCTTGTGGAATGTTCTACTCTGTGATGTAATAGTGTGGATAAAATTAAGTTCAAATTGATTGAATTCTTTGAGTTCATTTTATTTCATATAATTTTTTTTCACAGTGAATGATCTGAACACATGATCGCCCCAGATTTACAATAATACGGAGTGAGGTTTATATTTGCAAATTCTTTGTACAGATGTCAGTTATATCTGAGGTCATTTCCTGTTGAATGTCCAAAGAATAGCAGAAGATTAAATTTGTGTAATCTTTGCAAATGTGGGTCAGTGTTGATTCATCCACACAAATACTCTGTGGATTTGAAAACAAGCTCACGGTAAGAAAGGCCAGAGATGTTCTTGAGATGGCGAAGGTGACTCACTGCTCTCGGTCTTGATGCAGAAGCGGTGCTTGAAGCCCTTGTGCGAGTGTGTGCACGTGATGACCTCTGGATTAGTGCAGCCCACGTCCACATACTTCTGCCCATGGAAGACGTTACAGCCGTAACACTGCAGGCCGGACACTGAGAGGAGAAGCACATCATCATCATCATCATCATCATCATCAGAGAGACCAAACACTGCAGCACCAGCACAGTCCCAAAGTGATGTGCTATATTCCCACTCTTATTGTACCCATAAAATTAGCTTAAAAACATTTACCTACTTCAAATCAGTAATATTGCATAATATTTAGGACTTGAATAAGATCAGTAAATGTAGATGTAGCCATTTTTAGGTTACTATTTCAGATTTTCTTGAAGCTTGCTTCTCTTACTGTTAGTTTTCAAGAAAATATGGTATGAAAAATAAACACTTCACCAGATCAAACAAAAAATCTTTTTTTGTATTTTGAATCTGTATGCTATTTCAACCTGATTTGACCCATAAAAATTAGATTTGTGAGAATAAACATGCATTTAGGTTGATTCAGCAATATTAAATAATTTATGACTTGAATAAATCCAAATTCAGATAAACATTTTCATAAAGTTATTGATTTTTTTTAATGCATTCTTATTAATGTGTCATTAATGTTTTACTATTATTAGTTTTTCAATAAAATTTGTTAAAGTATGAAAAAGAGAGCAAACTTAAAAAAAACAACACAAAAAAAAAAACAGAGTGAGGAATACACACCGTTTTTGAGGTATGTATAGAGATATTTACAGATATTGATTATTATTCATTGATCATTTTTCCACTGTAGTGTGCATGTGTGATTAATACTGGAGCACTATGAGTTAAAAATCTTCATTTTTCATGAATGAAGCTGTCATTAACACCATCAGCAGCAGTCTGTGTTGTTTTTGACTCTCATTATCCCGACTGCATGCAGGGAAACATCCATACAGCTCTCTGTATATACATCATTTGATCGGTCTGATTTTTCACACTCCACTTTTGGAATCCATTTAAATATAGAAATAATAATAATTAAAAAAAAATACACTCTCCCAGTTTTAAAAAGGTCTCAACATTTATTCAGTACTGTTTCGGTTCCATGACCTTCATCAGGCATTTCCCGCTCATGGGACGGAAACGATGCTGAATAAATGTTGATACCTTTTTTAGGACTACGTCCCAAACACAGATCAGTGTTCCTGCAGGTGTTCAGGGTGAACTGTTTATCGATTTAAAGCAATCAGTATAAATCCAAACCAGCAACACTTGTGCAATAGAGAAATATAAAAGCTTAACTTTAATTACAGATTCATTTCATTGCACAGGACTTCATCAGATCTGAAAATATAAAGCATGAACATGTCTTCTGTTCTGTTGATAAAGACAGTTAAAGACAGTTTTGCCAAAGTTCTACCAACATGTGAACTTTGCAACAAGGGGAAACAACACACTGGACTTTGTTTACACAACAGTTAAGAACGCATACAAAGCCGAACCCCGCCCCCACCTCGGGTACTCGGACCACATCTCTGTTATGCTAATCCCAGCATATAGCCCACTTCTCAAACTCACCAAACCGGTTCAAAAGCAGATCACAGTATGGCCAGAAAATGCTACCTCAGCACTGCAGGACTGCTTCCAGGACACAGACTGGAACATGTTTAAAGAGGCGGCCACCTACAACAACCACACAGACCTACAGGAGTACACCGAAACTGTGACTGCTTACATCAAAAAGTGCACAGATGATGTGACAGTCACCAAAACCATCACCACACGTGCCAACCAGAAGCCATGGATGACAGCAGAGGTTCGTGGGCTGCTAAAGACCAGAGATGAAGCATTCAGATCAGGAGATAAAGCAGCCCTCAAAACAGCAAGAACCAATCTGTCTCATGGCATCAAGAAGGCAAAACACCAGTATGCTAAAAAAATCAACAATCACTTCACAGACAGCAGAGACACGCGGACCCTATGGCAAGCCATTCAGACCATCACTGACTACAAGCCCCTGCCACAGGCCAGTGACGATGACACATCTTTACCAGAGGCACTCAACCACTTCTACTCACGATTTGAGATACAGAACGACACACTTGCACAGAAACTACTCACATCTCCAAACGACCAGGTACTCTGTCTCTCTCCAGTCGACGTAAGGAAGACCCTATCCAGGATTAACCCACGAAAGGCTGCGGGCCCTGACAACATACCTGGACGTGTACTGAAAGACTGTGCTGCACAGCTGACGGATGTCCTAACAGACATCTTCAACATCTCGCTGAGCCAGGCAGTCGTCCCCACGTGTCTCAAATCCACCTCCATAATTCCAGTACCAAAGAAGTCACCTGTGTCCTGTCTGAATGACTATCGTCCCATAGCACTGACCCCAATCATGATGAAGTGCTTTGAGAGGTTAGTCATGCAGCACATCAAGTCCAGTCTTCCAAACACGCTGGACCCACTCCAGTTTGCATACCGTCCAAACCGTTCCACGGACGATGCAATATCCACCACTCTCCACCTAGCCCTTACCCATCTGGAACAGAAAGACTCTTATGTAAGAATGCTGTTCATTGACTTCAGCTCAGCATTCAACACAATAATCCCACAACAGCTCATCCACAAACTAAACCTGCTGGGCCTTAACACCTCCCTCTGTAATTGGATCCTGGACTTTTTAACTGCAAGACCTCAGTCAGTCCGTGTCGGCCGCAACACCTCCAGCACTACCACACTGAACACAGGTGCCCCACAAGGCTGTGTGCTCAGCCCGCTGCTCTTCACGCTGCTGACCCACGACTGCACTGCCAAGTCCAGCTCCAACCACATCATCAAGTTTGCTGATGACACAACTGTGGTAGGCCTCATCAGCAACAACGATGAAACGCACTACAGAGAGGAAGTGGCACAGCTGGCTGAATGGTGTGGTGCTAACAACCTGTCCCTCAATGTGGGTAAGACGAAAGAGGTTGTGATGGACTTCAGGAGAAACTCTGTTGACCACCCCCCGCTGACCATCGACGGCTCAACCGTGGAGAGAGTCGGCAGCACTAAATTCCTGGGAGTGCACATCACAGAGGATCTCACCTGGACCACCAACGTCACGTCACTCAACAAGAAGAGACAACAGCGCCTCCACTTTCTCCGCCGGCTGAAAAGGGCAAGTCTCCCTCCACCCATCCTCACCCCTTTTTACAGGGGCACCATTGAGAGTGTGCTGACCACCTGCATCACTGTCTGGTATGGGAACTGCAGTGCTGCTGACCGCAAGACCCTACAACGGACAGTGAACACTGCCGCAAAGATCATCGGTGCCCCTCTCCCCTCCATCCTGGACATTTTCCTTTCACGATGCTCCAACAAGGCCACCAGCATCGTGAAGGACCCCACCCACCCCTCTCACAACCTCTTCCAGCTCCTGCCATCAGGTAGAAGGTACCGGAGCATCAGAGCTCGCTCTGTCAGATTGCTCAACAGCTTTTTTCCCCAGGCTGTGAGAGCTCTTAACTCCAATCCCCCTGTCCCCCTCTGAAACCATGAACACCTCAGCCCTCCCACCCCCCAACTCATTAAAAACTGTTGACAATTTTACTAAGTGCAATTCTGAATGTGCTACACACAGGTGAGTGGGCTATACAAACCACCTGTAGTAACGCACTCATCCCACTATATGCACACTAGACACTTTCTACAAACACTCCCTGCCACAAAGACTCTTAAGAAAATATATGTCTACTTGAACATTGCACTACAAAATAATACGTTTACTTGAGCATTGCACTACAAAATCTTTTTGCACTATGCACTGTCTCCCACAAAATCTCTCTTCTGCACAATAATGTACAAAATATATATTTTTTCTGCACAATTTCATGTACATATATCTCTTTCGCACAATTTCATGTACAGTATTTATGTAAAGTTTTTTTGTACAGTCTCAGTTTGTGTATGTGTGGACAACTAGGTATAGCAGTTATAGTATTTTTAGTATATGTATAGTCAGATAGTTAACTGTTGTATAGCTCTATTGTTTTTCCTATACTTGCATTGTTGTATGTTTATCTTATGTTTAACTAGTATGTAGCACCGTGGTCCTGCGAGACACGACATTTCGTTCCACTATATGTCCACACATGTAGCAGAATGACAATAAAGCTCGACTTGACTTGACTTGACTTGATAATCTTCATTACCCATCACTAAAGAAGCATCCCACCTGATATGTTTGTGAAAAATGTAAATAACTGAGGAAGAAAGTTTACAGAAATCCAAAACTAACATTCATTAATATTTCATTCTGATATATTTTTATATGCATAATAAATATATGTTATGAGGACAAGATGTCCCAGTTCTGGGCCTGGTGAGAGTTAGTGTGTTAAACAACGGATAATCAACAGATGGATCGCCCTCACTCTGCCTAAACTACAAAAGATAGAAGCTACTAATGTATTTGCTAATTTTATGTTGCTTACATGTACTTTTGAAATACTAATAGGTATCTTTAAGGTATTAAGTATCTTTTATCTTTTGTACCTTAAGAGTACCACCACGTGATAGCTTAATTGCATATATAATCATATTACAGAAAAAATTATGTACTCAAATCATAGAACATTATGAAAGATTGTTCTGTTACGTTTCCCTGCAAAATTTCAGGAAGAATATTACAAATGTTATGTTGTGTGTTTATGCTCATGTTTAAATGTAATTAAATAAAAGTTTGTCTTTTTAAATCTTTGATCACACGTCATGATGTTAATTACAGTTTCTTTCAACTGCTTACATTTTCAAAATTGTCTCTTTTTTTTCAAACTGTCCACACAAATCCAAGAATTGCATACACACAAAAAAAATGCAAAATGCATCACATCTCTTGCAAAATGTAGCACTGCATTCAAAATATCACAAACACATCTCAAAAGCAAACATTTGCAAACACCTTTGCCATAATATTAATTCCTGTTAGATTTGTGTGTGTTACATAGAGAGTTGTGTGTTGTGTTTTGCAAAAAGTGTTTTATGAAATTGAAAACTGAGTCAAAGGCCGAGAATTAGTGTATGGTTTACAGATTTGGTGTGAGCTTCTGCTGTGTGAGTGTCAACTTTAAGAAACTGTGTGACAAGGAAAGATTTTGTGTGTAAGCAGCTGGAAAAACCTGTAAGTGTGAATTATATGTTTTGCACCATTAATCCATTTATCACTGCAAGCCTTAATGTGACGTCATTTCCCGTAAGGGAACACGAGGATCAGAGGTTTTTAGGGAACCAATGTTCCAGTGCACTGTAAGTATTTGCAATAGCCTTTATAGGGAGCTTCTTGAGAAGCACACTACGACTGGTGGCGCTCACGTACTGATGATTTTGCCAAGCACCAAATAATAGAAGAAGAAGAAGAATCTGTAAACAGCAGTGGAGATGGAGCAGCTCTATACTGTAAAAAATAAGTGTAATTTTAACTGTAAAATTTGTAAAAACGCTACTGAAAAAAAATGTTAATATGTTAACAGTGAGTTCCTGTACTATATACAGGGAAACACTGTAAAAGATCTAACCAGACATTTCATGTAATTTTACAGTAAAATGCTGTTAATTATACAGTTTTTAGAAGTAAAAATGTATAATTTACAGTCAAAGACTGTAAACTGATATTCCCAGAATTCCCTGCGTGACACTCCACATTTGAAAGTATTTTGTTTAAATAATCATATTTTTTAATAGTTTTTGTTATCAGTTATGTACATTTGGGCTTAATGTTACATCTTCTGTTGTTTAATGAAAGTTTACTGCATTATTTAAGTATCATGTGTGTTACCGTGATGGTGTTTTGTGTTTACATGAATGACTCTGTGCACCTTCTATATATTAGTATATACTTCCACTTGTGTTGAAGCTACCTGTGATGAGCTTTGATTCTTCACGTGGCTTTCTCTTTTACCACCTGCATTATTATGGTGGTTGTCAGTATGTTAAAGGTACAAAACAGATTTTAATAGCAGTGTGTGTTGTTGAATTTAATGGTTTACATTCAAATTTCCCTGTTTGTAAATTACAGTTTTATACTGTAAATTTTACAGTTTTATTTCTTTAAATGTATTTACAGTTTTTCTGTATTTTTTACAAAATTATTCTGGCAACCACAGCTGCCAGAATTATTTTGTAAAAACTACGGAATTTGTTTTTTACAGTGTAGTCTTTGATGCTGTTTGTTCTACAGAGCGCTGCAGTGAAGATGGAGTTTTGCCAGTCTGTAAGTTCACATCACTCCGGTTCCCTTGACAAAAAAACCCATTAGGATATTTCTGTTGACTTCTGGATTACTGCAGAAAACAAGTTCAGTGACCAACAAAAGTTTATGATTCTTATGTGTTTTGTTCATTACGATGATCTTCAGAATTTAACAAAACTGTAGGCTATAAACGAGCTACTCCACAGTCATGTGACTTCAACATCACCACCATTAAGCTTCAACAACTCTTTCAGTTCAAAATTGAGTTAGAATAGTTTATTACAAATACAATGATGTCAAAACAATGAGTTTACCTGTTCAGTGTGATGATGTTTAATGTATCAAAGAAGATTTGAGGGGGTTTTACCATTGTATTTTATGTTATAGAATAAAACATGAAATATCTTGAGCTTGTGTTAGACACAGACCTTATTTCAGGCGTTTACCCAAAAACCCTTTTAAAAACCCAGGACGATGGAACTGGAAATGCTAAAATGACTACTGACATGACAAACAAAACTCTGGATAGCATTGGTTAAACAGGTGAATGGCTGTTTGAAACGGCTGCTTTGTGTACCATTGTATCTCCTCCATTCTATTAGTGCCACTTTTACAGTCAGAGAGTGAGATGTAGTGCAGCAGTCAGCCTTATTTATGGATTTATTCATCATAACAGCATCTTTTGCCAATGCATGGAGCAGGAGAGCATCGGTCTGTGAGAATGACTGTGTGTGAATGGCCACAGCCGCTCGTCACGATAAATAGCCAAAGCAAAAGCTCCGGGCCAGATTTCAGATGCCCAATAATCCCAGCAAATGCTCTTATGAAAATCACTTCAATAAAAATCTGTTGAAATCAGTGTGAAGCCCTGGGGAGCCCATGAGAGTGTGTGTGTGTGTGTGTGTGTGTGGATCTGTTCAGGTTCTGCAGGTCACACAACGATCATATGTGCTTATGTGAGCCTGAGTTTAGCATGTACTGAGATCTAGCGTGTGTTTGACCCATTAAATGTCAACATTAGTCAGAATTAGACATAGTTCATAAAGACTCTATAATAATACAGATAATAGGGTTAGGTTAGTTCACACTGTTACAGTACAATATGACAGTCAAAAGAGCCAAATTCATCAATAGAACCTGTTCTTCTGTCATAATCCATCAATTCCTATTCCATAAACATCCATTTAACCAACCAGATATCATGCTGTCTCTCAGATTCATAATTCTAATTTATCAAATTTATCAAATATCAAATTTATCTAATTTTCCCTTGAAAATGTGATTTTTTTAAATTTATATTAACAAAGCCTATATTTGTTTTCTTGACCAAATGCATTTCATTGCAAGAAGCATCCTGTCTCTGTTATATTGTTAAATCTGCTCTGTCTTTTAAACACATTTACACCCTTATTTTTATGCATTAGGTGTGGAACACATACTGTAAAAAGTCGTCAATATTTTACAACATTAAAGCTCTATTTCCCCCATTTACATTTAGATGTGACCATTTTTAAGTGCACACACATTATTATTTAGCTCTAAATGAGGACATAGACTTATTAGCTAATTATAAACCCAATGCAACCTCTATAAGAACAGCTTATAAAAAAGAAGAAAACATATGCTCATGAATCGTCTTTCCAAGTGTCTAATTGTCCATAAAGCAAGGATTGGTCAGATTCAGCTCACTTCTGAACACACACACACACACACACACACACACACACACACACACACACACACACACACACACACACACACACACATTGTGTTTCCATGTTTTATGGGGACTCTTCATTGGCGTAATGGTTTTTATACTGTACAAGCTGTATATTCTATCGCCCTACACTAACCCTACACCTAAACCTACTCCTTACAGGAAACTTTCTGCATTTTTAGATTTTCAAAAAACTTAATTCTATATCATTTATAAGCTTGTTTCCTCATGGAGACCTAAAAATGTCCTGGTATTACTGGTATTACTATCCTCGTGGGGACATTTGGTCCCCATAACATGATAAATACCAGGCGCGTGCACACCCCCCCCCACACGTTTGTTTTTGTGAATCGTGGGGACATTCCATAGGTATAATGGTTTTCTGTACAAACTGTATTTTCTATCACCCTACACCAACCCTACACCTGAACCTACCCCTTACATTTTTACTTTCTCAAAAAAACTCACTCTGTATGATTTATAAGTGTTTTGAAAAATGGGGACATGGGGTAATCCTTGTAATACCTATGTCATACCCATGTCATTATACAAATTTGTGTCCTCATATGTCACAAAAACGTGCGCGCAACACACACACACACACACACACACTCACCCTGTGTGGAAAGCAGTGCGGATAGAGTGAGTCCGAGCCCGTAGAGCAGCAGCGCGTGTGAAGTCATCAGTGTCTGTCTGTCGCATCTGAGATCCAGCGCGTCTCAAGACTCCTCAGGACTCCTCAAGACTCCTCTAGACTCCTCAGGACTCCTGAAGAGACAGCATCGCCTCCTGCAGCCATCTGCGCGCCTGGAGACGCGTCTGGAGGAGGAAAGCGCGTTGCTCCTGCTCTCTCTCTCTCTCTGCTCTGCGTGTGTGTGTGTGTGTGTGTGTGTGAGATCAGAGGCTGATGATGATCACACTAATGTGTGTGTGTGTGTGTGTGTGTTCTTTCTACTTTCGTTTAGCAGAGACATTCTATCTAATCAAGAATTATAAAGTAAATCCTTTCTTAGAGGCTGTAATGCTGTGGATAAGGCAGCTTTGCCGTAAGCCTCCGCTCAGCAGCGCAACATATGCTCTCTCTCTCTGATATTGAAAGATATATTTACAAAACTCATGACATATTTCAAATAGCAGGGTTTTGGCTTCTTCTGAACGGGTCACTGAGTCTCCGCGAGATCAGCCTGGTCTCATGAAAATGTGTATTCAATAGCACGATATTTTGTGTTTTGCGTGTTAAACTGATTTTGCGCGGATATGACACGCATCTACCCCTTAAACCCAACCACTGCGGATCATGTGCACGCCAAAGACAGGTTCTGCGTATAAACTGTACCCAAATAGAAACACAAAGTCGTGGCTCTGAAACGCACTGCTGTGTGTGATCGGGTTAAACTCTACTGAGTGAAAACCACTTTGTGTTCTTGTGTTTTTGTTCCACTTTCTGGAAAAACACAAATTTGGACGTTAAAGCTAACGTTACTCTGTCATTTGTACCTTAACATATTGGTTTCAAGTTATTCAGATTGTACAGTGGCTTCTAATAATGTGTAATAATCTGTTTCTGTTCTGAGTGTTTGAGTTTGATGAGCGGGCACGAAATACTGCGAAAAGCGCGGATTACTTTATGGCAGCTGCAAATATGTACAGCGATCGACTGTAGTTACGACAGTGGTATATTTACGACAGTGAACTCCACTCACTCACTTAACTGTAAGGGGCTTCAAAGTCATAAAAACACACAAAACTACATACAGATGCTTTCAAAAAAAAAAAAAATATATATATATATATATAAATAAATAAATAAAAAAATAAATTTGGCAAAAATGTGCTCTTCTACCTGATCTGATCATTAAAATGTAAAGTGGTGTTTGCATCGCTTCAAAATTAATAGTTCTGACTATAGAAAAGCAGTCGTGGTAAAATGCTGATAAACAGCATGTGTCACACAATCTGCATCAAGTTTCAGCCTGTCAGCACAAAACATACAGTTATACTATTGAATCAGTGTAAGAAAGGTCTTTATCGGTGTTGATGAACCTTTAAGTTTCCATTGCACTTAAGTGGAAAAAGTTCTACAGATCATTAAAATGTTTGTCACACTAAGAAAAAAATGGTTCTTCTAAAATCTGTTGACTGAAATAATCTTTGGGGAATTAGAAATGGTTCTTCTAGGGCATCGCTGTGCTGAAAACCCTCTTTTGGAAGCTTTATTTGGAAGAGTGTAGGAGCTTCATTGAACAGAAGCTGAAGCTGAATGCAGAGTTTATGTTTCTGAGGATTCAGCACAGCTAACGAAACACTGTTCATGTGTCATAATCGGTCAGATTTCTCCAGAAGTTTGACTCTGTGGTTTCGCAGCCAAATGACCCGTCTTTCCTCTTGCAGCTCTGCGCTTTTCTGATGCAAAGCTGATTTTGTGGAAGCGATCTGGAACGTGATTCACAGCAATCACTTAGTGAAATCAAAATGGACTGCAGATTGAGGATTGTCCGTGTCAGGTTCAAAACCTCTGATCAAATCTCACATCTATTGTCCACTTCTGCCAAAGGAAGAAGAGAAGAGCAGCACGTGCATGAGAAAACAGACGAAATATACTCTATATCTGTTCACAGCGACAGAGAATCAAATGTCAATCAGACCGGACGATCACATCTGTGCTTTTAACAATACAGATCGTGTCAAAGCAGCTTTACAGTATTAAATAGCAAAATAGTGTGTCAGTAATGCAAAAGGACAATAGTAAATGCTCAATGTAAAAAGTGCTTGCCTTAAAGAGTCATTTATACCTGATTTAATCCATAATCATTGTTTTGTTGATATAAATGGTTAGGTTAATTTAGTGATATTAAATAATACTAATAAAACCAGTTAACATACCATTTTTAGTGCAGACGAGTTACAGGAGGGCAAATATAACTCCCTGAAAAAGTCAAATAGTGTGCTAAAAAGTGCTTTCATTTTAATTATTAAGATGTGTTAATATTACCGTGTGTGTAAAAACTATGCATTTCAACAATCTAAGCATTTAAGAATTTAAAAGTAATAAACATATTGTCAGGCTTGTGTTCTGTTTTCTGTCTCATGTGCTCCCCATCCTTGTGTATGCCCATATTTGGTCCTTCCTGTTTCCTGGCCTCGTTTAGTGTGATTATTAGTTCATTAGTCTTCAGCTGTGTTTTATTAATTATCTAGTTTCTTCCTGTGTATTTAGTTTCTGCCTGTTTATTTCTTTTTTGTCTGGTCTACTTCTTACACTCGCTGTGTTCCTGTACAGGTGCATCTCAATAAATTAGAATGTCGTGGAAAAGTTCATTTATTTCAGTTAATTCAACTCAAATTGTGAAACTCGTGTATTAAATAAATTCAGTGCACACAGACTGAAGTAGTTTAAGTCTTTTGTTCTTTTAATTGTGATGGTTTTGGCTCACATTTAACAAAAACCCACCAATCTCAGCTGTCACGAATCCAGTTCATGGTCTTCCGTCCATTCACCATCAGAGGTTGCCTTTCCACCACATTGACTCTTGCACTACACTACTGTTGCATGTCACCCACAAACTACAATACCCATCATCCATTGCACTGACGACACACACACTTACAGCTGATTGCACTGATGACACAGCTGTCACCAATCACACGCTCACCTAAGAGCTATTACATACACTACATAAAGCACTCTCAGATCCTGATCTAGTTGCCGAGTATTGATCTGCGTATAGCTCTCTTCTAGCGCTAGCTGCCCTACCGTGCCATTCTGTGTTTCTGTTCAGTTCCAGTGTTGTCCTGTGTTTATCACTCCCCTAGTGTTAGCTGCGATACAGAACCTGTTTGTTGTTTTCAAGTCTGTGTTCCCTGTATTTACCCTTGTCTCACTGTTCGGACTCTGTTTAAGCCCTGCCTGGACTTTTGCTCTTGTACCTGGATTATCTCTCTGCCTTACCCTGTTGGATACTGTTCGCCGATCATCGACCCACGCTTGTCCTAGGATTACTCTGTGTCTTGCCCATGCCATACCTGTTTGCAGTTGTTTGACCCTGCCCTGTGTTCTGACCACGTCACTGTATATAAAAGCTTTGCACATGGATCCGCACGTCTCACATCTTGTTTGCTCCATTACATCAGCAAATTAGAATACTTCATAAGACCAATAAAAAAAAAAAAAAAACATTTTTATTGAATTGTTGGCCTTCTGGAAAGTATGTTCATTTTACTGTATATGTACTCAATACTTGGTAGGGGCTCCTTTTGCTTTAATTACTGCCTCAATTCGGCGTGGCATGGAGGTGATCAGTTTGTGGCACTGCTGAGGTGGTATGGAAGCCAGGTTTCTTTGACAGTGGCCTTCAGCTCATCTGCATTTTTTTGGTCTCTTGTTTCTCATTTTCCTCTTGACAATACCCCATAGATTCTCTATGGGGTTCAGGTCTGGTGAGTTTTGCTGGCAGTCAAGCATACCAACACCATGGTCATTTAACCAACTTTTGGTGCTTTTTGGCAGTGTGGGCAGGTACCAAATCCTGCTGGAAAATGAAATCAGCATCTTTAAAAAGCTGGTCAGCAGAAGGAAGCACGAAGTGCTCCAAAATTTCTTGGTAAACGGGTGCAGTGACTTTGGTTTTCAAAAAACACAATGGACCAACACCAGCAGATGACATTGCACCCCCAAATCATCACAGACTGTGGAAACTTAACACTGGACTTCAAGCAACTTGGGCTTATGAGCTTCTCCACCCTTCCTCCAGACTCTAGGACCTTGGTTTCCAAATGAAATACAAAACTTGCTCTCATCTGAAAAGAGGACTTTGGACCACTGGGCAACAGTCCCAGTTCTTCTTCTCCTTAGCCCAGGTAAGACGCCTCTGACGTTGTCTGTGGTTCAGGAGTGGCTTTAACAAGAGGAATACGACAACTGTAGCCAAATTCCTTGACACGTCTGTGTGTGGTGGCTCTTGATGCCTTGACCCCAGCCTCAGTCCATTTCCCTTGTGAAGTTCACCCAAATTCTTCAATCGATTTTGCTTGACAATCCTCATAAGGCTGCGGTTCTCTCGGTTGGTTTGTGCATCTTTTTCTTCCACACTTTTTCCTTCCACTCAACTTTCTGTTAACATGCTTGGATACAGCACTCTGTTGAACAGCCAGCTTCTTTGGCAATAAATGTTTGTGGTTTACCCTCCTTGTGAAGGGTGTCAATGATTGTCTTCTGGACAACTGTCAGATCAGCAGTCTTCCCCATGATTGTGTAGCCTAGTGAACCAAACTGAGAGACCATTTTGAAGGCTCAGGAAACCTTTGCAGGTGTTTTGAGTTGATTAGCTGATTGGCATGTCACCATATTCTAATTTGTTGAGTGAATTGGTGGGTTTTTGTTAAATTGTGAGCCAAAATCATCACAATTAAAAGAACCAAAGACTTAAACTACTTCAGTCTGTGTGCATTGAATTTATTTAATATATGAGTTTCACAATTTGAGTTGAATTACTGAAATAAATGAACTTTTCCACGACATTCTAATTTATTGAGATGCACCTGTATATCTCAGCCCTGCCTTGTATTGCCCCTGTTGAGTTGGATTAAAGACTGTTTATTCTGAGTATTCCTCGTCTCCGTGTTCCTCGTTCTTCCCCGCTGTGTGCACCGTGACACATATAACACAGGATGACACCTGAACAGAGAGCTGCTGGAAACATGTACAGATACATGAAGTTGTAATAACTGTATTATTGTAATCTATATTTAAGTGTGATTTATCTATTATGGCACTTACTCTGTGTAAGACCTCCATTCACTGCCATTATAAAGCTTTCAAGAGCTGGGACATTTTTTAATATAACTCTAGTGTTTTGTATTTGTCTGAAAGAAGAGAGTCAATGTACACCTGGCTTGAGGGTGAATAAATCATGTCCCAATTTTCATGTTTAGTTGAGCTATCCCTTTAACAAACAGACCAAACAGTATGCTTTATATATTTAGTATCACTGAGACACTGTTAACGTTTTATTATTAATATTTCAAATTTGTGTTTTTTTTTTTTTTTTTGTAAATTTTGTTGGGTTTTCCTCATTGTTATTAGTTTTATTAGCTTTTTTTAAAAAAATAGTTTTGTTTTTATTAACTTTTATTTCATTTTTAGTGTAGTTTAGTCCATCAAGTTAACCTAAATGAAAATGAGAAATGTTGCCAACATTTAACAACAACAATACAAAGTTTAGTGTTTAATTTTTTCTTTTTTTTTTTTTACTTCAATTAAATTAATTTAAATTAAACTAATGAAAAATATTTTTATGGTTTTAGTTTTTAGTTAACAATAATAAACCTACTAAAAAACATCCTGCAAACAACAGTATTTTTTATTATCTGACATTAACAAAGGTTAAACACTGTAAACAATATATTGCTAATTGCTGGTTTTTATGGATTAATAAATTAGGACCTTATTGTAATTGTCACGCCCCTGGACTGTTTTGTTGTAGTTTTAGTTTTTGCTCCCCATGTGTTCCTTGTGACCCAGTTTCTCCCCTGTCTGATTGTATTAATTTGCTCCAGGTGTGTCTCCTTAGTTCTTTGATTGTCCCGTCTTTAAAAGCCCCAGTCCTTTCAGTTAGTGTTTGTCGGTCTTTGAATGTCTTCTCGTGTTCTATGTTCCCTATATGGATTAAAGACTCCCAGTTTGTGTATTTGCCGTGTCTCCTCGTTCCTGGCTCCAGCGTTCGTGACAGAAAGACCGACCAAAACAGTTACCTCCGTGTGTCTAACCTCCGTTTTGTTTTCCGTTTTCAATCAGTGTTTTTGTTTCCGTTGTGTTGCCCCATGGATCCCTACGTCCGGCCCGAATTCCTCCTCCTCCTGCTGGAGCAAGAGGACCGATCTCTCGAGGACCATACACGACTTTTCCTGTTGTTAGCTAACGCCACCAGCTACCCGGACGGCGCGCTCTGCACATTCTATAACGCAAGCTTGAACACCGCGTGCAGAGCGCTGTCGTCCGAGGATGGTCCTCGAGAGGATTTCGCCGCCTTCGTGGAGTGGACACTGGCGAGGCACGGATCCCCGTTCACCGTCTGTGCCGAGGGGGATCTCGCCAGTGCCACTCCTGACCCAGAGCCCAGCCCACCAACTCCCCGCAGTGCGGAGCACCAGCCCGAGCCCACCGATGACGGAGAGCCATTTCCCGCTACGATCCACGAGCCAGCGCCAAGCCGAGCGACTGAGCGGAAGATCGTCCCGGAAGTTGAGCCCAACACGTCAGATCAGGTGCGAGAGCTGATCATGTGGGAGCCAGCCGTGGACGGTGTGAGCGCGGAGTGGAGCTCCGCCCCCTGCACCGCGGCTGAGGGTGAGCTGATGATACATCTGGGGCTGCTAAACTTTGAAGGGGATCTGTTAGACTGGGAACATGATCTGGAGGTCGACGCTTCCCCTATCCTCTCTCCGTCTCCGCTGGTTCCAGCCAGCTCCGCTCCTCCCGAGCGCCCCCCTGTGCCCGCTTCCCGAAAGTGTCCTCCAGAACCGGCGCCTCCAGAGCGCCCCACAGTGTCGGCTCCCATTCCTGAGTTAACCCCTGGAAGCCCGGAGGATCTCAAATGCCCACCCTCCCACCCGCTCCTGCCTCCTCCACCGCTGTCGTCTGGCAGCCCCTCTGCTCGCCCTCAGCCCTCCATCAACGCGGTGCGAGCTCCGCGGGTCTGCCATCCTCCATCGCCGTGGCTGGAGAATCCCTCACCTCCACCTCCAGCCTCCGAGGCCCAGACTCCACCTCGGCCCATAGACCCAGCGGCTCCACCTCGGCTCCTAGCTCCCTCGCCTCCACCGTCATCCATCGATCCACCAGGCTCCCTCGTCCCTCCAGCTCCGCCTTGGTCGGGCGTCGACCCGCCATCGCCTCGGGACTCCTCTCCTCTGGCTGCGCCTCGTCACTCCATCCCACCGGCTCCGTTGGGCTCCTTCCTCCCTCCAGCTCCACCTTGGTCCTCAGTCGCTCTGGCTTCGCCGCGGATCTCCGGAGCTCCGCCTCTGCCTCGGTCGCCAGAGCTCTCGGCTCCACCCTGGCCCCCCGGATCCTCGGCGTCACCCTGGCTCGTCGGCTCTCCGTCTCCACCTCGGGCTCCACCTGCTCCGCCTCCGTTGGTCGGCCCCCCTGGAGTCGGCGGCCATTCCTCCTCCATGGCTCCTCCCTCTGTCGGCTCCACCATGGGCCATCATCATGGCTGTGGCCTGGGTCCTGCCAGGCTCCTCCTGCTCCGAGTCCCTCCTGTCTCCTCCCTGGCTCCTCCCTCCTTCGTCACCTCCCTGGTCTCTGTCTGCCGGCCCCCTCCCAGTTGTCCGTCCTCCTCCTGAGCCGCCGCCATTGTTCCCACCCGTTTCCCCCCCCCTCTGTTGTTCCACGGTGCGAGGACGCACCTTCCGGGAGGGGGGAGTAATGTCACGCCCCTGGACTGTTTTGTTGTAGTTTTTGCTCCCCATGTGTTCCTTGTGACCCAGTTTCTCCCCTGTCTGATTGTATTAATTTGCTCCAGGTGTGTCTCCTTAGTTCTTTGATTGTCCTGTCTTTAAAAGCCCCAGTCCTTTCAGTTAGTGTTTGTCGGTCTTTGAATGTCTTCTCGTGTTCTATGTTCCCTATATGGATTAAAGACTCCCAGTTTGTGTATTTGCCGTGTCTCCTCGTTCCTAGCTCCAGCGCACGTGACAGTAATGTGCTACCAAAAGACAGAGGTATAATAATGACACACAACATGACATCATCATTCATTGATATCTTCAGCCGCTGCCTCTCACGTTAACTGGATGGTCTGTTTTAACTTTAGTCATCAGCCCGAGCTTTTAAGAGCTGTAGATTAATTATTAATCTGACACAGATATGTAATATTTAAACATGAACAGTTACAGCTTAGTGTCACGATCCAATCAATAATCTTTGATTTCTCTCAATGTCTGGAGCTAGAAACTCTGTTTACAGAGTTCTTCTTCTTGCGAGACTGAATCTAGAGAACGAGCGAGAGAAAAGGCTTTTCCATAATCAGAGTTCATGTGGTTTCTCAGCAGTCCTGCACATGTCAGACTAATACCAGCAGCTTGATCCTCCAAATATAATATAATCCTCTGTATGGTGTGGTTTGAATCCACACACCAGCAGCCATGAGCGAGGTTAGTCTGATGTCTTCAGATGGAGCTGGTGATTCTCCTCCAGCATATTTACTCACTTGAAAGAGAATAAATAAGACGGCGCTGTGTTTACACTCATTTCTGCTGCCAGTTTCTATGAAATTAGGTCAGAGCCCAGAAGAAATCAGCTGCCTTTTGTAATTTATGATGAACTGCGGACAGATTTAAGATGAAGCACTGCATATCACACACATATATGACCCTGGAGCACAAAAGCAGTCATAAGTAGCACAGGTATATTTGTAGCAATAACCAACAATACATTGTATGGGTCAAAATTATAGATTTTTCTTTAATGCCAAAAATCATTAGGATATTAAGATCATGTTCCATGAAGATATTTTGTAAATTTCCTACCGTAAATATATCAAAACTTAATTTTTGATTAGTAATATGCATTGCTAAGAACTTCATTTGGACAACTTTAAAGGAGATTTTCTCAATATTTAGATTTTTTTACACCCTCAGATTCCAGATTTTCAAATAGTTGTATCTCCCAAATATTGTCCTATCCTAACAAACCATACATCAATGGAAAGATTATTTATAAACTGACCCTTATGACTGGTTTTGTGCTCCAGGGTCACAAATATGATCGTGAAAGGGTTTGTTTCTTGATGCACACGATCTCTGCGATCACAGGAACCGCTGTCATAAACAGCAGCTTCATGAAAGTAATAGATGTGGATGGGAGATTACAGCCGATCTGTGCTGAAGCTGAAGGCCACATGCTAAGGTCAGGATTCTGCCATCAGCGCAGGTCACTCAGGAACACAGAGCGAGATGAGAACAATCTCCTGATGTGTTTTCAAATCTCTTTCCCCATCTACAGGACGGGAAGGACTGGTGTTTTCTGTTTAATCATATACTGGGAGCCAGGCCAGGGATTTGAGCTGAAATCTGCGGCTGTAAACATTTACAGGGCTTCAGAAACGCTGGCCGAGATGAACCGGCTTCATGCTGTTGATTATCATAGACTCTGTGCTGCTTCAGAATCAGAAACAGCTTTATTGACAGGTATGTTTACACATAGCCTACCAGGAATTTGTTTTGGTGACAGAAGCTTCCACAGAACATACAATGACAAGACAAAGATAATCAAAAAGAAGAAAAATAGAACAAGTCGGTTAACAATATACAAAAAATGTCTAAAGAAAAAAATACACAATATACAAAATAGACAGTATTTATATGTACGTACAAATGCAAGGGAATGTAAAAATAGGTATTTTTGTTGAATAAATAAATAAATAAATAAATAAATGTATACTGTTGCATTAATGGATATAATATAATATATATACACACTGTTGTACATAAAGAAAATCTATGATTTTTTTTTTGATTGGCTGATGAAACATCTTACCGATAAAACTCAATGAAACAGTTTTGAAAGTTGTGAGTAGTGAACGTTACGTGATGTAAGACCTTTATACAGCGAAACGTAAACTAGTTGCGATTTATATCGCATTATTGCGCTGTTCGTGGCGCCACCGCGCGGCAGAGCGCTGAACTGCAGCAGCGCCTCGCTCTCTGACGTCATCTCTGCGCGCAGGAGCGTCTTCACACGTGTTTCCAAACGGCTCCGGTGTTTTCGTCTCACGGAGCGCCTGCTTTCTTCGATTTAATAGCGACGTTTCCCGACAGCAGCGGGTTTATTGATGGCGCAGAGGAAGAAGAGGCTGCTGAGGAGGAAGAAGAGAGATCACGAGCTCCAGTCTGATGATGAAGAGTTTGAAGTGGCCACACGAGTCAAAGATGATCAGGACACAGTGAGTCAATCAGCACCAAACGCGTTTGCTCTCGATTATCGCTTCATTTTCCTTCAATCAAAGACTGTTTGTGTGTGAACACGAACATCTGAGGACAGATTAATTCTGACAGCAGATGTCAGTGTGTTCATAAAAATATCGCGTCCGTCATTCTCTCTTCTCACTATTCTTACAGCGTGATTTTCTTTTCAACCCTGTTACATTGACTTCAGTTAGTAAACCACTCAAAAGAGGATGTTTGTGTGATTGTTCTTTGTCTGAGAGACAGATGCGCTTTCACACTCAATCCGGTTTCCTTTCCAAATGCGTAACTGTTAATGTCCCAATTCAGATTAAAGTGTGTTTTAGCTTTAGATGACAGAGTGCAATATATATTAAAACTAAACCCTTATCAGACCCATCAGGTCCGTTTTGACCCAGAAGAGATGCATCATTTCTACAAAAAAAAAAAGCATAGATTTTAGTAAGGGAACAACATTTTTTCAAACGCTCAAGACCCTCGAAATACACATTCTCTATTTTATTTCAGGGTTGTTGTTTTTTTTTACTATTATTTTTTAAGAGATATAATCATGCATATATATATAATATCTTACACATTTCGTGTTTGGTTTATTTTGGACCGGGGTTTGTATGAAGCACTATATTTCTGTGAAATTATCTATTGTTTTGTTTGTCAATTTTTCTGTAAAATATATTTAGCCTTTTCCCATATCGCGCACACTTTTGGGACTGAATATTTTTGATAAACATGTACGCTTATTGATGAACCATTGCAGCATCATTTTATTTTTCATTTTGTCAAAGTTTATGCAAGTAAAATTACTATATTTTGTTTGAAAATACTTCACAGTATTATTTATGTCAGTTTATTAGAAATAAATATGTAGGTTTCATATGTTATTATTGATACTGGTGATTTTCAGATTATAACTTCATTCTTTAAAAAAAAAAAAAAAAAAAAAAAAAAAAAATATATATATATATATATATATATATATATATATATATATATATATATATATATATATATATATATATATATGATTTATATATATATAATTTATATATACTAATTTAATAAAATATGCTTCATCAGTATTGAAAAAATGTATATAATGAATGATAATTTTTTATGTGGTTCATGTGTAATTTGAAATTTCAAAGAATTTCTGAAATTATTAATTAATAAAAAAGGGTTTAATGTAGTATTTAATATTTAAAACTTAGAATTTTCTTCACATTTACTTATTAATAAAAAGTTGCTGATCAGATACAATATGGTATGATGTTAAAATGTTATGACCGTTTTATAAAATAAGGTTTCTTCAGGTCCGAACAGAGCCAGAATGTGAAAACAGCACACAGATTTTGAATGCATTATGAGGGTTAATGATGTGATTTAATGTGAGTAACCTGTGCTCGGTTTCACTGGAGATGCAGTGTTATCAGAAATGTCTTTTATAACTTTTTGTTAATTGTATACCTTGTGTAATTTATTCAGAGATCACCATGAAAATAGCCTTGATGCTGGCATGGCGTTAAAAAGTGAATAAATAAATAATAATCATCGGTTACAGTAAAGCAGCAGTGTGATCGATTAAGTCAGAGCGTGTTTTTATGTTGTCCAGACAAGCAGAAGACTGCCTCGGTTCCCGGCTTCGTCCGAGTGCGTTTCTGACGCGGAGCTCGACACCAGAGAGCTCGTCCGAGCCCAGAACAAGAAGAAGAAGAAGTCTGGCGGCTTTCAGTCCATGGGTGAGACGTCTATATGAAACTCAGTCGTCATCAGTCACAGGATCTGTGTCGCTCAGTCAGTGTGCTCTGCTTTCTCGCAGGTCTCAGTTACCCGGTGTATAAAGGAGTCATGAAGAAGGGCTATAAAGTTCCCACACCCATCCAGAGGAAGGTAATATGCTGTGCTGAATGGACTCTTTTCACATTTCTGTGCTTCTCGGGTAAACTTCTGTAGTGCTGCTCGCAACTACAACAAATATCATTTCTGTGGTCACATTTGCTCTGATGGCAAGAGAATAAAATCCACAGTAGAGCTTCTATGACTTCAGTTTGCCGTCACTCCTTCACACAGCAGTGATAACCAGCTTTCTGTCATGCATTGCTGAGATAATTGAACACTAAGTTTATATACAAAAAAAAGCTTATAGTAAGTGTAGATATGAAAAAAGCGTCTAGTAAGTGTATATACGAAAAACAGCATCTAGTAAGTGAATATATGAAAAAAAAACATCTAGCGAGTGTTTTTACGCAAAAAAGCGTCTAGTGAGTGTATTTACGCAAAAAAGCGTCTAGTGAGTGTATTTACGGAAAAAAGCGTCTAGCGAGTGTATTTACGAAAAAAACATCTAGCGAGTGTTTTTACGCAAAAAAGCGTCTAGCGAGTGTATTTACGCAAAAAAGCGTCTAGCGAGTGTATTTACGCAAAAAAGCGTCTAGCGAGTGTATTTACGGAAAAAAAGCGTCTAGCGAGTGTTTTTACAGCAAAAAAACATCTAGTGAGTGTTTTTACAGCAAAAAAGCATCTAGCGAGTGTATTTACGGAAAAAAGCGTCTAGCGAGTGTTTTTACAGCAAAAAAGCGTCTAGCGAGTGTATTTACGGAAAAAAGCGTCTAGCGAGTGTATTTACGGAAAAAAAGCGTCTAGCGAGTGTATTTACGGAAAAAAGCGTCTAGCGAGTGTTTTTACAGCAAAAAAGCGTCTAGCGAGTGTATTTACGGAAAAAAGCGTCTAGCGAGTGTTTTTACAGCAAAAAAGCGTCTAGCGAGTGTATTTACGGAAAAAAGCATCTAGCGAGTGTATTTACGGAAAAAAGCGTCTAGCGAGTGTTTTTACAGCAAAAAAGCGTCTAGCGAGTGTATTTACGGGCAAAAAAGCGTCTAGCGAGTGTATTTACGGAAAAAAGCGTCTAGCGAGTGTATTTACGGGAAAAAAAGCGTCTAGCGAGTGTATTTACGGGAAAAAAAGCGTCTAGCGAGTGTATTTACGGAAAAAAGCGTCTAGCGAGTGTTTTTACAGCAAAAAAGCATCTAGCGAGTGTATTTACGGAAAAAAGCGTCTAGCGAGTGTTTTTACAGCAAAAAAGCGTCTAGCGAGTGTATTTACGGAAAAAAGCGTCTAGCGAGTGTTTTTACAGCAAAAAAGCGTCTAGCGAGTGTATTTACGGAAAAAAGCATCTAGCGAGTGTATTTACGGAAAAAAGCGTCTAGCGAGTGTTTTTACAGCAAAAAAGCGTCTAGCGAGTGTTTTTACAGCAAAAAAGCGTCTAGCGAGTGTATTTACGGGCAAAAAAGCGTCTAGCGAGTGTATTTATGGGCAAAAAAGCGTCTAGCGAGTGTATTTACGGGAAAAAAAGCGTCTAGCGAGTGTATTTACGGAAAAAAAAGCGTCTAGCGAGTGTATTTACGGGAAAAAAAGCGTCTAGCGAGTGTATTTACGAAAAAAAACATCTAGCGAGTGTATTTACAGCAAAAAAGCGTTTAGTAAGTCTAGTCACTTTTTGCGTATATACACTTACGAGATGCTTTTTTTTCATAAATACACTTACTAGACACTTTTTTTCGTAAATACATAATCTAATTAATTTTATTTTTACATTGCTGCTATAAATTTATAATACTAATATACATTCTTAATTTTCAAATGTTAAACTTCACAGAAAACCTTATGAAGCCCTTAAAGCTTCTCTTTTGTTAATAAGCGTTTCTCATGAAAGTTAGTGAAGATGTTTGGTGTTTGTGCCGCTCTCAGACGATCCCGGTGATTCTGGACGGGAAGGATGTGGTGGCCATGGCCCGGACAGGCAGCGGGAAGACGGCCGCGTTCCTCGTCCCCATGTTTGAGAAGCTGAAGGCCCCGCAGGCGCAGACGGGGGCCCGGGCTCTGGTCCTCACACCCACCAGAGAGCTCGCCCTGCAGACCATGAAGTTCACCAAAGAGGTCTGTACTGCTGCTGTTCACATTTACATTTAGTCATTTAGCAGATGCTTTTATCCAAATGAGGACAATTTATCCAAATGACAACACCTGAACTAAGGGCCGCAGCAGAGTTCACTCAGAGTGTGTGTTTTCTCATTCATTTCTTAAGAATACTGCTCTCAGTGAGGACATTGCTATTTTTACAGTAAAAGCCAGATTACAAGTTCTTCCTACCAGACTCAACCTTTCTATCTGGTTTACTACAACTCCGGTTCCTCATTGTTTGCACCACACTACAGAACAGATCACTGAAACACTGCCACATATCTTGAATGGCTGCCATGTTTACAAGGGAATGTGCGTAGCACGCCACGACAGAATAGACCAGGCGGAAAAAAGTGCACTTCTATAATGTACTCAAAGTGCTCTATTTTCACGCACTGATTTTGTACTTAATATACTAAAAGTTACTCTTTAGTGCTTTAGTACACACTGTGAATATGAACTAAAATGTGCTTTTAACATACTCTGTATTAAAAAAATGTATTTAGATGCCACTTGAACCCACTAATGTATGAAAGATGGGTTCAAGTGTACTACACGTGGTACCTAAATACATTTTTTTAATACAGAGATAGTATGTTAAAAGCACATTTTAGTTCATATTCATGGTGTCTCAAAATAGCACATTTTCGAGATTATCGGTTAATTATCGGTTATTGGGGCAGACTACTTGTTTTCATATTTGGTAGCTTAGGACACACACACAGGCTATTGTAAGAGGGCTTCAACAACTTTGGATGTCTGAAAAGAGGACTAAACGACTAGCATAGGCAATCGCCAAATATGGCGGAGACGTTATTTATACCATAACAATTAAATGACATGCTTGATATTGTGAAGACCTGCTGTATGCCACTGGTCCATGATTTTGTACATGTATTTAACTGCATCTATAACATTTGTAGACATAAATAAATTGTTAAAGTGTGTGTGTGTTTCAGCTGGGGAAGTTCACTGGCCTGAAAATGGCACTCGTTCTCGGTGGAGACAGGTGAGTCAGGGCTCATATTTGATGAAGTTTGATCCGAGTTGTATCTGTATTGTTTAAAGAGCTGTAGAAATAAAGTGACTCGAATCAGTTGAACTCTGTTGTGTTTCATCACCGTCTGTGTGTGTTGTTTCTGTCAGCATGGACGACCAGTTCGCTGCTCTTCACGAGAATCCAGACGTGTAAGTTCACACTCGAGATGCGCCTTCACCGGTGTGTGTGTGTGAGAGATCAGGTGTGTGTGTGTGTTTGTTTGTGTGTGTATGTATGTGTGTTTATGTGTGTGTGTGTGACGATCAGGTGTGTGTTGTTATTATTATTATTATTATTATTATTATTATTATTATTATTATTGTTATTAAATAAAAATGTGAAAATTACAAAGTAAAAAAAAGTTTGTTACTACTGTAATATTTACTGTAAAACAAAAAAAATGAATTATAATCTAATTAATTTTATTTCACATTGCTACTGGAAAATTATAATACTAATATAAATTCTTAATTTTCAAATGCTAAACTTCACAGAAAACCTTATGGAGCCCATAAAGTTTCTCTTTTATTAATAAGCATTTGTCATTAGAAGTTTGTGAAGAGGTTTAGTGCATTTTGTTCAGAAATGCACATTAAAGCAGCTCAAACTCAGAGCAGATGGAGTTCATGTGGATCATTTACTGTGAAGAGAGACACTGATATATGTGTAAATGTACACAGTGATGCTCTTCACTGTATATAGTTATAGTATTTAGTTAGTTATAATTAAATCACAGTTTCTGTCACACTTGTCCATATTGCAGTTGTGGTTTGATCTGAATGGATCGTGCAGCTCTGGTGTGTGTGACGTTCTCTTATTTTCTCCAGCATCATCGGTACTCCTGGCCGTCTGATGCACGTCATCCAGGAGATGAACCTGAAGCTGCAGGCCGTGGAGTACGTGGTGTTCGATGAAGCTGACAGGTGAGTCCAGTTTAAAGCTGCAGTCCATAACTGTTTTTGGTTAAAAATTATATAACTATATTTGTGACCCTGGAGCACAAAACCAGTCATAAGGGTCAATTTTTCGAAATAGAGATTTATACATCATCTGAAAGCTGAATAAATAATCTTTCCATTGATGTATGGTTTGTTAGGATAGGACAATATTTGTCTGAGATACAACTATTTGAAAATCTGGAATCTGAGGGTGCAAAAAAATCTAAATATTGAGAAAATCACCTTTAAAGTTGTCCAAATGAAGTTCTTAGCAATGCATATTACTAATCAAAAATTAAGTTTTGATATATTTACGGTAGGAAATTTACAAAATATCTTCATGGAACATGATCTTAATATCCTAATGATTTTTGGCGTAAAAGAAAAATGGATAATTTTGACCCATACAATGTATTGTTGGCTATTGCTACAAATATACCTGTGCTACTTATGACTGCTTTTGTGCTCCAGGGTCACATTTGAGGAAGTACATAACCAGCCAGTGTTCAAAACTATTGTCTTACTTTAGCCCGATTCACAATGGTTAGCTTATAATAATGTTTTCTAATTTGAGTGGTACTGGTAGGAATTCGCAGGAAATTCGAGCATGCTGCCGCATCTTTACGTCACGTCTATAAACATGAAGTTTTCCCACCTAATAGACTATATTGCATGTGAGGATCCTGCAGGTGGCGGATTGTTTATAGCCTTTTCTCAAAACAGCTGTAATAATTGAATTTATCATTTTGATGGCGGATTGTAATCCAGAAAGGATTGTGTGTTTATGAAGCACATGTAAGTGACTGAAATTAGATTATATTCCAGTTTTAAATGTGCATCTGATTACAGATAGCCTAGTGGGATTACACAAGATTTGTATTTTAAAGAGAACCAGTTCGAAGGAAGAATAATTTGCCTTTTGGGCTAAAAGAATTTCTTTATATGAAATTCGAATGGTATGACAATTAGAGATTAGACTGTGTACAGAAATTGAAATCTACACGCTAATACACACATAGTCATGCAATGCTGATGTTGTTAACATTAACAATTTGAGAACAAAATATAACAATAATAATAATTTGCATGGTTTGATGTGATATGAGCTAACCGATCGTTAGATTTAATCACCACTGGTAGCGCGATTTATTGTAATGCTTTTTTCCTCAGTTGGTCAAAAGTGGCAGACTTGTTAAATACTTGTTCAGATGACAATATGTAATGAAAAGTTTTCAAACAGAGATTTTCAAACTTACGGACTGCAGCTTTAAATACAAGATAAAGTGTGCATTTTATTCATTAAAATAATCCTTGTTTCAAGAACAGAGTTCATATGTGTTCTGCTTCTCCAGGCTGTTTGAAATGGGTTTTGCAGAGCAGCTTCAGGAGATCATCAGACGTCTTCCAGACTCGAGGCAGACGCTGCTGTTCTCTGCCACGCTGCCCAAAATGATCGTGGAGTTCGCCAGAGCTGGTAATCGCAGTCTAGATGTTAATACGTGCCATATATCCCATTATAGGACATCACAGGCGTGTTTGAGAGCTCCTCTGATAGTTTGATCCTTGTGTTTTCTGCGACAGGCCTCACAGAGCCGGTGCTCATTCGTCTGGATGTGGACACGAAACTGAGCGACCAGCTGAAGGTAGAGTTCACGATGTAGATGGAATCCTGATTTTATTCCTGGCAAATGGACTGGTTGGTGAAACGTGTCTATAAAAATAGAGATTGATGACATCAGCTAAAAGAGAAAGCTGTTGCAGAAGTGGAGCTTTAATGAAATATTCTGAAAGCATGCACTGATAAATCATTCATAAGACCAGTCTCTGTTTAGAAGTTTGGGTTCTGGGTTTTGGCTTTGTTTTCATATTTTCATACTTGTTGAAGGTAATGACTAAAAAGTACTTTGACCAATAGCAATTTAGAAATCCTGGCCGGAAAAAGAGGACGTATGGCCATCCTATTTAATGTTTTTGAAATAAAGTCTCTTCTGCTCACCAAGGCTGCATTTATTTAAACAAAAATACAGTAAAACAGTGAAATATTATTAGTTTCAAATAGCTGTTTTCTCTGTGAATATCTGTTAAACTGTAATTTATTTCTGTGATCAAAGCTGAATTTTCAGCATCATTACTCCAGTCTTCAGTGTCATATGATCCTTCAGAAATCATTCTAATATGCTGATTTGCTGCTCAGAAAACATTTCTGATTATTATCAGTGTTGAAAACAGTTGTGCTGCACAATATTTTTGTGGAAACAGTGATACATTTTATTTTTCAGGATTCTAAGATGAATGGGAAGTTCAAAAGATCAACATTTATTTGAAATAGAAATCTTTTGCAGCATTATACATGTCTTTACTGTTACTTTTCATCAATTTAATGCCTCCTTGATGAATAAAAGTATACATTTTTAAATAAAATCATTTTAATATACCATTCATGAGACCCCCCCCCCCCCCCCCCCCCCCTTTTCTCCCCCAGCTTTCATTTTTCCACCTGCGGTTGGATGATAAACCAGCGCTTCTGCTGCATCTGCTGAGAAACGTGGTGAAGCCGCAGGAACAGACGGTGGTGTTTGTAGCCACCAAACATCACGTGGAGTATCTCAAAGAGGTGCAGATGCTCTGGAAAACCTTGACGTGCTGAGGGCAAACAAGTCAAGTCAACATTATTTATATAGCGCTTTTTACAATGCAGATTGTGTCAAAGCAGCTTTTCAGTATTAAACAGGGAAGTAGTGTGTCGAAAAAGTGTGCCATTCTCCTCTGGCCAGACAAAACCAGCAGTTTAAATCTAGGCTGCAACAAAGGCAGATTGTGCAGAGGACTCATCTGACCTAATTAATGCAGCCTAACAATCCTTTAACGGATTTGAATAATTGAAATGTGTTAGTGTGTTATGTGTAAGCCAGGTTAAAGAGGTGGGTCTTTAATCTAGATTTAAACTGACAGAGTGTGTCTGCCTCCCGAACAGTGTTAGGTAGATTGTTCCAGAGTTTGGGCGCTAAATAGGAAAAGGATCTGCCACCCGCAGTTGATTTTGATATTCTAAGTATTATCAAATGGCCAGAGTTTTGAGATCATAGTGGACGTGAAGGACTATAATGTATAGCTATAGATATGTTTGCTCCTTTACGCTTAAGGAGGATTAAGGGAAACAGTTCGACACCGTGGTATAATGAGCACACTCGCACCCTAAAGAGAGAAGCCCGGAAAATGGAGGTATTTCATATCGCATGGCAGGAAAGTACTTTCTCTTACAGAAAAGCCTTAAAAACTGCTAGATCAGATCTCTTTTCAGAATCAGAAAGAGCTTTATTGCCAAGTGTGTTCACACACACAAGGAATTTGTCTTGGTGTTAAGAGCTTCTGGTACGGAAAGTACAAACATAGTGCAAACATGCATAAAGTTAAGGTAATAAAACACTAATATTAAAGAGAATATACAATAAATTATAAGTAACAGTAGTAATAAAAATATACAGAAAAAGGAAAAATATCCAGACAAAAAAACTTGTTTTTAGAAGAAAACAAACACAACCCCAAGTATTTATTCAATACAGTGGCTAAATTAACAAAAACATATTACATCAGCAGGTACAGACATTTCCCAAAAGCACAGTAGTAATGATTTTATGAACTACTTTACTTCCAAGATCGATACTATTAGAGATAAAACTGTTTTAATTCATTTTAATCAATTTTTAAATCATTTTAAATTCCTTGTTTTTATTGTTGTGATTATTTTTTTATGATTATTTTAATTCCTTTTATGTAAATCACTTTGAATTACCAAATGTGCTATATAAATAAACTTGCCTTGCCTTGTTTAATACTGTAAAGCTGCTTTGACACAATCTGCATTGTAAAAAGCGCTATATAAATAATGGTGACTTGACTAATGCAATAAGAGCTCGTTCAAATACTGAGGTGCTAAACCATTCAGGGCTTTATAGGTAAAACAGGACAGGACTGGATGCTTGAGCAGCTCGTGGTTCATCTGTTGTGTTTGTGTTTGTGTCTGTGTCTGCAGCTCCTGACGGTCGAGGGCATTGAGTGCGCCTACATCTACAGCGCTCTGGACCAGACGGCCCGCAAGATCAACATCGGCCGCTTTGTGCACCGCAAGGCCATGGTGCTGCTGGTGACGGACGTAGCGGCCCGTGGCATTGACATCCCGCTGCTGGACAACGCCATCAACTTCAACTTCCCGTCCAAGGCCAAGCTCTTCCTGCACAGAGTCGGTGTGTGTGGATCGGACTGACCGTCGTCCAGCACTCTGAGGCGCAGCTCTAACACTCGTCTCGGTCTTTCAGGTCGCGTGGCTCGTGCCGGCAGAGGAGGAACCGCCTTCAGTCTGGTGTGTCCTGATGAAGTGCCTTACCTCTATGATCTTCATCTGTTCCTGGGTCGACCCATTCAGCTCGCCCTCCTCGAACACACACCAGGTATCGCAAACGCTATGGACGTACGGAAATTAAAACCGAGTAATAACTGTACTGGTGCACATCATGTTTTGTTTAGATGTATACATACATATACACATACATACATACATGCATACATACATATGCTTTTTTAGGATTCTCTGATTAATAAAAAGTTAAAAAGAACAGCATTTATTTAAAAAAAGAAATTTTGTGTTACAATATACAATGTCATTCAAAAGTTTGGGGTCAGCACAACAGTTTCAACACTCATAATAAATCAGCATATTAGAATTATTTCTGAAGGATCATGTGACACTGAAGAATTTAGTAATGATGCTGAAAATACAGTGCTGCATCACAGAAATAAATTCTTTTTTTAAAGTATATTAAAATAGGAAACCAATATTAGAAATTGCAATAAGATTTCACAATATTACTGTTTTTTTCTGTATTTTTGATCGAATAAATACAGCCTTGATGAGCAGAAGAGACTCCCTTAAAATAATTAAAAATTTTACTGATCCCAGACTTTTGAGTGGCAGTGTATGTATATATATATATATATATGTATGTGTGTGTGTGTATATTTAGCTAATGCTCTGTGTATTGTAAATAATATAATGGACATATACTTAAAATAATTGTGTAGGTAGAAAAACAATATAAACGCAAAAAAGAATTTTAAGTTTAGAAACGTTTCGAGTCCCCCCTCCCTTGCCTCACAGTGGTTTGGTCCACTGCCTGCTCTCCCCCTTTACCCCACACACACACACACACACACACACACACACACACACACACACACACAGAGTCTGGTGGAGAGAACAGAGTTCTGCAGTAGTTGTGTGTAAATAGGCTGTCAAGGCTATTTTATTCACTTTAAACATCGGATGAAGTGATTCTTTCTCTTTATACGGATGATGCTGGATCATTAACAAATTAGGCATGACAAAAAAAAAGATGATATCTGATGTATTTTTCTATGAGTGATTTATAAGGTTACCTAGCTTAGCTTGTTTAATATTGTCGCTTAAGTCACCCACTCCAAATAACAGCTATAAGCCTGTGTGTGAACTGATATTAGGCTAATATTGTAGCCCTACCGATGTGCTGGGTTTTGCTCAATAGACTTGTCATAACACTTGCATGTTGTTGCTCTATTGTTGGTTTTGATTGCTTTAGGGCTGCCACAACTAATCGATAAAATCGATTATAATCGATAATGAAAATCGGGTCTGCCCACAGTGCACGACCAACTTCAGCCGCTCGCGTCAAATCACAGCACTGAATAACGCATTTCTATGGCCAAAGTGCACCTAAAAATAGTGGAAACAGAATGAGATGCTGCGGGAGAAGTACGTGATCCAAGCTGCACAAAACATGAGATTTCTTTATTTTAATCTTTAAGTTAATGCATTAGTGTAATGCCTTTCCCTGTCAGGCGCTTTGACAGATGCGTGTGCGTCCTCAGCGCAAAAACGCTCAGTTTACGCTCATATCCTTATCTGTAAATGTCACAAATTCATGCGAGCATTTTTGCATAAAGTCCCATCCTGACAGTCTGTGTTAAGTTTAAATGACCGAATTACTGATTGAGCGCGAGCGCGGCGGACGCGTGAACGCGCATCAGAGAGGGATTAATATTCAGCGCAAAAACATTCATTGTGCTGAAATATCTGTTGTTGAACGATACATTAAGGTTTAAAAGTCAACACGTAGTGCACGTATTTTATGAGAGTAGGAACTGTAAAGGGATAACTGCGTATAGTTGTCTGAATATAAATATCAGAGCTTCATAGCCGCCTTTTACAGGATAAATAAATTACAGTAAACCTGACTGTGATCAAAGAGTAGGTTAACACTGAATTTGTTTTTATTCGTCTTTATTATCTTAATTTTTGATGAAGAGATTTAAACTATAGGCCTATATACAGTGCTTAACAAATTTATTAAAACAAATGTATTTAATTTGTGCCACTGCTGCTCTAATCTAACAGTATTGGTGTTTACTAAAATCATTTTTTTGCTATCTGTATTGGTTAGTCCTCCAATATGTGTAAGGTCTTCAGTAACAGTAGGCTATTTCTAATGCTATAATATAATTATTTCTGTTATCTATGAAAAAATGAAAGATCTATAAAATATTTTTTCAGATACCCAATTACAGTCAAAAAGCAGCTAAACAATGCCAGCAAGAATGCATGCTGTTATGAAAGACAGGAGGCTATTTTTTTATTATGTGAATAAAAATGTAGTTGTTTCAGTTTATTTGCCCAATAAATGACAATAATATTTTTAGTTTTAAACAATTCTTTGACAGATTCCTAAAATATTTGTGTTTTCTCTTTATGACAGGTGGTCTAATAAATTAAGCACTGTATGTTTTTATAGCATTCAGTTGGCACGTTTGTTTGAAGGACACTGGGCAGAATGTGAAAGTGTTTTTGTCAATAAAATAAACGAAGAAAATTTAGCGTTTTTTTAATTCGATTAATCGAAAAAATAATCAGCCAACTAATCGATTATCAAAATAATTGTTAATTGCAGCCCTAGATTGCTTCTATTGTCTTCATTTGTCGCTTTGGATAAAAGCGTCTGCTAAATGACTAAATGTAAATGTAAGAGGCAGATCAGTGGGCTTGCTGCGGATGAATATTTAAATAAGAGACGTCCTCAGTCCCAGACAAAACATAAAATACTATGTGGAGGATGCAAAATAATTTAATAATTATATGACCGCGTGGTGAACCTATGAACTGAACTCATATTTAAACACGGTCTCCATGCTGTGTACACGTCTATCCTCACAAGTATGATTTTGGCTGTATTATTTGTGTCCCCTTCAAAAACTGCACTTGAGAAATTTTATGTTTATTGTCCTCCCCTTACTGTTAGATGAGTTAATTTACGCCCTGTCCTCTGTCTCTGGTCTTCAGATGCTGATGGCGTGTTCGGCCGCGTTCCTCAAAGCATCCTGGACGATGAAGAGTCGCAGCTGCTGACGGCTCACGAGAGCTCGCTGGATCTCCAGAACCTCCGGCGCATCTCTGAGAACGCTTACAAGCAGTACCTAAAGTCCCGGCCGAACCCCTCCGCCGAGTCCATCAAACGCGCCAAGAACACCGACCTGTCCTCCATGGCCGTTCACCCTCTGCTGGGTGAGTGTGGGTTAGTGATGGGCGATATGAGCTTAAAAATATATCACGATATTTCTGGTATTTATTGCGATAACGTTACCAATGACGATAATTCAGGGAATCCTGTTTCTTTAGAGAAAAGTATTATCTTTCCTATTTTTACTCAAAATAGGGTGTTGTGAGCATTACTGAGTACACACGTAATGTAATGACTGATTAATTCATACTGGAAGCCGGAGGGCGCTCTTGCGCAGAAACTCCACATGCATCGCAGAAGTACAACACTCCGTGAAATCCCTAATATGGACAAAGGTATCCAGTTATCGCTGAATAAAACGCAGAACGGAGATAGAGAAATTTGAACTGATGAAACTTGAAGACAATAAACATATGATTGCACAAAATATATGTGACCCTGGAGCACAAAACCAGGCATAAGTACTTTATATATTTGTAGCAATAGCCAACAATACATTGTATGGGTCACAATTATCGATTTTTCTTTTATGCCAAAAATCATTAGGATATTAAGTAAAGCTCATGTTCCATGAAGATATTTTGTAAATTTCCTACCGTAAATATATCAAAACTTAATTTTTGATTAGTAATATGCATTACTAAGATCTTCATTTGGACAACTTTAAAGGTGATTTTCTCAATATTTAGATTTTTTTTGCAGAATAGTTGTATCTCAGCCAAATATTGTCCTATCCTAACAAACCATACATCAATGGAAAGATTATTTATTCAGCTTTCAGATGATGTATAAATCTCAATTTCAAAAAATTGACCCTTATGACTGGTTTTGTGGTCCAGGGTCACATATGGTTTATCTGTGTTCTTCAAGCAATCTTGGGTAATTTTTTTATAAGGAAAGTATATTTATAATGCAAGGCTAATCGACTTTATCACTGTATATAATACTATCATTCTGTAATATGAAACCACATCTGGTCACAAAAAGAAGTATTTCAAACACTCAGCTATGTTGTTAAGTTTGGAGAAAAAGCATGTCAGTAAATGATATCTTTGTCGGACAACAGGTTTAACATGCAAAACTGTATCGCACACGTGCTACTGGACTACATTTATTCAGACCGATTTTTTTGTGCACTATAGCCCTGACCAAACCAGTTCCAGATTGTAGAAGGAGCTCCTCGTTTAGTGATAAACTCCTCCTCAGTTTCACGTCCGCCTTCCACGATGTCGCTCCGCATGGTCACACACAGAAATGTCAACAACTAGACTTTATCGTTATTATCACAGGAAGACTAATTCTTATCGTGGGGAGAATTTTTACCGGTATATCGCAGACGATCTCTGGATCTCTGTAAGCGTGCGGGAATGCTGGTTCTGTTCTGAGCTGTTCTGTGTCCTCCAGGTTCTGGACTGGAGCCGATGGAGCTGGACCGGCTGCTGATGGTGGACTCCATCAAGGGCTACAAGGCTAAATCTGTACGTCTTTTATTATTCAGTTGTTCCTCTTATGATCAGTATCGTGAAACACCACACACTTCTGTTTGAAGGCTCAAAATGATCATTCTGTCTTCGTTTACTCTCCTCACGGTGTTCGAAACCAATCACTCTGATTCTTATGGAAGCCCATTTTCACCACTGAATAAAAAATAAAAAAGGTAATTGCAACTTTTTGATCTCACAATTTTGACTTTTTTCTCAGAATTGTGAGATATAAACTCACATTTGTGAGTTATAAGTTCCAGTTCTGAGGAGAAAGAAAGACTTGATATGTTCTCAGAATTGCGAGTTTAAATCTCACAACTCTTGACTTCATTTCTCAGAATTGCGAGATTTTATATCAGAATCAGAATCAGAATCAGAATGAGCTTTATTGGCCAGGTATGCTTACACATACGAGGAATATGTTTTTGTGACAGAAGCTCTACAGTGCAACAGAAAGACAGCAACAGGACAGGGCACAGATAATAAAAGAATAATTTACAAATAGGCAATGTACAAATAGCAAAAACACAATATATAGACAATTATGGTGTACAGGTCTGATATGTGCAAATCTGAAATGAAAAAATAAGCATGTGTGGTGAATAAATAATTTATAATAGTGTTGTGTGTTCCATGTTTAATGTCAAATGTTCATGAGATGGATTGCCTGAGGGAAGAAACTGTTCCTGTGTCTGGCCGTTCTGGTGCTCAGAGCTCTGTAGCGTCGACCAGACGGTAACAGCTCAAAGAGGGAGTGTGCTGGATGTGAGGGGTCCAGAGTGATTTTGCCAGCCCTTTTGCTCACTCTGGATGAGTACAGTTCTTGGAGAGTGGGGAGGGTTGTACCAATGATTCGCTCAGCAGACCGGACTACCCTCTGTAGTCTTCTGAGGTCAGATTTGGTAGCTGAGCTGAACCAGACAGTTATTGAAGTGCAGAGGACGGATTCAATGATGGCGGAGTAGAACTGATTCAGCAAGTCCTGTGGCAGGTTGAACTTCCTCAGCTGGCGAAGGAAGTACAACCTCTGCTGGGCCTTTTTCACAATGGACTCAATGTGATTGTCCCACTTCAGGTCCTGGGAGATGGTGGTGCCCAGGAATCTGAATGACTCCACTGCAGTCACAGTGCTGTTCATGATGGTGAGTGGGGGGAGTGCAGAGGGGTTCCTCCTGAAGTCCACGATCATCTCCACAGTTTTGAGCGCGTTGAGCTCCAGGTTGTTAAGACTGCACCAGACAGCCAGCTCCTTAACCTCCTGTCTGTAGGCAGACTCGTCACCGTCCTGGATGAGGCCGATCAGTGTGATGTCGTCTGCAAACTTCAGGAGCTTGACAGAGGGGTCTTTAGATGTGCAGTCGTTAGTGTACAGGGAGAAGAGCAGTGGGGAGAGAACACAGCCCTGAGGAGCTCCAGTGCTGATCGTACGGGTGCTGGATGTGTATTTTCCCAGCCTCACTAGCTGCTGCCTGTCTGTCAGGAAGCTGGTGATCCACTGACAGACGGAGGTGGGGACGGAGAGCTGAGTTAGTTTGTTCTGAAGGGTGTCCGGGATGATGGTGTTAAAAGCGGAGCTGAAGTCTACGAACACGATCCTCACATAAGTCCCTGGTCTGTCCAGATGCTGCAGGATGAAGTGCAGTCCCATGTTGACTGCATCATCCACAGACCTGTTTGCTCTGTAGGCAAACTGCAGGGGGTCCAGTAAGGGTCCAGTGGAGGACTTCAGATAAGCCAAAACCAGTCTTTCAAATGACTTCATGACCACAGATGTTAGAGCCACAGGTCTGTAGTCATTAAGTCCAGTAATTTTGGGTTTCTTTGGGACGGGGATGATGGTGGAGCGTTTGAAGCATGAGGGGACTTCGCACAGCTCCAGAGATCTGTTGAAGATCTGTGTGAAGATGGGGGCCAGCTGGTCAGCACAGATTTTTAGGCAGGCTGGTGACACACCGTCTGGGCCTGGTGCTTTCCTTCTTTTTTTTATCACGCAATTCTGAGAAATAAAGTCAGAATTGCGAGATAAAATGTCGCAATTACCTTTTTTTTTTATTTGTTTTATTCAGTGGCGGAAACGGGCTTCCATAGATTCTTCAGTGATGCCTGAGGAGCAAAAAAAAATTGAGCTGTTCTCATGTAAAGGAAAGCTTTATTTGGCCAAACTGCAAAAAATGACTAAAACATCCTAAAAGCCTTACATTATGGCTCCATATGACCCATGCGTGAGGCAGGGCTTCTGCAGGTTTCATGAAGCTAAATTTAAGACTCTTAGGACCCTTTTAAGTGCAAGTAAAGACAATTTAAGGAAATTCAATGCATCATTGTGGTCTCTTAATATAAATGTCTATGGAGCTCACAATGAGTTTTATTAGCAAGACTTCAAAGTTTGAAAAATTCAGCTTCCAACAGATCAGAATTGTTTTATTTAATTATAAAAAATAAAAATAAAATAGCTCTGCTCTCAACCACTAGAATATAGAAATAACTTTTACTGCACATACCTCCTGATTACACTTCAAGAATGTCAGTATTTTTGTTTAAAGATTCGTAAATCATGATACATTTACTTGAGAAGCAAAATTACTTAAAATAAGCAGTCTTGTTGAAATTCATCAATTCATCATTCAATAATTCAAAGGGAAAACTAGTTTTCATTCCCCATTGACAGAGATTTGTTCTTGTTTATATCATAAACTCACTTCATTTTGTTACATTTCTCACATAAAACTGCATCTCCTGTAAATATATCTTGATTTTAAAGGATGTTTATGTATTTTTTCTGGAAAACAAGACAAAAATACTGAGGAAGGTATTCATTTTTGCAGTACGTGCAACATTTAATGTCAAGATATTATGAATTATTATTCATATTCTTGTTTCCTCAGACTATCTTTGAAATCAACTCCAACAACAAAAGCAGCGCCAGCGAGGTGATGCGAGCCAAGCGCTCACGAGACGATCGACTGCTCGACAAGTTTTCTAAAGCGCGAGCGGAGCGGATAGTCGAGTCCGCTGTTCCTGCCGTAACCAGAACCGAACCGCAGCTCGAGGAGGACGAGGAGCTTCAGGTGAGCTTCAGATACGCTAACGACTGGACCGCTTCATCTGCTTCTAAACATCATGCTTTAAAACAGATTGCATCTAGTCTTGAGCTGAACGAGGGCTGTGTGATCAATCAAGTCCTAATAAAATTATACGATTTCTGAAAAACATGAAACATTGTAAGATAACGGCACCATAATATAAATAGGACATTTTTACTTTTTTCTCACCAACAGAAAACCGTTATGAAGAAAACTTTGTGTGCTGCATTCATATATTCATATATTTTTGCTTGTTTGCTTGCCTGTATGTTTTATTAATACACTGTACACCCGAATTCGGTCTTTTAATATCACTGTTATAATGCATTAAGCCACATGAAACGTTTTCTTGAAACAAGTGCGTTATGTTCATCTTCTGGGTTCATCATCTTTCCTGATGGTATGTTTTAAGAAGGTGTGTTTCGAATTTGGTCATTTAATGTAATTATTTATGCAAAGATGTGGTGCCCTTAAATAGCTGATATTTGGAAGCCAATAAAACCGGCTTCCAAAAATGGTACGCTTGATATGATTGATAAGATGTCATCATGAAGTTATTTTCATTAGTTGCCTGCCTTGAACTGTATTCCAAACGCAGTTAAAAACCAGTGAAATTCTTCACAACTACTTAAGATATGTGGTCAAGCACAACATTACTGAAGTTTTACAGTGTTTTCACTTTATTAATGATGATTTCAAAATGAAAAGTCAAAGCTTGCGAACGGCACACTTGTGTACAAAAACCTTTAAAGCGTTTAAAACATGTAAAGCAGCTAGTTTCTGTTATTTTGAGTTTCCTTTTTCAGTCTGTTTTTTTTTTTTATGGTTTTGATGGTATGATTACCCATATTTGTGTTTCATATAGAGATGTTACAGTTTTAATGATTTTTGCATTGTCTATTCTAAAGGCACAAAAGCTCTAATTGGTTTCCTTTTGAAAAGCGTTTAGAATTCAAATTCATAAATGCCAAAATGAGCTTATGAATGTGAAGTGTGTGTGTTTGTGTAAGGAAATATGTGACCCTGGACCACAAAACCAGTCATAAAGGTCCATTTTATTGATTTATTTATTTATACAACATCTGAAAGCTGAATAAATAAGCTTCCCATTGATGTATGGTTTGTTAGGATAGGACAATATTTGGCCGAGATACAACTATTTGAAAATCTGGAATCTGAGGGTGCAAAAAAATCTAAATATTGAGAAAATCTCCTTTAAAGTTGTCCAAATGAAGTTCTTAGCAATGCATATTACTAATCAAAAATTAAGTTTTGATATATTTACAGTAGGAAATTTACAAAATATCTTCATGGAACATGATCTTAACTTAATATCCTAATGATTTTTGACATGAAAGAAAAGGATAATTTTGACCCATATAATGTATTGCTGTCTGTTGCTACAAATATACCTGTGCTACTTATGACTGCTTTTGTGCTCCAGGGTCACATATCGTCAAAATTGTGAATAAAATCTAAATCGCAATATTGATCAAAATCGTGATTGTATTATTTTTTTTTTTTGTCCACATGTTCTCCAGACTGTGTTTTCAGAGGTGGTTGGAGGGAAAAAACGAAAGCAAAATGATGAAGCGGACGGACCGAAGAGCAAAAAGACCAGAAAATCAGGAAAAGATGAGGAGTTTTACATCCCGTACAGACCCAAAGACTTCAACTCCGAGCGCGGGTACGACAGCACCACTGCATTATTCTGCATGTTCAGTGGGAAGCATAGACGTTCAGTGTGTGTGTGTGTGTGTTCAGGCTCAGCCTCGGCGGTGACAGCGGCTCTTTTGAGCATCAGGCCTCTTCTGCGGTTCTGGACCTGATGGGAGACGAGAGCAACACGATAAACCAGCACAAGAGCCTGATGAAATGGTGAGCAGCTCCTTCCCATGATTCCACATGCAGCACTGTCTGCTTATGCTGAAATCACACGTGTTCACCGCAGGGATTGCAAGAGGAAGCGCTTCGTCAGAGACACGGGCAAAGAGGACAAAAACAAGAAAATCAGGACAGAAAGTGGACAGGTGGTCAACAGCAAAAAGAGGAGGAAGAGCTTGTATCCTTCTTGAAAACAGTCTGTTTTATTTGTTTAGCACTTTTCATAACATTGTTTCCAAAAGCAGCTTTACAGAATCTGATGATGTTAAGCGATTTCTGAGAAACGGACTGAGCACCAAAACACTTGTAGCCAATCAGCAGTAAGGGGCGTGTCCACTCATGTTGGGGGCGGTGCCTGTGCTGCATAGTATGTTCATGAATTTGGGGCGGAGCTATCAAGATAGGGGTGTGATCTTTTTGGGTCGAGGCCTGTTTGTTTCTCATAAAATCACTTACTGCACCTTTAATGTTTATAATATGTGACCCTGCAGCACAAAAGCAGTCATAAGTAGCACAGGTATATTTGTAGCAATAGCCAACAATACATTGTATGGGTCAAAATTATCCATTTTTCTTTTATGCCAAAAATCATTAGGATATTAAGTAAAGATCATGTTCCATGAAGATATTTTGTAAATTTCCTACTGTAAATATATCAAAACTTAATTTTTGATTAGTAATATGCATTGCTAAGAACTTCATTTGGACAACTTTAAAGGCGATTTTCTCAATATTTAGATTTTTTTGCACCCTCAGATTCCAGATTTTCAAATAGTTGTATCTCAGCCAAATATTGTCCTATCCTAACAAGTCAAGTCAAGTCACCTTTATTTATATAGCGCTTTTAACAATACAGATTGTGTCAAAGCACTTAACAGTATCAAATTGGAGGATAGAGTGTCAGTAATGTATAATAATAAGATTAAACACTCAATTTTCAGTTAAAGGCATTTCATTATTGAATTCAGAGATGTCATTGTCTAGCTCAGTTTAGTTTAAATAGTATATATGAAATCAAATTGACGATAATCGTTAGAAATTAAGTGTCCCCAAACAAACCATACATCAATGGAAAGCTTACTGCATCTTTAAAGTCAAAGTGATGGAGAGCGGCTCCGTCTGTGGTGAATGGACTGGAGGGTGAAAAGTGTCTCTATTTGACAAGTGATTAAAAAATAAGAAAGATTGGTGATGTCAGTGGAAAGTTGTTTCAGAAGTGGAGCAAGTTATTGCATTTTTTAAACGGATTATTGAAAGATTAAATATCTGTTGTTGACTGGATGTTGAGATGTGGGCGTGGCACTCAAGAGCTTGCGGGGGCGGAGTTTAAGGTAAAAATGTAAACACATGCATGGATGAACTGTTCACAATAAGATCTATAGCATGCTTTTAGAAAATAGATCAGGTGAATTTTCATTTCATAACTACTTTAAATGAATAACATCCCCAATGAATCGTTCACGACAAAGACCAGTTCGCATCAACACAAGTATTTGAAACAGTTTTTAGATGCTGCATAAAAAACAGCAGACGAAGCTCAGTGAAAATGTAAATTCACCTTTTGACACTAGTTGGTGTTTTTCGTAAAAAAGCCTGTATTTTTATGTAACTGCAGCGGCTCTGAGGATCTGAACGAAGCAGAAAGGTTAGCTGTTTTTCTGTCTCATTGATGGCATGCCAGTATTGGTGACAGATGCGTTAACAGTGTTCCTTCAAACGAATATGTTTATCGCACCAAACTCTCATTTATGAAGTGCATAATGTTTATAAACCAAATATAATTAAGTTGTTTAAACAATTAGAAACATAACAGCATCATGTATGTATGTATAGTTGAATACAAAGGACCGAAAACCAATCACATAGAGAACTTTTTTCATTTAAAGTGCAGTGGGATGGAAAAAAAAACGTCATGAAGTCTCGAGACATGTTTTTTAAAAGTTGAACTTGCATTAATTTTCCATGGCTTTCTAAACATGTGGCTCTCTTGTGCGAGACACGAGTGCAACGCTGATAGATGTCCTTCTAGAAAATGTGATAAATATGCGTTCTGTGTGAACGGCTTGGTTTCAGTTTTGCTGTAAAAAAAGATCTTCTCCGCATTGTTCTCTTTTTCCGCAGTATTTTGAATGAACAACAGCTCCTCATCGCATCTCGTGTGCAACTAACAATGCTGCCTGATGCACATCTAAAATTCGAATGCGAATTTTTAATTTAAACTCAACAAATATTCGAAATTCGAGTTTTTATTTGACAGCCCTAACAGACTCAGTGTTGATGTCATGTGGATTTGTAAAGGTTTGAGGCTGATATTCGCTTGTCAGTTGGATTTCTTGACTTTGGTCCAGTTATGAAGAATGGAAGAAGAAGTATAAGATCGATGACAGAGACTCGGATGGAGAAACAGGAGGAGCGATCAGAGGGAGGAGCTTTGGCGGTAAGAACAGAAGAGTGTGGTCTAAACTCATTCCACTTCATTACATGTCATGTAGAATATTTTCATTGATCTTGATTCAATATAATACATAGAATTATGCCTATTTCTAAGTGAAAACTATTCTAATATTATGTACTATTATTAATCTAACTGTGTGTTAAGGATTGCAGTGAGCTTAGAACAGAGTGAACTATTTAAAGCTCGAAAAACACTCATATATGGAAAGAATCTGTTCAGGAGCTAGAAATACTTATATGACAGCTATTGATCATCCTTTAAGAACTCATATGTGTGACCCTGGAGCACAAAAGCAGTCATAAGTAGCACAGGTATATTTGGTGCAAAATAGTATGGGTCAAAATGATCCATTTTTCTTTTATGCTAAAAATCATCAAGATATTAATTAAAGATCATGTTCCATGAAGATATTTTGCAAATTTACTACTGTAAATATAATAAAACTTCATTTTTGCTAAGGACTTCATTTGGACAACTTTAAAGGTGATTTTCTCAATATTTTCAGATTCCAGATTTTCAAATAGTTGTATCTCAGCCAAATATTGTCCAATCCTAACAAACCGTACATCAATGGAAAGATTATTTATTCAGCCTTATGACCCTTATGACTGGTCCATGGTCACATGTGATAAAAGATATCTGTCCAAAAATATAACGGTGCGTATATGGAATACTGTGAAAAGCTTCAGGCGTGTATGTGTGTGTGTGTGTATGTATATGTATATGTATGTGTGTGTATATGTATATATATATATATATATATATATATATATATATATATATATATATATATATATATATATATATATATATATATATATAAAAAATGTGTATATATATGTGTATATATATGTATATATATATATATATATATGTATGAGTGTATTCTGGAGTTACCTTTCCAAACCGTAACTCAACTTTGTTGTCTAAACAATGAATCTTACTGGCTTCAAAACCTCTTCAGAACAATTTATTCTGACCAGAAAAAGTCTACACCAGTCACCGCTGCTTTGTTTATGATGAGTATTTGTGTTGTGGTTTCTGCAGGTCGCAGGGGACGAGGAGGAGCTCATTCGCAGCCGGAGCAGCAGCAGAGCGGCTCACGCGTGCGATCCGAGCTGAAGAACCGCGAACAGATCCTCAAGCAGCGCAAACGCAAAGTCAAGCAGCAGTTTCTGCAGAGCGGCGGCATGAAGAAGCTCCGTGCCAAAGGAAGACAGCGTCTGCATGAAGTCATGAAATCAGGCTTTGGTCGTGGAGGCTTCAAGAAAGGAAAGATGAGGAAGAAACTTTAAGCACCAAATAAGGAATCAATACATCAATCCCACTTCCCCAACACACACCTTCGATCTGTGATGCAGAAAACAGGATGGACAACATTATATGTTCATGCACATATTATATACGGCTTGAATAAGTGAAGAGACTTTAACGCTTTTACTGAAACTACTGTTTCATCTGTGCATCTCTTCTGCTGCTTTAAAGGGATGTTTCAGGTTCACCTGAAGCTCTGTTGACAGCAGCTGTGGAACTTTAATAATGTCCATTACCACATAAGATTGTCATTTCAAAAATGCTTTTTGTTTAATAACTGCAAAAACCACAACAGTTACAGTAAGACACTTACAATGGAAGTAAATGGGCCAGGCAATGCATGCAGTGTCCGCAGCAGAGCCACTCAGCTTTATATCTGTTCACATGAGACGGTTGTGATAAAAATGTTTACTGACCGTGTCTGTGTAAAGTTTTATCCAGTTTTTAAATTCCACTTACTTTCACATGCCATGCGTGAAGGGTTCCACAAAACTCCTTTAGGTAAGAAAGCCTTTAGTAATTAATTAGTTTATAATTTTGCCTAGAGTTTTGTGGAGCTGGGTCTGGGGACAAACTCAAGTCGTTGGATTTATGTTGGAAAAGTAGTTCAAATTAATGTATGTTCTAGTCGACTGTTTAAGTGCCCTATGAAGTAGACTTAACAAGTGAACGTTCCACTATCTGAAGTGAGATTCCAATCCAGGAGCGAACATGTTCAGTTTGTAGGGCACTGCAGGCACTCTAAAGTTTTTTAGAGATTTATTTACGCATTAAAATTTTCATCAGTAACTACATTTTTAAAATTGTTCAGTAGCACACAAAGGTATTAATGGTGGTGCATCTAATTGAGTGACAATTGCATTTTACAAAATACACATTTCATTTATGCACCAATAGTTGCGTTTTTTTCCAAATTAAATAACACTTAATTTAACTGGAATTGTTTTCTGAACAAATCATATCGTGAGTTCCTCCTCAACATGTTGAATCATGGGATGCATAGCGCTCTGAGGCTAGTCTTATTTATTCGTGCTTAGCCATAAAGACACGGCTAATATAATGAAATGTCGCTGCTTTTATGCCTCGTTTTATCGCCAAAAGATTCCAACGCGCATGCGTCACACGTGGCTTCTTCCCGCGCAGTCTTTTTGAATGTTAACGGACGTTACGCCAACGGTCACGCGCTGAGGAAGCGCGTCTCTGGACGGTAAGTGATCTGGAGATATGATGATGATGATAATTATGTAAAATGAGGCGTATCAGTAGTATTCCTGCAGTTCAGGATGTCATACTTTACGACACACACTAGTAGACTACTTGCTGACATTTCAAATATAGACTTTGTACACGGTTTAATCCAAGTCTTTTGAAGACTATCGCTGTATATGGTAAACAGATTTAATTTAGGCTTGTGTTTACACACAAACATTAGATGACACACATAGAGCTGATCAAATATGGTAAACGGAAGCTTTTGCACCCATTTGTGTTGTGTTTGGAGCTCGGTTAGTGTGTGATCCTCAAGGCTGGAATACACCACAACTTTTAAAATCTGAACAGATTTTTAAAACACTAGGCATCATACACTTACCGACTGTGTAAATAGTGACAAAAGGAAAACTGGGCATCATACACTAAGAGACTGAGGGTCATACACTACCAGACTTTGAAGTCCTTCCGATAACAGATGCTTGACAAATGAAAACAATGTGTTCTAAAATCGGCTGAAAATATCAAACGTGTTTGATCTCCGACTGGTTGGAGTCAGATTCTGAAGCTAAAAAAAATTGGAGTCTGTGACTATCATACACTACTGGATTATCAGTGGAATCGCTCAACTCGAATCTGCAGACTGGCACTAGTGTCAACTTTTCCAGACTCTAATCGGTGGAAAATAGGCGCAAAAATCGTGTGGTGTATTCAGGCTTCAGTCGTTTAGTATTTTTCTCTGTAAATATTTACAAAGTCACTAAGTGTATGAAGCCTGATGTTTTAAAATGTGTTCAGATTTGATTCCTCAATTCATGGACCCTTTCATTAAAATGTTTCTTGCAAATATGAAAGTACATTGATAAAATAAAAATGGATCATTGTTTTATGGTGGGGCCAATTATGAAGTTGGCAGGACAGGGACAAAACTACTGGCCCGACTGGGATAGCAGAACAAATTACCTGACATTGAACAGATCTGGCCCTCACAGTTTAATTTGCATGATCAAAAAAGGTAAGTAAGTGAACAAGTCAGTAACCTTATTAATACCCTGTCCATATCTAAACTTGAAAAGACAGTTCAATATTTTTATTTTGAGAGGATGTTTATGTTTCGAAAATTACAGTATAGTTTTCAGCAAACTCTTGCATTTCAAAATTATAAAGAAAATTGTATTGATGTAATATTATGATATGAGCCCTTGAATATATTTATCTTGACTGCGGTTGAGTCCCAGAGGAATTTTTTTCCTTCAAGAGCTCCAGCATGTGAGCTATTAAAGCCTGTCTGATAGCAGCTGATCCCGGAGAGAGCAGCACTTTGAGCTTTCCAATCGGATGGCCCTTCCCGCTCTGAAGTGAAGAGGGCCGAGCATCTTATCAGCTTTCCCAGGCCGGACACAGCATCCTCTTGAGAAGACCTAGTTCTGAAGCGCTGAGTTGCTTATCAAGAATGGCCTTGTGTAGTGTCGCCATTATTAGACTGTCAATCACGGTCTGGGGTCGTGAGCATTTCAGTTTGAGAAGCTGCTCTATGGCACATGACCATTGATGAAGACAGCTGATGCACTCAGCAGAAATTTATGTCCTTTACAATCTCCTGTTTCTCTTCACTTGTGTTTTTGCCATGCGGCTAATTCCAGGTGAAACGTGGCACTGTTTGGATCGTTCAGTGGCTGGAGGGACGTTTTCTGTTAGTTCCTCATAGAGCAGATGACACCTGATGATTGACGTTAGGAGTGGACTGAACCACACTCATATCCATATTACGTGGTTAATTAACTCTAAACACACCCATGCTTATTGAAATGTATTGGAATTTATTCAACGGTTCTTTTCTTTTCACCATTTGTATCACTCCGCTTGCTGAAGTTGCCATGTTTCTCACAGCGAGTGTTATGGCAGATGCCCAAATCTTCTATAATTTTAAAAATAATACTGTTTTGTGTAATGGAATGTAGTTTTAAGAGCATTTTAAGCCAGAATGTACTTGTTTGGACTTCAAATATGCGGTTTGTTAATAAAGGTAGCGCCTATTTGAAAATTTGCTTTGACGTTTGCGAACATGTGAGCTCCAGGGCGTCAGTGGACGTTCAGTGCTCATGAACCCGCAGAGAGAGCGCCTCACCTTGGCCAGATCTTCTGGAGTTTACCGCTGGCTCTGATGTCTCTATAGTGGTTAAACATGAGACATATTTCGTTTTGGGTAAATCTAACGTGCAGTCTTTGGTCTCATTAATCTATTAGGGTAAACGTACCTATTAAGCTCACGTATCCGTTAAGCACACTTCCACTTTTGAGCTCAGATTATAAAAAGAAAAAATAATTTATTATCCTACTTTATGTCTTAACCAATTAATATGTTTGTTATTATATACCTCCTATAATTTTAAGTCAATTAGAAAATTGCACACTGAGATATGAGTCTCCATGTGTTCACAATGTCTGGCGGCCATTTAGAAAGCTGTCTAAAAACTTCACCAAAAGAGGAGCCCCTTAAATGTGCTTTTTTTTTAGATGTTTAAGCCTTTATTTTGGGTAATTTTCACTACTTACTGTAAAATTAAGAGATTAATGTTCAGACGTTTGGATATTATAACCTGGAACTTGGATGTGGGAAATAATTAGAGTTAGATCCAAAAGATAGTTTTAGCAACATAGTGCAGATGTTACAGAACACAGTTAGCTGACTAGCTGTACAAGATTGTGTGCTACGCTAATACATTACTTCACAAGCATTACTGACTTGTACCTTTAAATCCATAATATTATAAATTGACAGTTTATTGCTGGTCTGTGGTTTTACAGTGCTGTAATTTTTAAAGATTTCATATTATTGAAAGGTGTGCTTAAAGGGTGCACTACTATGAAAATCACACAGCTTCAGTGTGACATCAGTAAGAAAAAGTATAATTTCATAGATATTGTTAATAATAGTTGTTCATAATAAAATATGTATGAAGTTAATACATGACTTAGACTATTTATTTAGCACAATCCTGTCATTTTAATAAATATTACATGAAATTTATTAAAAATGGTTGCTGCTCCAATTAAGCTCAGTGTGCTTTCTTTAAGCTCTTCCACAATGAACGTCTATGTAATTACTTCATAAACAGACTTTAAATATTAACTGATGGTTGTCACTTTAAGTTAAGTTCATATCTTGTGCACTAAAAATGTCTCAATGTAGATTTTGGTGAGCTTGTACGTTTTCCCTATTTGTTCCAGAGCAAATAGTTTTGGCAAAATTTCATGTTTATGTAACTTCAGTGCTGTATATCAGAGCGCTGCCTTTGCACTTCTGACTGAATTGCCTAAGTAACTTTTACAATGGCTGTTGTTGTTTATTAAATATTATTATTCAATAAATAATATTTATATAAATAATAGTAGTATTTAGTATTGGTAAACGGTGTGTGTTCGTTATGGTGATTTTAGTTTCATTGTTCCGCCATTAGAGACTGTTTTATGAGTCAGCAAGAAAGACTTTTTATTGAAAAATACTAAAGTGCAGTTTTGAGCAAGGAAGTTATTTTTTTCTTTCAAAAGCAGCTTGTATGCAGCCAACAAATGCACTGAGCAGCGCTGTCATCAGGAGTCACCCTTAACAGATGAAAGGATAGTACGAGCCTATTTCAAACTAATTGTGAATATGTGATTGAGCTGAAGAATGAATGCTGTATCAGATGCAGGTAATCACGATCGCTCAGTCAATCTCTCTCTCATAATACTCTACTATCGCTTTTACTGCAATAATACAATAAGCTTTTAATGAAGCAACTCAACGGTCCTTCGTTACTAGTTCTAAAGTGACGTTTTGGAGTTAGTAACAGAGGCTTGGGTTCAGCTGTTAAACTATCAAACTTTAGATATGAATCTGTGGTGGAAGGAAGTAGTTCTGTACAAAAGAGGGCTTTAAAGACACTCAGTTATTTTGTATGTATTTACACACTCATGCCTTCAAACTGTTGTATAAACGCAATATCACACTTGTAGACGTGAGATATGGCTGTATATCGGCACGCTATGATTATCTACTCGTGTGATATTGCTCATATGTCTGATGCTGTTGGGTGTGTTATGAAGTTGTGGTGGGAATCAGGCCGTGATTGACGATTTATCTGAGTTTTTATGTTGTGAATATGGTAGAGCGTTCAGTTTCCTCATAAGGAATGAAAACAATATGTGATGGACAATCATTGTAGAAATAATGTGCATGAAGGCTTCATAAAGATACTGAAGGTAGATTTCAGCAGCAGTTTTCTCTTGAAAATTTGTAGTTCTGCATCACAATATCGTAAAGAGATAACGTAAACACCGCTCAGTGTACACTACCATTTAAAAGTCTGGGGTCAGTAAGATGTTTAATGTTTTTGAAAGAAGTCTGTTCTGCTCACCAACGCTGTATATATTTCAAAATAAATTGTGAAATATTATTCCAATTTATAATAATAGTTTTGTATGTGAATATGTGTTAAAATGTTGAATTTTATGCTGACTACTCCAGTCTTCAGTGTCACATGATCCTTCAGAAATCATTATAATATGCTGATTTGCTGCTCAAGAAACATTTCTGATTATTATCAATGTTGAAAACAGTTGTGCTGCCAATTGTTTTTGTAGAAACAGTGATACATTTTATTTTTCAGAATTCACACATGAATAGAAAGTTCAAAAGAACAGCATTTATTTGAAATTGAAATCTTTTGTAACATTATAAATGTCACTTTTGACTTTTAATGTATTGCTGCTGAATAAGTATAAATTGTTTTAAATCTTACTGACCCCAGACTTTTGAATTCATGATGTAGAGCTGCATTCACTCTCTTTAGATGCTTGCACGAACCCTGCAAACTTTCATTTGTTTTCTGGCCTCACCAACATCATCTAGCTGCTAGACAAAGTTTTGATTGAAACAGTTACTACTGTGGTTAATTTGGCCACAAGGTGGCAGAATTGAGCAAAGAACCACATATGATGTGTTGGGAGACACATGTATTTCTGAACATGCTCCCTCACTCAGAGTCGGTGGTCTTGTGATTCAGCTTCTTGTTCTTGAGCATGCACAGGTAGATCTCAAACCTGATCAGGGTTGTCAGAGTGTGTCAGAATCAGATCAGAGAAAGCACATCAGATACAACGAGTGTTTCCCTGATGTTTCCTCAGGAGCATTTGAGGAATTTTTTTGTTTTGTGTTTTTGTTTCTCTCTGATGATGTGATTATGGCATTCCCTACACACTGAAATCCCATTGATCCTAATAACGCTGGAGGAATTGAACTCTGCTACCACCTGTCAGTGACACATGAATCATGGGCCAAACCTGCTCAAGTCTTTTGTCCCACTGCGATAAATCCTGATACACCCTATTAGACAGAAGAAGTGAATGTGAAGACCAGGCGTTTAGTTACAGCATGTGGTGAGAGAATGTGCTACGTCTGCTCGCAGCAGAGCTCTCGGCACGCGAGGGATCTTTTCCTCTCTCCGTCCGCTCTTTTGTGTGAGCTCGCCTTGCTTTTATAACCTGCGTCGGTGACTGGTTATAGATCGGAGTTAACTATGATGTGGCCGTTCATTGGGATCAAACGCGAAATGCTTTTGCGGCCAGAGGAGCGATGCAGCTGTGTTTGAGACTGATTCAAAACACAGAGCTGAACTGAAGATCTTTTATCGCAGATGGTTTAACAGCAGCTCAGCACTGGTTAAACTGGTTAAAGGAATAGTTCACTCAAAAATGAAAATGTGCTGTTAGTTTACTGACACATACACCATCCATGATGTAGGTGACTTTTATTCTTCAGTAGAACACTAACGAATATTTTTATCTGAAACCGTGCTCCTTGGTGATTCATATAATGAGAGTCAATGAGTACCGTCACTTTGAGAGTCAGAAAAAAGCATATCAGGCAACATGAAATTAATCCCCATGGCCCCTGACGATATATTGAGGTCTTATGAAGCGAAACTGAACATTATTGGCAACATTATTACTGTAATCCAGAGCCTCCTCTTTGCTGTTCTACCCTTTGGATGGTCTGACAGTGAGTTAATTAACAGCAAATTTTCAATTTTGGGTGAATTATATCTTTAACAAGGCGAATCTCACAGAACCTAAGGTTGCAATGTTTAAATTACAAAAATATACAATAATAATAATAATAAAAAAAAGAAGAAGAAATGACACGTTATGACTTTTTTCTCCATTTCCTGTTCTCATTGTTGTAATGTGTCCATTATTCTCGATGATGATTCTTATTAGATGGTTGTCTTTCATTAAAGCATAAATTAGCATAAATCAGCATAAATTAAAAGCTGCACAACAAATACTGGCATACAGTATTATTGCTTTACACTTTAAATAATATATCATTATTTTATTAGCAGCACAGTAATGAGAATTGGTGGGGCCTGTTAATGATGCAAAAAGTCTTATTATTTCTAAAACATTCTTCAGGTTCCTTCACGTGATTGACTCGTTCTAGTTCAGATTCTGATGTAATGTTGTGGGTCTCAGGTGTGTGAACTTCATCAGTGTGAGTCATTTACATGTAGTCGATGTGTTGCGTCCGCTCCGTCCCAAGCTGGGCTCCGTCTGCATGTGTTTTGTGTTACTGAGGAGAAATCAAGGGCCTCAGTGTGTGCCACATTCTCCAGGCCCACGCTGAGCGCTTGTGTAGTGTTTCCTTTCTTTTGCTGTTGTGTTTTTGCAGAGATGTGAATGACCGTCTGCTAGTTTGACTTTGGCATTTGTTTCATTAAATTCTTATTTTAACTGGAAGCCATCATTTCAAACCACCATTAAATATGGTTTAAATTTATTATAACGTGCATGTCATGTGACACATCTGTCGTTTGGATCCAAACACTAAAAATCACATTGTATGTAGAAATTTGCCATCTGACTTCAGTGTAAATAGTTGCTGTTCATGCAATTTTCTAAACTCTGCATTTTATATTAAAAACTATTTTAATTAAATATTTATCAATATATGTATGAAAAGTAGATGTTTGTATTATTCGTGTTTTATGCTGTAGTCAATACTGTAAATGCATTGATTTGTTTGATTATGTTTAATGCGGCTCTGCTGAACGTTGACGGCTGTGCTGCTTGTGTGTAACTAGTGACCTGTTGAGTGTTTCTTCCTCTGATCCCTGAAGCCGTCTGTAAGATTGTGTGTTTGTCAATATCGCCTCTAAAGCCATCGCTCGCTTGTTTACTGTGTGTTGTTTGTTAATATTATTCTTTCATATATCTAATCTCTACTGTTACCTCTGTTTTGCGTCTCTCTACTTGAGGTTGTCATTGTTTTTTTAAAGAGATAACCTTTAAATGTATGTACATTTCACATACGTTTAGTTTAAAATATTTTGTGAAGAATTAGCGTAAAAAATGTAACTAATCATTAAACAATGCTTATTTCCTAGTATTTGTAAACTTTTACTTGTGCATGAAAACACCAGAGGACGAAATCTTTCCCATTTTCTCCCTGCAAGCAAAGTCATTTGTTATTAAACGCTTCATTAATATCTTACATAGGGGACAAATAATAAACTTTTAGCATCAAGATTTTAGATTTAGCCTTATTTGAATGAATAATGTAGTGTATGGTGTATAGTAATCATCCTTAATCATTTTAGGTGTGAGAAATATTCCATGCATTACATGACCATGAAGTTATTATACAGGAATAATAATTATAAAAAAGATTTATTAGAAGTGAAGCATATCACACTGTTGATACTAGTTAATATTTTATGCCAAAATTTATTGAATTATACTTTCAATAAATCAGTAAATCGATTCATAATGGATTGGACTACTACTTCCAGGTTCTGCTCAATACAGCTCAGGCGTTAAACATATCGAGTTAATATTAAACAGTAACACATTGACAGCGCTGCTACTTTGTATGTTAATTAAGAATTTTGGCATAAACATGTATATTACATATTGAAAAAATGAGTGATTATTTGTATTAAATGTTTAAATAATAAAGGTTTGTCCTGGTATTATTCATCAGAATATCTCTTCTGTCCCTGAAAATGTCCAGATTTTTAAGTCTTCTTGCAGACACTCATTTTAGTTAACTAGGTTCCTGCAGCACATTGAAAACATGCATCACTGGAAACTAGCAAGCCGTACTATTTGAAAACGGAAGCGTGATTTGATTGGTAAATTGTGCTGAAGATTACTGATAGTAGTTCCCTTCTTTGTTTAAATTGTTCAGTATCTTTTGGGATCATGGAATATTTTCTAGATGTTCTGTGGACTGGTTTGTCTTTGGCTTGAGTGACAGTGAATCTCGTTCCACTGGGTGGCAGTGTGACCATTGCCTCGTGCTCCTGACCGGCTACATCTGTGGGAAACCTGCGTTAATACTAAGACTTGATTCATTGCATTAGCCTGATTTCACCATCTCAGGAAACTGCTGAAGCTGGTTTTGGATGACAGGTCAGTAGATGTACAGGACTGATTTGGCTTCATCTCCAGTCTCACCTCGGCCGACTGCAGCTGATCCTCTAAAGTCCAGTCGTGGCGGGACACCATTAGAGCCCTATGAAATCCGTTTTATTTTTTCCCAAATTCCGGTTTTTCTGGAGTATGTTTTTTATTTTTTTTCTTCCCATTTTAATTTTTCTGGACTCTATTAATGGTTAAATAACATTTTATTAATCAAAAAGCAAGTCTAATTAATTAAAATGATGAAACTCAATTTAATTAAATGGTTAACAAAAATGACTTAATAAATTAATTACGTGTTTTATTTTTTTCTAAAGTTGTTTTATTGTTACCAAATTCTGTGTTTAAGCATGTCTAATTATGTGAATGCATAAAAACAACTTAATTTATTAAAGTTTATTTTTACAATAGCCCTAAAAAATGTTTTTTTTTCCTCCCCTCAGAAATTCTCTGTTTTATATTTACATTTTTCTGCTTATCAAATGAAGGCAGAAAATATTAATTTAATTGATCTTTTAATCAAATGAAAATTAAACAAACTTTATTTGTTGGCAAACAAAGTTACTATTACAATTAAAACATGAAAGAAATATTGTGTGAATATTCCTTACTAAAATAAAGTTTTAATGATTTTATTTATAGTAGTAGTAGCTAGTAGTAGTATTACGAACATTCTATTAAACAATAGTAATATATATCTTCAAGTGAAACCAGACTTTTATTTTGACAGGTTACTGTGAATACCTTTACATTTCTATATGTATATGACATGACCATAGTTTCTCTCAAAAGAAACAGTAAAATGCTCATGATATAACTCTCAGAGCAGTTTTGGAGATGTTGTTCATGTATTTATGTCCTCATCGACGCTGAAGTCATGTGCGTTTAGTATGTGTGCAGTAAACGAAACCGTGCTTCTGCGCCATTCATTCACACAGAGACACGCAGAACACCAATGATTCATAATTAAATAGTCTTTTTGCTGCTTAATATTTACAGATACTAGTCCATATCATGATTTGGTTTAAGTGCAATGACCTACTTTTGATTAATTCATCCAAACTGACAAATTCCATGACATTCCGCAGTAAATTCAGTTTTTATAACTGGATTCTGCGATTCCATCCGCGTTTATCATAGGGCCCTACCCCACTGACCACCAGCGCTGTCCGGCGCGGTTCGAGGGGGCTGGGACAAAGACGCTGGACATGTTGTGGAAGTGTGCGGTGGACAGGGGCAGACAGGACATGACCTGTGAGAGGAAGTCCTGTGGCCAATCGCTGGAGAACGCATCCATCACACCAGAGCAATGATCAAACCCCAACCAGCAGCGTATGAATCAAGCACTTCACACCCTCTATATCAAGAGTCTCTTACGCTCATTAGCTGAAGGCATCCTGAAATCTGGCACATTCAAGCTGCATTGAAACCGTACCTAGTGCACTACAGCAAAGAGGAACACCAGGAGAGAGTTTGTTCATGAGCGAGAGCTCAATGACGTCACTATCTGAGACTGAGATGGGTTTATTCATTGATCTGTGGATCATTAGCGCTGCTCTTGCAGCTGGACGTCTGTATCATCAGTCTGTCTTTTGATGCTAATTTACTGGAGTGGCTTATTACCTCTGCATCCAGGGCAGACACTTCAAAGACAAGAGGTCAGTTCTCCAGCCAGTCCGTGAGCGCCGCTGACCACTGGACAAATGGCCCAAAGGTCATGAATTCAATCCCATAGTTTCAGGAAAGGAAGGCCAGACAAAGGTTTCAACTGCCCTGATGCAACACTGTTTTCAGACAGTAGAAACTATTTAAACAGGTTTTGTAATAGGGAACAACACCAGTGTGCCACGGTGTGAAATAAAACTTGAAAGACATCAAAACAAGGGGTTTTTTTTTTCTCCATTTCTGTCACCGATGGAGTTTTGGTTCCTTGCTGCTTGCTTAGTTGGGGACACTTAATTTCCAGCGATATCGTCAACTTGATTGCACAGATACTATTAGAACTGAACTGAGCTGGATGATGCATCACTGAATCAACGATGAAATGACTTTAACTGAAAATCTGTTTACTTTCATCCTTTTGCATTATTACACACTATTTTCCTGTTTAATACTCTATAGCTGCTTTGACACAATCTGTATTGTTAAAAGCGCTAGATAAATAAATGTGACTTGACTTGACAAGCTGTAGGGGGAGTACACTCGTTATATCAAGCTTTATTTGTAAATTTGAAGATTTCTGTGGCTCTGATTGATTTCATGTTATAATTCTGGCTTCCCCTGAAGTGGGTCATATCATTGACATTATCTGAGCAGTTGAAGTAAATGCCCTACAAAACTGCACTCTTTTAATTACTCGCATTTGATACATGGAAGTGTTGGCCCTTATTCAATTCAATTCAGTTCAAGTTTATTTGTATAGCGCTTTTCACAATACAAATCGTTGCAAAGCAGCTTTACAGGAAATTAAGTTTCTACAATATATTTATATATTGTAGAAACTTAATATATTTAACTTATGGCGAAATTTGGTAGTTCTGTATGTTGTCTGAGGGTTGGCATCATCTCTTCTCAGGTGTTCTGGATCCAGACTGAAGCTTGTGTAAATCCTAGTTACCACGGGATGTTAATCCCGTGGCAGAAACAGAGATACAGATAGAGACATAATTAGCGTAACTGCTGTTCCAACCAAGCAAAAATGATTTGTTCAATCCAAGCTAAAGAACAATAATGTGTGTTTGATCAGATATAACTGCAGTACAAGATTATGAGATGCATTATGTGAATGCATGGCTAAAGAGATGTGTCTTTAATCTAGATTTAAACAGAGAGAGTGTGTCTGAACCCCGAACGTTATCAGGAAGGCTATTCCAGAGTTTGGGAGCCAAATGTGAAAAAGCTCTACCTCCTTTAGTTGACTTTGCTATCCTAGGTACTACCAAAAGTCCAGAGTTTTGTGACCTTAGGGAGCGTGATGGATTGTAGCGTGGTAGAAGACTAGTTAGGTACACAGGAGCTAAACCATTAAGGGCCTTATAGGTAAGTAATAATATCTTGTAACTGATGCGGAACTTAATAGGTAGCCAGTGCAGAGACTGTAAAATTGGGGTAATATGATCATATTTTCTTGACCTGGTAAGGACTCTAGCCGCTGCATTTTGGACTACCTGTAGCTTGTTTATTGAAGATGCAGGACAACCAGCTAGCAGTGCATTACAATAGTCCAGTCTAGAGGTCATGAATGCATGAACTAGCTTTTCTGCATCAGAAACAGGTAACATGTTTCGTAGCTTGGCAATGTTTCTAAGATGGAAGAATGCTGTTTTTGTAACATGGGAAATATGATTTTCAAAAGACAAGTTGCTGTCTAATATAACACCCAGATTTTTGACTGTAGAGGAAGTAACAGTACATCCGTCTAGTTGCAGATTATAATCCAAGAGATTCTGTGTACTGTTTTTTGGTCCAATAAGTAATATCTCTGTCTTATCTGAATTTAATAGGAGAAAATTATTGGTCATCCAATCTTTTACATTTTTAACACACTCTGTTAGCTTAGATAATTTAGAAGTTTCATCTGGTCTTGCTGAGATATATATTGAAACATGTATATTGAAAATAGCAGAGGACCTAGGACAGATCCTTGTGGTACTCCATACTTTACTGGTGATAATTGAGATGACTCCCTGTTTAAATAAACAAAGTGGTGGCGATCAGACAGGTAGGATCTAAACCATCTTAACGCCTGCCCTTGAATACCCGTATAATTTTGTAATCGATCTATGAGTATGTCATGATCTATAGTGTCGAACGCAGCACTAAGATCAAGTAAAACTAGCAATGAGATGCAGCCTTGGTCTGACGCAAGAAGCAATTCATTTGTAATTTTAACAAGTGCGGTTTCTGTGCTATAGTGGAGCCTGAAACCTGACTGAAATTCTTCATAGAGATCATTTTTTTGCAAAAAAGAACACAACTGAGCAGACACAACTTTTTCTAAAATTTTAGACGTAAACGGAAGATTAGAAATGGGTCTGTGATTTGCTAGTTCATTAGGATCTAGTTGTGTTTTTTTAATAAGAGGCTTAATAACCGCCAGCTTGAATGATTTTGGAACGTGACCTAAAGATATCGATGAGTTAATATTATTGAGAAGCGGTTCTTCTGCTACAGGTAACAACTCTTTCAGTAATTTAGTGGGTACAGGATCTAATAGGCATGTTGTTGGTTTAGATGTAGTGATAAGTTTATTTAGCTCTTCCTGTCCTATAATTGTAAAGCACTGGAGTTTTCTTTGGGTGTGATGAATGGAGCTGAAGTACTAGACGCTGCGGAATCGCTATATGCTTAGAAATGGACTAGATCAGCATTTCTGAACCTTTTGGACTCCAAGGTCCTCTTATTGTCCATAGCAATATTCAAAGTGTCCCTAGCATTGGTTTTGTTTTCAAAGCAATCTATGGACACTCACAAAAAAAAAAAAAAAAAAAAAAAAAAAATTATAAAAAAAACAACTATGATAATTATTTAAATTAAAATGATTAAGTTTCAGCATTCAAAAAGTTTCAGGAAGTTTTAGGAAATGAATACTCTTCCCTTTTTAATTGATGAATTTACATGATTTTTTTCAGTTTAATTTAAAATTATTTTTTACGATAAATTTTAGAGCTTGGCTTAACTAGTAAAATGCTAACTCACTATACAAATGTGAATGGTGTTTCTCGATTTTATTAATCTGCTGTTTTACACTTTAAAAATTAGACTTCTTCATATATAAAGAAATATATATATTTTCCAAATCCTTGTGAATACTGTTTTTCAAAGAAAAAAATGTTTTTTTAAGGTGAATTAAAATGCATTTATTTATTTTTCAAATATTTTTTATTGCTTTGTCAAATTTTAAATTATTTTAAGTCATCTGGAGGCCCCTGGTGGGCCCCGGGCCCCTGGATGAGGTCCACTGCACAAGATGCTGATTAACGCTGCTGTGGGGGACACTAACTAATGTCTTGGATGAATGTGCTGCAGTGGGTGTCAGAGTCACGCTATATGCTGACAGATTTGTCATGCTCATTTAAATATTCATGACCCATATAAAAAGTTATGCAATTCAAGAACTTCAAAGTATTCTTGCAAGCATATGCTGTTGCGTAACTATTGCAGAACTGTCACAGAGGCATTTATGGCTGTAGTTCATTCTACAGCTCTGATCCTGTATATCAGGAGTGCCCAGTCCTGCTCATCTGTCGATCCACCTTATTTTGTAATGCAGAAGTAAGCTATTTTCTGTGAAATTGCAAGACTTTGAATTCATTAGCCTCAAAAGGTAAATAACTTTAAAGTGCAGTAAATGGTGAAACTATCTGTGCTACAAACCAATGTGTTTATGATTATGATAATGAATTAAAATAACATGATAACAAATACCAGTGTGTAATATTCAGCAGTGTTTTGTACCACTAAAATAAGTAGAAGCGGAAGACACCCGAAGCTTTGCACATTCAAGTTAAAATGGTTGCTTCGCTCTTAAGTTATAGTAAGTGGATGAGTTGGCAGTGCACCTGCAGACTCGGATTAGCTGCTTCAGCTGAGGCAATTTGATGCATTCAGGTTTTTAGATTTTTTTCAGTGATTGTCAATTTGTTTGTTCACTGAATGTAAAATGCATCATTTGGCCAATACATTTGTGGAGGCAACTACAGTTTCTTCTACTTCTATCCGAGGATTTGCAAAACAATTATGTAGTTTTACAGGATAGCTGACATGAATTGAACAATGTTTTCTTAATTTATGAAGGAGGAATCACCTTACAAAGCAAATATATCTAGGATTTAGTTTAAAGGGGTCATCGGATGCTAAATTCACCTTACAAGTTGCTTCTGCTGGTCAGGCTCCCTGAAGGGTGGAGGACAGAAGGCCTGGAATACGACAGGCCGTGGTGTAGAGGAGGGGACCTTAGGGACATACTCCGCTCGAGGGTAGAGGAAAGCTTTGGCCAGACCGGGCGAAAAGTCGAGATAGAAAGGGGCCACTGAGAGGGCCTGCAGATCCCCAACTCTCTTAAGAGAAGATATCGTCAGAAGAAAGGTAGTCTTCAGAATAAGATGCCGATCAGAGATCTCCTCAATAGGCTCGAATGGATCGTACTGGAGGCCTCAGAAATGTGTAACTAGGGGGTGTCTATCCACTGACTGGCCACTGAGAGGGGCGTGGTAGGCCGATAAAGCCGCCACGTAGACCTTCAGGGTGGAGTGGGTTAACCCTGCGGAGAAACGGGCCTGCAAGAACTCCAGAACTGTACCAGTCGGTAAAAGCTTCCACTTCAGGGCGTACAGTTTCCTCATAGAGGGAGCTCTGGATTGGAGGATGGTCTCAACAACCTCGGTTGAGAGACCGGAAGCTATGAGCTGTGCCCCCTCAGCGGCCACACCCACAGCTTCCACAGCTCCGGGCGAGGGTGGACGATAGTGCCCCCCGCCTGTGAGAGGAGATCCCTCCTGACGGAAATCTCCCATGGAGAGCCGTCAAGGAGAGAAATCAGGTCCGAGAACCATACTCGGCCCGGCCAGAACGGGGCTACTAGCAACAGACAGACCCCGTCCCGGCACACTCTCGCCAGAACTCCCGGGAGCAGAGTGATCGGGGGAAAGGCATACAGACGAAGCCTTGGCCAACTCTGTACCATAGCATCCAGCCCCAGTGCAGCTGGATGAGTCAGAGAGAACCAGAGGGGACATTGCGATGTCTCCTGAGTCGCAAAGAGGTCCACCTGAGCCTGGCCAAACACTCTCCATATCTGCTTCACCATCTCGGGGTGAAGTATCCAATCCCCGGGCCTCGGCCCCTGCCTCGACAGGACGTCTGCTCCCACATTGAAATACCCAGGACTGTAGACGGCTCTCAGCGAGAGGAGTCTGTCCTGGGACCACACAAGGAACAAAAAGGTGTTTGTTACATTACCATTGTATGTTATAGACTTTTCGTTAAGACACTAAAGAATCATATCAACTTGTGGAAAATGGGCATCCGATGACCTCTTTAAGTTGTACCTTACATTAGACCTCAACACAAACACACGAACCTCAAGAATGGTAACAGTCAACAAATGCAAAAAGATGACAAAGTGACAGTGACATAAGGCCAAGTATGGTGACCCATACTCGGAATTCGTGCTCTGCATTTAACCCATTCAAAGTGCACACAAAGTGCAGTGGGCAGCCATTTATGCTGCGGCGCCCAGGGAGTAGCTGGTATTGAGGTGGAGAGACAATTCCTCCCAGGCCAAGACTCGAACTCGCAACCTTTGGATTACGTGTCCGACTCTCTAACCGCTAGGCCACGACTTCCCATTTAATAAGTGACAAAACAATAACAAAAGCCAACATGATCTATAACATCTATAATTTAATCAGTATTGCTCAGCATGGAATTCTTTAAGGCAACTGTGTTTGACTAGTTTGAACAACATTTCCATTTTTCTTTTATGCCAAAAATCATTAGGATATTAATTAAAGATCATGTTCCATGAAGATATTTTGTGAATTTTCTACCATAAATATATCAAAACTTAATTTTTGATTAGTAATATGCATTGCTAAGAACTTCATTTGGACAAATTTCAAGGTGATTTTCTCAATATTTAGATTTTTTTTTTTGCACCCTCTTTTTCCAGATTCTCAAATTGTATCTCAGCCAAATATTGTCCTATCCTAAAAAACATACATCAATGGAAAGCTTATTTATAAATGTAAAGATTATGTATAAATCTCAGCTTTTATAAAAATTGACCCTTATGACTGGTTTTGTGGTCCAGGATCACATATGCTTTATATTGGATGACAGGCATTTACTCCATTTGACTGATGCCGTAGATGTGCAGTGTGTTGTTTATTTTTTTTTTTAAAAATATTCAAATATTTTGTTTTTGTAGTTTGTTATTTTTGAGAGCTTTTTTCCTTAGGATTGTGGAAGGGTGAGGTGTTCTAAACGTGTGCGCGGCCTCAGGACGGCAGATGGACAGTGAACGTGTTTGAAAAATTCCCCAGGGGTTCAATGAAAATTAGACATGACTGTAGAGAAGCGACTAGAAGGATGAAGAAAACATCCGAAGCGCCATGATTAAATGCCTTGTCTTCCTCACATTGGTCTGTAAAAGGTCCCAAACCTGTAAAAGCCTCATCCTGGCACATTTACAGTTAATCCTGTTTCATTTTTAAAGCGTCCATGAGTGTGTACAGGGGGCATGAATCCTTGCGTCTGCCAGCAGCACATCTGCCCACACTCCTGGGAACATGACAGACGCATTGCCAGGCTTCCCTCGCTCCTCCTTTGGCGATTCCTCTCAGGATACCGGACATCCCGGCGCTCCTCAAGCCAGAGTATGATCTCATTCCCAATTGCATCTGACCACGTCCTTGTAGTTAATTGTTAACCTTCTGTTAACACAGCTTTTCAGGCAAATGTTAAATCTGAGGTTCGTGCGGTGGGTCTGAGGAGCGCTGGGAAGAATCCAACACATGCCTCATATCAGATCATTAGCTGTTCCAGCCTTACTTATTACAATGCACGTATGGCATCATACAACAAAAGGCCAATTCTCGATGCACTCCGACATCAAACGCTGTCAGGATGTGAGTTATCGTGCTCCAAATCTGGCCAGCATGGAGCAGACAGAAACGAGGATGAACCTGGTGGAGCTGTAAGAGCTGAAATCTGCAGCGAGTTACTCCGCGGCCGTGTGGCGTGTGTTAGCGAAACTCTGAGTCGGGGATGATGGGAGACAAAGAACAGGCGTCCTCTGCGGACGGCTCTCTCCATGACAGGACCCAAACTCTGGGCCACAGTGTAATGGATGAGAATCTTTCCCCAGCCACTTCAAAGGCTCTAATGGGTCACTGATAACACTGTTCTACAGCATTTTTGGGTTTCGCTTTGAGCCCACACTTAAGTTGAAGTGCTGCAGTTGGCACTGTGCCAACATGCTGTAATGCTTTCAGAACGATTTACAACTGTGTGATATGCATGCGCACCAATTTTTTTTTAATGCGTTAAATACTAAAATCGTATTAGTTTATCCATCTTTAAATTTTCTCAGCTTGTAGAGTTTTCAGGCAAAAAAACATTGTTTCAAAGCAGAGCAGGTTTAACAAACTTATTTTTTTGGACATCTAATAATGTGCACTGATGAATCATTCACTATAGACCAATTTGGAGCAGAACAAAAGTTATTTTTGTGCCTTTGGATGCCAGAATCGGAATTCAAATCATTTTTATAGAATACTGTTGTCAAACACAATTTGAAGCTAAACGCAGACGTTTAAATGGACAGACTATGGATGAAAAATGCTATGGTTACTCTACTTTAAATGCATAAATTTGATTTAAAAAATAGGTCTACATAATATTCACTATATAGTTAATAGAGAATGTATTGTATTAGCCCTACAGTGACAGCATGAAATACTATTTAAACCTATTACTATTAACATTTTATATGACATTTATTTATTTTATCTCACAATCCTGACTTTTTTTTCTCACAAATGCAAGTTTATATCTGCCTCTCATACATTTACATTTACATTTAGGCATTGAACAGACTTTTAACCAAAGTGACTTACAAATGAGGACAATGGAAGCAATCAAAACCAACAAAAGAGCAATAATATGCAAGTGCTGTGACAAGTCTCGGTTAGCCTGAATACACATACATTATAAATACAGTAAAGGAATATGAAATTGATATGAAATATACAATTTCATTGAATATGAAATATACAGTAAAGGAATATGAAATTGATTTAGTGTTAAAATATGTTGCACAGTAAAAGTTCAAATCAGTGTCTCATAAAAGTAACTCATTAGTGGTTTTTGATAGAAAGGTATATATATTTGTAAAAAAAAAAAAAAAAAAAAAAAATTGATGTTTGATTCAGTTCTGAGAAAAAAAAGCCAGAAGTCAGGGATATAAACTCGCATGATTCTGAACCGAGGGGAAAAGAGAGAATGGCGAGTTGTTTTTCCTTATCAGAATTGTGAGATATAATCTCGGAACTGCGAGAATAAAGTCAGAATTTTGAAATATAAACTCAAATTTACATTTTTTATTCTTTTATTCCATGGCTTCCATAGACTGCTACTTGAAAACGGTCATTTTATGCCACCCGATAGGCTCTGCCCACAAAAAAAGTCATCACTGTTTATAAACACCGAATTGGTCTATAAGGCCAACAACATGTTTTGGGAAAGTAAATGGGGTCTATTTTGATCTCATGTTGACTTTAATTCAACCAAGGATTGGCAACTACATTTTTCTAGTTGTTTTTTGGAGTGAATTGATAAGTTCCTATAACAGAGCAGCATAATGAGACCCACTAGTGTGCATGGCAGCGTTCCACGCCTCTGATGTATTATTCATGCAGGGTTAAGGGGCTACGTTTAATTCATGCTAATGCATTTGCGCTGTACTTGTATGAAAAGCTCTCTGTCGGAGTGTGAGGGTGATGGAGACGGCATCCTCACACCCCTGTTCACATCCAACAGGCCTGTTTGAAAGTGATTACATGCCGCTTGGTTCATTTTTAATGGCAATCACATCCCGCCATAGAAGGGTTGGGCAGCCTTTTACTCGTCCCAGGCAAGAGACGAATGACCCCGAAATTGTGGCTTCAATTTTTATTTTTGGGACGAGATCAAGCAACCCCATGGGTGTAATTGTGCTTTTGCCATGTATTAAAATAATCTCATTTGACTTAAAAGTGATTTAAAAGGAAAAAGTGTAACTCGTAAATGAGATTTTGATTATCCTAGAACGCATTTGTTACACACATTACATGATTCTGGTGTTTGCAGAAACTCTTATTGGCACTCTACAAACAAACTTAATGTAATGAATGTAGACTTTTTGATGAGTAATGTGTTAGATGAAGAGTATAAAGTTTTTGGTTATAATTATGAGTTAGCAGACAGTTTGTTTATTTATGAGTTGCAGCTTATTGCAAACATTTTGCAAACTTAATGCATGGTTTTTCCTTCTGGAGCATCAGATGAGCATTTGAACCTTCTGTAATAGTTTCAAATGAGTCCCTCAGTTGTCCTCAGTGTGAAAAGATGGATCTCAAAATCATACAGTCATTGTTGGAAAGGGTTTAAATACACAAAAATGCTGAAAAACCAAAGAATTTGTGGGACCTGAAGGATTTTTCTGAAGAACAGCAGACTGTTCAGGACAAACAAGGGACTCATGAACAACTATCACTAACCAAAAAACACAGCTGTGGATCATTCAGGTAACAACACAGTATTAAGAATCAAGGGGATGTAAACTTTTGAACGGGGTCGTTTTTTATAAATTCAACTATAATTTTCTTTTGTGGACTATATGTAAACATCTTTTATGTGAAATATCTTATTCAGGTCAGTACTAAATAAACAATAACATGCATTTTGTATGATCCCTCTTATTTTGGTAAAATAATTAACATTTTGCAGATTCTGGAAGGTGTATGTAAACTTCTGGTTTCAACTGTGTGTGTGTGTGTATGTATGTATGTATGTATGTATGTATGTATGTATGTATATATATATATATATATATATATATATATATATATATATCATAAATATATATAGATCTCGTATATATATATATATATATATATATTTTTTTTTTTTTTCTTCATCTCAATAAATTAGAATGTCGTGGAAAAGTTCATTTATTTCAGTAATTCAACTCAAATTGTGAAACTCGTGTATTAAATAAATTCAATGCACACAGACTGAAGTAGTTTAAAGGAAAACGCCACGGTTTTTCCATATTCCAATATGTTTTTCCCTCAAATTAGACGAGTTGATACGTACCTCTCCCGTCTCAGTGCGTGCACTTAATCGCTCTAGCGCGCGGCGCCACTATGCTAGCGTTTAGCTTAGCACCATTCATTCCTTAGGATCCAAACAGAGATGAATTTAGAAGCTACCAAACACTTCCGTGTTTTCCCTATTTAAAGACGGTTACATGAGTAGTTACATGAGTAAGTATGGTGACACAAAATAAAACGTGGTGATTTTCTAAGCGGATAAAAAATGATAACTATAATGTATGGCGGAAGAGTACTTCGCAGCACTTCAACCTCGGCGCAGTAATATTGGTTCTATTGATGGAAGTTAGAGGGAGAGGGGGAGTTTTCAGGAGTGATGATATTACTGCGCCGAGGTCGAAGTGCTGCGAGAAGAGAGAAGTACTCTTCCGCCATACATTATAGTTATCATTTTTTATCCGCTTTCAAAATCGCCCCGTTTTATTTTGTGTCACCATACTTACTCGTGTAACTACTCATGTAACCGTCTTTAAATAGGGAAAACACGGAAGTGTTTTGTAGCTTCTAAATTCATCTCTGTTTGGATCCTAAGGAATGAATGGTGCTAAGCTAAACGCTAGCATAGTGGCGCCGCGCGCTAGAGCGATTAAGTGCACGCACTGAGACGGGAGAGGTACGTATCAACTCGTCTAATTTGAGGGAAAAACATATTGGAATATGGAAAAACGGTGGCGTTTTCCTTTAAGGCTTTGGTTCTTTTAATTGTGATGATTTTGGCTCACATTTAACAAAAACCCACCTATTCACTATCTCAACAAATTAGAATATGGTGACATGCCAATCAGCTAATCAACTCAAAACACCTGCAAAGGTTTCCTGAGCCTTCAAAATGGTCTCTCAGTTTGGTTCACTAGGCTACACAATCATGGGGAAGACTGCTGATCTGACAGTTGTCCAGAAGACAATCATTGACACCCTTCACAAAGAGGGTAAGCCACAAACATTCATTGCCAAAGAAGCTGGCTGTTCACAGAGTGCTGTATCCAAGCATGTTAACAGAAAGTTGAGTGGAAGGAAAAAGTGTGGAAGAAAAAGATGCACAACCAACCGAGAGAACCGCAGCCTTATGAGGATTGTCAAGCAAAATCCATTCAAGAATTTGGGTGAACTTCACAAGGAATGGACTGAGGCTGGGGTCAAGGCATCAAGAGCCACCACACACAGACGTGTCAAGGAATTTGGCTACAGTTGTCGTATTCCTCTTGTTAAGCCACTCCTGAACCACAGACAACGTCAGAGGCGTCTTACCTGGGCTAAGGAGAAGAAGAACTGGACTGTTGCCCAGTGGTCCAAAGTCCTCTTTTCAGATGAGAGCAAGTTTTGTATTTCATTTGGAAACCAAGGTCCTAGAGTCTGGAGGAAGAGTGGAGAAGCTCATAGCCCAAGTTGCTTGAAGTCCAGTGTTAAGTTTCCACAGTCTGTGATGATTTGGGGTGCAATGTCATCTGCTGGTGTTGGTCCATTGTGTTTTTTGAAAACCAAAGTCACTGCACCCGTTTACCAAGAAATTTTGGAGCACTTCATGCTTCCTTCTGCTGACCAGCTTTTTAAAGATGCTGATTTCATTTTCCAGCAGGATTTGGCACCTGCCCACACTGCCAAAAGCACCAAAAGTTGGTTAAATGACCATGGTGTTGGTGTGCTTGACTGACCAGCAAACTCACCAGACCTGAACCCCATAGAGAATCTATGTGGTATTGTCAAGAGGAAAATGAGAAACAAGAGACCAAAAAATGCAGATGAGCTGAAGGCCACTGTCAAAGAAACCTGGGCTTCCATACCACCTCAGCAGTGCCACAAACTGATCACCTCCATGGTGGGTTTTTGTTAAATGTGAGCCAAAATCATCACAATTAAAAGAACCAAAGACTTAAACTACTTCAGTCTGTGTGCACTGAATTTATTTAATACACGAGTTTCACAATTTGAGTTGAATTACTGAAATAAATGAACTTTTTCACAACATTCTAATTTATTGAGATGCACCTATACACACACACACACACGTATAAATGAGGCTTTCAGCTGAAACCATTAGACATTTTTCCAATAACAGCACTGAAAAGGAATAACTTATTTAGGGACAGCTAGACTCTGCTCTGCCCCACTGCTGATTGTAAACAGGTCTACTAGTGACACGTTTTATGATGTTTCTGCTTCTGGTAATATGGATGCAGAGATGTGTGGCCCTTTATCATTGCTCTTTAATTGGGGGTCATTTTTGCAGGAATATGAACATGCTTTTGTTACCGGAATCTCTGGCTGGTTTCCAAACCGGCTGTGTCAATACCAGAGGCGCAAATCAAATTTCTGGCACGCTCGCTCTTACACAGGACGTTGTGTTATTTTGGTGAGAGTGAGTACACACAGTTCAACTAAGACTTTGCTGTACAAATTTGGGAAAACAGAGGCACTGCATTTTAGATGGTTGACCTGGAGTGTTCTACAGTAAATAACCTGTCTGGTAAATAAGTGTTGAAATTTAGTTTAATGGCACGTGTTGAAACAGGTATAACAGTAGAGATCTTTTAACTAGGGTTGTCATTTTAGTACAATTTTTAATAATTCTGTAATTAATTTTCTTACCATTGAAGGAAATCAAGCTTTAAGTAGCACCTATGCATGTGAGCGCAGATGCAGGACACGTTCAGAAACACATTGAATACAAAGGAGTGTGGAGAGGTCAAAGTTGAAAATCATTTTGTGACTTGACACGCCTTCTTAAATGTGATTGTGACCGGAACTGATTGTCAGAACTAAAGGGCAATGATTATCTTCAGAAAGGTTTTGATGACATTTTCATGTCATCTTACCCTTAAATGATGCCTAATATTGCGGTGTTTGTAACCGCTGTATTTCTGCTTTTTTAAGTGCCACCTACTGTTAGAGACTGACTTTGCATTTACATTCAGCCTGTCTGCTGTTTTTGTTCAGATTAATAATTTATGAGGCTGAATTATAAAAAAAATTGTTTGTCAAAACCTGTAAAAAGTGTCTTAAATCCCCAAAGGTAAGATTAATTTAATTAATTTATTTTGTTATTTTAAATTAATTGTTGTAATTAAGCATTACCACATAACACTAGCTAAATATAATAAATATTAGGGATATATTATTAGGGATGTATGCAAGTTTTCTGAAGTTACACAAATGACTTGTAATGTAAACAATGATTGGTCATACAGTATTTATGTGACGCAACTTTTTGCTGAATTTGAAATTCAGTAACTCTACAAAAACTAATCGGACTGGGAGCTCGTTTTTATTTAAGCCTTTAAATACGACATAATCTTTGGCGGTATTTTGCGCATATGAAGGCGGCCATACACAACACGCATTTACTGTAGTAGTACACACACACATACATTTACATTTAGTCATTTTGCAGACGCTTTTATCCAAAGCGACTTACAATTGGGGAATACATAAAGCGATTCATCTTGAAGAGGCAACAGACAGAGGAAGTGCTCGTAACAACAAGTCTCAGGCATTGTTCAAATAAGTACAAGCTAGCAAGGGAAGGAATAAATAAAGAGAAAGAAAGTAATTTTTTGTATTTTGTATTTTTTACATTTTTTTTTTTTATAAAGTTTAGGATGAAGTCAAGTAGTGCTGAAAGAGATGAGTTTTCAGTTGTTGCTTGAAGATTGATAGGGATCCAGCATTCCGGATAGGAGTGGGAAGATTATTCCACCAGCCAGGAATGGTGAATGGTGAACGAGAATGTTCTGGTGAGTGATTTTGAGCCTCTCTGTGACGGTACTACGAGGCGTCGCTCACTAGCAGATCTCAGACTTCTGGAGGGGGTGTAGATTCATAATAGTGAGTGGAAGTAGGCAGGTGCTGAGCCTGTGGTTGTTCTATATGCAAGCATCAGTGTCTTGAACTTGATGCGAGCTGCAACTGGTAGCCAGGACATACAGGACTCGCTCACTCTATGGAGAGAGCAAAAATACCGTGCACAAAGGAATGAAACAGATTGCTGCATTTTGAGACAGGCTCTTAAAAATAACTATTCAAAACACGGAGCATTACTTGAACAAAAGGTGGTGACAAAAGTAGTGTGCACGCTTATAATGATTATTACAGTAATCTGCAGGCAGCGCAAAAAGACTACCCTTAAAGCATTTTCAATGAGTTTATCTGAACCACCATTTATTCAATCAGATGAAGACAGTCTTTTCTTCTTAAAAAAACTACTTAGAGAACTTAAGCATTTTTCAAGAATTGCACTTAGGAACATTCTTACAAACGTCTTAAAATTGTATCTTAAGAAGATTTTCATGAATCAAGCCTCACATTCCAAGAAATTTTTAGAAGAGAAAAACTTTTTTGCTGGTCTGGAGTTTGTAGGTATGATTACAACAGAATTACCTGAGGTACAGGGCTTTCAAATGTTGTCTTGGACAAAGCGGGGGTTTGGAGTCAAAAAGGTTCAGAACTGCTCTTATAAAGCTTTGTCTATTCAATGTTTTAATCACCTAGCTGAATGTCTTGTCACTTTTTTTCCCAAACAAATATTGATACATGCTGTTAATTGCAACTAATCCGATTCATCAGCAGGTCATGTAATCAGCTTGATTAAGATTTATTATGACTCGGTTTAATGGATTGACATCCGCAGCTTTAACTTTTTATGGATAGAGGGACAGTAGAAATCTGTCATTTGACAGGGTTACCCGCAGTGTTGAGAAGGTTACTTTGGAAATGTAATCCATTACAGATTACCCTATCTAAAATGTAATAAGTAGTGTAACTATTTCAGTTACTTTAATACAGTAATGTAAGTGATTACATTTGATTACTTTTTTATTACTTTTCTAAATTTTTAATGTTCTCAAGTGTTAATCATTTTTAAACATGTAAACCAGGCAGGGTTAATCTTACAGTAGAACTCAACACTGATTACTGTCATTTTTGAAATCCTTCTTCACTTGGATTATTATAATAATTTAATTTTAAAGCACAGCCACCACAAAATAAGACTTACTTTGAGGTCATTCTTGTCACGATCTGCTACTGTTCGGGAGCAATGGAGCATGGAGACGGAGGAGAATTGCAATAGTTACAGTCTTTATTAAACCAAAGACTTCCAGGAAACAGACAGGAACAAACACATAGCAGAGAAATTGACGTTTCACAGCGGACAGAAACAAGGGGCAGAACACACTATAAATAGACAGAACTAACGAGGAGAAAACAAGACACACCTGGAATCAAATCAAACTAAACAAGGACAGGAAACAGGAAAAACCAAATAAGGGCAAACAGGAACACAACGGGAACACACATGTGACAGATCGCCCCCCTACCGGACGGCGCGTCCCGTGCCGTAACAGTACCAACAGGGAGGGGGGGTGGGCGCCCTGGAGGCTGGTGCAGGACTGGAACAGGGCGGAGACAAGGAGAGCCTTCAGGGTAGATCAGGGAGCCATGGCGGATCAGGGGACTCCGGGGGCCATGGTGGGTCGGCCACCATGGCTACGGGCATATTTTCTTGGGGGAATTAGGTCCTTAGATGCCCGGGGAGATTCTGGAGGGCGCTCTGGCGGAGCGGGCACTGGAGGGCGCTCTGGAGGAGCTGGCACTGGAGGGCGCTTGCGAGGAGCGGGCTTTGGAGGGCGCTTGCGAGGAGTGGGCACTGGAGGGCGCTCTGGAGGAGCAGGCACAGCAAGGCGCTTCCGAGGAGCTGGCACTGAAGGGCGCTCTGGGGCTGGAGCCCATGACATCCCCTCATACTCCACCAGTAATCCTAGGAGCACATGTGAGGTGGACAGCGGGGTTGAGTGAGTGGCGGCTGACAGGGTTGACTGGGAAATGGCGGACGGACTGGATGGCTGGCTGGTTCTGGATTGGGGCCGGACACTCTCCAGACACCGGAGGATCCCTTCCCTCCAGCTTAGTCCTGTGGTGTTTGGGAGGTCCACGGGGCGATAGTAATTAGCCCCGATCCAGAACAGGGAGTTGAGTGTGGCGTCGTCAAGCGCCGCATTCACGGTGAGCCTGCAGTACTTCCGCGCATACTCCATGAATGGGAGATCTCTGCAAGCTAGGGCGGCGAAATGAGCAGCGACTTCCATAGCCGCGGAGGGGAAAACAAACTGGAGACAAAAAAAACTTTCAAAATAAACACGGAAAACAAAACGGGGAAAAAACAGGCGCCGCTCACTTTTTGTAGGTCCGCTGTTCTGTCACGATCTGCTACTGTTCGGGAGCAATGGAGCATGGAGACAGAGGAGAATTGCAATAGTTACTGTCTTTATTAAACCAAAGACTTCCAGGAAACAGACAGGAACAAACACATAGCAGGGAAATTGACATTTCACAGTGGACAGGAAACAAGGGGCAGAACACACTATAAATAGACAGAACTAATGAGGGGAAAACAAGAAACAACTGGAATCAAATCAAACTAAACGAGGACAGGAAAAACCAAATAAGGGCAAACAGGAACAGAACGGGAACACACATGTGACAATTCTGAGGTTAAATACAGATTTAAAACCAAAACAAGAAATAATTAAGTAGCTATGATACTGTTTTTGAAATCAAAACTTTGACTAGTTATGACAGGAAACACTGGAATCTTACAATGCTTTGAAAAAAAAAAAAACAGTTACTTTTAAAAAATAAGGCATGTACATGAACCTAAGTAGGAAATAAAACAGTTATGGAATAAGCATGTGTCCTAAACTCCTGAAACACTGGTGTCTCATATTTTAGAGCAGTCACTGCAGTTTATAAAAGGAATCAATTAAATCTGTATGTGGATGTGTGTGAAAAAAAAACAAAAACAAAAAACATCAGATGTAACCCCCTTTGTAATCATTAACATTTTCATAAGTAACTGTAATTTAATTACACAGTTTTATCCGTAACTGTAACTGATTACAATTACATTTATTTTGTAATTAAATTACGTAATTTAGTTACATGTAACTAGTTACTCCCCAACACTGGTTACCCGGAGGTTTGACGCCATGCTGTTTCTCGAACTGACCCACCACTGGAGGGAGTTTGGACATCAGTGTGTCCTCGTGTCCACCGGCTGACCGTGTGGATTAGGACTGAATCTGCCCTTTGTGTCTGGGAGAGGGACGGAGCCTCGTTGGTGGGGGGCTTGGGAGAGGATTCTTGTCCAAACATTCTGCACGCGGATTTGTATTCATTGCACCCCTGCTGCTATTGATATCATTACGCGGGGCCCTCCAGCTGAGAGGAGGGGCCCTGCTTGAGCGGATGGGAGGTCACAGAGATGGCAGCCCTAATGAGAACTGACACTGGCTCCAGGTCGACCGAGCATCTACCGGAATTCTATCGGAGCCGCACTTTCCCAGTCAGCGCATTAGATCAAAGATCATTACCTGCTAATCAAAACACATGAGCGTGAGGCTCCCCCTTTTTGCAGTACTTTGGCGGCAGCTACCGGATCAGAGCTACTCGGCCCACAGAGAACAATTACGCGGATTCCACCGCACACATGCGAAGCGGCTCTAGCTCTAGCTACACCAGAGACTGTGCCTTTGAAAAGCAAGTGTTCTACCAAAAATGTCTACCAAAAATGTCTTTGATCTAATTTGATTTACGTTCACGCATTTGACAGACACTTTTATCCAAAGCAACTTGCATTGCATTCAAGGTAGGGCGATGCGGAAAACGCGGACGGAATCACTGAATCCAGTCATAAAAATGGAATTTGCTGTATAACGCGGCATGTCATGGAATTTGTCAAAGTTTTGATGAATTAATCAAAAGTAGGTCAGTATACTTAAATAAAATCGTGATATGGACTAGTATCTGTAAATATTAAGCAGCAAAAAGATTATTTACATATGAATCCTGCATGTTCTGCATGTCTTTGTGTGAATGAATGGCGCAGATGCGCGGTTTCGTTTACTGCACACATACTGAAGCACTAATGATGCTCGCGGTGATTTCAGCATCTGTCGTCTCACTAAATGAGGACATGAATACACGAACATCTCCAAAACTGCTCTGAGAGTCACTTCCTTAGCATTTTACTGTTTAATTTTAGTAAAAATAGTGTCATATCATACACAAAGAAATTTAAAGGTATTCACGGCAACCCGTCAAAATAAAAGTTCGGTTTAACTTGAAGACATATTACTATTGTTCAGTAGAATATATTTACTACTACTACTACTACTATTACTAAAATTTTTAAAATTGTATTTTATTAAGGAATAATCGCACAATATTTCTTTTACGTTTTCATTTTAATAGTAACTTAGTTTGGCAAAAATAAAGTTTGTTTAATTTTCATTTAAATAAAAGATAAATTGAATTAATATTTTTTTTTGCCTTCAACTGATAACCAGAAAAATGTAAATACAAAACACAGAATTCCTGAGAAAAAAAAAAAAAATCCTAGGGTAATTGTAAAAATAAATTTAACTAATTTAAGTTGTTTTTATGCATTCATATAATTAGACATGCTTAAACAGAACTTGGTAACAATAAAACGGAACGTGAGAAAAAATGAAACATTTTATAGGGCTCTAAACTTTTAATAAACTGATGTTAAATTGTATGTTTCATGATTTTAATTAATTAGACATGCTTTTTTGTTAATAAAATTTAACCAATAAAAAAAAGAGTCCAGATAAATTAAAATGAAAAAAAAAAAAAAAATGTAATCCATAAAAAATAAAATGGAATTTAAAAAAAAAAAAAATTAAATGGAATTTGGGAAAAAAATAAAACAGATTTCATAGGGCCCTACATTCAATGTACACATTTTATCAGTTCATGCATTCCCTGGGAATCAAACCCATGACATTGACATTGCTAGCGCGATGTTTGAGCCTTGCTTCATGAGGGATTTGTTGTCTTTCTGTTCACATGTACTTGGAAGCTTCATAGTGGGATTTTGTGATTGTTAAATCAGTTTCATGTTTGCAAGGGGGTTTCTGATCAAGTCGAATTCATGGATTATGGAAACCTTGTCTATAAATTCACCATATCGAATTTGACAAAGAAACTGAGATGAATGAAGCTCGGCTAGCAGAATCGAGGTTGAGCGTAGTGTTACGCGACGCCGTGTGATATAATCGGAGGCGGGGTGTAGTGATGTGTGTGGTGCACTCTGGTTGAACTTGCCCCGAGCTGCTGATCTGAGATCATCAGCTCCACCGTCTGCTCATCTCGGTCAGTGCGATGTCAGGAGCGGCGCTGATCTCAGATCTGCTTCTGCGGCTGATGTGCTTTCGAAGGGTCCTCCGTCCTGGTGGGGGCCTGGGGCTTGAGCTCTGGCCTAATAACCTCAGCTCAAATCCTATTTTGCCTGTGCCATTGTTGCTTCATTAGGTCACATCTTCCATCCGAGTGCAGCAAAGTGACTTGGAGATTCATGAGGGATTTTGTGAGACTTGGAGTCTGCGTATAGATCGCCCCTTTTATCTTAAAGCCCTGTGCAGACAACAGCAGTCTGACGTCTCTCTTCATATGTTCCGATTGAGAAACACCGCATCCCCTCATTGCTCCAGATGAGTTGCATGGCTATTTGTTTGGAAAGTATGCTAGCTAGAATTGCCTGATATTAGGCTGATGATGCACGAGGTAACTTTGGTTAATGTTGCTGTCAACGGTCAACTAGGTGAGACACAGGGCCCATGACTGATCTAAATTATCCAGATAGAAATTTGTTACCCATTCTCAGTGGGAAAGTGCCCAAGAAACATTGCTCAAAAAAAGTTGCCTGGCAAAATTGCTCAAGAAGTTGTCCCGTGTATCATCAGCCTTAGAGTTTTCGTTCAGGACTTCATGCATTGGTTACGTTAGTTCTAAAATGCAGTCGGCTCACATGCTCTTGGATCTCTGGTCATGCTCTTGGAGATGCCAGTCAGCGCAAAGAGGGACAGAGATAAGTAAAGAGAGAGCAATGGCGAAGAGGAGCGGGAGCAGAGGGTCCATTGCCCATTAATCGTTTGTTTGAGTTTCTGCTCCGGTGAACATGTTATGTCTCCATTAGCAGGGGTTTGTTTCGTCCTTCTGCCCGCCTCTTGGCAGCAGGGGGCTCTCACACATCCCCTTCGACTGCTCACTGCTGTCTGGTGCCATGCAGACTGTCTGATGTGTGTGTGTGTGTGTGTGTGTGTTTGGGAAGAGGGTGGAGATTAATAACATGAGGACAGCAGTGAGCACGAGATGAAGGCTAGCGCTCTTGTTAATCCATGTTGACCCAAATCCTGTTCAAGAGTTATCACTACTATAATTTTAAAACTACTACTAAACTTTTAAAATATAGTTAAAGTGTATATCATTTAACTGGCGCCTTTTGGAGCTTTTCAGAAACTTTAATTGTTTTGGGTTTCTTCAACTACAGGCACTTTTATGGGAAGTTGGGTTACACTTTATTGTGATAGTCCACTTTAGACATTCTACTAACTATAAGTAACTTTGCAACTACGTCAGCTAATTCTCATTCATTTGCAACTACATGTCTACTAACTCTCAGAGTAGATCGTTAGGTTAGGTTTAGGGTTAGTAGAATAAGTTGAAATATACTTGCAAAGTTTCTCATAGTCAGTATGTTGTATGTTTTGGACCCATCAAAATAAAGTGTTAGAAGATATTAAGCAGACAGTCTACTAATACTCTAATGACTGCTAGTTGACATGTAGTTGCAAAGTTACTTACTGTAAGTAGAATGTCTAAAGTGGACTATCAAAATAAAGTGTTACTAAATAAAGTTATATTATGGATTTATTTTAGGTATTTTTCAAATGGATTTTATGTTTCAATTTTATTATTAAAATATAAAAATTCATTACAGCAATGTGCATGTTTAAAATAATGTTGATATAAACAGAGCTACATAATCATATTTGAGTACTTATTTTGTGAAGATGATTTACAGAATTTTTTAAAAGGCATCCCTCAGTTGTGGCGTAATTTGTGTTAATTGCAATTAAATAAAATGTATTATAGTTTATATTAAATGCAATTAGTTGAACTTTAGAGTGTTTTTGACCCACTTAAGTAGGACTTCAGTAGATCTTTATATGTAATTTATAAATTACTTCTGTTGTCTATAAAATATGGTTGCTGAATGTACTGATATTTGTGGAAAATTAAAATGTCATTTCTGTTGAAACTTGTATGTCATGTGTTTAAATATATTTGTAACTACACATTTGTAATGAAGTTGCCATTTAGTGCATTTAAAATATATTAACTTTAAATGTAAATCGGATAACACTACAGTTCATACTGTTGTGAGTTATTCAACACATAAAGATAAGTATTTCTTTAAAATATGATGGAATATTATTAAAACAAGGAACTAAAATGTGTTAATATTTCATTATTAATACGTATATTGTTGGGAAGTAATTTGTGATATTTGAAATACGCTACAAGTGCACATTCAGTATAATTAAGTGCACTTCTTTGTGATGAGGGATGTGATGTATGAAGGTAAATTCACTTTTTAACTGAATATTTTGTAGTCATTTCGAACTGTGGGATGCATAAAATGCTAGCTGTACAATTAGCTTTAGCAAAACAAAGGAGTTTTCAAAAATGGTTTAATTGCAGAATGAATCATGGTTTAGGATGTGTTGGAAATTACGTTTGTTCATGGGTTCAGAATTCTATTGTGATCATGTACTGCATGTCCACCATCAGGAGACAAACTAGTGAGAGCGTGAAAAGAGTGTTTTAATGGAGTTCAACTTCTGAAGAGACCCGCTTGTGTAAATAAATCAGCATGCAGGTTCTTACGCACAGTCAAGACACTTCAGTCAGAAGTCAGTTCAGCTACAGGAACGTTCACAATTGTGTCTCATGAAAGGAATTTTGGTCAGACAAATTCCAAGCGTGGCAGCAGGATAAGGCCGTGGAAAGATCCCTTTTATCTCTGCAGCACTTTTGCCTTTTGTTGATGATACACTGACCTTCCTCATCGATCTCCAGCGGTCTAAGCTCCTGTTCACTCTGATAATGAGACTCCACTGATAATGAGGCAAACTAATTGCCCCGCCTGCGTGTTGTGGCTGTTCAACCATTAACGGCATCTGACCCGCATTGTCTGGACACATCTTGATTTCATTGACGTCTCTTCCTTCCAGTGGCCTGTCACATGGACTCTTGTTCTGCTGGAATGATCTACCACATCTTTCAATGGGACGTATTACTGTCTAGTGGGCCCAAGTCGGCCAATTAGCCCCAAAACGCTAATAGAAGTTAGTGTTGGGCGATATGCTCAACTGTCACAACGTTACCATGATATTATTGTGCTAATTTATTTAATTGTTTAATTACTTAGTTTCTTTGCCAGAAAGTGAACCAACTTAGGCTAAAATCTAAAATTTTTAGTATTACTGAATTTGTATTTAATATGATAACAATTTAATAGAAACATTGTATTCACAAAGCAGCTCAGAAAACAAGCAAAGAACATTTACATTACCAAAGAACATCATCACTGACTTCAGTCTAGCGCGAGTTTATGCAGTTTAAAAAACTCTCCTGTTATAATCAGTGAATCTACACTGTATGATGAATAAATCTCATACTTACATCTGCACTTCATTGTTTATGATGAGAGAATTCGTGAGAGAGCTGAATTAGGTGCAATGAACAACAAAACAGCGATGACTCATCTAAACGCCTTTGATTGGCCATTGCGTTTATAAACTCAACGAAATCGTCTGTGATTGGTTAAAATTCGCAACACTGTAAAAACGCTGAAAAAGAAATATGATGGAACAAGTAATAATTACTAGCCTGATAATAATAATAACCATCTTGCTATTGTCATTGGCATTAGCCACAAGCGATATCTCTGACTATCGTCGATACACGATACTATCGGCACAACTCTAGTAGAAGTCATAATTTTTAGATTTGAGTGTCTTTGCATGTTCATCAGGCTCTTGATTTAAGCGTTTTGCCTTTGCACGCTGAAGCTCACTGACCAAAACTGCCATCAAGACCTTTAATTCATCTGTTAGGAGAGTATGTTGCATTGCAAATGTAGAATCAACATGAGAATAACTCTTCATGACATGCTCCAGTGGAACATGCCTGCTGCTGCCATCGTTAATAAAAGCTGTCTTGTATATTGATTTCCAATGTACTGCTGGCTTCTAGGTCCCTGTGCTTGAGTGCCCTCATCCACACCACCTCGCTGTAGACCTTTACTTGAAGCCTTGGGAATGGATCCAGTGAAGCAGGATCTCCAGCCGAAGTGAAAGTTGTCCAGGGACACAAGTCCATCCATCTCAGACTATTGTCTCAGTTTAATAAGCGCTGGTTCGCATGGCTGTCTCCTCACACTGTTGGGATGACAGTCTTTGTCGTACTCCAGAGGGCCAGTTAAAGTGCCACCAGCTCCCCTGAGATGTCACTGTCTTCTGCTTGTCCCACCACAGAATCAATAGTCCACTGGAGTGGAACTATCAGCGGTTGGTGTGAGACTCCCATTTTTCACCTTGTCACACTGAAACTCAGCTAATGTTTTTCCATGTTTTATGCCCTGGATTGATATCTGTTGCACACAGGGAAGACTTTTAGTTGCTTTGACTCACTTGCACCTGTTATGGACCAACTTAAGCTAAACAGTTTTTCTTTGGACTTTTTGCAATGGGCCTGTAGAGTAGGGGAGTCCCATATGTATATTACTGTAATTGTTGTTTTAATGATATGGAAGCTGAGATTTTCTCTTACTTAAAAAAAAAACAACAAATAAAAACATATCTTGAGAGTACATGCTTTGCAGCCTATGTAGAATGCAGTTAGAATATAACTGAAATTCAAGATAAGGGGCAAAAGTTGTTATATGTTCGTTAAGCAATATCACAAGCAATTGTTTTTTTTTTTTTTTTGATTATATGCATGATTGCAGATGTGATACTGTTTTTACACAACAGTTCAACAAGAAGTTATATATTTAGACACAATATTGTATTTTTTTGCTGTTTTGCCAACAATAACAGTTAAAAACAGAGCCACAACAACAACAAAACCATGCAGTTTTTATGTGCATAATAAAATAACATTAACATTAAAGATGGAACCATATTCCTTAGTCTAGGTTTTAATGAACACAACTTTAAGCAAATCAACTGTGCATGTAAAAGTAATACAACCACATTCAAACAAACAAAAGTAACAACACAAAAATATGTAAACAAATCAAATAAACAGCAATGATTGTACTCTGTCCTTCCTAAAGAAATAAGGTGCTGCTTTATTCACTTGAGATTGAAATGAGAAATTTTTCCAGTTTAAGAATTTACAAATGGAATTTGAAAGGAATCAAATTTTAAAATGGTGATATTGCGTTTTTGATTGGCTACTGTCTGGTTTTTCACATATGAAGATGACTGCAAGGCTGAAGACCAAAATAGTGTTGGTCAGATCCTGAAGTCTGAGCGACGCAAATGCTGAAGGACAGATAAGTCTGACAAAATGCAGATGCTGTTATTTTTGCCCTGAGGATCTACTTACTGTCCATCAAGTCAGATAACAAAGATGGTCTAAGAGCTGGTCGCAGTTGCATCCATTCAACCACTGTCATATTTCAGACCGCGTTCATCAACACAGAAGCTGCTTTAAGTACTTGTTAAGTGTGTTGTATGGGATACACAGAAGCATCACCCTGGTGATCGGAGCCTTTAGGACCGAGAGAGACATGGGAGCAGAATAGATGTTGTTATGCACCACTTAAGCACTTTGATCACAAGAGTATAAACGCCTCCCTCTACACAAGAGGCTGTGTGTATATTACTATGAGAGCCAATGTTATGATGAACGTGTCCACGGCTTCGCTGAGCGCACTGAAGACTTTCCCTCTGCTGAGCGCGTTTAGATTGAGTTGAAGTGATGCTCTTGATTTGTGATGCCTGAGATTTATTTGCACTGTGCAGGATGGTACAAGTGAATTAAATGGGTTCATTTGTAGGACTTAATCGTAAGAGTCTTATGAAGAAATTGAAAAATGTGAAGTGTATTAGTGCAAAGATACTTAATAAACAATCTGTGACATGAAGTCAAACAAATGTGCTTGTACAAATATCCCCAACCAAGGCACTGGCCAACAGAGCATTTAATGTCGCCTTTTCTTATCTAAAAATAACAGGATCGCTGCTTCTTACACACATCAAAGTTCTTCTAGATGTGCACACGCAGCTGATCCTCATAGGCAGACTAAACGAACAGAAAGGATTTTACAAACATAAGTGCTGACCAACCACCTGTGCTTTCATCAATCTCAGACGTTGCGAGATAAGCGTGTGATTGTATATACCATCCCAGAAGAGATGAACTCTTTGTAGAAATGACATGTGGAACAAAAGCTTTCACTTGTGTCTGTTGACCAGACTGAATTTTTTGGGTGTGTTTTGTGGTGTCATTCACTCATATTATTATTATTATTATTTTTAACTAGATAAATAATTACAAACTACAAAATCCATACATACTATCAGTTTTTGAATGACAAATACACCCCTTTAAATTATTAAACTAAAATTAATTTTGATATTTTTGGACTTAAAAATGTTATTCGGCTAAAATAGACTCATAATTAACTTACTTTCAAAATGGCAGAAAGCCAGGAACGTTCCTCTGAGCCTCTACACCTGAAGGCTAGTATTTGCCCATTAGATTGAGGGTGGTACCCAGAGCTTATTGCTGGGTACACACTAAAAGATTTTTTAAATCTTCAAAATGCGAGAGACTGTAGAAGAGTTTTATTAATCAAAATATAAATTAATCAAGTATAATGAATGTGAATATAGCCATTTATGTATCAAGTTATTCTACTATTATAAACATGTTTCTGCCTGTGTATAGAGGCCAGCATGAGAAGAGGATGTGCAGACATACATTTTGTGCTGAAACTGCACATCCTGTTGTGACATTAGACAAAAACTATACGTTGGTGCCTCTTCTTTAACGTATATGAAGGCCTCCTGTCCGCTTCCTGAAAACAGACTAGAGGCACATCCAAAAAAGGTAAACAATAAGATATAGGAAATGTATTGAACACGCCTTAGGAGAAAAATCTGTATATAAGAGGTTGCAAACCCAGATTCGGGAGATTCTCTGCAGGGTCTCTCAGGCTTCATTATCACATATAATAAAGTCTTATCTTCTGGCATCAAAACTCCAAGACTTTGAGAATGATTCCTCACAGCAGCGGCAGAAGCCACCACAAGACCACAAGCATGAGGACAAAAAATCCTAGATTTAACCGTTTTGCTCCTATAGAGTGTGGTGTCCTCGGGGTCCTCAATCTTTTGAACATGTTGAATATTTACAATTCACGATCAGGGCGCCTCCGACATTCTTCCGAGCAGATTCAGTCACTCTTAACACACCTTACACAGGAAAATCTGATAAGATAATCTTTAGAAGCACCAAGATAATCGGGACATTACCTAGGATTGTCGGAAAGGGGATAAATCGGCCCAAAATCAGCCCGATCATCTTGTGGTGTGTACCCAGCATAAGCTTGTGTTGATGTTCAGTTGATGGCAGAAAGCTCTTCATACCCAGGAGGTAAATTGGAGTTCCCTTTTCTGAGACGATATCCTCAGGTAGACCGCAGATTCTGAATACATGATTGAAAATGATTTCTGTATTTTCTATAGCAGTCCTTTAAGATAAACCAACCTGCAAGACTTCCAAAATCTGTCCATTATGACCATAACAGTGGTAAATCCATTCGAGGGGGCAGGTAAGTGATGAAATCTAAGCCAATACAGGACCAAGTTCATCTGGAGTTTTCAAGGTATACGGGTTTGAGCACATACTGGGCACCCTTGGATATATCTGGAGGTAACTGCGGAGGATGTTGGTCAGCCGAATCATAGTTTGACCATGGCATTGGTGCAATTGATACCAGGGTGTCCCGAATCCATTATATTGGTATACGTAGGTATTCAGGTGCAAAGAATTCACCAGCAGGACACTTGGTGGGTACCAGGCCAGGTTGTTGAGCGTTCTTGATGTCTGTCATGACATCCCACCTAAAGAATTATGACATTTACCAGGCCAGATGTATTCTAGATTCTTATGAACTGTGAGTACTGTAAGTGGATACTTCGCTCCTTCCAACCAGTGTCTCCATTCTTTTAAGGAAGCCTTGAATGATAGTAGTCTCCAGTGTGATAGTTAAGTTCGGCAGTTTACGGGAATCGAAGGCACAAGGTTAAAGCTTGGCCAGATCATGTCTTTATGAGAGTATGGCTCCATAGAAAGATGGAAAGATGTATTAGTGGCTTGGATCAACTGGGTTTGCCTTTTAGCAGATATGTCATTTTTATTTAATGCACGAGTTTTTCAATTTATTGAGTTTTAATATTTTTTACTGTTTGGTAACTTCGCGTCGTGCCTAACAACGCCCTTAAGCCGTGATTTATTCACGATACAGAGCGGCCTCTCGTACCTGCTTTTATATATATATATATATATATATATATATAATCTGTGATCTGTGTGTGTGTAACGAGGTCATATTCAGAACCCGAAAATAAATCGCGTTGAAACAGGAAGTGAAGTAAACAGAAGAGAATGACAAAATAACGGTCCACATAACAAAACATAAACCTGACAATAAGATTGTTAGTCTATTGTTAGCCTATATATATATCGATTATATTATATATTAGATTATATTAGATTATATATCGAATCTGACTGACAAGATACTTTTTCTGTTGATATCTCACCTGCGTGTTCTAGAGGGCTGTCAGTCAGTGCAGTTTCATTGTTGCGCCACAAGGTGGCGGCAAGAGACCGTCTTTAAGTGAGTCTTTAACCCGTTTATTCAACTACACGTTCAAAAACGCTGATTCATTCAAAGAGAGATGTAATGAAACACTCTGTTGAAATCATTTTAACTTTGAGCGCCACTTTTAAAGCCTCAGCTGACCAGCAGAGCGTCGATGCTAAGACAGATTTCGCTTTCCTTGGACATGACAACCTGTTTTCACAAATATACAAGACTCAGCCTGAAGGACAGACGCAGGTAATCGCACGCGCTCATTCGCTGTCTGTTTAGACTTGTTAAGTGCAAATCTACTGAGCCTTTGTGCAAATCGGCATGGTACACATTATGTTATCATTACGAACTTATTTAATATTCAGTACACATGCACGAAGTGTAAAACGAGAAGGGCATAACCTTACGAAAAAAGAAAACACGCAAATATCGCGGTTGTTGCTTTCCTCTGCGGTTATGCTCGTCAATAGCGCGGTATTACGGTATTGCGTTATCTCGACAGCCCTATAACCAAGAACAATGGGATTTTTTGGGGCATTGAACAATGTAAACCTGTAACTGTTCTTTGTAGAGTAGACCAATGTGCAGTTGAATGATAGATGTGATAGCTTGAAATAGGCCATTCCCAATGGGTTCTGGCGATAGGGATGTGGGGATGTTACTGTTTCTTTTCACTTTAATGTTTTCTTTAACCATTAAGGTGTGAGTTTTCAATCATGTTAATCTTACTACATTGTCTTAAGAATCGTAACTTAGTGTTTTGGCTGTGTAATGCTCCTTGATTAGCGCTCAGTAAGGAGTTTCATCATTCTAGTATGCCGATTAATAACTAGACTCCACCTGTAAACGATGCAAGTTTTTCATATTAATGTGTAATTCTGTTCACTCGCAGACAGTAAGCCTTAGGATATCAGATAATGACCTTCTTATGACATTACAAGGTTAGTGCAGGTTGTAAAATTGTATATGAAAAAGATTACACAAGGATAAATTTATAAGTCAGTTAAGTAATTCTGCATATAGATACTACTGCAGAAAAACTTTACTACTTTGTAGGATTTGGTTTGGATTCTATATGTGGTGGTAGTGGACTTTTTGGACTTTGTTTACCTTTTCATTCGAGAACATTGTACCGGCCCAGTTAAACCCCTCGTTATGGTCATTTTGAGTTTTCTCTCTGTAACATTGTTTTGGGCGTGCAAGACTTTAAATATATACTGGATGGACATTTTGTTATTGTTTGTCTCTTTTTATTCACAGTTTCCAGCTGTGAGTGCTGCCACCTAGTGGAACTTCTGTTTGAAGGTTCAATCATTACTAGTGTTTGGTGATATGCTCAGTGGTCATATTGTCATATCATCATATCGTCAGCCTGTGAGGTCACCGATACACGATATTATCTTGCTAATTTATTTAATTATTTACTTATTTAGTCTCATTGCCGGAGAGTGTACCAACTCCAGCATAAGGCTAAAAGCAGCCTAATGTTTTTAGAATGGCTGAATTTGTATTTAACATGATAACAATTTAATAGAAACTTTGTAAGTTACTAATTATAATTCTTACATTTCCTCAGTTATTCAAACAGCAGCTACAGAAAACAAGCAAAGAACATTTACATTACCAAAGAACATCATCATTGACTTCAGTCTAGCGCAAGTTTATTTAGTTTTAAAAACACTTCGTTATAATCAGTGATTCTGCACTGTATGATGAGTAAATCTCTTATATTCACATCGCATGTACATGCATGTTCGTTAACGCAGTGGAATCGTGTGATTGGTTATAACGCGCAACACTGTAAAAACACAGGAAAGGAATTATGATGGAACAAATAAGCCCAAATATTAATTAGATAGCCTGATAATAATAATAATAATAATAATCTTATTGCTGCCGTCAGTGACATCGGCCACAGCCGATTTCTTTGACCATCGTCGATACACGATACTATCGTCTATCTGCACAACCCTAATCATTACGTCAAGCATCGAACATGACGTCACTCACGCTGTCCATGAAATGGAGCGTAAAGCAGACAGGCGATGTAAACTTTGGGCTTAACTCTGAAATGTTTCTGACAGACATGAAGTGAACTCTGTGAGTGTCTGTGTGTGTGCAGGCTGATCTCGGACGCGTCTTCATTCCAGCACCGCAGTACACTTTATCAAACGCCTTTCTCCGCTGCGTTACACTGACTGTCTGCCCTCCGAAGGGGTTAAGAGGGAAAGCAGCCCTTAAAGAGAACGCTGCTTAACCCTGACCCCCGCGCGCGCGTGTGTGTGTGTGTGTGTGTGTGTGTGTGTGTGTGTGACAGCTGCTGACCCCAGAGCCACTTCACAGAGTGTTTACATTCTAGCGAGAGGTCTTTATCTTCCCCAAGCCTGGATCTCTTGCCCCAAGTTTATATAGTATGACACACACACACACACACACACACACACACACACACACACACACTCTCTCTCTTCATATGAGCCTCCCATGGAGACAGCAGAGAGAGGAGAAAGCTGTCACAATCTCATCTGTCTTGACTGTAGCAGAGGCCAAGTTCCCTTTCTACAGCCAACAGACCTATTTGTGTGGAGGGACTAGACAGCATGTAATGTATATGTTTGTGTGTGTATATGGTATAGTTACTGAAACTATTCTTAGGATTTTTGGATTCTGAATGTACTACTTTCATTTTCTTTGTATTCATAAGTGACCCTGGACCACAAAACCAGTCATAAGGGTTTATATTTAAAAATTTATATTTTTATAAATTTATATTTCTGAAAGCTGAATAAATAATCTTTCCATTGATGTATGGTTTGTTAGGATAGGACAATATTTGGCCGAGATACAACTATTTGAAAATCTGGAATCTGAGGGTGCAAAAAAAAAAAAAAAAAAAAAAAAAAAAAGAATAAATAAATAAAAAAATCCAAATATTGAGAAAATCGCCTTTAAAGTTGTCCAAATGAAGTTCTTAGCAATGCATATTTCTAAACAAAGATTAAGTTTTTATATATTCATGGTAGGAAATTTACAAAATATATTAATGGAAAATGATCTCTACTTAATATCCTAATGATTTTTGGCATAAAAGAAAAATGGATAATTTTGACCCATATAGTGTATTGTTGGCTATTGCTACAAATATACCTGTGCTACTTATGACTGCTTTTGTGCTGCAGGGTTGCATATAAAACATAGTTGGGGCAGACCTTTAACAAAACCATACAGATAGGATTAATCCCAGTAGTTCATTTGCAAAGTTATTTAAAGAATATGCTAGAAAATTGACAGTTTAAAAAAAAACTGTCTCAGTTATGAGGAAAAGTCTTCAGAGAAAAACTGAAATGCCTGGAGATCTTTCATATGCTCTTGAGAACAGCATGAATGGAGGGAGTCAGTCCTGTGATTGGCAGATGCCTGCTGACCCTCATCGCTGTCGTCCAATCAGTGACGAGCTGCTCTGCCAATCCATCATGATAGAGCTGCAGTGAGTCCTCAGCGCTCCTGTTTTCAGTCTTGTTTTTGTCATCGCTGTTAGATGACACACTGTCAGGATGTGCATGTCTGAATACCGCACAACATGAGCTTTTTTTCAGATGATACCTTGAAATAAGACATTAATAGTTGTTAATAATTGTAAATGGCTGATATAACAGATTTTATTTTCTCTTTATCAGTTGATTGTAATTTCATAAAGAATCTGGATCCCTGATCACCAAACTTCGTTATTTCAGGGGTTTCGTTGCTGTAAGTTGTGAACTGTAAGTCAGTTTGGATAAATGAGTGCTTACAAACATTATCTCTGCTTAGTTTAGTGTCGTTCTTGTCTTGATATAAAATTGAAATGGTGTATTAAATGCTTTATTGGATTGTAGTTAGACTATCACACAATGTTTCTTCTTATAGTATCAATTTCTTTTTACAGTTATGTTAATTTTACCAGTGAACTCACTTGCACCACTTGAAAGTGTTAAAGGGAAAGAGTTTGGTGATCTGTCTAATGAACTTAAAGCATCAGTTCACCCAGAAATGAAAATTCTGTCATCATTTACTCACCATCAAGTTGTTCCAAACTTGTTTCATTTTTGTTGAGCATAAAAGAAGATATTTTGGAAAATGCGGGAAACCTGACAGTTGTTGGTAGCCATTGACTTCCATAATTCCAAAAAATACTATGGAAGTCAATGGCTACCATCAGCTGTTTTGGCTACCAACTTTATTCAAAATTGTCTTTTATGTTCAACAGAATAAAGAAAATCATACAGACAACTTGAGAGTGCGTAAATGATGACCAAATTTTTTATTTTTGGGAAACTATCCCTTTAATAGCAGTTGATAAATATTTAAGTCACAATGTAATAAATGTAGTGATATCTTTTCTTCTGTATTGTGACGTATATTCGAGTGTAACAAATTATCAAAACAAAAAGTAGTGTTTTACGGATCGGACTAGCCATAGGGAACACTTGGACCATTCCCAGTGGGTTGGTGGACATGTGGGCTAATTGTTCTAACCAGATGTAAAGAGAAAAGGTCCTCGGGCCAGTTCATTTATGCCAGATCCTGGTAAAGGTGATAACAGGTAATGACCGCTAGGATAGTTCTCAGATGCACACTCCGTTCCTCTATCACTGTGTTCACTGCAGCGCAGCATTGGAAAATTATACTGCCGTCTCATTTTTTGGACAGCATCGTGGCAGCACTGTTTCGCAAACACCATTCATGTTTTTACTAAAAAGCACTCACTCAGTTTTTCGGTGATGATCATATCCTCTGGAATTCTGGAACAATGTCTTATGGGTGGATTAATCAGAACTTCTTGGTAGACATGATCCCTGTTATGTTTGGAGAAAAACATGAACTCTGTTTCATAAGCAGAACCTCAAAGCAGCAGTCAAGCATGGTGGTGGTTAGGATTGTGTTTGATACATTGATACAGTGATATATCGTCAAAAATATTGATGCAGCTGCTTCTATATTGATTTAGCAGCACGTCTGCAGTAGTGGACAACACTTCATTTGAATAAATAGCATAAAGACTGCAAGAAGGTTAAATCCAACCCGTGAATGAATATATTTGGGATCGCCAGATATCAAGAGATGCCAGAGCTTTGTACTTTATGAAAATATTCTGCCCTGCACATTTAAAAATAAAGGTTCTTTATTGGCATCAGTGGTTTCAGGAGGAACCTTTCCATTGCACAAAAAAGGTTAATCAGGTTATTAAAATGTTCCTCTCACAAAGAAAAACATAGTTCTTTTAAGAACTGTTTGTGTAAAGGTTCTGTGGGGATCCCAGTATGGATCCTCTATGGCATCACTGTGAAAACCCCCTTTGGAACCTTTATTTTTAGAAGTAATAGTGTATTATATTTTGTATTAGTGTATTATACTTAATTTCACCAACCTGGCAACCGCTCTCTCTCCACCGTGGAAAAAAGCTTTGGTGTTCTGAAAACACTGGTAAGCTTGGAGTTAAGCGATCTCCAGTGTGCTATTCTGCTCAAAGAAAAGCGTAATACAGCTAGGCTGTGTTCTTTTCCGAGGCCGCTTGTGCTATTTTCTGCTACTAAATCTGCCAGCAAACCGTCTCTTTGATGAACTGCAATAAATCCAAATGTTTGTGATTGTGGCTCTTGAATGAATGCAGCGTGTCGCATTAAAAATGTCTGGGCTTGGCGAAGTATACGCTTGTTTTTGTTTTATAGAAAAACATGATAATCTGGAAATGTTTGAATAGAAGCTATGATTCATCTTTTGAGAGAAGCGTCTTGTTTTTCATCACCTTTCATAAATGTTGAGTGTTAATTTGTATATAATAACTAACCAGAGGATTGTAAAGATGATTTCTTAGATTTTCTTACACTACACTAAGTGCACTAAAATATCTAGACTTAGAAGATATGTGAAGCAAACAATGTAGAATATTGTACATGATGTTTACATAACATAAACCTAGTTACCTAGTTATTGTAATTACTATAACATGCAGGACAGGACCATAAAATTAAGTGCTACCAACCCAACCCCAGTTTATTGTCAACTAGTTCACTGGTTACACTTTACTTCGGTAGTCCACTTTAGACATTATAATAACTATATATAACTTTGCAGTTACATGTCAACTACTCTCTTAAAAATAAAGGTGCTTCATGATGCCACAGAAGTACCTTTTTTGTCTAAATGGTTCCATAAAGAACCTTTAACATCTGAAGAACCTTTTTGTTTCACAAAAGGTTCTTTTTGGCGAAAGAAGGTTCTTCAGATTATAAAAAGGTAAGAAAGAGATGGTTTCTTTAAATAACCTCTGACCGAAAATGGTTCTTCTATGGCATCACTGTAAAGAACCTTTTGAAACACCTTTATTTTAAAGAGTGTAACTCTCATTAGAGTATTAGTAGACGGTTAGGGTTAGGGTTAGTAGAATAAGTTAACATGTAGTTGTAAAGTTACTTATAGTCAGTAAAATGTCTGTTGGGGGACCATTATAATAAAGTGTGAGCAGATATTAAGCAGTGGTAGGTTTTAAAAAAATCATTACTCCAGTGACTGCTAGTTGACATGTGGTTGCAAATTTACTTACTAAGTGTCCAATCCTGCTCCTGGACAACCAATGGCATCCCAAATGGCTGTTAGTTAAAATCAAGGTAAAAAATGCATGTGTGTTTTCTAGAACAAATACAGCAGTCCAGGCCTTTCAGCTGAAAGGTGGGAGTTCATTTTCTACAGCCACCGCGTTGGGCAATAGAAAGATTAGCCCATCTCTAATAACATACATTTTTGTTTTATATGTGTTCATTTGTAATTTTTGCTGTAGTTTGAAATCATGCATGCAGTCCATCTTTTTGTTTGATGCTAATGCCAGTGAAGAAAAGTGCCAGCATGCACTTTCTTGAGTCCAGAGAGCATAAAACACACAATGACAACAGCGAGACATTAAGCGGTATGGATGGAGAGGGCAGACCTGCCAGCGAGATATTGAGTGTTGGCATCCTAGAGAGAGGCTCTCCGCTGCGGCGAGTCTGTGTGACAGCGGCGGGTCGTGACTCCAGTCTGTAGTGGGAGGCATTTTTATTGATAACATCAAGTCACACATCGGCCTCTTCCGAGGTTCCTTGCTGTCTCACTCAGTGTGCTGCGGCAGGAGCTCGTGTGTTTAGACAGCCCAGAGACGGTCATTCCCACCAGAGGAAGAGACTTCCAGACCCCTACATTTAGGAGATCGATACTCCTCAAAGAACAGCTGGCGGAGTGTCGAGGGATAGGCCTGTATTGATTTCAGACTGCTGTTAATACAGTGAGCAGATAGCCTTGGTTAGCACCCTGATTTTTTTTAGCTGCAGGTCTTTACCGAAAATAAAGTGATTTCTGGGATACAGCTCCTGTAAGAACAACTGTGGTTAAAAAAAAGGTTAAAGAGTTGGCAGCTGAGAATTATTGCAGATGGGTTGTTTGTCCTTGATTTTATATGAGAATTGAAACAGTAAAAATAGGCTCAGTGCTGAAGCTCTAAATGGCCATGTGCTCATACGGGCAAAATACTGTTAACACAGGTGCGGAAATAAATATGCACTGCTCGTGCTCCGTTTGCATGCCTTTACAATAAGGTCCCATCCATTAGTCATGTGTAGTTTACAATTACATTCATGCATTTGGTAGATGCTTTAATCCAAAGCAACTTCCAAAAGAGGAACCAAAGCACTTCATCAAAGGTCCAACAATATTCATCATATATTGTTATATACACCATGATTATTTGACAAATAGATTAGGAAGCAATCTAGAGAAAAGGGGAAATGTAGAGAAGTTATTTATGTATTTATTGTAAATCGGAGTGTGTAAGTGCATAGTTTTAAGGTTGTGGAGTGGTTGAGTGCTTGCAGAAGAGGTGTGTGTTCAGCTGCTTCTTGAAAGTTGTGGAGATCTCAGCAGTTGGGGTGGATTTGGCTTAATCCACCAGAGAGGAACAGAGAGGGTGAAGGTTCTGGAGAGTGACAGCAATATATTTAGATCTACTCCCACTGCAGTACTAAACATTGTAGCTGATCACTCATGTCTGATCAAGAGTCACCAATGCAATAAACTCACCATTGCAATGCTATTTCTGCACTCATAAATGTTTTCATCATAACTAACACAGTGCAAACACACACAAGAGATTAATTGAGCAGCATAGATAGCGACATTGTTTAGCCTGTAAAGGTAGTTTTGCAAAAGCAAAGTTTGGCAGCTCCAGCCTCCAGTCTTTTTTAATTTGTATTTGTATTGGTTATTGGATCTTTTTTAGTATCTGCTTAGTTTGTATATGAACACACTTTAGCATACACTAGTTGTTTTTAGATGTGCTTTAAAAATTTGACCTTGACCTTCATTGATATAACTTAATAGTTTAAATAACAGAGGATTTCCAAGGAACAGTTAAGAGGAACAGAGGAACAGTTTGATGTTGACCGTTTAGTCATTAGCTTGACACACTGATGAATAAACAGCAATAAATGATTCTGTCTGACTGTACACGAGTCCTGACATACAGTATCAAAAACCGTGGTTTCAATAAGGAGGTTTTGAGTTGTGAAACTTGCAGTAAACTTTAATAGTACAATGACCTCTTATGTGTCAAACGATCCAGTAAAATTTGATTTCTCAATTCAAGACCCCTATAACTAAGAGTAACAAAAGCTCTAGAAGTAGAAGTAGCTAGTCTTCATTATTAATGGTAACTGATGGTAGCAAATTATAGCAATAAAGGGTAAACATTAATGTGATAAACATAATAAAATATTATGGTGATTTGATTTAAATGCAATCTTTATGAATCATGTCCAGTACTGCTCCTCAAGGGCCAAAGTCCTACAGTTTAGCTACAGCCTTAATTTAACACACTGGAACTGGCAAATCAAGGTTTTTAGGATTACTATTATTAAACTTCTAGACCAGGGGTGTCAGAAACTCCTTCTAGTGGGCCACTGTCCTGCAGAGTTTAGCTCCAGCTCTAATTAAACACACCTGAACCAAAGTAATCAAGGTCTTCAGACTCAATAGAAGCTTCAAGGCAAGTGTGTCGGAGCAGGTTGGAGCTACACTCTGAATGATATTGGGCATCCAGGAGCAGGATTGGACACCCCTGGTCTAGACAGTCTGGGATCAGAGTCCCAGAGCACCAGATAAGATGCATTTCTTCTGGAAGCATATCTGCGTGTTTACTGTCACTTAGGTTTCCAGTTGAGACTGCAGCATATGCGCAACATCTTTCTAATCCCTCTTTAATTGTTATAGTGGCTGCATTTTGTACATTGGGTTTACGGTTAAGAAATCATTAGTGCAGACAAGACAACTCTCGGGATGATCGTTTAGCATAGTATGTGGTGGGCAGATTACATGTTTGACCACATGGAGTTTCATGACTAAACTTTATATGATTTGCCAGTGTTCTATACAATTTGGTAAATGACGGAAATTTTATGGTTGAAGAGAAGGAGGGTCTCCCACCAAAATTTCTTCCTTATGTACATGAAAATCCTAGAGATCTTTTCTTTGTCACCATAAGGTACAGTTTTGCTTTCCTTGTCTTTTTATCTTCAATTTCTATTATCTGTAAAGCTGTTTTATGTAACTTAAAACATGCTACGCACAAATGTAAATTGGAAGAAAACCCTCCCCGTCTGTCTCAATGTCTGTGACATGGAGATCATTTGTAGTAGTACCTTGGGATTTCCACTGACAGACCTGAATGGACTGACAGCACAGCTGAAGAGCCTCAGGTCCTTCGGTGTAGTAGGACCTTGTCTGAGCCATTGGTAATTAATGAAAGGCCAGACTGAACACAGAGTCAAAAGTCATCATACTGCTGTTTAGGAGTCTCAACGTAGGGCATGAAGTGTCATCAATCCAGTGCAACTTCAATAACCTTTGAAGGTTTTTAGCTTGACGGGACACATTTACATGCTGTCAACAAATAATGAGAAAGACAGATCCTCTGTATAACACACACCCGCTCTCCACAAGACTCAATATTTTCCATATGGAGGAAAAAATGCAGGTGAAGGAGTTGTAGCTGGGTGGACCAGACCAGACCATCCAGCGGGACTCTTACCTTTTCCCACAGACAGGCTGTAGGTGGAGGGAACTGGGTGCCTTATCAGTCCTAATGATTAGACAGCTGGAAGTTATTTTCCAGTCCAAGTTTCAGATTAGGCTCCCAAACCCCCACTGGACAATCCAGCCTTCCCATGACAAGGACAGATGGAGATGTTCTGACGTGCATTATGATATGAGTGCATTTTACATCAATGCCAAGATTTTACCCTTGGTTATCTCTGGGCCCATGATTTTAACCATGCCATGGCTGTTCATCAGTCTCACAAGGCCATCCTAATAAATCATTGGACTTCATTCAGTGAGAGCATCCAGGATTGAAGTCTTGATCGATGGACTCTGTTGCTTCATTGTGATTGTGGAAGTCGGGATGAAAGCCTGAGCGCAATAAATTCTCATCTTTATCAGGACCTGATGATATTATGTAGCAGTCCTCCTCTATTGTTTGAGATGTCTTTGTAGTAATCGAAAAACGTGGGATCAATTTCAGCTGATGAATTATAAAAACATTGACAGCCAATCAGATTATTGTTAAAGAGCTCAAGCATTTATATGGGAAAACTGAAGCACTTGGAATAATAGAACACTGTTGTTAGTTGGTGTAGATTCTAATACTGTTATAATTATCATGATTGGTGTGAAAGGCCCTTTAACCTCTAAACTCACAGTGACGCACCCTGCTTTGGTTTCATGTAGAGCCTCACATTAGACAGCAGTCTGATATCTTTTGGCCTTCACGCTGTTTCTTACCCTCTCAACACTCCAGTTCCTTTCGCTCCAGACCCGGTCTGGGTGCTGAAAGCCTCTGGGCTGCAAATCCAGCGTTGAGCACAGATGCTATACGTCAACAGTGTGATGCATGTCTCTGCTGATACATCAGACGTCTTTACATGAACCAGAAAACGTGCTATCTGATGAAGGCTCGAACATTTGCTTTCTCTGCTTCACTCACTAGCTATGTTTCCATCCACCTATGTTTATGCATATTTTGGGATATCGCATAAAAAAAAAAAACGGAATGGAAATGGAAATACCAAGATGCACATAAATTCTAAAAATGTGCATAAAAAGCATATGCGCTCAACTAAGTAGGATACGTTTCTTATTCGGTAAGAAAACGTGCATAAGCTATGATGGAAGTGAGTGAATTCCTTAATGGACTTTAAAAAAGACATGTGACTTTGTGATGGGACAGCATAAATGGACCAACCAATGGACCGATCTCATTGCACAGCATCTGAAATGCTAGTTTTGTCATTCTAAAATGCTCGAGCAAAGTCTCATCAAAGTGCTCCGTTATAATTAACTCCCAGAACTGCGTTCCCATACAGCAGGCTCTGAAAATAAATAATATGACCATGTATGAAAGCTCGTAATTTATTGTATACAAAAATTATTATATACAGTGCCTTCTCCTACTGTAGCAAATACATTTTTTCTTCGTGATATTTAGCGCAAGTTAATCAGGAAGTGGTGATTTTGTTCTCTTTAGCTCACTAGATGGAAACGGTGCTTTATTCACAAATGTTTTATGCAATATTCCAATTTTGCACATAAGTTTAATTCGTAACTCTGGATGGAAACATAGCTACTGTAACCCAGTTTAGCGACTCCTCACTAACCTCACTAACCAAAGAGATACAAAATCACAAAATGACCTAAGAATTGTCCAAGCGCTATGTATCGTCATCATGGTGCTGCAGATCCAACGCTTTCGTCTGGGAGTCAGACTCTCTGTGTTTAATGACGGGGCTTTAACTGCTACAGTTTGGCCCAGGCCAACGTTTCAAAGCAGCTGCGCGACTCCTGCGGCAGACAGATTTGCCTTTCGGACCCTTCCTTTTTGAACTAGTCATCCGTCACGAGTCAGCCGCATTTCACTACATCTTAATAAAGTAATCCCCCTCTCGTTTTTTCTCCCCTTTGGAATGCTCTTGTTCTTTCAGTTTCTCTTTGCTCATTCAGGCCTCTGACAATGATTTGTTTTCTTTTCAGATTCTGGGTTGAGTAGGGCCGTAGTTTATCATTACTCCAACTTCCCTCTATATATTTTTGTAAATCTTCGGTTTGCTGGCCCCCTTTCCAATCCAGAAAATTCATGTGAACATCATCAGCGTTACTGTAAGACTCTTTTTTTCTTTTTCTTTTTTTCTCCAGTTCAAGTTATTTCTAAATATATACATACATGTATATGCAAAATAATGCACACGCCAAATAAAAAAAATAAAACATTTTCAGAATAAGTAACCTGCAAGCAAATATTGCAGATGATTATGCTTAATAAATTGAATAAATCAATTGAAATATGATTTATTGTGCTGCCCTATGACTTTCCATATTTAATTCTGTTATTTGTTGTAGATCTTGATATACACAGTCTGTACTGTATAAAGTGCTATGGAAATAAAAGTGACTTGGTTGACCTACACAGAAAAGTCCTACTAACAAAAGGAAGAGCTATTGCTTTTAAGTTCTGATGCCTTTCAAAATCAGCCGATGTCTTTATGTCAGTCTATCACTAATACATTGGCATTTCTTCTCCTGTTCTTTCTAACTCTTAATTCTCTTCGCTAGGATTATTAAAGTCTACAAAGGCTCATCACATAATGAATGGCTATAACCCTCACCACTTAAACCCTGACGGCTAGTCCAGTGAACCTGCCTTTGAAAAACATAGCCAGTCTTACAACATTTTTCAGAAAGCTACGGTATAATCCATCTTGAGTCACACATGCATGTTTGGCTGATCGGAAGATGCGTGGGGGGGAATGCTCATAAATCAGCCGTTAAGCAGTAGGGACGAGGCGGGGAGGCTACAGGGTTAATGAATTTCTCCGGCTGTTGGGGGTTGCTCAGGGTCCCGGCGAGGGATAAGACTGGATGCGTAGGAGCAGGTTGTCCAGAGAGGCCCCATCAGTCAGATCAAAGGTGTCTGCAGGGAAGGTCACCGGTTTCGGCCAAAGACCTGTCCTGAACCAGAGAGACGCAAGCGACTGGAAAACACCAATAAACAGCTGTAAGAGCTGAGATTCTGTACGTTATTCACCTACAGACTTCATATGCGCAATCAGTGTTTGGAATTCTACTTTAAAACAATGTCTCATTTGTTAACAGATGCGTTAGCTAACATGAACTAACAATGAGCAATACATTTTTTAAAGCATTCATTGGTCATTGGCAATATTAGTTAGTAAAAATATAACTTCATTTGTTCATGTTACATTAGTGTTAATTTGTAAATAGTGTTGTATTTCATGTAAATTTATTTGTGAATGTTGAAATTAACATTGACTGATATTAATAAATCTGTAGAAGTATTGTTCATTGTTAGCTCATGTTAATTCATGTGGTTAACTAATGTTATCAAATAAAACCATATTGCATAGTGATTAATTTGTGTGAAATCAATGTTTTACTTCTAGCTAATGAAAACTTGTGTAGGATTGTGCTTAGAAGTGTTTCAACAGATATATTTCCTACTTTGGCAGTCTAATCCTACTGTTTTATAAAATAAAAACAAGCGCACATTTGTGTTTTTGCTCTGAATGCGTGTGTCATTTTTCAGATGAACAGTTTTTCATCAGCTTTTTCACATTTACCGGTTCAGCGATCCACTGACTGCCACTAGAGGTCAATGGTTAACTCCATTTTGGCTCAGAATGGACTGTTTTCTCAAGGGTGACATGTTGAAGATTTAGAGAGAGGCCTCAGCGCAGGGGATGTAATTGTTGGTTAAACCCTCTTTAATCCAACAGATTTTCTACACAACTGCTAATTTGTCATGACCATCATTAATATCTGATACAAAATACAAGACATTCCTCAACCAAACGTATTCCAAAATGATGCACTCAAATAGGCTTCAGCAGTAAAAAAGATGGACATGCTTTAACTCTTTTGATTACACTGTAATGTTTGTTTTCATATAATAGTTAGGGTTTTTTTAATTGTCAGTTATTAAAATGGTCTACTGTCACTTTAGCAATCTTCAGCTCCATCGGGTCTAAGTCATTCCTCAAATCCATCGAGGTTATTCATGGAGGTAAACATTAATAGGCTTATGATACAGCATTATAGATTTATGTCACAGTCTGCAGAATTGCATTAAATAAACTCAGACTTCAAGGAAGGATCTTTTACATTTATTCTGTTTTCTATGTACATTTTGTTGTATGTACAGCCAAGTAATTCATATTTGTATGTTTTTGACAGTTGTTCATAAGCGTTCAAAATTATAAACCAGACTGATTACATTTTTTCTTTTTTTTTTTTTCTTTTTTTAAGTAAAAAGAAAGTTTGACTACCAAACTCAAAGTACTGAAAAAAAGTCAACCTAGCAAATGGCCTTTAAGAAAAGGAACAAGGTTTATAATACAAGAAAAATAAATACTATTAACAGGAAAATCTGCTGACTACAAGTGTCCAAAAATAAAGAGCTCCATACCAAAGTTTGTTGCATTATTGTATCTCAGATGTTGTAGAATAACTAAAGCATTTTTGAGTTAAGTATGTGAATAGTGCTTTGAGAATCTCTTCAATGTCTGAAGATGTTACTCTTATGTGTACTAAAAAGAGACTCTGAGGCCAGTAGGTCCATGATAACTAGCTTATAAGTACTATTAAACTATCAATCTGTTGTACTTAAAGTTTGTCTTGTGTGCTGTGCCACAATTTCCATTTTATAAAAAGTGCTCGTTTATCCAATTAATTTTTACTGACTTTTTGTATCATGGACTTGCTGGTAGTTCAGAGAAAAATGATTTGTGAAAATATGATTTAAGTGTAAGAAAACTTGTAATACATCCCTGAACAAAATCTGCACCACCAAAGTGTTCGACTTCAACTAAAATCAGCACTCAAACAGATCTGCTGTGATTAGAGAGACAAATTGTGCTCACTGACCAGATTCCCATTAGTCTACAGGTTAACAGAAACCATCAAGCATAAGATCCCAAAGACTTATTCTGTAACATACTGCCTCAAAGTACAATGTCAAAAACAACTCAAATAATGAAATTTAAAAAATTAGGGCTGCAAAACGATTAATCACGATTAATCGCATTCAAAATAAAAGTCTGTTTACATAATATATGTTTGTGTACTGTGTATATGTATTATGTATATATAAATACATACACCTATATGTATATATTTTTTAAAGTATTTATACTTGTATATAATTTACATTATATATAAATATTTTATATATAAATCTAACATATTTTTCCTTAATATATACATGTGTTTATATGTACATAATAAATATACACAGTACACACACATATAGTATGTAAACATAAACTTTTATTTTGAATGCAATTAATCACGATTAATCGTTTTGCAGGCCTAGGGGAAAAAAATTATAAAACTGGATTGGTTTCCTCAATTACTCTGTCACCTTTTTCTTTTTTTAATAAAAGTTTTGTCAATAAAACGGTTGACATCCTTGTGCATTTGTCCTTGCATGGAAGGGGAAAAGTTCTTAGTCCCTGATATACAGTCAGCGTCATGCAAATATATGTCTCATGTTACTGTCCTGCTCAAACACTGAGACATTCATTGGTGCCTCAGCCAGCTGAACTGACCTGTTTATGACACAAGTCACCACGCCGCAAACTCTCACAAGTTATAAATACGCAGGAAAGCGCCTCTCCTCCATGTTGGGGCCTCATACGCTGCTCGAGAGAATCCAGTTAGCTGCCCTCATTCCAGTCAGGCATAATGCTAACGCTGTGCACAGCATGGTATTGGTGCGGAGACAGGGTGCGAGGTATACTGTGAGTGTACAAGTACTCGTTGCCTTGAAGCCCACCGGTCGGCGACTGGATTCCCCCACTTGGACTGCATTGGCGGCCCAGCGGCTGATGGGCCATGGAACCCTGGTACATGGCATGGGTGTCTCCCAGCTGCGGTGAGGCATGGCCTGCGCTCAATCTGGACACGAGGGGTCCTGAGGTGAAGTGAGCTGAGAAGTGCTGGTAGGGCAGTCGCTCCATCTGCTGCATGGTGGTCACCGAGCAGCCGGCGTAAGGTGAGACGCCAGCCCAGGTGTTGCAGCTGATGTCTTCCAGGCTGGGCACGGGCTCGGTGGACTGCGACGCACTGGCGTACATGCACGCCTGCCGCTGACCAGACTCGGCTCTGTAGGGGGTGCCGCTGAGACCCAAAGACTGGGAGTAGCTCACGGGCCGATAGTAGTGATCATCCTCGCTGGATGAGCTTTCCACGTAGGTCTTCTTGTACGAGTGCTCTCCTGCGTCCTCAACTGCACATGGACAAAATGGGATGGAAATTAGTGTTCTGCCGTTAGGCGATAGTATCATTTATTGACGATAGAGATATCACCTGTGGCTGATGCCACTGACGATAGCAAGAAAATTATTATTATTATTATTATTATTATTATTATTATTATTATTATTATTATCATCAGGCTAGTAATACTACCTAATTAATATTAGGGCTTATTTGTTCCATTATATTTCTTTTTCCGTGTTTTTACAGCGTTGCATGTTATAACCAATCACGCACGATTATGTTGAGCTTATGAACACAATGGCCAATTAGAGGTGTTCAGATGAGTCATCGCTGAAACAGTGGAGTTTTTTTGTTCATTTCACACTCGCTAACTGAATTCTGTCTTACGAATTGTCTCATCATAAACAATGAAGTGCAGATTTAAGTATAAGATTTATTAATCATACAGTGTAGATAGCTTCACTGATTATAACGGGAGTGTTTTTTAAACTGCATAAACTCGTGCTAGATTGAAGTCAGTGATGATGTTCTTTGGTAATGTAAATGTTCGTTGGTCGTTTTATGTAGCTGCTTTTTGAATAACTGAGGAAATGTAAGCCGTATGATTAGTAACTTAGAATGTTTCTATTGAATTATGTTAAATACAAATTCAGTCATATTTAAACATTAGGCTGATTTTAGTTCAGCAGTGGTTTCCCAACCATATTCCAGGAGCCCCAGCATTTCACAGGTTGTATGTCTCCTTTTGACACACTCATTTCAGGAGTCTCTACTGATGAGCTGATGCCCTGACTCAGGTGTGTTTGATTAAAGGGTTAGTTCACCCAAAAATGAAAATTCTGTCATTAATTACTCACCCTCGTGTTGTTCCAAACACCGTAATAACTTCATTCTTCTTTGGAACATGAATTAAGAAATTTTTGATGAAATCCAAGAGCTCTCTGGCCCTCCATAGACAGCAATGCAACTGAAATGTTCCCATACCCAGAAACGCAGTAAGGACATCGGTAAAACAGTCCATGTGACGTTAGTGGCTACGAGAATACTTTTTGTGGGCAAAGAAAACAAAAATAAGGACTTTATTCAACAATTCTTGTCCTCCGCATCACTGTAGGCATCATTATCAAGAGTACCACAACGCATGTACATTGCTTTCCTCTGCAGCGTTCTACGTCAGCAGCATCACGAGCGCGTTGTTTACATGCAGAGGTACTCCCGATAATGTGAAAGATGTGATTTGGAGGAGAAGAATTGTTGAATAAAGTCATTATTTTTGTTTTCTTTGGGCACAAAAAGTATTCTCATAGCTTCATAAAATTATGGTTGAAGCACTGATGTCGCATTGGACTATTTAACTACGTTTCTGGGTCTGGGAATATTTCAGTTGCATTGCTGTCTATGGAGGGTCAGAAAGCTCTCGGATTTCATCAAAAAATATCTTAATTTGTGTTCTGAAGATATACAAAGGTCTTACGGGTTTGGAACGACATGAGGGTGAGTAATTAATGACAGAATTTTTATTTTTGGGTGAACTCTCCCTTTAAGGAGGCATGCAGGCTCCAGAAACATGGTTGGGAACCACTGAACTTGAAATATCACAACCCTAAAACACTAAAATCTAAAATTTCAAGAAGTGACCAGATGGAGCCACCTTTCCTCTTGATGCAGTGATAGTCTTGGCTGTGTTCATGGGGCAGAGGATAAGAGCTCGACTGAGGCAGCAGATCCTGCGATGTGCTCGTGACCCCATTCTCACAGGAGTACTGAGAGCTCATGCCGCTGGGAGTAGACAGACCTTGGACGTCACCGGCGAACGGACTCTGGCTGGTGCCGACCCGCTGACGTACGGTACTGCGAGGGACCACCGGATACTCCTTAGTGCTTTGGGAAACAGAAAGGACTTTGTGAGCCATTTCATGGCATGCATTTCCATATTGTCTTTCAGTCAGGGATCTTGAAACCATTCCATTGGTAACTAACCACATCCACCATCTACGCGCAGCACTGCGTTAGAATAATATCTTCACCATCTGTCTGCGACGGGAGCTTTTCCATGCCAATTAATCAGTGAAAGTTGTAAGAGGCACTATGCATTAATTCCTACGCTATTTCTTTTGAACCACTGACCTGGTTTTCCGTTGGTCCGAGTTTAACTAAGACCAGACCTGCTTCGTCTCAGTGTTTGACAGTGGAGGACAGATAGGATATCAGGACCTTTGACTTCTACACAGCGCCACGGAGGAGTTTCTTTTTTCCTCTCTGCATTTTTATGATGCATTACTCTTTGCTTTATAACGAGTAGCGGCTTTCTTGCTTGTATGCCACCTCGGACGAAAGCATCTGCTGAATGCATAAAGTCATGTTAATAGCAGTGCAATGGATTCAGTAGGAGAATCGTGCAAGCTTTAGTTGGGTCTTAAAGTCTTCAGGTCATTATCTGGAAACTCAATAGAAGGCTCTCACGGGAGACATTAGTCAGTTCTTTCTTTGCTTGTTTGAAAGTAACAACAGACAATGTTAACTACGGCATGGAAAGAGCATTGCCATTTTTTCCTAGTGTATCATGAAGTCTGTCATTTTGGAGTGGACAACGCCTGTGTTGGCTGCCGTGGGCCCTCCGACCAGATTTTCTGCTTTGAAAATGTGTTTTTCCACACTATATACAGCAGTCATCTGGAGAAAATAAGAACACGAGCCATGTGGTCTTTGCCTCCACTGGACCAACTATATCACAACTGCAGACAACTGTTCTGGATCTACACAGAGCGGAAAGAGAGAGAGAGATTGCCATGGTCGACGGTTTTCAAGAGGAACACTCACATAACAAGTGTCCCCTCAGTCAAGGGCGTCACTGGCTTGTATCTGTGCTGTGCATGGATCAATACTGCCCTGTTTAGTTTAGTTTTAATCTGACTGCCCATCTGAAGATGCTGGTCAAGTCTCCTGTCAATGTGAGCACATATAGAGGTGCTATCTGTAAGACACCTATATAAAGAGGGAGCTCCTAACCTGAGCTGATGGCTGCTGTTTGTTGATTGCTATAATTAACTCCACACAAACACTTGCTCATGTAAACGTCACTCTTCGCAGATTTAGACTCACCTCTGCATTCTTGACATGCGATGCAGCTCCATATCGTCACTTCCACGGAAGCCCTTTGCGAAGGGATTGTTCTCAATCTTCAATTGGGTGATCTGTAAAACAGCCAACACAACAGTGTTACCTTGCTTGTATACACTGTTTAAATACCGCTGTAGTCTCTTTTATTCATTTGAAACAAACAATGAAAGTCTCAACCTGATTTGAACTCCAGACATCTTGTTATTAATGGCATGAGAGCATGCTGTGATATTTTGGAGCCCACAAGACATTGTTTCATTTCTACTCCTAAACGATGCATCTTGGCAGAGTAAAAGAAAATTCAAAAGGTGATTTATAGATGATTGGCTTTTAACTCCTTTTTGCTGTTTGCAGTAATGCATTCACGAATTTGCTCTGAGCACTGCATTGACCGACTGATTGTCTTGTTAATGAGAGAACCCACTGTAACAATCACTTCAATCCCTTCAGTCTCGTCTTTGAAACCATATCTAATAGAATTTTTTATTGCACAATGTCTATAAAGGAGCATAATGAGCTGCCCTGTGTGTAAATTGACAAATTATCCTAGTGGTTTTCTGTGCTTGGTTAGCAGATGATGAAAAGATGAATCTCGATGTACCCAAGCTGTGGTTTGTTTGATGCTGCACTAATGTAGAAAAACATCTGTCAGTTTGAATAAAGACTGGTGTAGATTTTTGTCTTTACATAAACCTTAAGTTTCTAATAATCCCACACAAGATGCACAGAAAACAAATGTTAATATTGTCATAGTCTGTGAGATCTATTATAAATTTCAGAGGTCAACATAAAATATTTTGCCTTTTGTAAATAGCCTTTATGCATTTTAAAATACATTCTTTTTACCTTAATGATAACCTCTTTAGTTATTTATAATTACTTATATTTTTTTATCCCATTGATTGTTAAGGAGGTAAAATTATTATTATTATTTATTATATCTGATTTAATAGTTTACAAAATCTCTGAATCTGTTAAAGTGTGTTAAAGACATTTAAAACGGATGTTTTTATAAAAAGAAAAAAGGTCTTTAAAATGAAACAAAGCGCAGAAAAAATAATAATTTTCAAACTTTTGTATCTAAGGTTAATCCCAAGTGCCACTGCCGAATTTACAAAAGCGATTTGGCAAGATGCTAGTATCTGTACTGATAGAGATAGACAGTAATGAGTTGGCGGGTTTGAGGTGAGTTTAGGGATAGACCTTTAATGAGACTCACTGTCTCTGCGAGGGGTTTATTTTTGGCTGTTGTGGTGTGTTTTCTAACAGGACCTGATCTTTAACACTACTTTGGCTCTCACTTGAGATGAGACCTTGTAAAAAATGGACATGGTGTTGGGACGCACCTTTGAGCTCTCATAAACGCACTGTGCGCTTGGCAGACTTCACAAAACGGAGTAGTTTTGTATGTGACAATTTGATGTCCTTAATATTTACCTTTTTACCGCTGAAAGTGCAAACTGAAATTTTTCAAAATATGTCAGTTTCGTATTTTCGAAGGTCGACCTGAGAGCTCCAGTCTTGGTGGCGCTTTGTTAAATTTTTGAGATTTCAAGCTGTTTTATCTCACTGCAGTTACCTTTTCGTCTTTATATTTATTCAGTTTATATCTCTTAGTTTCGTATTTATATTCACTGTATTTCTATGATTTTTCACTTATTAATTTGATTGTGCATGTTTACTGCATCTTAGAAAAAAGAGCAAGTCAGTGCGTTATAGCCTACATGCATACATACATATACATACATACATACATACATACATACATACATACATATATATATATATATATATATATATATATATATATATATATATATATATATATATATATACACACACACACACACACACACACACACACACACACACACACACACACAATTTACGAGAGTATATGGTATTCTACCTCATACATATAGGCCTATATGAAGCAGAATATCATATGCTCTCGTAAATTGTGTCGTGCCTTTATTTAACTAGTAGCCTAAAATGTTGCTCGTGGTGGGATAAAGGTAAACCTACACATGATTATTCCCGTTTGCTGGTTTGTTTAGCTGTAAGCGTAAGGTCCAAAAGGTTATTCAAAATCAATTATTTTTAATGACATGCAGGTGCTCATGCTTTTACCCTTTTTAGGTGCGTAAATTGCTTTCTTGAATTTTTTGTAAAGACGTAGACTTAACAATTTTTTGTTGCATGTAGGCTAGTAGGTAAAATAATTGCTGATTATAATTAAAAGTCATAAGTGGTGAAAATGTACAAAAACAAGCAGTGTAAATAATTAATAGATATCAGCCTGTCCGTTAATTAAAACTAACATTTTTGTTTTTGTGTTTAAAGCAAGGGTGAAAAAACAACAAAGAAAGTATGTAGGCTACTTAAGCTCGGCGATCTCTTTAAAAAGCATCTATAGGCCTAAGAGCCGTCAAATAAACAAACCTTTGACCGTCTCGGTGTTTTACTCGAATTGCAATCAATGAATAAATACAGGTAGACAAAAGCGGTTTGAATTGAAGTCTGCTAAATGTATGCAGTTAGATATTTTATTTATTTATTTATTTATTTTATTTATTTATTTTTATCACATCAGTGAAATCATTTATTACACAAATCTGTTATCCAGATGAGTAGTGTCCATCTTTATCGTATTCTTATTTGCAAATATGATTTTACGATTAAATGTCGGCTGCTCACATTCAGCTTTTGGACTATTTGACTACAGCGCAATACGAGTTTTTAACTGTATAAATGTTACATTAACAACTGCCTATACAAAAGTGCAACTAGTGTGACAAAAACAGACATGCATCTGACAGTCTTTTTTAAATATTTCATTATTTAAGCACACACTGTGCATATTGTTTAGGTCTACAGTCATTTATCTCTGTATTTAGTTATTTTTACAAACGACTTTTTTCACTGCCATATTACATTCAGCCGTGCTTGGCGACCTAATAACGTCGAGGTAGAAATATCACGGTTGGAACTGGACAATTAACCAATAATCGAATTTTGAATGCATGAATGGAAATATTCTTAGAAACATAACAGCTGACCAAATAAATCATGATTAGTGCAACTTTTCTTTTTCATAGTGCTTAGTAGCCATATAAACATTTCGGACGTCTTTTATTCGTATTCTTTTCTTCGTAAGTAAAATATGTAATGTAATAGTTCACGCTGATCTGGATGTCTAAAATACACAAGCGAGCTACACTATTCACTGACTCTCTATACACGCAAGACAAGCTTTGCTTTCAAGAAAATCACTTAACCTACTAATGATTTGATCCCTTTTCGTGAATTCAGGAAAAGTAAAGGGAATAGATAATTGCTTGTTACATAAATTAATATTATAAATTCGTATCAAAATAATTACGTTACAATGAGCAACAATATTATTGATAGCAGCACAAATCTCTTATTTTTTTCCCGGCAAATCTGTCAAATCAAGCTGTTGTCGTGGGTTTTAAGAGTAATTGGACTGAATCATTATATCAACCAGGAATCATAAGTTAAGACGAATTTGTCACTTTCTTGAAGCAGACAATTCTATGCTAATTCTAATTTTGTAGATTCACAAAATCGAATCTATTTTTACGCCATATTTATAATGTCAAAAATGATCTCAACATGATATTCTCGTCTATGTTTTATGCCGTCTAGCTGCTTACCTTATGGTTTTGGTAAGACGTGACTGCAATGAACGCCGTTTCCGGGAACACGTGAGTGCAGAAAGCGGTGTTTTTGGATCCAAATCCATTATTTTCATCTGCTTTTACGATGTGAATCCTGGGCTGATATTTATGCATGGAATTCAGGATAATCTGGAGAGAAAATAGAGCGCAAACATGACCGACCATGTAAAGCAAACACCTCGTGTTCACGTGCATGTTATTTAAATGATCTTTTTCGATTAGCCTATGTATAATAATATACGGAAAGACATTTTACATGAAATGATTCTAACATGCTTGATTAATGTGATTGCGAAGGAACATCGCTTATAACGTAGGAACTGTGTGTTTAAACGTTTTTCTTCTTGCTATCAGCTGCGTTTTTAAACACCTTTTTTTTCTCCAATAAAATCCACTCCTCCATGCCGCTTTGAGATCAATAATCAGCCTATTGCGGTCCGTCTGTTCACACTTAAACTCAGAGCCTAGTCTCGGACTTCTAGAGACTCTTTGCCCAGCAATGTCCCATTTTCCCGTTTTGCATGTTTCAATACACGCAAAACTGTTTTGTCCATCTCTGAAGCCTCCTGCCCAGTGCTATATACTGTTCAAACCAGACCTTACATAACAGTCGGAGCAGAGCTGCATCTGTCTACCAAACAGAAGATTTACACAAGTGCTGAAAAATGGCTATAAGTAGTAGCTGTTTTGTAGTGTCCACTTGTCTTAAGTATGGCTTTGAAGAATATTACTAAAAAGACTTTTGTTCAAGTTCTTGTCGGCTCTGTGGCTTGTTCCTGTCCTCTCTGTGTGTATAATGTAGGCTTCTCTAAGTGGATTTTGTCTAAACTTTGCATTCTGGATGAGCATGCCAAGTGTACACACACACATGCATTCCTATTTTCCATTTTCATGTGTTTTCCCCTCACATGCATTTTCCAAACAACTGCAGCGTTTCTCCTTTGATCAGTGACATTGGTCCACTCCCTCCGAGCGGCTCTTGGCTCAACACAACACTAAGACTTGGAAAGCAGGGCTTGCTGTAAACTTTAAACATCATTCTCAGTGGAGAACATCGCTTTTGCTCAGGATGAACAAGATGATTTATTGGTAAAGGTAAAAAGCAAAATTCATTGCTTTAATATCTGTGATGTCGAAATAAAATAATAATTCACAGTTTTCTGAAGCATCTGGCATAACCCCGCACACTGTATAGGCCTGCCTGGATTAAACAAGAATTGCAACCGCACAGCTTTGGCGAAAAGCAGAGTGTGACATATAAGAATATTTGGAGAACTGTATGGACACAAGAAGAGATTTTGTGGGACCACCCACTGGGAGTGCAGCATTTCTCTGTTCTGGGTGCCCTGTTGCCCCATTTCTCCATTTGCCCCCACGCTGTATGATAGTTTTTAATGATAGTGAGCGATCACTGAGGGCCGTGAATGTTGGCCCACTCTTTCATGTTGCCGACATCACAGGGACTCCGAAACCCTGCAGATTAACAGCCTTTGTATACCTCTGTCCATCACTCATCACAATCTGTCATTAAATATAAACAATTTGAAGCACAGTTATCCAAACTCCACCATTTTGACTCAAAGAATGCGTATGCCTATTGAACGCTTGATGAATGGTACTATAATCATCAAAGCCGAAGCTTTAGTTTGCTGCCATCTAAAAACATCTTCATCTTGGAAAATTCAAACCGTGTTCTCATGCTCACAAGTTAACTATTGCTTTTACTGTGTGCATGCTCGGTAAGTTATCCACGAGTTTCTCTCAGACATCTTTATCTCATCACTGGAGTCTAATTAAGGCAGAGTTCAGAACTATTGGCTGGTTTTATTCATTTCCTAACAAGTTCCAGCTTATTGAATGTTCAGCCCTGTTTCTGAGACTAGTAATTATAAATAGGTCTGAAATTATTTCAACCACCTGGAACAACAAACCGATAGATTGTTATTTTGGTCAAGAAGCCGTACTTCATTTATAAATCCCAGGGTGCTCTTTCAGCACAAAAGGGGGCACGCCAAGAACCACTGCAACCAATCAAAAATGCATTCTGGCCAGAAATTTACAACTTGGCTCACATTCCAGCTGGGCTCTGATTTCATTCTACCAGCTGAGGTTTGGCAAGAAAACGAGCCTGATCGACTTCAACCTTGTGATCAGAACTAAAGAGCAAACTGCTTGCAGTCACAGATATGCAGATGAGACATCTAAGCACCGTCTGTTCAGATACAGATTCAATGCTCATTTTCTAGTCTCACACTGAAGGTGATCTGGCTTGTCCAGAAATCGGAGAAATGTTGTACCTCATGCTCTATTGAAACTGAGAGACATTTAAATTAAGACTCAGGCTGGTTTTTCTTAACAGCAAAAACCTTATGAGTTGACTGTGCATTAGTGCATAAGTGGACGCTACGCATATTAAAAATAATATAAAATTGAAATTCATTTAAACCCACATCAGTTTACAGAGAGTACATTTATAATCTGAATTTAGTGTTTCCACATCTGAGGCTGTCTGCTGTTGTCACAATTATCATTACCGGATTTAAGATGTGTTTTGGTTACAATGTTCTGGCGTTTGTCAGCAGCACCTCTTCAGGGGTGGATTTCCTGATCTAGAGCCTCGATACAACACTACCTGATCAGATCTGCATATGTGTGAGCCTTTAAAAACTCAAATCCTCTTACTCTGCTGTCATGTTGTGCTTGTTTCAAGCAGCTACAGTCCAACATGTGATTTTGTCAGTAATATATTTGTTTATTCAGTCAAAAAGTTTCAATGCAAATACATGAATGAGTTGTTCACTCACATGTCCGAAGGGATCAAGGTGGTTGTTGGTTAATTTCAACTTCTGGAAAGACACCAGTTGCCGCATCCAATGCGCACCGGTGGCTGGAGAATCCGGATGGACGTACAGCCTTCCCGGCATCGCAGGTTCTGCTTTCCCCGTCACAGACCTGAGCCAGAGTGCAAAATACAGCATTTTAAAGACAATTCAGTCGTTATTTACACATACATTTGTTTAATTTTAAATGCACATTGATTTCCCTCAACACTGTAGTCTTTTATACTTCAAATATTTTGGATTACTTTTAAATTACTTGTGTGATCACTGATATTGTTGCTCTCTGCTGTATTGACCAGAAAAGTCACCCTATACCAGGTTTAATATTCTGTTTATTTTTCCATGCATGAATTATTACAAGGATAATTTCATTAAAACTCAAAGATAATGTTTTGTTCCCTCAACATGTTTCTTTTATCGCAATCAAAATGTGATCCAGCCTGCTACCTCCCATTTATCATGCATCAATGCCTTGTGCATTGTACATAATGTCTTTCAAAGACCGGTTTATTTGGTTAATGGCAAAGATGATGGTTGATCAAGAGGGCCATTAGTTCCAGAGCTTGCACTGAAAGGATAATTATCAGGGATATTGGCTTGTGGATATGCTCCCTCAATAACCTCAACAATTTAAAACCACTGACCCTGAAAAAGGAGTATAAAACCAATGCACAGTGTTTTCTGTGCAGCAGATGGAACTGTATGTAAAGCAATGTGAAGGCTATATTTTCCTCATCCTTTAATGTATACATTTTGAAGTTGAAATTGTTTAAACTGAATGTTTACTCTAAACTAATTTGTGTGACTATTAAGGAATATTTTAATGATCACACTGCTTTCTTTACATAGTCTGTGTCCCTCAGCACTGAAACTAAATAATGACAACGAATAAGTCTAATTTAAATATGAATATGTGTGGCACCAGCTTTATAATTTGCTAGGTCTTGTAAGGAATATTTGAGAAAGTTGACTTTAGTACTAGAAGGTGGCTGAGAAGATGGACAAGGAAAGAGAGAGAGAGAGAGAAAAAAAGAGTGAAAGCTATACTGATAACTTAAAACGTTTGCTTTAAACGACTTTGAAAGTTTTCCAGAAGCCACGTACTTCAGTGAGAATAAAAATGAATTTCAGAAATATAATTAATCAAATAAATAATAACCTGCATCCGTAACTTTAACTCTTAATAAAACAATTGATGACTCACGGACCATTTGTTATCGGCGAATTTATAGCGGTGGTCATCAGCTGGCACGACATCCATCAGAAGAATGTATTTGGTTTTTGGGTTCAACCCGGTGACCTTCACTTTGAAGCTTGGGAACATCCGCCTGTGGATAAAAATGGGAAAATATTACAGCATGGATTAACAATAATAATAACAATAAGTTTTTTTTTCAACTAATGTGTAGAAAATATTAATTTCAAACCTATATAGCCTAAATCAATATCGTTTTAAACGGCATATAATATTTATTTTGACGTGCTCATGGAGAAATTTTTTGACACATCACAACTTCAGTTATGTTGAATGGGCCGTACGATCGAGTTGGATACGCTTACATGAATGCTAAAAATGGCAATTCAGATTCATTATACCTTACATAGGCCTATGAGGCACATAATATAACCCAAACAAAAACAATTGTATATTGAGTGAGTAAAACGATGAAAATGCGCATAAATGTGAGTAGACGATGAAAGTGATTTTGGATTCACTGGGTCAGCTAAGCAGTGTTTCATATTTGAATGTGTTCACTTTAAGAAATGCACGTATAAAAATGCACAAATAAAACAGAGCAGTGGCCTGTTTAAGGTAGTGGAGATTTTGTCAAGAGTTAAATGACAAAAACTGCAAAACAATTTGCTATAGGCTAATGCATACAGACTCAATGAGGCATTTATAACGTTAAACATTAACTTAATTTCCAGCGACGATCTCGGTATTTATCGATCTTTTCATTCTCTCACACTAATCATAATGTTAAGCAACAGCAAAGTCGCAGTAAAGAATTCATGCACACTCATTTCTTTCTTTCTTTTTTACCCTGCATCTGATTTCTGAGAGGTCCTCTGGCGTTTTTCAAAAAAGCAGAAATTGCTGAAATACTAACTTCATTGATCAATATGTATTTTAAAACACTTTTCTGCTAATATAGAAGAATAACTGTCGCAGCTCTGGCCTAAACCACCATAGCATTGTTTTAACCAGTAGCTTATAAACAATTAGTAACCTTAAAACAGATTAACAAACACCGCTCATTCTACATTTCATAGTCAGTGTTATTAGTATGTGATGATAGTAATTTAAACAATTGCTCTTAAAGTTTTAAAGTGAGATCTAAGTTCGGTGTATATCCGTAACAGTATTGGAAAAAAATCTGAATCAAGGATCCAAATTATGCATATTTTAGCCCTATAACAATTCGCATAAAAACTAGATCATGCAGCCAAACCAATGCTTGTTGATTTACTGGAATTAGCCTACTGCTAACACTGCAAAATCAAACTCAATTTTTTTAAACATTCTTAATAAAAATAAATAATACAAAGTATAATAATAGCCTACGTATATAATAAATAATACAGATATAAAAAGGTAAAATGCATCTGAATGAATCACTAAGAAATCACTAATACAGTTGTGTAGAAACCTAAATTTGGTCAATCTATAGCCCCAAACAAACCACAGTGTGACGTTAAAGATCAAAATGGAGAAATTAAAAGACAATCTAACTTTTTATTTACATTGCAGTGGGGAGAATATATAAATTAATAGGCTCACATATAATGAATAGTGTACAATTAGTATTATATTATATATTTATAATAATAGGCTAATTAGTACTATATTTTGATTTTTTTATTTTATATCGGTTATCCGAAAACTACAGATGCAATGCATTTTCAAAACATTTGTGTCTTACCTCCCGGCTTTTGTGATGATCATTTCAGTTCCCACTTCATGAAACTTTGTCCACAACTCTCGCTCGTGCAAGTAAACTTTTATCCCTTCCATTCCCTTTTAAAAAAGACAGATGCAGACGTTGAGAATGAACGTAACGAATGCAGAATGCACTGCAGCTTTTCAAACGTTAATAACGGCGGTGCCGCGACTCAAAATCACATCAAAATGCATATTGAGGAGAGAAAAAAGGCTGTTCAACTTTAACAATAAGTTATAGCTATAAATCATGCAAGCCTAGAGTAAATCACTGCAAACGCAGAATCATTTTTTTTAATAAACTGCAAGATTAAGTTAGTAGAATCATGCTATACACACGCATGTTAATTGCACTTAATTTGTAATCTTGAGTAAACAAACTCATAACACAATTGGATTGCTTTCCGTTAGGACGAATATTTTGTCGAATTACCATGGAATGACGTAGAGAGAGAGAACAATTTTTCAGAAATACGTGAACTAGTAGCTATCAACTTTTTCCACATGTATCCTAAGTTCATCTACTGCATCAGGCCTACTTGTAGTTGCAAAAAGTTGTTGTTAAACATTCGTATTTATGCATCTCATGCCGTCAATCCACATTTGAGCCTCTGTAAGTTTTTGTAGGTTTTGCTTTTGTGGCCCTCTGAACAACAGTAAGTGATGAAAGTACCGCACAGCTTTATTCATTTTCTTATATGTCAAACTGGCGCATCTCTAAATGGAGACATTCCATAGACTTATATATATATATAAACGCAGAAAGGTTTCAGGTAGTGTTGGGTGTCTTATAGTATTTATATATACATATGTAGGCCTACAGCTGGGCATAAATACTATAATACACCCAACACTAACTGAAACCTTTCTGCGTTTTTACAGTTTAAAACAAAATTACTATTTAATAAAACGTATTACAAATAAGGGCATCCCCAATAGGAGGTTTTAGAGGTTTTGTAAGATTTGGCTCATTTCTAGGGGCAAATTTGTAACTAAAATTTTTGGTTAAGTAGGTACACACACACACACACACACACACACACACAGCAGAATTGTTACCTGTTGAATGTAGGTTGTCTGTGATGACGGGGATTTGCTAACGGCTCCATTCTGCTTGTCTGATTTACCATCGTTTTGTAAATCTTTTGATTCGGTGTCACTGGGAGAGTTTTGGATCCGAAAGGTGTCTTCGCTGTCCGCCATGTCAGAGGGGCCCGTGAACTACTGCGACCGCGAGGCCTAAATGACAGAAGAAGAAAAATCAAATCACTTTTTTCTTTTAAACAAGCATCTCTGTTGTTCAGTTCCCTTCAGACTATCTTGCACCACTTTAATAAGTTCATGCCATTAATTACAATGTCAAATTCTTATCCTAACTCTAACCCTTTTATGATAACTTTAAACAACAAACGAAATAATCTTCGAAAAAACCGCACAATATTAATCAAAATCGCTACAAAAATGTCCGCTGATTTCCAAACATTCTTCATTAAACCACTTGGATATGGTCCCGCAAAAACAGTGAGGTGCACTATTTAAAATTTTGAAAATGTCTGCTCACAGAAATGATCCAGGTCTAGGCAACTTTCTTTGAACACAAACACATGCATTACATATACACATTAATAATGCATGATATGCATAAACATAGCTATTTTAAAATCTCATTCTTTTCCTTCACGCGTCTATGAATTCAAATCCGGTAAGGAGTTATATTCCAAGTTTGGGATAAAATCATCGCACGGGCCTCTATTAGAACTTTCTTTGGATGCCAGAAGAACTCAACCACGTAATCCAAGTTCAATTGTTCTGATAAAAATATTCCGCAATGTTACTACAATTGCAACTACAATAGACCACTCGATGTCTCACAGATATTGTAGTTATAGTTTACACATCTGTATGCTGATGGTTTATGCTGTAGAGAATCAAAAGCGTGTCTCTAGCGATGGCCTATAGTGCAACAACTCTGAATGAATCAGACTCGAAGAAACTGACCTTAAATTCCGATGCAAGTGAGAGTTGTACAAATCCGCGAAACGGTACAAAGCGCTCGTTATCAGTTCCAAACACTGTCGGTTTGATAGCGAACTTCCCTTTGAATGTCAAATATATTCCAAGCGTGCAGCTCACGAGATTCTGCTCTGTGAACCCATGGATTTCCTCTATGTCCGCGCTGAGGCAAGAATCTTCATCCAGCAAGCGTCCATGTGAGTATATCGATTAAAAACGCGACTCTTTCTTCATGCGGTAGTGTTGGATGTGCACTAATTGCAGTTCAGCCTTATTCTTCCCTTTACTAGTAGGTTCAGTCTAGTATTCCTCGAGAAAAGAAGCACGGTCACCTCCTCCCTCGCTCTTTCTTTATCCGTCCCTCTCTCTGTCTGTTTCTCTAATGGTCAAACCCCATGCGTTACGCTGGAAAACGGAAGCGCTGGGTAGTCTATGGGTCGGCTGCTATGTGGACACAATATCGGTCCACCCACAGCATAACTGCCCCCCACATCACCCACCCCTCAGAAGCTCTGTATTCTTGAATGAGGAGACATTTTAGACGCACATAGCTACAACACGTGCGCATCTCGTCTCGTTGTACCATACACAACTGATGCGCACCATGCATTTTATTGTAAGTCTGCATCTAGTTCTCGTCGAATCAGGTTTAAGCAGTATGCATTATAAAATAAAATGTAAAATAAAATGTCTTAAATTAAAAATAAGTTACAGAGAATATTGTGATAGCCAACGTATATGAAACATTTGGTCTCCATAGTTAACGATGGAGATGAAACCTAAAACAGACACGTGGATTTCATTTAATAGGACGCTTGAAATGAAAAGTTTGAGTCACATCATGTGTGTCGTTGGTTTGTGTGTCTTGAACTGCCGCGGCCTGCAAAGCCGTAGATTCAGAACCTAGAGTCGCTGTCAGCTGCGTCCAAACAACGTCAACGCGTTCATTAAATATCTTACACATGCAGGTTTCTTCGGCAGACTTTTATATTGCTGGGTTGGTTTTGGATTAGGCTGTTTCTTCAAAATATGTTGGATTTTAGAGCTGAAGGCAAACATGCGTTCGCCAATGCACCTGAAGATGACCGTGTTGTTGTTGTTTTTCCTGGAGGTTAGGGAAAAGTTTGGTTACACTTTATTTTAAGGTGTCCTTGTTACAGTGTAGTTATAAATTTCAGTACTGAGTAATATTAATTAACTACATGTACTTACTATCTGGTTAGTATTAGGGCTTAGGGTTACTTGCATGTAATTATGCATAATTTATTGTTATTATAATAGTAAGTACATGTAACGTGTAAAAAGGACACCTTAAAATAAAGTGTTACCAAAAGTTTGTCCACCAAAGAAATGGATATATAACTAAAGTGATACTAGCCATTTCCGTTTCAAACCAAATCCACAAAGGCTATAGATCTCCTAATTAAATAAAACTTGTACCCCGCAGGCCACTAGACAAAGGGTCCTCAAGTCACCTCTTATGCCACAGAATAGTAAAGCGCTAAATCTAGTCAAGAAACGTCCCTGATCCCGCGGAACTAAATATAGCACCTGATAACCCTGGGCATACTACACTCAACAGCGTGCGAACCGGTGTGTTAAATCACAGTTCCGCCAGCGGATGGTCTCATTAAAATGCGTATCTATAGCACGAATTTATTTTGTATTTTCCGTGCTATTTATACGCAGAAACTGAATTTGGCGTGCATACGAAAGGCACGTGTTTCACATATAATACGCAGTTATTGCGTGCATATGGTACTCACTTTGTTGGGGTGCATATGATACGCATTTTGGCATGCATATAATACGCACCTACCCCACACCCCTAAACCTAACCAGTGCGTATCATATGCACGCCAAAGTCAATTTCTGCTTATAAATAGTACGCCAAACAGAAACCCAAAATCGTGCCATTGAAACGCACTTTCATGAGATCGGGTTATGATGACCCAATTTCTACTGCCTCGGGCTCTGTAGCGATTCAAGATCCGTCACGAAATCCAACAGATAATTTCAATGCAGATATTTGATTCATGATCTAATGAGTGATAACGGGACGGTAAGAGCCCTCTGATGTAATGAGCTTATGTATGAAAAACATTGCATCACAAGTGTAGTTTGTGGTACTGTTCTTTATTCCACAAAAATGGAAATAAAAACGGATGATAAAAGTTACATATTTTTTAAAGAAACGTATATTCTTAACTTTTGCAGTAATGTTAGTTAAACGTAGTATGATATAGGCCTATGCATGTAATTGCACTGTTGATCTTAACCCACCCTTAGGCCTATTGTTTTGTAACACTTTGCCAAAAAGTCTTGGTATATGTTCCTCATCGTGCAACCTATACACAATTCGTGCAGTCATACTGAGTGCTTACAGGAAGACAGCTAAAAGTAGAAAAACATATAATGCAAACTGAATAATGGAGATTACTGTCCAAAATCTCTAGAATGCTCTAGAAAGCATCTTGCTCGATCAAGCGTTTCAGTTTGAACAGAGGGCATAAACAAAAGTGTATGAAACACAGATTAACTGGCAAGAAATGAAACACGAGTGTTTTTAAATTAGCTGTCTTGTGTGGATATTTGTGTGAACAAGAAATTAAAGTAATTATTATGAAACGCTATAAGGAAGAACCGTTAAAATGTTATTTCTAAATTTACCCAAAATTTTCTAAAGGTAGTAGCCTATAATCAGATTCGAAATAAATTTGTCGTTTAGAAGTTTCCCGCCCGCGTTTACACTTAATTCTTAAAATACAAGAAAATAGTATTTTTCTTTTTCAAAGCAATAATTTAGTCATTCGGAAGTTTTACAGTTGTTTTTGAGAGATGAACTTTTTTTTTTTTTTTTTTTTTTTTTTTTTTTTTAATCCCTGCGTGTGGGAAAGATATTTGCCAACTTGCCTTGAACAAAAATAATTTGCCAATGTGAGAATGTAAATTTAGACCTGACCACTTGCTGCTACCTGAGGCATAAAATAACTTTTTTAAACTTTAGGGTTAGGGTTATTTGCTGAAAAGTTTTACCCTGATATTATTCTAATTTTAGCTCGAGTAAAGCTACAACATATGAAGACTTTTTGTGAGCCTCTGTCTTTTGTAGGTAACACCAAATGGTAAGTGTACGAATGTAGCTTGAACTTTCGGAAACGGCAAATAGGACCTCTAAAATACATTAAATTATACAAAAAACATTATTATTATTTTATTAGTCAATCACGCTAAGGCCCAAAAGTTATGTCATATACATTATACAATTAAAAGTGCACGGTCACTTTATTTATTTATTTGTTAATAATTTCTTGTGCGTGTGTGATTCCTCGTAAACAAAGTGTTTAATCGGATGACATTTGAGCGCTATCAACACTCTGCTTTATTTTTATCAGGAAAAAAATATGCAAATATGTGTGCAATAAACTTGTTTAAAACGACTTACGAAACTTTTGTCAGCGTTTTGACTTTAATTTGATTGTACAGGTTAAATATGGAAGAAACTGGTCGCTTTGCCTAATCTCACCCTCAAAGATAAAAACACCAGTTTCACTCATCTTCAATGCAGAAAAATCTGTACATTTTACACACATTTTCTGCCCATATTAATAAGATAATATATTAATGTATTAGTGAGGGATATTTATATTACCTATCTGTCCCTCACTGATACATCATGAGGTCTGCGAGACTGTATGTTTTTATATTTTCATACATTTAACAATAATAATTAAAAAGGAACAAATGAAGCCCGTAAGATTTTTTTTTCTAAATTTTGATTTATATTATTTATTTATTTATTTTGAAGTTTGGTTTAGCACTTTTCTTTCCTAAGACAAGTAAAGTTTTCCAAAACGTCAGTGTTTTACTTTTATGCAATAACTCTACAATCTACATTAACACATTCAATCTACATTACTTTAACAAAGTCTCGCGATGGTTCACTAAACACTAGAAGATCAATATATATTACAGGGGACAAACACTACAGAACCTAAGTGAAGACCTGATTTAAATCCAAACCTGAATGTTCCTGTAGTGCTGTGGGGGTCAGAACGGAGTTTGTGTGTCTGTGCATGTGTGCTTTTCGTTTCATATCACAAAACCTGGAAACATGGGAAAACGCATATTTATTTCATCTCACATATCGTTACATCCTTATATTATTTACACATAAATACACGGATATACAAACAATACTACAAAAGAAAACGTATTCAACAACAACAATAATACTAATACTAATACTACTACTACTAATAATAACATAATACTTTATTTGCTTGCTCCGTGGATTATTTTTAGTGTATGCAAAAATTATTGTTTAGAATCGTGTTTGCATAGGAATGGATGAACTTTTATGTGTGTGTGTGTGTGTGTGTGTGTGTGTGTGTGTGTATATATATATATATATATATATATATATATATATATATATATATATATATATATTAATATACACGGCCCCTTTCGGAGCCTTCGCGTTTTTATGTGTTGCTTCTCTTGTCAAGCCGAAGTTGCGTGGCACCAGAGGTTCCATCTCTAGGGTCTCTGAGTTTGACATGGCCACACATGTCAGCATGTTGGTCAGCCCACCCTCCCGTGGCTGGATGCTGCTCTCTAAAGGCGATAAGATACACCTCTCACCTCACTCACAACTCCGCGCTCTGCTGGGGCCCCTGCGCTGGGCTGGAGCTGACACATTTCTGCTAACAATCACATCACACACCGGACCCACATTCCGCCTTTCTGGTCCCCTTGGCTTTTTTTTCCATTCACTTCCAAAAGAGCCTCCGACCAATGGGTCCGATCCCACCGGCAGCCGCCCCCCGCAGAGAGGTCAGAGTCATTAAAACAGCTCGAGATGTTTGCTATTATAATCTTCTTTTAAAAACCTACAGGACAGTCCTTCTGACCTTAACATATCAGCTTTGTCATGTACAAAAAAAAAAAAAACAAACAAACAAAAAAACAAACAAAAAACGAGTAAGTTCTCTGATGAGGGTCAATGGTTACATTTTTAGAAAGTTGTACACTCTTAAAAATAAAGGTGCTTAACAGCGATGCCATAGAAGAACCATTTTTGGTTCTACAAAGAACCATTCAGTCAAAGGTTCTTTAAAGAACCATATCTTTCTTACCTTTTTAAAATCTGAAGAACCTTCTTTCGCCACAAAGAAGCTTTTGAGAATGAGAATCGCTTTATTGCCAGGTATGTTTACTCACACGAGGAATCTGTTATAGTGACAGAAGCTCCACAGTGCAACAGAATGACAGCGACAGGACACAGATAATAAAAAGAATAATATACAAGTATACAAAATAGACAATGTACAAAAAAAAAAAAAAAACTCCAAAAAAAAACAAAAAAAAAAACAGATCTTGTGAAACAGAAAAGTTCTTCAGATGTTAAAGGTTCTTTATGGAACCATTTAGATAAAAAGGTTCTTCTATGGCATCGCTGTGAAGCACCTTTATTTTTAAGAGTGTATTTTATCAGTTACTTGTTGTTCAGTAACTATACTGGAGAAAAGCCACCCGGAGAAGCGTTTACCTTTAAAATCGCATTGAAATTGTTTGCTGAATTAGTTTTTTTAAATATAGTTTTCCATAGTACATGTTTAGTTATGTTTCTGGAAAGAAGTTTAATGTGTAATCAGAATTTTTTTTTAATTCTTAGCTATTTTTCTTCATTTATTTCTTATGTAACAGTTGTGTTTGGTTGATTCTGTCAGACACGGGTGCTTGTTGTAAAATGCTGCTCTCTGTTGGCTGTTGGGGCTTGTCACATTATTTGTCCTGAACGAGGAAACAAAACTCGCTCAAGTCCAATTTACCGAATAATACAGCGGAAGACGTGAACATACATACATATGTTTTATTAGTAGTGTGTCTGATGCCTGCAACCAAAACACCAGCAATGACATCAAATAACTTGAAATTGTGAATCACAATCTTAATGGGCACAAAGATCTTGTGCTTAAACGAACACTGTGGAACTTTTTAAAAACAACAACATGTCAAAGCATGTCTTTACTTCACCCAAATACATTTTAATAAACCCTGACAGCTTGCATTTGGGCAAATAAAGACATGGTTTGGAAGATTTTATTTTGCACTCTTTCATGAAAATATTAGTTTATATTGTAGTGTTCTATATTTTAGAGCTGTTTTCGCGGGATGCATCTTTCGCCAGTGTGTGTCACGTGATCGTTAGTAAGTAGTTAACCCGTTTAATCCCAAAACTTTTTCCAGACATGAACATATCCAGATAATGTATCATTAGTAACGCTTTGAAATAATCAATAATTATTTTTTTGATTATTATTATTATTTTTTTGGAAAAGTGTGTGAAAAATTGTTTTATGGTCGGTCACAACTGTGACCAGTGGGTGTGATAATGTGCATACTGAATTATAATATTTCTGCAGTCATAAAAAAAATGTTATATATCTCAGCCCAGCTATTTTAAACTCTGTTTCATCACATCCTAGGGTTACTATTATGCATAAAAACCCTTGTACAACACTGATAGTATTACTGAGATAAAATACATTAAAATACAACCATCAACGTATTTCAAAATTGTTACTTTATTGTAACATATAAAATTGTTATATTAGTGCTTCCAGTATTACAACATAAGTATTGTAACTTATTTGTTACATTTGAACTTTTAATTTAGTGCATTATTTTGTCATTGCAACATTTTAATGCAGCCTTCACTAACAACTGCTATTGAATTTAAATGTATACCTAAATGCATTGTATTATTCCACCGGTCACAACTGTGACCATCAACATTTTTACTCATTCTATGACCACACTCAACAAAACTGAATAATTGTGAATTTATGAATTAATACCAGACACATTAAAGATAATGTGGACCAAAAATCTTTGTCATATCTGTATGTTAACACACTTTACTAGCCTTTTGTTTTGGAGCTTTGATGCAGTCATCATCTTCTCATGGTGCAAACAAGAAAAATAAACTGCTCTGGTCATGTGACAGTTTGCAGTAACCATGTGACACTGCACAGATTTCATTGAGACCCTTTTATTTTTTCCATATTTGCAGGAAATGCACTAAAATATCATTCAGTAAGGTTTCTAGAGCTTTATAAATGAAATGCTTTTTTACGGTCACAATTGTAACTGGTGGGATCAATTTCAGATGCGGTCAAGATGCGCTATTGAACCACATTCATCCATTTAGAAGAGACAAAGCACAACCAAAACAATGTTCTTCTGAAAGACACATGCAGTTTTATTTTGTGATCTCTAGAGGGCCCAAAGTTACATGGGATGTGTCTAAAATACAGCTGAGGTTCCCGGCAGAAGGTTGTGTTTTCAGCTCAACTCGCTTGTTTTCATTCACTCATTCTTTGGACTGTACTGGAGTAATGTAGGGAACGGTGAATAAGGGTATAGGGGGTGATTACAGATACAGCCATAGTGTAGATCGCACAATCTGTGCAACTCATCCTTGTGTTTGTTTGGATCGATGCTTCATCTCAAGTCAACATAATAAATGAGGTTTATAATTGCAGTTCTGCTGCCAGAATTTGATAAAGGGCTACTTATTCACCAGCTATCTTTGTGCTATATCTTAAGAGGATATCATTTCTGCCAAGGGGTTTAAAGTGCTGATTTATGGCCATTTTCATGGGTGTGTTGAATATGACGCTGTGGGTTTATAATAATACAAAATGTGAAGCAGTTTGCAAAGTCTTGGGAAGTTTAACTTCACTGTTTTCTTTTTATGGCCTGTGAAGTTTGCACAAGGGAGAACAGGAGACTGCATTTCTCTGTCATTTTTAAGGATGCATTTATTATAAGGGACTGATACACAATGCAATCATATTACAAAGTTTTACTGTACAATAATTTTTACTGCACACTTTGATTTGCATGGATCCATTACTATAACAGTATCCCCAGCAATTTGTTTGTCTTATCTATATTTGTATAATAATGTCATTTAGTGGTCTTATTTCATTATATAGTGGTCTGTGTATTTCTTATGTTTGTAAGTAGAGCTCAGTTATCTATAATCTCACAAAACCAGTGCTCAAATATTCAAAACCACATTTTCCAAAGACTACAGCTCTTCAGACTGTTAAAACTGAAGTATTTCAGCTGGTAAAAAGTGGAAGGATCATCTGGTGTGTATTTAGTTAACTTAATCATGAAATCCCATATTACTTCCTATAAATATTTATTTTGTTAGTCAAATGCATAAAGTGTGAAACCTCAGATACTGTCATATTGAACACACCGACTGTGACAGATAATTCACTGAACAAACAAAACTCAACGTTACGATCATGTGTAACTGCTATTTTCTTTAATTATTAATCTCACAACTTCTCCATCAATCATAAAACGACTACTACAATCGGGCTTTTTTTAAATTACAATTGCCCCTGATTAACTGTAATTTAATTGTAATGTGTTCTATAAAAATAATATGACAGTTGCATCAGTAAAGCCATAAAGACAAACTAAGAGTCATGCAGTGAATGACCAGGCTTTATGTTTTATCTAGCATGGATCTACTTCTTTGCTGTTTTGCTGCTGCTTTGTTTTACACTGTAAAATAAATAAATAAATAAATAAAAATAGATCCCCCCAAAACTATCAGGATAACGCACATGACAGTATTTAACTGTAAGATTACATATAATGTAAAATTGTAATAATTTTAAATAATTTAGTGATTAGTTTTTTTTTTAATGTAGCTTTTTACAGTATTTTTCTGTAACAACTAAAAACATTTTTTTACAGCATAGTAGTCTTCACTATGAACCGATTTAGATAAAAGTGTGTGCTGAGTAAACAAATCTGAAGTGTGTAATGAAAAATCTAAAAACTGGTAAATGTCGCCATCGTGCTGAGTGACAAAGTATCACACTTTCTGTATCATTTATATCAGACTCTTCTCCCCCTAGTGGCAGTCACAGAAACTTCAAACGGTTGTGAAGCAACTGATGCCCTCGGCTTATTTGACAGTAGCTAATTTTAATGAATATAACGAATGTATTAATATATTAAAACAAATGACCCCCAAAATAAAAACTTACTAGGTTTTATCAACATTAATCAACATTAATAATGATTTAATAACTATAAAATAAGTATTTCTGCCATAATTATTCTAAACCGCAATTTTACAGAATAATGTTAAAGTAGAAAAATACTGATAATTCTAACCTCGCGCTCATAGTTTGCATTAGAATACATCACATCTGGTCGGCCGGTCGCATGCATGCAGTCCACCTGCAGAAGTTGAATTATTTTAACGCATCCAAAGCTTAAATCGGATCTGAAATTTGTGCATAAACATATGATCGGAACTCCATGCACTACTTTTCCGGTCTGTTGTTTGTCGGAGATGGTGCAAAGGCGGCTATAGGCCCTGTTCCAAATGGCACACGTCATGTCTTTGAGACCGTAGGGCGTCCCTTTCGTCATTTGACCTTTCAGAAAGTGCTTTGTCCCCTGCTATGTGCCCTCAGTGTGCGCTTCTGCTGAGGAGAGCTCGACTTCTATCTCACAGTCAAAGCGGCATCACGACACGAAACCCTGCTGAAAAAACAAAACAAAAAAACAATACACACCATCACAAAATGTGTAATGCTTATAATGTGACTTGTACTGGTTTTAATGGGAACTGTAATGGTGCCTGTGGGTCTCTACTGGTAATTGGTCACCTTCTATTGGTGGCTTGTTAAAACCTATAAATCTTAACAGAATATGTCCCAAAAACACTACAGAAAAGCATTTTTAATGGTTTTAATGGTTAAAAGTTGATGGTTTGTAATATTTGTAATGTTATTTGTAGTGGAAACAATTAGAATTGGCTTCTTTTGCTTGTTTCAGCAGGGAAGTGTGGACTCAGAGGAAGACAGAGAGGGTTTAGGGTGTGATTTGGGACAGGACCCTAGTTTCCTGCAGAGATCAGCTCGAACCCTGATTAAACACACCTGAGCTGACTAATAAAAGTGTTCAGGAGGATCGCTTGAAGAATCATAGGCAGGTGTGTTGAAGCAGGTTAGAAATCAGCTTTGCAGGACAGTGGGTCTCCAGCAGCACTATCTATCAGTCAGTATCTACTATTTTTTCGTCCCTCGTTTTTGTAACGTGAATAGTATATAATGCATATTTAATTCTAAAGTGAAGAATATTGTAACCATTTAGTAATGACTCAAATATTTCCAAACCATTCAGAAGGAATTGTTTAGAACGGTGTACTAAAGTGAAAAGCTTACTGACTAATTATAATAATGACTGAGGTTAATTTGACTGGATTTCACTGGTGAGATCACTGCAAAAAAATATTTTCTTCCTTAGTATTTTTGTCTTGTTTTTAGTATAAATATCAAATAATTCTTGAATTAGGAGGATGCGTTTACTTGACAAGTAAAACGACTTAAGATATTTTGTCTTTTTCTCTGGGGGGGGGGGGGGAAATTATTATTTTTTTTGCTTAAAACAAGCAAAAATATCTGCCAATGGGGCAAGAAAAATAATATTAATTCAAAGACTAAACAAGATTATTTTTCTTACCCCATTGGCAGATTTTTATTTTATTTATTTATTTTTACTTGTTTTAAGCAAAAACATAACAATTTAGATATTTTTTTCCAAAAAACACATAATATCTTAAGTCATTTTACTTGTCAAGTAAATGCATCTTAATTCCAGAATTTGTAGACATTTATACTAGAAAACAGGACAAAAATGTTAAGGAAGCAAATCATGCATTTTTTGCAGTGATTCTGTAGGGCTTCAGTATTTCTCAGAGAAAGGTGCTTCCTCATAGTGTCAGCTACCGAGTGAACCGATTGAATATGAGTCCTGTTAACTGAGATTACAATAAAAATTAAGTAATTAAAAATATAATAACCTTAAACCTTTCACAGCTGGCCCAATGATGTATCAGTCATGCTGTTCATGCATATTCAGTTCTTCATACAGTAGAGAAGGCAACCTAGTAACCAGGTGCCTCATTTATAAAATGTTGAATAGAAACCTTCCTACGCTTGATCTTACGATTATTTCTCAAATGTGTGTTCGTGTGATTCAGATAACGAATGTGTGTACACCTCTCTTCCAGATGTGATTCTCTGCCGCAGAGAGAAGTGTGTATGTTTCCTTAGAATGATCTTTACTACATCCAATGGTGTTTTTATGAGTCTGAACGTTGGTGTGGATTTTAGCGCACACACACTCTAAGATCAAATCTGTGTGTGTGCATGTTTGGTATTGGGACTCTGTTCCACCGCTGAGGAGTAAGAATTGAACAATTGGGTGTAAGGAGAAACTCTTATTGTGAACAGAAGGGAGCGCTGGTTGACCAGAAGTGACTGATCGTAGAGGTTTGTTTGAGGGTACAATGGCCAGTGACTAACCAGGATCATTCATCTGATTGAAATAAGATATCTTTGATGAGACCAGTATATTCAGGTTTCTGAAATGGAAACCAAGCACATTTTCTAGTTCAGTGGTCAAAATATCATTGAAATCCCACTTGTTATCTATGAAGTAAAAAATAGGGACTATGCATTTTGTATGTTTTTGTTTTTAATTGTTGTGGGTTCCATACTATTATACTACTTATGATGTTTGCATGTCAAACTGACCCTATAACTGATCAACTCAACAAGAATCAAACAATAAAACAGCAAATAATGACCACTACAAACAGAAAAAAAAAAAAAAAAATCAAAATATTAAAAATTAAAATTAAGAAAGTATTCCACCAAACAACAAAAACTGTATTTAGCTAACAAACATTTTAATGTTTTCTAATTTTATTTTAATTTCTTTTCACAAATATATGAAAGTATGTATATACTCATACTTTAATCTGTTAATTCAGTGGCACATTCCTTGGAGTCAGGTGTGACTGATTAGAGACACCTGCAAAATATGCAAACCTTGAAAACCTCTGCACTAATTGTTGATAATAACTCTCTGCTCTGGTCCAGGGTCAGTTCTTCATTGGCTCGAGGAATCAGTGTAGCTCGAATGATTCGAATGTGCTGTGAAATGGGACATTTTCAGGGGAACAGGACACCAGAAGCCAGAAAACGGGGACATCTGGCCACTTCTAAGGAATTGGTTTACTTCCTAAAATTTTTACCAGTTGTATAGAACATCTGAATTTGAATTCATTTCAAATTCTAAAATGTGTGCAGGTACTATGCTTTATACAAAATGGACATTTTTACATTCTACATTTCAAAGTTACCCTACACTCTTTGTGTATAATACACTCGTAGAAGATGAGAGACTCAGAAACCATCTGTACATGGGTCATGTGATCACGAAGGTCTCGACCAATCAGGATGCAGCATCAGACCAAGAAACATTCTGGACTTGTTTTTCTGAGTTTTAGAGTTTGCGCTCCTTTTGAGATCCTTTGGTGTGTGGCCATGATGGCATAGTAAATATTATTTTTAATTATATAAAAGTGATCTGGCTCTGAATAAAAGTTCTGATAGAAACCATTTTGCTCAGCATCCTAAGACATCATACCATATAAATTTCTGTTTAGCCATTTTTTTCTCTCTATTCTAGACCACCCACACAACACCGATGTGATGTAAATCATTTGGATGAACGATAAGCCTCTACACCAGAGATTTTGCCTCTCAAATCCGACTGAAACAGCCACCAACCCAGAACCAGCACACCTTCACCTGCAGTAGTGAATACAGTAAATGCAGGGATAATGTATTGTGTAGTTCACAATTGTCAAACTGCATTGCAGTCATCATTGTGTGGTTCTGGGGAGCTAGAGTACAGCACATTTTCTATGTGCCCTCAGTTTCACATGTGATTTAAATCATCAGCTCCTCGGCAGAGAGCTAAAGGGACTTGCTCTGTCAGATAAGACAAACATACAACTGAGAACAACTGGAATAAACCCACTTCTCCTTTGGAATACACATAGATTTTGATTGCCAAAATCTGGCATTAAGCTTTGTTATCCAGTAGAAAAACACACAATATATCTATACCGTTTTTTTTTATTTTGTTTTTTTGTTTATTTTTATTTTTTTGTAAACAAGTGTGCTGCAGTAGATTAAGTGAAACACTACTAGGATATATTTAGAGATGATGACTACTGGTGTTTGGAAAAGACAAGAGCTGTGAATCACTCTGTTTTGATCATGCACAACTCTTTATAAAATAAAGATATTTCAGTAAGAGAGCATTTCGTACGTGCATCATGTGCAAAGGCTGAAATTTAAATATTTTCAACCACATCTTCATTAATCTGAACAAAATATGTGCTTACTAAAAATGTACAGATATACATAAATACACTTAATCAGAATAAGGTCTTTTAGAAGTAGTATGTTCGGCAATGGTTTGCGGTCATTGGAACTATGAATTAAAGTTACGCATAAAAAAACTCTTGCCTACATTGCAATACAAAGCAGCATTGGTGGGCAGCCGTAGCTCTCAGACGAAGGAGTTAACTGCATTCGTCTGTTACAGCAGATTTCACTGTCTTTTGATCACTTGCCAAATCAGCTCTATACGAGTGTGTTAAGTCTGAATGCCACATGAAAGAGCAGACTGTTGCAATCTATCAGCTACTGCAGGCTGGAGGAGTAAAGAGTGGAACTGTTGCGTGTTTAGCCGTGAGCAGGGGTGGAGGTGTGCATATCACATGCTTTTATAGATATGTTCATATTCCCTGTGATGAGCAATATGGAGATGAGTCACTGGAGCGAGTGTCTCTGTGCCTGTGAACGCCTGTGAGTCATCTGTGGCAACTTGTTGGCTATTGAGTGCAAAGTGTGTGTTTGTGTGGCAGCCATCAACCTTTCCCACATCTGGGTGTGGTAGAAACGTCAATATCATTATCATTAAAGGGCTCGTCATTTACTCCCCCTATGTGTTGTTCCACAACTGTGTGGCTTTCTTTTTCTGTGGAACACAGAAGAAGATATTTTGAGAAATGTCTCTGTTTTTGTCCATGCAGTGGAAGTCAGTGGGCACCAAACTATGACAGAATTTTCATTTTTGGTTGAACTATACGACTAACAGCTATGAATAATTGCATATAAGAAGATTAGCATTATATAGTAAGGTGAAACATAATTCTGTTGTAATTGTTTAGTAAACTTTAACTATTAAGACATTAAAATTGTGGATTTTTAAATAACATTTTAAATGTTATTTAGAAATATAACACCATTGTGAGTACATTATGGAAATTGATGAAGATGGTTAGTTAATAAGGGGGAAAAAAATGTTATAGTTCTGGAACATCTACGTGTGTGTGTGTGTGTGTGTGTACACACACACACACATATATATATATATATGTATGTGTGTGTGTATGTACGTATGAGTACATGCGTATTTAAAAAAAGACTAAATTCAGTATAAATTACATACTGTGTGTCAGGGCCACATTAACACTGTCAGGGGCCCCTGGGCTTTACCTCTTGAGGGGCCCTTCATCAATCAGAACTACAGTCTACATTCACTCAATCTTGATAATCACAAAGCGCAAGTCGTCAATAATAAATAAATTCTTACTAACTGTTCACTTGTCTTCAGTTGGAATCGAGAATTGTAAAATTGAACTGGTATCTATAATTTTGGTATCAAAAATAACAACAAAACTATTTTATTTTTTGTGGCAGGGCAAGTAAAAATTTAAACCACTGTTGAGCCCATGTGGCCAAATCTTCAGTTGCCTCACGATTTGATTTGATTATGATTATGCAGCCCAATGCATCTTTTCCTCCAATTATTTAATTACCATAGCAAATGAATAATCAAATCTTTTTTTTTTTTTACCTTTGATATTAAAAAATACAAAGATGCAAATAAAAAAAACAGTAGAGCAAATACAAAATGGGTCTATGAAAATTTTTTAATTAACAGTACTTTTTTTTCATTTTACATCTAATTTACAGAAGCGTTTAAGTAAGAATAATACAGAAATGTAATAGTCAAATGTAAGTATAATCATTGCGTAGTCTTTAGTGTATTAATTACAATTAATAAAGCTACAAAATTTATTCAGTCAAGAGCAGTGAGTAATTCCCTCTTTTCTTTCGTTGTTTGAGTTGTATTATATTCAGTGTTGGGCACGTTACTTTAAAAAAGTAATTAGTTATAGTTACTAGTTACTTCTCACAAATAGTAACTGAGTTAGTAACTGCGTTACATCATTATAAAAGTAACTAAATACCAGGGGAAGTAACTATTGCTTTACTTAAAATAAATAAATAAATAAATAAATAAAAAATGTTCAAATGTCAAATAACTTGGATGCCCCCAATATTAAATATGTTAAATGAATGAAATGGACACTAAATAGAATAAATTATTATTATAAAACATTGTACATTAATCTACACTATTTATCTACTGATACTTAGCATCAGTTAGTCAAGCATTATAATGATATTATGATAATTTAGCATTATATGATGATAGAACTTTAGTAATTAGAATAACCAAGTATGAATGCATATTTGTCATGTTGACTGAACTTGGGACTGGTGGTGGTGCTTAAGATATTGTTTGTCATTTAGTGTTTCTATAAAAAAGGGGGAAAAATTGATAAGATAACAAAACTACTACGAATTCTACAACTAACAGCAATTTAAAACGCACTAAGGATTAATGAGATGCTGGGGTCATGAATATTAATCGCGTAGTCTGCGTTCGCTCGAATTGATTTGCTGAAATCAAGACAGGGACGATAATAGGTGAGCGCCAGCCAATGAGATTGTCGTTTGGGCATTAGTTCCGCCCACTACCGGAGAAACCGTCAGTTCTTAAAGCTGAAGAATTCCAAAGGAACTCCGTTATTTTGACAGGAAAATACAACAAAGAATATTGTTTACATGTAGCGCGTCAATTCTGCATGTTATTTAAATCTCTTGCTCTTTCTTTCTTTGTGCGCGTGAGACAAAGCGACGGCGAGTCGTGCGCCTTCACGCTAGAGTTTACGGTATGTCAAATACAGCTACACTGCGCATCCATTCAGATGAACTGAAAAATACAATTATAATAATATTATAATTACAGTAATGCCGCACTTTTATTGTCAGTAACGGTAACGGCGTTGCAACGGGGAAACAGTAATTCGTTTGATTACTCGTTACTGGAAAAAATATGCTGTTATTCCCATCACAGATTATATTAAAGATCTAAAACAGTAATCTAATCTAATATGTTACACATCAGATTTTTCCACAACTGTTTACGTTCAAGTAAAACAGCCTACCCATCAACGTTTACGCGAATACTCCAAAGACAGATAGCCTATATTTTGAAGTAATTCAGTGTTGCATGCTGAGAGGCAGCTTTCCGTCCGCGCGCGTCAGGTGTGTCGGTCAGCGCAAGTAACGCATTGAGATCCTTTTTTTTGTGTCTTATCCTATTGCACTTAAAATCTCGTTTTAACATCAAGCACTTCCCGCATTATTTTTTCATTCATATTCTTTTCGTAAAAAAACGAAATGTGCCCAAATATCTTGCTTTATGAGAAGTTTATGCTTTGCTTCCAAAGGCATATGCAACTTTTCTTAATTAATATAGCCTATACTTTCTTATAATAAAACAGTACATTATATGATGCGACTATGTAATTACATTTATGCAGAATCGTCTACAGCATCGCGATGCGTCATAAAAATGATTATATTCCACAGCTGTAGTGGCTAACTAACTAACTGCGAGCTCAACTATGCTAAGCATATGACCTACCTGCCATGATCTGCATCGGCATCTTCTCCTAGCCCCGCGTTAATATGCCGTGTGCAGCTTCGGAATTTTGGCCATTCTAATCTTGTCTGATGGGCTGCACTTCTCCCGCAGGACTTGCAACGCCAGTACGTGCATTCAAAGTAAACCGATAACGCTTTAAGGGAACAGTGAACTCATTATAAAATGCGATTGCAATATTTTCCGGTATCACCGGGGCCCCCCCTCAGCACGGGGCCCTGGGCTTAAGCCCAGGTAAACCCGTGCATTAATGCGGCCCTGCTGTGTGTGTGTGTGTGTGTATATATATATATACATTTAGAGGGGGTGTACTCATTTATGCTGTGCACTGTATATATATATATACAGTGCACAGCATAAATGAGTACACCTCCTCTAAAACTTAACAAATTCAGCAATTACTCTTTACTTAGATGACATGTTAGGGTTCTTTGGAGATATAATGTTCCAACAAGCCTGCTTGATCAATTACCAAAGAAGAAATTATTCAGCAAAATAAAATTTTCTTATCAAAGTGATAAAATGTTGTTGCAAAAATGAGTACACCCTCCTGAAAATGACTGAATTAAAAAAAAAAAAAGTGTATAGGTTTAAGGCTATTTTTGATCAACAGGTAAGTATATTGAACCAAATCTTTTAAAGACAAGTAATTTCCTGACAATTAAAAGTGTTATATAGCCCACTGAATCACACTCAGACTTAACGCTGACAGCAGTGGAACCACTTATAAAAAACTGCCAGGTGACTTATTTCTTAGCATAAAAGAGGACAATGGTACAAGAGGAATACCAAATTATTGTTTTAAGTGTGACAATATAGCAGAAGTAGCACCGACATTCAAAAACAATGGACTTGTGACAAGGCTCCTGAAATAATCAGGTCTTCACTTTAAGTTTTCATTTAGTGATGAGTGAAGTTTTGCTAGAAAAAGAGCAGGAGAAATAACATGTAAGTGTCTCAGAGCCGGCAAAAGCTATGAAAAGAGTGACACTTTATCTCGCAGAGTATGACGCAGCCTGCAGAAGTGACATGCATGGTTGTTGTCACCACTAGAATTACCTACTGTAGCCAAAGCAAAATAAACTCATTTAACCTCTTCCAAGGCCCATATTTACAAAATAGAGACTTCTGGGAATCCATACTCTGGTCTCAAGAGACCAAGTCAATCATTTCGGATCCAAAAGCATGATGCTGGTGTTGCTAGAGGAGGAGTACAGTGAGAAGTGTTTGGTACCCACAGAGACGTTCAGTGGTAGTAAAGCTCTTATATAGGGATGAGTGAGTGCTGAAGGTGTGAGGGAGTTGTGCTTTATCAATGCTGTCATGAATTCACACACTACTGTGTGATGTAATCCAAAAACTTGAAACAGAAGATGCTACCCTCCCCTCATTCCCTGCGTTATTGGGCATTTTTTCAGCATGACAATGAAGATATTCATTCTCCCAAGGTGAAAATCCTTCAGTGGACATGTATTTCACTCAATCTTAGCGCTCATGAGCAGCTGTGGGGGATTCTGAGCAAAACTCCCCATTAAAGACCAGAGCATTTAAGGAGGTCATCCTCCAGGAGTTAAACAGGACAGATGTGAAAATTTGTCATGAACTTGTACACTCAGTGCCAAGACGGTCAGAGCAGTATACTTACAGTTCTGGAGGACATACTAAGTACTAGAATATTATACATTTGCTGAATTAATTCTAGGGTGTACTCATTTCTGCAATTCTTCATTTAAACAAAATTTGCTAATTTACTTATCTTACAGAAAATATTGGCATATATTTTGTTGTTTTTATTAAGTATATGTTTAATACATTTCAATTTTACCATCTTTCCATGAATTATATTACTGGTAGTGATCATTAAGAAAATACATCTTTTATATTTATTCAGAGGGGGTGTACTCATTTATGCTGTGCACTGTATATATGTGTATATATATATATATATATATATATATATATATATATATATATATATATATATATATATATATATATATATATACAGGTGCATCTCAATAAATTAGAATGTCGTGAAAAAGTTCATTTCAGTAATTCAACTCAAATTGTGAAACTCGTGTATTAAATAAATTCAATGCACACAGACTGAAGTAGTTTAAGTCTTTGGTTCTTTTAATTGTGATGATTTTGGCTCACATTTAACAAAAACCCACCAATTCACTATCTCAACAAATTAGAATATTTCAGAAGACCAATAAAAAAAATATATATATTTTTAGTGAATTGTTGACCTTCTGGAAAGTATGTTCATTTACTGTATATGTACTCAATACTTGGTAGGGGCTCCTTTTGTTTTAATTACTGCCTCAATTCGGCGTGGCATGGAGGTGATCAGTTTGTGGCACTGCTGAGGTGGTATGGAAGCCCAGGTTTCTTTGACAGTGGCCTTCAGCTCATCTGCATTTTTTGGTCTCTTGTTTCTCATTTTCCTCTTGACAATACTCCATAGATTCTCTATGGGGTTCAGGTCTGGTGCTGGCCAGTCAAGCACACCAACACCATGGTCATTTAACCAACTTTTGGTGTTTTTGGCAGTGTGGGCAGGTGCCAAATCCTGCTGGAAAATGAAATCAGCATCTTTAAAAAGCTGGTCAGCAGAAGGAAGCATGAAGTGCTCCAAAATTTCTTGGTAAACGGGTGCAGTGACTTTGGTTTTCAAAAAACACAATGGACCAACACCAGCAGATGACATTGCACCCCAAATCATCACAAACTGTGGAAACTTAACACTGGACTTCAAGCAACTTGGGCTATGAGCTTCTCCACCCTTCCTCCAGACTCTAGGACCTTGGTTTCCAAATGAAATACAAAACTTGTTCTCATCTGAAAAGAGGACTTTGGACCACTGGGCAACAGTCCAGTTCTTCTTCTCCTTAGCCCAGGTAAGACGCCTCTGACGTTGTCTGTGGTTCAGGAGTGGCTTAACAAGAGGAATAGGACAACTGTAGCCAAATTCCTTGACACGTCTGTTTGTGGTGGCTCTTGATGCCTTGACCCCAGCCTCAGTCCATTCCTTGTGAAGTTCACCCAAATCCTTGAATCGATTTTGCTTGACAATCCTCATAAGGCTGCAGTTCTCTCGGTTGGTTGTGCATCTTTTTCTTCCACACTTTTTCCTTCCACTCAACTTTCTGTTAACATGCTTGGATACAGCACTCTGTGAACAGCCAGCTTCTTTGGCAATGAATGTTTGTGGCTTACCCTCCTTGTGAAGGGTGTCAATGATTGTCTTCTGGACAACTGTCAGATCAGCAGTCTTCCCCATGATTGTGTAGCCTAGTGAACCAAACTGAGAGACCATTTTGAAGGCTCAGGAAACCTTTGCAGGTGTTTTGAGTTGATTAGCTGATTGGCGTGTCACCATATTCTAATTTGTTGAGATAGTGAATTGGTGGGTTTTTGTTAAATGTGAGCCAAAATCATCACAATTAAAAGAACCAAAGACTTAAACTACTTCAGTCTGTGTGCATTGAATTTATTTAATACACGAGTTTCACAATTTGAGTTGAATTACTGAAATAAATGAACTTTTCCACGACATTCTAATTTATTGAGATGCACCTGTATGTATGTATATATATATATATATATATATATATATATATATATATATATATATATATATATATATATATATACACACATACACAGTATATAATTTATACTGAATTTAATCTTTTTTTTTTAAATACGTATGTACTCATGTACATGCGTATGTACATACACACACACACACACACACACACACACACACATATATATATATATATATATATACATACACACACACACACACACACATACACACACTGTATGTGTGTGTGTATATATATATATATATATATATATATATATACTGTATGTTTACATATATATTGTATGTTTCTATATATACTGTATGTTTATATATATATACTGTATGTTTACATATATATTGTATGTTTCTATATATACTGTATGTTTATATATATATATATATATATATATATATATATATACAGACAGACAGACATATAAGTATGTATATGTATTGTGTATATACTGTATATGTATACACACACACACACACACACACACACACACACACATACACACACCCAGTATATAAATTATACTGAATTTAGTCTTTTATAAAACTATGAATTATGCATTTTTATGTATTATAGTTTAGAGAGCATAAAACAGGGCTACATTTTTTCCACTCAAAAACGGTGTATTGTAATATCATCTCGGTCTCTGAGAATGAAAGTGGTGATTCTCATAAGCTTCATATCACCAGTGGATGGCGCTTTAATATCGCAGATCAGCAGCAGGTCGAACACAAAGATGGATCCTATTACAAAATGTTCTTGATACTTGTTTTCAGGCTGTATTTATATAACAAACGACCATTTAAACAAATTATGCCGGTAATGCAACGTCGAATGTTTTCATTTTATGTTTTACACGGCAACAGAACGAATGATTTTGCAGTCAAACCATAATCAGCCATAATCAGCCTATCCTATCCGAGTCACGGGTTCAGTCCTGCATTATAGGCTGGCAGTGGTCATTCTTTGTTGAATATTTTGGTGGAAACTATTATAGCTGGGAAACAATCAAATAAGAATCATTTGAGATTTATTTAATAGTCAAGTCCATATTCTTTTGAAAATATAGGATTTCAATTTTAGTTTATCCTTTTATTATATTCTCACTGGATTTTTAATTTTAATTGTATGTTATTATGTTTTTCCAAATTATGGTTGAATTATTTGTATTATTGTGTATTTCATTATTAATAGCCTAAACAAAACAACAAAATATCCCTTTAGGATATTTTGACTATAGGGGTATCTAAATTCCGTCATTTTCTTACCCCATTTCTGTATTTATTTTCATATAGTAGGCTATATTTGACTTTATTTCTCCTGCGGAACACAAAAGAATTTATTATGAAGAACACAGGTCTCCAAACAACATTCGACTCGTCTGACTTTCATTGTACAGACAGAAAAAAAAAAAAAAAAAAAACCAAAAAAAAAAAAAAACCCGAGACATCTTTTGTGTTCCAAATTAAAAAGACATGCATGGTATGGACCAACAAAATTAGCATTTTGCATGAACTATCCCTTTTTGACTTTCTCCAGTTTCCATTTCAAAGGCACCAAACTTTTATGAACAATTGGCCATGTCTGTTATCTAACAATCATATTTATGAAATATCGTTTTCTAGTTTAATTTATTTTAATTTTAATTTTATAGTTTGTACATCAAACACGGGAAGTTTATCTTCACCTCGACAGATTTCTACTGTTGAATCATTTTGATATCATATATTTGTCAAGCACAGGAACACTGAAACAGGTCCGCCCTGTTTACCTAAAGAGAAGTTCAGCGATAAGCTACTTATTTAGCTTAAAAATCCACCAAGATTTTATTTGTAATATTATAGTTTTGTCAGTCTTTCGTGTCGCTCAGTACATTATCAGTATTTGCAAACGGACCCAACAGTCTCCTTCATGACGATTAAATAATAATAATAATAATACGTTAACCTTGTTTTTAAGCGAACACTGGCGAGAACATGTGTTGTATGTTTGCATGTATGCATGAGAATGACCCTTTGCTCTTTGAGATGTCCTTTGCCCTGTGACCGCTGGGTGGCGACAGCTTTGACTTCATCAACAGCAGAACTCAGACGCCTGTCATAAACACGACTCTGATAACGAAGGCGCCAGGTGAGCAATAGAAAGAGCAATTGCGATAGTTTACGTGGTGTTTACCACTGTTCTTCAGCGCCAATGCAGTTACTTATTAACCGTACTTTATACAAATAAAGATATAGTCTTGATAAACCCTGACTCGAGGCTGCACGGAGTGGGCAGTCAAGTTATTTTACATTCTTCCAGGTTCACATCGGTCCATCTAAACACGCACGACAGGCCTTATAAAGCTTTCTCACAGCGTAATCTACAGATAAACTGACAGCTCGAGATGTGCTCATTTAACTTTCTCTTTCCCTACTTTTTGTTTTTGTGTGTTTTTTTTTTAATTTATTTACTTTTTTTTTTTTGCTCTAGAACATCCTCCATAAACGAAAAGTAGCCTATAGTTACCCACATCTATCAAACATTTGAATGAATGTTTTTATTATGAATACAAGAGAATCACTTTGTTTTGTTTATTACTTTATTTGGTTAATTTGGTTGTACGCAATTCGTCTGAATGCGCGTTGTAATGGTGTAGTTCGAAATTTCAGATAGGCTAAATATAAACCAGATTTTAATTAATGTCTATTACAGGTGGTTATCGTGTTGTAAGATTTTTTTTTTTTTTTTCATCAGATCGCAAATTATACAAATTAAGTAAACTGGAATCCGAACACACTGGGAACACAGTGGAACATCTTTATTTCCTTACGCTTTTCAGCACTTTTTTTATTATTATTATTTATTTTAGGTCACAAAAACTTAATTTAAACACACCTTGGTCTAAACCATTTTTAGTTGCTGTGAAATAAAAGTGTCATTACTTTCAAGCCATTGATGCATTGTGTTTATCGCCTTTAATTTGTTTGAACCAAAGCACTTAAACACACAACAGTTAATCAAAACGATGGCACATTATTTTTGTCTGCTAGAGAAACTAGCACTGTGGTGTTACAGGTGAAATCCAGAGTCTGGGGGACGCAAATGAGAACGTAATTAACAAGGAAAATGCTCACAAACTACTTTACACATATGTCAACAATAAATTAAGTTCCCTCAAACAAACAAACAAACAACCTCAGTTATATTTACAAGCAATATTCATATGAAATAATTACATAAATATGTTATATATATCGTTATTTACATTTGCATTTATTATAACCATAAGATCCACTTTTGATCCATGTGATCCCTTTTCCCAGTTCATCTCGAAGCTGTATTTCATAAGCAATTTTAGTACCGCGTCTGTTAATCTAGACAAATGATTAATCAGTGGTCTGTGGACTCATTGACTTTGGAAAAAGAATAAAAAGTCTAGACTGTCTTCCTTATTTTCACAAAAATAAATAGAGGGAGGAAAAAAAAAAAAAAAAAAAATATATATATATATATATATATATATATATAGTGTAGATTCAGTTCTTTGTGAATTTGCGCTTTGAACAATACAGACGAAAGCATTTTACTAAAAAACCAAAACAATAAACAAAACAGCAGTCTTGATCAAGTCTAATCTTTGACATGTAATATGCCTCCGGTATATTATTTAATTCATTAATATGTTTTCAAACACATCCGATAAAGAGATATCAAATAAAGCAAGAACCGATTCAGAGTGCATATTAAATTAAATTACTATCACCCTGACGTATAACATAAAGAGGAGCAGCAGCTTTATTCAGTCTCTGACATCCTTGCCAAACTGTTCACTGTTCAATACTTCTCTGGTATTCAAATAGTTGGGGGAAAAAAATTCTAAATTACTGTTTTAATTTAACAAAAGAACAACATACATTTACGCGTTTATTTGTTTCACCAAAGTGCATTTTGAGTCTAAAGTCTAAACGTTTTCTCCGATGCAGGTCCGTAGTGTAAACGGGTTAGTCGTCGTTAATGTCTATGGAGACACACTGCGCTCTCTGTCCGGTTTGGACTCGAGTCCGCTGACCAGCCGCTGGATGCTCTGTAACTCGCTGCTGGAATCTTTCTCGGAGCAGGGTTTTGGAGACAGTGATACCGAACCGGACGAGCGGCTGGTGATCTCAGAGTCCAGAGCCGCTGAAGCGTCTCCCTTCAGATCCATGGCACTGCTCGCCATCGGTGGGACAGCCGTCGTGAGCAAAGTGCTGTCGGGGACGCTCGGTAAAGAGTAAGGGCTGTACCGTAACCGGGGCCGCACCGCGTTTAGAAACGGATGACGGTGAACAGATGAAGAAGCTGCGGATGAAGCAGCTGCCGCGGCGGCCATGTACGTGTAGGGATACGGGAAGAGCCCTCCAAAGGGAGACATAGCCAGACCCTACAGAGATAGATAGATATTTAACAAAATAAACAACTGAAACATTTGGCGTTGATCATACACGTAGAGTATGTAAACTGACTTTAGAATCAACACATGAATTCATACATGGTGACCAAAAGGGAAGAGACTATACAAAATACTGTAACCAGAGGTCAAAATGTGTAATTAATCATTTATTACATCATTTTCATTAATAGAAAATCTGAATATGACCCTTTATTTAATCCTGCTTTTTCATTCCCTTGTACCTAATTTATATATCTTTTCCCTTGACACACACACACACACACACACACACACACACACACACACACACACACACACACACACACAGGCATGTTTTTTCCTCAGAAAGATGTCGTGGCCTATGTTATGTATATATACTGTACAATATGATAACGTGCAAATGTCACCTTAAAGATCTATTTCTATCTGATTTAACCCACAAAAATTTGCTTTTTTAGTATACATTGTGTATTTAGGTTGATGCATTCATTACAAACTTGACTGTGACTTGATTAAAAAATATTCAATAATTTACATGCTACTATTTTTTGGTTACTTTATATATATATATATATATATATATATATACATACAAGAGTTCAGATTTCAGATGCAAAAGCCTATATGAGGAGTTAAGATGCAAAAGCCTCTAAGTGCAGTTTGAAATTTTGTTCTAAAATGAGCGTTTTTTCAGGCTCTTACGTGTAGATTCAGTAATTTCACATTGATGGCAATGAATAGGTTCTTGTCATTGCTATTAAAGCTAAATAACTGAACATAAACATAGGTGCCCGAGAAAAATGCTCATTTTAGAAGAAAATTTCAAACGGCACTTACAGGCTTTTGCATCTTAACTCCTCATATATATATATATATATATATATATATATATATATATATATATATATATATATATATATATAACAATTTGTATAATATATAGCAATTAATTTGTAAAAAAAATAGAAAGTTGTCAATGACGATTTCTGCTTCTGTCATTAACAGTTTTCTCTTTTATTTATTTATTTATTTTTTTACAAATTAATTGCGAAATATTACTGTCTGCACACATCCGTCAAGAACAACTTTATTGCTAATCTCCAGCAACAATTGCCAGTTGTTCTATATTTGCTGAGAATTTATGGACTGCGCAACAAAGACCATTAAACACTGCAAGATATGCCACACCTCTTTTTTTTTTTCCAGAAGTCTCAAATATAGCTACAAAAGCACTAAAATACTTGAGTGTTTATAAACAACCTGCAGGTCGGGACCGCTAATCATCATTAACAGGCTTACCTGCGACGCCAGGACATGTTGCTGAAGGTGGAAGGGCAGCGGTGCTCCCGTCAGGCTTTGCGAGGGTGATGGCATGCTGCTGGTGTCCATTGAAGTGACCCCTCCCGAGGAAACGGCGGCCAGTATGGGGCCCATCCCTGCGGCCATGTTTGAGAAAGCGCCTCCCATATTGAACTGACCAGGGTGCAAGAGAAACGGATGGGCACCACCCAAGTGATTGAAAAACTGCTGCCCGGCCAAACCCGGCGGAAATCCGAAACTGTGCAAGTGGTTTTGATTTAAGTGCGCAGCGCCATCTGTTTGCACAGTCAATGGCGTGTAATTTTCTTTGCTCACTGTCCGGCAGTCGTCTGTTTTGGCCTGATCCGGACTCCTGAGCTCTTCACCGGACCGAGTGGTGCTAGAGATGAGCGTGATGGGACTCTGCCGCGAATCCCGTATCTTTTCAGTTCTCCGCTGGACAGAGTCACTTTCCCCGAACAGGCTTTTGCTTAAACTCGCATCGTGATCCTTGGAGTCCTCGGTCGTGGTGGAAATTTTGCTCGAGTCTGGCGCCTCTTTCACGTTTCCATCTTTGTCTTCGTCTTCGCTATCTTCATCAGTGTCGCAAAAATCTGTTGAGAGTGCGAGAGACCATTTAATCGAGTCGATCTAGTTTATATTAGACACTTGTGCCTTTTTATAAATACAGACTGCAAGACACTACATGCATGACGTTTAAAATCAGTAAAAGCACAGGCAGAGGCAATGCAAAATGCACGAGAAATAAATACTAATTTGGTGCTCTACAAACATAGTAACATACATGAAAAAAATGGGGATTTTGCTGCAACAGATTTTAATGTGTGGCATCTTGACATTCTACTTTACGACAAAAACAAATTTGCTACTCTCCAATTAGCAGTCTTTCACAAAAGAATTTGCATTAGTCTCCAGGGAAATAATTGTGCGATTTCTTTAGACAATCGTATAAGAAAAAGCTTGATTTTGATCTGAAAGTAAATAGCATGTTTGTCAAATGCACACACGGCTTATCTGCCTCTCGTACCTTTTAAGTTATTCTGGCCAACAGTTGAGACCGCAGGAGATGAAGCCTGGCGAAAGCATTTGAAGGACGCTTGTTCGCCTGAGGAATCATCTGATGTCCCGTTTTCTGTTTTCTGCTGCTCCTCATACGAACGCATCGATTGCAGAGCCAGCTGTTTTCTGCATGAAGTAAAAGTCGACAGAAAATTGAGAAACGATGTCAGCGTAAACCACCTTCTAACTGAATTAGAGTCAAATAAGACTGAACAACGCGTTCTTGCGTTTTTAGTTCATCTTAATTCTTTACGATTAAAATTAATCCATGTAAAATGCATGACAACCGAACTTGCTGGAATAATAACCAACAGTGTCCTGAAACTGAGAACGTTAAGGAATGCTATTGTAGCTACAGGGTGAAATAAGCAGCTCGTTCAGTCGTACCTTTTTTCGCGTCTCCCATTTCCAGTGTCACGAAATCCTTTTGCAAAAGGATTGTGATCAATTTTCAGTTGTGTTATCTGAAATGTAATAACATGGAAACAATATAACGTGAATAAAGACAACTTCAAGGTTTTTCAGTTACGTTAACCAATTGAATGTTATAATTGAAGGTGATAATTATTTGCAGCCTATTGAAACATTCAAAATGCACTACAGCTGTATGACTCATTACGATTATGTTAGGATTTTATAGTTTAACGGGCTGGCCTATATGCTTGTTCTGCATTAAAATATCCATATTACGCCTGCAGTGACTTGTCTCAAACTTTGGTATTTGTAGGAAACACGGGGGCATTTCCAGCTCATAAAAATTGAGAACCTTTTTATATCTAAAACCTCTCAACATGAATTCAGTCTCCCCACCCTGACACCCCATAGGCATTTAGCGCAATAACAGTATTTTCCTAGAATCTTAAGGGTTACGTTATATTTCAGCAGTTTTCTAATAAATTAACACACACACACACACACACACACAATCTCTTTTTTCTCTTCTTCAGTCGCCTCCCACTATGGCTAGTCCTCCCTTCCTTCCTCCCTCCCTCTTCTCATTCTTTCACACACACACACACACACACACACACACACACACACACACACACACACACACAGGTTTCGATGAGCAAACTGTTGAAGATCTTCTGATTTTTTTGACTCATATAAATAAATGAAAGATAACCTTTGTGTGTCAAACAGCAGAAAGTGAAAGAATGATGCGTGTTTGTTTTCTGTATTACTAGGCTTTGCAATATGATGTAGGCCTCACAGTGATACGACTGAGAATAAGTAAATTGTGGAAATGCACTGCATAATAACTTTGTTCTAGACAAAAGTACTGAAAGCACCAAACATTACTTCTCCTGCAAGACCACGGTGTATGCTATTAAATATTTAGATTATTAAGTATTCAGCGCTCTGGCAGGTTAAGAATTGAGTCAGATTCAACACAAACTTGTGACCAACCTTATCGTTCTGGTAGGCAGTGACAGCAATGAAATCTGTCTCAGGGAACACGTAGGTCCTGAACGTGCTGTATGGGAGTTTCAATATGTCGTTGGCTCTCACAATGTGAAATCGTGGCTGGTATTTGTGCATGGAGTTTAATATCGTCTGAAATATAAATACGATAATATTTATAGTATTTATAAAAAAAAATACAGCTGACTTTCAGTAACATTTTAATAAACAGTAAAAAATCGTATTTATTGAGCACATTTTCTGCATACTTATAACAAGTTGAAGCCTGCATTTTTTTTTTTTTTTTTTGGACAGTATTTGTGTGCACGTAGTTGAAATTAAATTCAAATTATAACTCAGTGCAGATACAAACTTGTGGACCGTGCGAAGTCTTAAGACATTTTGTAACGAAAAATTCATATAAATGCATGCAAACACTGAACACACGTATTTAAACAACAACAACAACAATAACAACAACAATAATAATAATAATAATAAAGTTTATACAAATCTTACACTTACAAATCCATGCTTGTCGGAGATGTTATTTGTCAGTTTAAGTTTGTGAAAATTGACGACTTTAGACATCCATTGCTCGCCAGTGGCTGGACTGTCGGGGTGAATGTACATTCGTTTTGGCATTTCGGGGTCAGCCTTTCCTGCCACCATCCAGCGAGAGTTGTGAAATTTATACCTGCAGTCATCAGCCGCAACAATATCCATCAACAGAATATATTTGGCCTTTTTGTCCAAGCCCGTGCATCTGACTTTAAACGGAGGGAACATTCGCCTGCAGAGAAGATCAGAGATAAATTAGCGGAGTTTTATCGAGGTACAACAACACGGATCCAAATTCTTCACTTTGACTGGATGGATGGATTTTACTGTCTAGAGAAACATTAAATGCAAAGACCTGAAATGATTTTGTTGTGTGTATATGAAGGGCTAGGCCCAATCATCAGCCCTAACGTGTGAAACACCCCCAAATCTAAACGCAGCGCAACAATAAAAAATGCTAAACTCTTTAACTTAACGTTACGGCAAAACTAAGTAACAAATCAAACCTTACTGAATGCAACTTTACAATAATGCAAGCTGCGTGTTTCACTGTTCAGAATCAGCCTTGGAGCAAAATGAATTGTGCACTTGTCTACATTTATTTGTGATATTAAGTATAATACTTGGCATTACAGATGTTTGCATGCACTATAATAAAACGATAACTTAACTAATTTGATAACGATTACTTTATTTAAAAGAAAAATAAAACAACAACAACGATGAATTTCAGACATGTTTAGGCCTATAGTTCAAGTTGGGTTGTATTTTATACGTTGTTCAAAAAACATACGCCCAGACAAAAACAGAATGAACAATAAAAAGCAATGGGCCTGTCCAGCTATCTTGCCACACGTGCTCCTCTAAAGAAATCTGTGAGTCACTCAGATCAATAAATCAATCAGAATTCACGTTTGATAGCGACTATGATCTCGGACTGTGTTTCACTTAATTAAATTCGAAGCACAGATGATTTATTGAATAATTCCGGTTTACCTTCCAGATTTAGTGATGACCATTTCTGTGCCGCGCTTGTGGAAAAGCTCCCAGAGTTCCTTGGCTTCGAGGTGAACTTTTGGGTCGTCTTCAACCTCCTCCTCGGGCTCAAGCGTCTTCAGAGGCCGAAGATGCGCGGTGGCGGCTTGGTGTCCCAGAGAGGAGAAGTGAAGGCCGGTCTCTGCTGCGCCCATCAGCTGCTCCATTATTGGTTTGCCCAGCGCCCCTGGCAGGGAAAGCGAGCCGTTAGGTGGCAGTGCCAGGGCCGGGAAGAAGGGCGGCTGGTGACCCAGCATTGCGCTCATGGCAAATTCCGGACCCCGGTGAGGTAAAAACGGGTGATATGCCATACTGGATCCTTGAATAAATGGATCTCTCATCGGGAAGCTCATGCAAGTCCAGACAGCAGATGCGGTGTTCCTTAAATCGATGTGCAATCAGATTACTATCTGCGCTGGAGAAGTCCTTCACCAAGTCCAGCGTCCCCGCGACGCGTGAGTCTCTTGATTGTTTCTTTATCTGGATTCCAACAAAGTATCTAAAAGAGAAAGTGAGAAACGGCTATCCATTAACCTTCGCGGCTTGTCTTTTGGCAGTGCGCTATGAAATCGAGAAAATAAAAATAAAAGAATCGACCGAGTCACTGTGTGTCAGCTCGCGGCGCGCGTCGGTGTCCTTTGGATTTCTGTAAAATAGACATTCCGCTAATAATGGGATCGTCCCGAGTCCCGCCAAAGAGATGTGTTGAAATATTTCGTTGCCTCGGAATAATTCCTCTGTCTTTACTTGTTGGAGGTATACACCTTCACACGCTCACACACGCACTTTCTCTCCCGCACACACATTTCAGCGCGATATGCGGAGCACAGGGTCCAGCACAGAGATATTCCCAGTGCTTCTGAACTCCATAGGCTTCTGCGGTGTGGATGTGTTGCGTGTTTTGAGCAGCAGCCCGCTGTTGATTGGCTCTTTGACGCTTTTGGACCAATTGTGTCGCTCTGTAGGCGTGGTTTTAACAGGTCGGGTGGAGGGGAAAGACTTCAGACTTATAAAAAGGTGTTGGAGAACTCGGTTGCTGCCGCCAAACATCGCTGCCTCGCTCGCTGTCGTGTGAATATGCCAACATCATTAGGACACGCATCTGTCGGTCTGCGGGACCCAGAGAAGCTGAACTTCCATGTCTCCTGCGCACAGCGTCACTGTTGGCCTCTTTTCGCGCACAGAAGATCAGATAGCGCTCCAGACGAGCGTTTTACCTGAGAAATTCAAAATCATTTTTGGTATTGGTTAAGAGACGCGAATGATTCAGTTGGAGAGCTTGCAGTTCATCAGCATTAACGTTAAGTAGGAAATAAACTTTGTTCTAATAAAGTGTTACACTACGAATAAACGTATATCAGCTGTACAGTTCTGTAGCGTTAATTTTTAATTTTTTTTTATTATACTTTATAAGACATTTTCAAAGCGTTGTTATCAAATTGTAATACTGTCACCAGGAGGATGCATATCTAACCATATCTATATCTACAGTGCCGCGCGCATCCTTTTGGCAGTCAGCGAGATTTAATTAAAAATGCACAGCAGTTTTAATATGGGGTTATCACTTTATATATTTATAAAACTTTTTCATTCCCCCCCCCCCCCCCCCCCCCACCCCCCACACACTTTCTCTCTTTCAGTTTCAAGATTTGTTTGAATGAGACTATACAGATATTTCCCTGATATAAGTGTCACTATATTGTTCAAGACTCCAAGAACATCAAATAAGTAAAGCATGCATAAAAGGAGTCATTTTTAAATCACTGGCAACTACACTCCACCAAACTCACCTTATTGCATCTTCGGAGGGAAAATGTGATCAGATAAAAATAAATAAATACATAAATCTGCATTTTATAAGAACAGGCTGTTGGTTTCACTCAATTATCAGTGGCTTGCTCAATTTTCTCTTTCGAAATGTCGCAGACAGGTCCCATGTCACATTGTTGAGGCGATAAGTGAACGCAGCTCACTGATCTGTCCTGTTTGTCCAACGACTGGCGCCCCATACAAAACACTGGACTCATTCACACGTAAACAACAGAGGGTCGTGGACAGACATCTGAGTTCAACAGTGCCTAAACACTGACTCAATTATCTAGTCAGCAGAGCAGATAACCAGTTTGTAACATTTATCACCCTTCATCAAGTGGCCGAATACTACTGTCACTGCTGTGTTCTCAAAAGGAGGCATATCTGTTCTGCGCAGGTTTAAATCGGGTCCAATAAACAATAGCGCAACAATAATCACGTTACCTATTTTTTTTATTTTTTAAATGCACACTAGGCAAAGAGATTGCATTCATGAATATTAAACGAAAGGCTGTGAGATGATTAGTTCTTTGGTCGCTATGCGCCCGTGTGCAGTTTTACAAAAGTGTACATTTTAAAAAACGTATTTTAGCCTTGTGCATTTAATGAAAATAGCAGTTAATGATCAATCAGCAGATGCCCCACTTCTTATTTATAGTAGCCTAATCAGTATGATTAGGATTTTTAAATACTATTTTCTCTATGTGAGCGCGGTTGTGTATGTGTGTGTGTGTGTGTGTGTGACCCATAAGCCTAATTATGCTATTCGTATTTATTTATTTAACTCTAGAAATTATAATGTGTCCAAAACCTGACAACATGCTCCATATACGCTACTGTATCATCGATGCTCTCCCGTCTCATGCATCAGCAGCATGATCTGCTGATTTCTCTGTTTTTGCCTGGGGGTTCATTTATTTTTGAATATTCATCTCCAACTGATGCACAAGGGAGGGGGCAGAGAGTGTTACAGTGGTATTTGCGTTATTTTAGTGGCTACCAAGTTAATTAAAATGCAACCTCTGCAGATCGGTCTATATACTACTGTAAATGTTAGGTTTCTCATGGATTACAAAGAAAAAAAAAAAAAAGAAAAGAAAGAAAAAAAAGCCGCATGATAGAGCAGTGAGAGGTGCTTTGACAGTGCCACTCCTCCTTTCTTTTTAATTTAAAACAATAATATATGCTGATTAATGGAGCAAGTCAGTCATCCATTGAATCCACTGAAACATTTAACTTTACCCGTCAATGTTCAGTCCTGTCAGTATTTATTTATTTATTTTTTTACCAAACTGAAACCAATATTTCCGCAATTTGTGCAAACAGATATTTTGGGATATTTTCTTGATTTGATCTGTGAACAAATCCACTGAGGTTCTAAGAGATGTACACGTTCATGGGAAAGCCTTCATGATCAATCAGCAACAACAGATCATACTTGATGCAGTAGCTCCATAACTGTTTCCTAAATCTTGAAGGAATGTATACATACCAGGCAAACAAATCCTTTGCATTCTTCTGAGGTATTCAGCAGTTTTCCAAATTGAGAGGGATTTCACTTAGAAGTTTCTAATCTATTGACACACAGAAGTCTTTTTTTTTTTTTTTTTTTTTTTTTTTTAGAATTGGATTGTGATGCAGTACAACATATACAAAAAATAAATAAATAAATAAAGGGAAAGTGTATATATACCATTTCAAGTTTTGCACCATTTTTACCTATACTAATTCATTTCTAATCGTCCTGTGTGACAAATGATTTTTAAAATACAAATATAGCCTCTCAATAAATATGAGTTAAAAATGCATAGTACTTATAAAGAATTAGCAAATGATGTTTAACAAATGGAGTATACCATGTCACACTGTGGGACATGTCAACTTCCCAGAGGTATTTTATGTCATCTAAATTTCTTTCCAGCATTACAACATTTTTATTTCATAAATGCTACAGTAAATGTTGTGGTAAGGTTTTTTTTTTTTAGGTCTTGTCCTTTAGAGCATGTACACATATTTTCATCTGCATTCAGCTTATATTTTGTTGCTGCTCTCCCTGAAAAATCCTTCTCTGCATTATAGGCTAATTTGAAAAGAAAAACTACATGTTGCTTGCTGATTTGTGGTCTCTATAATCTCTCTATATAAGCTTGTATGTAGATAATTCTAGACTGCCCCAACTGGATCAAGAAAATTAAATAATGGACATGAAATTCCAGAGTATACTGTGTGTGCATGGTAAAGTAAACTCCTTTCACAAGAGACTGTTCTTGACACATGATTGATGACACATGGGAACTATAGCAGGCTCACTGCAATTATTACACTGATTAACTCATTTAAGAGTCGGTTCATCTAATCTTGCTATGTTCAGTGTAAATATTTGCTCCTGTAATGAAGCTTCTTGAGGCTGTAATAACCTTGTCCTTCATAATCAGTGTAATCTGCTTTTGTGTGAATTGTATGTTGTCTATTGTACTAGATGTTGCTGAGGTTGCGACAAGTGTCCATTATAACTATCTGTCTGTCATTTAAAGAACCAATAAATCTGATACAGCTGAAGATGAGCTGTTGCACAGGAGTCCATGAGCACCACTCATTTCAATGCTAAGTGATTCTAAAATCTATCATAAAATAATCTACCTCTTTTACAAATTTTTAGGTGTTTTTCTCTCTCAAGAGTATAAAAATATAGGCATTTTCTCGCCAAAAAGAAGTTTATATTTTAATATAATTATACTAACCCAGATATTTAAAAAAAAAATGGCCGATTCTATGTTTTTCTTACCGATGTTTGTATCAGAGATGCGTTAATGGATACGTGCCTCTTTTTTTGGTTATGTGCAGACAAATATCGTAATTTATTCTGGTAAGTCTTGGAATGTCACGTCATTAAAAAAAAAAAAAAAAACCCTCTGTAGGTACTTTAAATTTCAAATGCACACCAGAGCCTTTGTCCGTATGTGTACGGAGTCTCATGATAGTGAATATATGCTGTAAAGCGTGCTAAGAAATATTCAGCCCTCACTTTTTGTTAAAGGGCTTGCATGTTTATCTGTTTTCCGTATGGCTGACGTAAAGTGACTTCTTGAAAACGAAAGGAAGTCGATTGCGGTTTTGAGCTTTCATCTATTAAAGTTCCCACAGCTGTTTTGCATGAAGAGGGGGAGTGTTTCGGAGTCTAGCGAACCTGATTGGAGCAGAAAGCACCAAATAAGATGGAAGTGAGCTAAAGAAATAGCTTCACTCGTCTAAACGTGCAATATTGACAGCCGAGTCCAGTGACTTCTAGTGTTTCACTAACACACTAAAGGGGCATGCAGAGTGTTTTAATTTCTTTAACAGCTATATGCCAAAACACACACAACTGTGTACGGTAATACAGAGTTTTTCAACGCGGTATCCAAACCACACTAAAGGTCAACCTGAAAACCTAATCGTTTCCTTACGAGAGATTTCAAATTCAAAGGTGTTGAACTTAGGCCAAAATCTTCAAACGTTTCTCAATCACTAGACAACAGCGTGAAAACATTACCAAACAGTCAAATTGCCAGCAAAGGCTCATAAAAAGTTTTTGCGAATTGATGGAGTTGGGAGTGCAGCTTCATGCATATTTATTATTATTTTTAAGGCAAATTGTATTTAAAACACGCATTGTATGAAATCGCACGAAATTGCCTTTGTGTAAAATAGTTGCGTGCAGGTGGCATTTTAGAAATCTAGTCATTTAGCCTCCATCTGAGATCTTTATACTGGTAACATAGGGGAGGCATATAGCCTATAGGGAGGCACTTACATTATTCATAGATGATGTGGTTTCAGGTCTAAGCGCTGGTCTTGTACAGTAACTGCTGTCATGCAATATGTAACTGCTATACAACTGAAGCAATTTTTAACGTTTTTAACGTGACAATGTAAGAACAAGATGATGCAGAAGAGATGAAAGAGAAAGTGGGAAGCGATTATTTAGCACACGCTCACTCGATTTCTACGTTGAAAAAAAATCTATTTTCTTTTCAAACTACTCTGCATTGATAATATATTATATATCTATTGAAATTAGATGCTCATACTATTCACAGCAGACTTACATAACGCCCTGTTGTCTGTCATGTAAATTTAGACCTGCGAAGTATTTATTTAGTAGGCCTATAGGCTACTATTTTAACCAATGCATTGTGCTTTCTTATGTGCACTGGCTTTGCAACGCATTAAATCGTTTTCGAAGTGTGTCTTTTTCTCTAATATAATTGTGGAAGCAAATCCGAATTTACGACATTTTTAGTTCTAGATAACCATGCTTTTGAGAAACGTACATAAATAAACAAATAACCTAGTATCTAAGTATTTAGTAGCTTTCAGCATCCACCTGTATGTGGGTTCACATATAGGCTACGACACAAAATAATTGTGTTTGACTCTCAAATCAAAACAAACAAACTCATACTTTCTCTGATTTCAGCTGATTTGGAATTTCATCCCATTCAAACAACAAACCAATTAAAATCCGATTAGGAAACATTCTGGTTTTTAGGCCGCGGCAGCAAGAGCCCATGACCTCTCAGCACTGGGGTCATGAACTAATCAGATCCACGGCCCACAAAGAGCTTGCAGAGCTGCACAAATGTCCTTTGCGACCGACTGTGGCCTATGGACCTTTGACATACATAGAAAATGAATTGGTCACTGTATTAAAGAGGAAGGTGGGATTCCAGTTAATTAGTGGCGATTGGATAAGGGTGGACATTATATGATTTGTCCCCAGTCCCCAGTTTGTTTTGTTGATCAGCCTTTGTGTGTGTTAAATGAGAAGTGAGTATCGCTGTGCCTGTGTACAGTGTGGACAGCTCCAGTCCATGGGAAAAAGGTAATCACAGGACCTCATTATCTCATTTTTCTCGCCATCTTCAGAGGGCAAGCCCTAATCAAGCATGGCACCAACTCTCTCTCTCTCTCTCTCTCTCTCTCTCTCTCTCTCTCTCTCTCTCTCTCTCTCTCTCTCTCACTCACTCACATACACACACACACACACACACACACACACACACACACACACACACACACACACACACACACCTCCTCTGTTGCCTTTTGCACGAAATGCAGGCTACATTAACAGTGAAAAGAAATTAGTAAATGAGGGAAGTGTCTGCGGCATTCTGTTTAGAGTCCATAAAGACGAACGAGAAGCAGTTAACAGCGTGATCGTGCAATCCAGTATAACTTCTGAAATACATTAAGGATGCTGGTTGGTGTTAAGTCAACGCAAATGTTAAAAAAAAAAAATTGAAAAAAAAAAAAGTTGATTTAAACTTGCTTTGATGACTGTTTATTCAATGTTAGCGCCCGCTTTTAAAAATCAAGACTGTGCTCTAATCAAATAATTCTTAAATGATACAATGAACACGCATTTTTGTCTTAAATTAATGAATTAATTTATTGATACCAACTAGTCCAATAGAGTCACAATAATGCATGATCCTCACAGCAGAACTTCTAATTTTATTATAAGGGGTAGACAGCCGTCTAGATATTGCATCAGCATACAAGTAACAAATGTGATCAACATTTTAATGATCCATTTCAGATCCATTCCCTACCCTGCAGATATGACTCCTGCAATCAAAAAGCAAAGATTGTCAAAGAGATTTACACCTGTCTCGTTGCCCGAACAGACAGCCCTCAGCCCATAGATTAGACTGCTGGAGCCAGGTTGTCTGGAACCCGTGAGCTACTTCACCCTAAATCCGGATTAAACATGATAAAATGATCAGCAAAACGCCGCTCGCACATGAAGCGAACCTCAGCGAACGCAAACCAAACAACGAAAGTAAAGCGAAATTGTAAAGCGCCAACATTGCTCCATATACTTGCCGGTCCTGTGCGTCTCTGCTCTCTTAGGAGAAAGTGTTTTGTGTCATGAGATTACGAGACTCCAGTCCGATGCGGGTCACTGGACCCTAGACACTCCCGGTTAGAGGGAGTAATTTCTCAACAAGCCTTTTAAGTTGGCAGACGAAGGCGTATTATGACAGACTCCTCTATTTTCCTCTTCGAGTAACCAGCAGGCTATAGAGCCCATGTTTCATTATGTCGAAGGAAACATCTATGAATGCAGCCAACAATGAGATAATAACCTGACCGAGCCTTTGATAATGTCGATTATTAGACTAGCATGCTTTATTTTAATCCCAGCTGGAGGTTTTAAGGCAAAAAGTTTTAATTTAACCTGGGAATGATGCCAGACAAGAAAGATGACAATTTGCACGGAACATGTGAAAAGGATTAATTAGCCTAATGCATTATAGATGTATGGCTACATATATTTTCTAGTGTCCGGTGAAGTCTAAGTTTCTGTGATGTGTTTTTCTTTAAACAGTGAAATGGCGAAAAATAAAACTAAACATTAACTGTGTTAATATAGTTTAAATGTGGATAAATTATATATGTTTTAGGTTCTACGTACAGCCACGTAGAATGTTGTTCGGTTCTAATCGACAGAAAATGTTTTCAAACTAAAAACATTTCAGTTCAGCGAAAATAATTAACATGATTAAAAAGGATTTAATAATTGTCCTCTACATTTAATCCCGAATCCTGTAAGAAAAATATCACTTTTAAATATTTTCATTTGTTTCTAGATTATGTATGCACTTTTATAAGAGACAGTTTGGTAAGCTGTGAAAAAATGAGAAAGTTTAAATATATTGACGTTATGGTTCAACAAACGACACACACACACACACACACACACACACACACACACACACACACACACACACAAAGACAAATATTTTCACTTTAGAGAACATAGTTTTGATGTAATTACATCCCATTTAAATAATTAATTAATTAGGCTACTCATTTTTTAAACACTATTTTCTTTACGCAGACCTTTACGTTTTAAGTCTATAAAAGCTGAATTCAGCGCAAAATATCGCCTTCGTTGTGATTTAAACTTAATAAAAAACACATCTATAGAGAATTACCATACATTCACTTAGTAGTCTAAACTGTGATTATAAATATTTTTTTTATTTTTATTTTTTATTTTTTATTTTTTTTTTTTTATCAGATGTGCATCTGATTAGTTGAAATGATGCCGTGAAAAGTGTAGGCTACATTTTCGACCTTTGGTGAAAATAATTCCCTCCTCTCCACTGATGCTCTCAATCAGGAATATCAACAGGTTGCTCTCAGCCATTAAACAGGTTTTATGGATGTGTGCGTTTGTAATATGAATTTCAAGTTTGCCTTATTGTCTAGGCCTGCGTGCTTGAAACAGGTTCTGAACGGACGACAAGCAAAATAAGATTAATTTATGTCAACTCTAACTTCAGATTTCGTTGGACTTTACGTTTATATTCGCATTAGTAAATTAAATCCATTCATTCTCTCAAACACAGCAGCATGTGCAACACCGAGATTTGGTAAAATTCTCAAAATTACTTAGCGAATTCATTCTTATCTGAGGTTTACCAATTCAGAGAGACGATATTTGATATTTATTTTTTAGTTAATGTGTAATGCTTTTATTGTTTAATTGAAATGCTGCTATCCCTTTTTCATTTATGAATAAATAACTTTATACAATATAAATGCAACTGAATGCAATTAATATAATAAAATACGTAACTAAGTACAAACGCCAAAAAATGTTTGTTTCTCCTTTAAATTGGGTCAATATATAAACATATGGATCAATGGCACCGAGAAGTTGAATTCTGGCGAGATATGCAGTCAAACTTCCCGCGCTCTTTTGGGATCATAAGTCCATCCTCCATACACTCTCGAACACTGAGATTTGTTATAATAACTCTTTGCATCATAACCATAATAGCGTAGCAATCACATATTTGAATTTACTGCTGCTGTGCAGCGGCTTCTCAGTGCCATGAGGTTACATAAACCACATGGCTGGTGTGACCAGAAACATGATCCAGACATCATTCTTGAAGCTTGTCCCTTTGGGTGAAAGGAGGGGTGTGAGTTATGGACATGTAGCTTTTCCATTTCAATAGCCCATCTGGGTTTCTACTGTAAGACTTGCTGCATGAAATATTCAGGGTTCAGTGAAAATTGATCTGATGGTCGAGAGGCTTCTTTCCCGTCTTTAGCAATCTACCCCTGAGACTGGTAAGCAGCAACCAGTCACACTGCAATATTTGGTGTCAGTGTGTCCAGATTAGCTTGCAGCCTTTGCACAAGCACAATCCTTATATATATATATATATACACTCTAAAAAATGCTGGGTTGTTTCAACCCAATTTTGGGTCAAATATGGAACTGTTGGGTTAAATTTTTACATTAAATTTTTAACCCAAAAGTTGGGTTAGTCCATATTTGACCCAAAATTGGGTTGAAACAATCCAGCATTTTTTAGAGTGTATATATATATATATATATATATATATATATATATATATATATATATATGTATGTATTTAATTGTTATTTCACATGTAAGCTGATCACACATTTATCACCATCTATCACAGTGTGCACCAACATCAAAGTTTCTAGATTGTCTGATTACACGATTTAGATTATGTAATCACATAAAAAAAAAAAAAAAATAAGTACTTGTAATTAGATTATATTACACTGCTTATAATCAGACTACAGTTACTTTTTAGTGATTACATATTCAGACAATAAATTATTCCCAATTTAATTCATTCTTATTTTTTCTCTTTTACATTTCTCATTACACTGACATGCAGTAGTAAGTTTTTTTTTTAGATGTTTTTTATTTTAAAGAAACTTCATTTTATTCATTTTACTTTTTTAAAATTTAATTTATTATTAGCTTTTCATTAATACACTAACCCCAGTTTTATGTTCTTAATAGCAAAGAATAAAGCATATTTCTTTCTCTTTCTGTTTTTATATTAATGTGGTACAACATAATTCTAAATCTATATGATTAATGATTAGGCCAAAAGGAATCCAAAATTAATCAAAAGGTAGTGCAATCTAGTAGATGACGTGACTAACTACATTTTTTTTTTCATGTAATTTTAATGGGCTACAATTTCAAAGTCATCTTCCCAGCACTGCACAGAACACACACACATTCTCATGGCCTCTTCAACTCAGCTGTGTGTTTGAATCTTAATGAGGCCTTGTTTGTTTTGACACTTTTCACTCGTTTTTAGAAACCCACCCATCCACACACACTCGTGCACAAATAATCCAGATGCCATTGTCCACCTACCGACAGTGTAAAGCTGCTACGTGCTCCGTGAAATGTCAGGAGTCCTCTGCTTTACCTTCGAAGTGCGAGAGGCACTGTGCCTTCACCAAAAGCAAAACAATCTGAGGAAACTGGGAACAATCATAGGCAGGCTCCAGTGAGCTGCCATAAAAAAGCCGACCGCTCCTCGCCTCCAGTCCGCTCTATGACCTGATGAAAGATCAATGAGCAGACCGGGCTGCCACTGCACCCTCCAGTGCAGCAGGAAACAGACCAATAAAAAAAGAGACACCAAGGCCTCTCGCTTTCCATAAAACAAGTGCTACTGCACTGTATACGATTGGAGACTGTCTGCAAACTCACACGTGCATTTATCACACTGTGGATTGGAGCATGTCAAGTTTTGGTCCTTTGAGGTGGAGAAATATGATGTTGTGTGTCAGTGGCCAACACACACACACACACACACACATACACACACACACACACACACACAGAGCAGATGACTGGAACAGTGCTTTTTCTCAGAGAGAAGCAGCTTTGGTTCGTCGGTGCTGCTGCTCCTGCTGGATGGAATGCAGAAACAGAAACAGACTAAAGCTTGTCAAACTCAACTCAGCTAAACAGAATACGTCCATGAGCCGTCACCCTTACTCGAATGTTTTGGAGATTGGCTCTGTGAATGAAGTTGACTGTGCATTTGCCTAAACAGTCTATAAGGGACACTGGAGAACACTGTTTTAAACCGCTGAACATGCCTACACTAGACACTGCACACTGTAAAACATTTACAGTAAAAACCAGCAGACATTGTTGCCAGAACTTTTAGGTTTTACAGATTTACAGTGAAAAAGCATATATGTGACCCTGGACCACAAAACCAGTCATAAGGGTCAATATTTTGAAATTGAGATTTATACATCATCTGAAAGCTGAATAAATAAGCTTTCCATTGATGTATGGTTTGTTAGGATAGGACAATATTTGGCCAAGAGACAACTATTTGAAAATCTCAAATCTGAGGGTGCAAAAAAAATCAAAATATTGAGAAAATTAAAGTTGTTCAAATGAAGTCCTTAGCAATGCATATTACTAATCAGAAATTAAGTTTTGATATATTTATGGTAGGAAATTTACAAAATATCTTCATGGAACATGATCTTTACTTAATATCCTAATGATTTTTGGCATAAATAAAAATTGATAATTTTGACCCATACAATGTATTGTTGGCTATTGCTACAAATATACCTGTGCTACTTATGACTGCTTTTGTGCTCCAGGGTCACATATTTTATGAAGCAATACCAACCTACTAAAATAACAAAACATGTTTTGAACCTTTGTATTACACTGAAAAGAATCAAAAAGTGCAGGAGGTGATGAGAAAGACATTCAAAGCAGTTTTTCCACAAGCTGAAGTATATACTAATATACAGATGTGTCATTCACACAAATACAAGACAGCATCATGGTAACACACAACACTGTTAATGTAACAACATAAACTGTATCATAAAACACTAATGTACACACGGCAACTGAAAAACAAACAAAAAAAAAACTAAGAAACAAAGTTATTTCAGTGAAAACCATTAAATGTGAGCTGTCACACAGGGAATTCAGGAAATGTCAAGAAACATTTTTTTTTCCACTGTAAATTATAATGTGACTGCTTGTGACTTTTTTTTTTTTTACTTCCTAAAACTGTAAAATTACATGCAATGTCAGTTTGCAACATACAGTATAGGCAACTTACCACGCAATGAACGGGTTTTTATTGTAGCAGCCTTCAGTCATTTTTTACAGGGTAGAATATTCAAATTCCTGCATAACTGATCTGAAATATTCCCATTCTATGGTCGCACAGAGACACAACATGCAGCTTGCAAAGCCCACAGGCGGACGGCTCCGATCTGTTGCATTCTTGTGTGATTTGCAACAAGCTCTTTATGTAATATGTCAGGGGGGAAACGGATTTTGTCAGGTGGAGATGAGGTTCATAAGTTCATGGTTAGTTTAAACCGAAGCATTCCAAGTCTTTACATTATTTCCATTTAATTCCAGCTTCCCTCCCTCCTGCGTCTGTGTGCTCAACTGTTGGATCAAATCAGATTTGCTTCTTCTGAGATACATGTGCAGACCACGAATATGATTAAGGCCTTGTTTCTCTGCCTCTCTCTTTCCTCAGACATACGTGGGTTTATCCTGAGAGCTGATTCAAATACAGTAGCTGAGGGTGATGCAAAAAAAAACAAAACAAAAAAAAAACAATGAAAAATATTTAACAGAACTTTTGATTTTAAAAAAGTATTCACTCAACCTTCACTCAAATTGCATGCATCAGACCATAAAATCCTAGATATGAAGATTTCAATAGTCTTTGATACTCTAATATGTGACCCTGGACCACAAAACCAGTTTTAAGTGTCAATTTTTCGAAATTAAGATTTAAACATCATCTGAAAGCTGAATAAATAATCTTTCCATTGATGTATGGTTTGTTAGGATAGGACAATATTTGGCTGAGATACAACTATTTGAAAATCTGGAATCTGAGGGTGCAAAAAAATCTAAATATTGAGAAAATCACCTTTAAAGTTGTTCAAATGAAGTTCTTAGCAATGCATATTACTAATCAAAAATTAAGTTTTGATATATTTATGGTAGGAACTTTACAAAATATCTTCATGGAACACGATCTTGGCATAAAAGAAAAATCTATAATTTTCACCCATACAGTGTTTTTGTTGGCTATTGCTATGCAAATATTGAAAATATACCTGTGCTACTTATGACTGGTTTTGTGCTCCAGAGTCACATATGAGTCATCTGGTGTAAAAATGTTATTCTTTAAGCTCATTTAATGTTTATTTACCATTACAGACCCTTCTAACCTCAAAAGATGCTGCTATTTCAAGAAATAAAGAAAGCAAGCAGAAACATTGTATTCTTAAAGGCTCTTCGCAGGTGTTTGTTTGTTTGAAGACGCAGCGCTGTGCTGTAAGTGTACATATGAACAAACTCTTCATCTCCTGATAAAAGCTGCATGATTTCCTCTGCTTGATTACAGCTAGAATTACTCTGGTTGTTTGTGAAGATGCAGTGTTCGCTCCATTTGTTGAGGACAATTAGAGAATGAATACATCAAGAAGACTCACTGTATATCTCTTTAAATTGTTTTTTTCTTTTGAGTAATTGCCAAAGACCAGAGTACATTATTAATCAGCTGTCCAAGCAAAAGTATCAGTCACAAACACTTCCATTCCATTTGATGTAAATGATTGCATAATTCGCATGCAATCCTTCACTCCAGAGCAGTGCATTTTATATATGGTTTCAATAGTGAACATTGCGTTCTGGTAAACCTTGAACTGTCTGATCAGTGCCTCAGGGTTTGCTTTCTCTTCAGCAGTAACTGCTCTTAAATCGCTCATCTGTTGAAGGTGGCAACATCATCACGATATTATGTCCAGATGTGACTCGGTGAATGTTAGATATGCCATATCTCATCGTGCAGCATATGGTCTCTATCAGATTCAAATATGAATGTCCAGCTTCATTAATGCACAGACACAGACTCCACGTCTCTGGACAGCAAACATCTGGACTTCTGTGTTTTTAGGCTGCAGCAGTTGATGCTCCATGTTCCAGGACGGACAAGTCAAGCGGCTTCAAAGACATGGTTTACTTTGCTTAGAATAATTTACGAAAGACTGAGTTGAAAAACGACCGTGCGGTTTAATCCAACAGACTGAAAACAATTAGCAGCCAGCAGCAAATAAACTGATCTGCTTTAACTGAGAGATGAGTCCAGCACTAAAATATGTGATTTGGGTTATGCTTTTACACTTTCCCAAGCACCAAAGAAATCTTTGTACACTGTTAATTTATGACACCAAACTCACATTTCAGTTTAGTTTAGTGCTTTATTTTAAAGTGAGCTTAAATCATTTTGTTAGGATTAATGATGACTATGTCTATGAAAAGTGACATTAAAGACATTTATAATGTTACAAAAGATTTCCATTTCACATAAATGCTGTTCTTTTGAACTTTCTATTTATCTGTGACTCCTGATAAATAAAACGTATGACGGGTTCCACACAAATATTGTGCAGCACAACTGTTTTCAACAACGATAATAATCAGAAATATTTCTTGAGCAGCAAATCAGCATATTAGAATGATTTCTGAAGGATCATGTGACACTGAAGACTGGAGTAATGATGCTGAAAATTCAGCTTTGATCACAGGAATAAATTACATTTTAACAAATATTCACATATTTTACATTGTAATAATATTTCTCTATTTTTACTGTATTTTTGATCAAATAAATGCAGCCTTGGTGAGCAAAAGAGACTTTGAAAAAACAACAAATCTTACTAACACCAGAATATATGTATATGCTTATACAACCAAAGGGTAAATGCTTGCTAAATGTTTGAAATACATGTATCATATTTGTTAATAAACCCCAGTGACCTAATTCGCAGATATTAGCCCCTATGTAATATCTGTATCAATTAACATTCATTCTGTTAATAAATAAGCAAGTTAAAAAGGTTTCTTTATCAATTAATGCCCCCCTTAGCGGTCGAAAGCAATACCTCTAAGAGTCACATGATCTTCTGATTCAGCAGACTGAGTACTAACAAGATAAATGTGTCAACAACAAAGAAAAAAATGTGCCTGTCTACAGTAAATCAGCGAGGCACGGCATCTTTACAATATACTAAAGCCCAATGGAAGTGATGTGCACTCTGTTACCAGCTAGTTCTGCCTTGGGCTTCTCTGACTTTAAAGATTATTGAGCAAATGATCAATTGGTCAAGTCTTAAGCAAAGAGCACACGGCAATCTATGGCAGCGCAGTTCAACTGGAGGCTTTTTATAATGATTGGATTTGTTGTGATTAGAGCTCTTAAATGATCAGGCCAAAATATTGACCTTGTGCGCGTCTCTCGCTCTCTGGCTTTCCATATTCCTCCAAGGTGAATAAACCACTTTAAATATTCACAGTTGACATCCTTTTAATTGCTGAGTTGAGATCAATCTAATAGCGTTATTCACAGGATGGCATTAAAAGCTGTTGTTCTTGGCTGCTCACCAGCGCTGTCGCAAAGGACTTTGATGCAGATGCGAAACAGTGAAACTGTGCTTTGCCAGGCCTTCACAGGTGTGGCATTAAAGATAAGCTAATTCTGTTTTGTTCCTGAAATTGATTTAATTGCAATGTACCTGAAGAAATGATCAAAACAACTCACTTTACCTGAAAAGTCCAAAGAGTCCAGATGCGTATGCCATGAAAACCCATATGATTCCCATAGCTCAAACAGTAGAGCACGGCACTCGCAACGCCAGGGTCATGGGTTTGATTCCCAGAGGAAGTAACAACTGATAAAATGGAAATGTGAACCTTGAATGCAATGTCAGTCACTTTGCATAAAGTATCTGCCAAATGCACAAATGTAAATTTACCTAAATACATTGCAGATATGCTCACTGAATATAAATCTAACAGATCATTAGGATTGAGTCAGTTAGAAATACCAAGGGTTCACACAAAACAAGGGGAGTCTGCTTTTAGCTATTTTGCCGCCCGCAGTTGGAACCAGCTTCCAGAAATTTCTTGTTTTTATTGTTGTGATTATTTTTTATGATTATTTTAATTCCTTTAATGTAAAGCGCTTTCAATTACCATTGTGTATGAAATGTGCTATATAAATAAACTTGCCTTGCCTTGTCTAAATAGGCAAAAAGCTGCAAAAAGGCCCACATTCTATTAAGATGAAAAAAAAAAGATAATGCAAGATTTACTAAGAAACAGCAAATGTTTTGATCACTATTAATATTTTGTTGTCTTTTTGCATCTGCATAGTGTGCAGGCCGTTTTTGCCATTTATTGCAGTGTAGCTGGCAAGATGCGATTCAGAACAGATATTTTCCACGAGGCTTCCCCTCAACATCTCAAAGATTTTCAACTGTGCTAAATGAGCAAAAAGCAAAAACCAAACTAACCAGTGGTATGAATACACTAAAACAGCTTTTATTTGATGAAAAAAATGTAAATAACATAAAAAAAAGAAAAAAAAATTGCCCCATAATTTTGACCACTTCAGTGACAGTGCTGGGTAGATAACTTACAAATTGTAATCCTTTACTGATTACAAATTACAAGATAAAAAAAATTGTAAAGTAATCTAGTACATAACACAATAAGTAATGTATTCGGACTACTTTTTGCTTACTTTGAGCCTAACTCATAAAAAATATATATATTCCACTCCATCATGAAGTATTGGGGTTCATTGAGTTCATCGAAAAAACGACATTGTAAAAACTTCAAATTTAAGTAATCGACTAACTTTAAATAAAATAAAAACAATCAAAATAATAAACACTTAAATATTAAATATTTTAATTATTTACCTGCATGTCAGTTCCATAAAACTGGAAAGGTGCGTCCGAAAAGCGTACTTGTGCACTATTCTATGACGTTTTGTAATATAAATAGTGCGAGTAGTGTGTTCACACTGAAAATTCCAAAAGGAAAAAGCTCACTTTAAAAACACGGATGATGCACTTAAATAACCAAAAAAAAAAAAAACGAAGTGTGGAATGTAGAACACTTCATGCACTCAACTGTCGCAGCTTTAATTACGTCACAAAGGGGGAGAGGCTATCAGTCTCTGTTTATTAATGACAAAATAACCTTATTTGATTTCTTCTGTCATTTTGGAGAGTACCACAACGCATGTGTGCGCTTTCTCCTGAACGTAAACAATGCTGATTACGTTGATTACGTCCTGGGAAAAGCACGCGCATGCATTGTGGTACTCTCCAAAATGACGGTAGACGTTAACTCAGGGAGAAGAATTGTTGAATAAATAATGTTATTTTTGTTTTCTTTGTGCACAAAAAGTATTCTCGTAGCTTCGCCAAATTGAAGTTGAGCCACTGATGTCACATGGACTGTTTTACTGATGTCCTTGCTACGTTTCTGGGTCTGAGAACATTTCAGTTGCGTTGCTGTCTATGCAGGGTCAGAGAGCTCTCGGATTTCATCGGAAATATCTTAATTTGTGTTCCGAAGATGAACGAAGGTCTTACGGGTTTGGAATAACATGAGGGTGAGTAATTAATGACAGAATTTTAAATTTTGGATGAACTAATCCTTTAAGGGGTTTTGCGACGCCTGGTGCGCAGCTGCTAAACGTGTTCGTCATGTTATCGCATCAGAACACTGCTGCCGACGGAGACAGACCACACTCAGACTGCTCACTTCCTAAATACGTTTGTTCATTAATTCACTTTCTGCCCACTTCAGCAGGCTCTGACCTTTCATCGGATGCCAAGCGGCCGAGTAAAAGAACATCGTCCACCCAGCGTCCCCGGAGCCACACCCCCGGCCCGGCTAATAGAGTTAGCGTAATGCCGTCGTGAAACTGAATTGCGAGCAAGATGGCTTATTTTGCAGCCCACCACTCTCGCGGACAAACATAAAAAAGCGCAGAGGGGTCTTTGAGCCACGGCTGCAGACAATCTAATTGGTATTGACATTCTCGTCTCTGAGGAAATTTGACATCTAAGGGCAAACAATTCTATTTAGTCGCCTGAATACTCTCAATGGAGGACCGGCGCGGGTCGCTCGGCTCCCCACGTATGCAATCGATCCTAATCCGATTCTGGACAAGGAGTAGAAAAATGAAAATAAAATCAAAAGCACTGTTAGGGCAAAATATTAACAAGGGAGAACAATCCTGGTGGTGGACAGCAGCAGTAATGTGCTTGAGCTACAGTATTGTTAATGCACAGAGCCCTCTGTAGAGGTGCCTCTGCCTCAAAGAAATCTGCTGCCCCAGCTAAAAGCGCCACAGGCTGCCAAAAGGGCCTCATTCTCTGAGAGCGCGTCTCGGGCCCCGGCCCCGGTCGCCTGATTTCATTAGTCTCACTCCCTGGAGAACACATCTCATTTTTTGTGAGAGTGGACCATCCAGGAGGGCTTTACAAAGAAGGTCCATCATAGAAGAGAGTGCATGTGTGAGAGATGACGGATCAGAAAAATTGAAGTGGCCCTCACAAATTCTCTGTTGTGTGTGTGAGTGTGTGAGTGTGTGTGTGTGTGTGTGAGTGTGTGTGTGAGTGTGTGAGTGTGTGTGTGTGTGTGTGTTTGCACTCCAAAGGTTACTTTCAGTCGGAGGGCGTTTCACTTGCATTGGTCAGTCAAAGAGTGAATGAGATATGCAGGGTCAACTATAGGAAGCTATTTGGTGAATGCACTCAAAACATTCATCTGTTTGTCTGAGCGTTCTGACCAGGGGTGCCTTTCCCAAAAGCATCGTTAGCCATGTTCGTACATTCCATTGAACTCTATTGGTAATGACAGAACTTGCGACCATAGTTGCTTTTGGACAACGCAGCCCAGGCTGATACAGCAGATTTACAAGCGCATATTAAATACTTGATGCTTTTGAACCAAACTGCTAGAGTGCTTGTGAATGCACTGATTGGCTGAATCCAGAGCCAGAGAAATTAATAATTGTAGATTTCCGGTTGTCCTTCTTGAATTGTTCCAAATTAAAGCCATTTTACTGTTGAACTGGATAATATTGGGTTTCTTTTTAGACCACTTGCACTTATGGATGTGAAACTTGCCATGCAATGTGAAAAGATTCATTGCAGAACAAACTTGTCATCTAAAGCAGATGTAAATTGATAATGTTAGCAAAAGAACCCGGCTGTAAATATTATTATTATTAATAGTCTTAACTCTTATCCTACACCTTTTATATTTCAAGTTGTTCCTGCATTTTCCCAAGAAGTCGCCGGTGCGAACATGGTAAAACGGAAGTAAAGAGACACTGTTTCCGGTAATTAATTTCGCTACGATAAAGACTTAAAGTGGCGCGATAATCTCCTGATCTCTTTATAAATCGGTTGAAAACTACAATAGCCAATGTCTGTTTGCAGTTTTTTCTTTTTCTTCTCAAACAAAGGTGAAATGTTTAAAAAGACGAGGAGTATGGTTCTTCACAGTTCGGATGCACAAACGAATTTGCATTCATCGAAGATCTGGATCTTAAGTGTGTCTCATTTTACAAATCGAATCGTGTCGCTTAAAAACTGGAGGGTAATTGACTTCAAAGCACGACGAGAAACGATTGAGCACCGGAGGATGCGTTAACTGTGAGTATATTCACTGCATATTGATAAACTGTTTATCATAGTTAGTTAAATGAAGCCCAGTGCCACCTACAGGTCTGTTATAGGACGCTGTTAGGTCAACAAAACGCGAAATGGTGACGTGAAAGGACTTTATTACAATACCACTTTTGCTGTTTGAATTAAGGATTTTTAGGTGTTTTTACTGGAAAGCAAACAAATGTATGCATTAAGAATAGCTGCTTATTGTTCTTATCTGAAGGATGTGGCATAGAAATGAGCATAATGCAGATCCAAACCACAAGCGCTCTCAACACAATCTCTCCTACAGTGTCTTTCACTTTTTAAAGTTGAAAAACAACAAATGGTTTTAATATCGGCTGCATTTATTTTGCAGAACCTATCCTTGTGCTTGTTACTCTGATGTAAGTAACCTGTTAAAACCCTAAAAATGACTTGCAATTAGCTATCAGCTTAAAGTTTAGCATTAGAATAAATTTTTCACTGCTTTAACTTGCTGAGATCAAATATCCAAACTGTTAAATTCTTATTTTAACTCAACTGCACATTTAAGATTGACTAAACTGAAAATTTGAAGGCAGCACAAATTCTTAAAATTTCATTAGAATCTTTTTTTTTTTGCAGTGTATAGACACTTGGTAATTCTTATTATTTTGCATTATTTGTATACTGTTATAGTATTTATTCATATTTTGAGTTAGCATTTATTTTTATATTTCAGTTTAAGTTTTAGTGATTTGCTTATGCATTTTTGTCATTTTTATGATTATAATTTTTTTATATTTATATACGGTTTCAATTTATTTTTATTTCAGTTTTTTTTTGTCAATTGCAACATTTCTAATTTAATGTTTTTTTTTTTTTAAAGCTTATAGTTATCATGTAATATTTTAATTTTAAGTTATATTTCAATGACCAAAAATGATTTCTATTAGCTTTAATTAACAATAACAACACTGTTAGTATCTAATTTTCAGATAATAATATATTTAAACATTTCAGCGTAATACACTCCATGCCTCTAAAGAATCCAGGAGTCTACTATTTATCAAAAAATTATAAATGAAAATGTCTGCAGACAGTTATGATGTGTGAATATGTGCATATGCACAGATAGCAGATGAGACTCAGTGACAATGTTGCCAACACCTAGTAGAAAAGCTGAAAACACAGCAACATTAAAAGCCTTTCAGACTTTCCTGCACTGCCGCCTGTGAGATCTCAATCGAAGCACCTGATAGAGCCTTTCTCAAAGGACCTGAGGTAATGTTCTCTGCACTGATAGGCTTGATTTACACAGGTTGAAATGCAGGGCTCGTGTCTCCCGCTGTAGGGGGATAAACAGGTTGGCTGGTCTCAGAAGCTTTCGTGTTGATCAGTTGAGCAGATAGACGTCCATAAACGTCAGTCTTGTGGCCCACGGCGGTGTCTGCTCCGAGACTGATGTTATCATACAGAACAGGCCAAAGATGTGGACACATTCCTCCTGTTGGCTATTGACTGAATGAGGGCCTGTTCCTCGTTCTTAGTGTTTAGCATGTTAATTAGACGTCTAGCCAGTGCAGGGAGACAGTGGCGCAAATTTGGAGAAGCGTAATGAAATTAAGTACAGTGGACAAGACGCTTGTGATGAGTTGCAGCAAAATCAGTATTGTCACTGAGGACTTTGAGAACTCAGGCCAGAATAACGGGACAGTCGCGTGTTTTTGTGACACTGCAGGTGGAACAGGTTTGTCAGTGAAAGCATGTTTACATCCATGCAAACATTAGTCTAAAATCTGATACTCAGCCAAAGTAAATAGTGCGAGAGATCGGTGAGCGGCTTCGCTTTCTCTCTGTGCTTTCTAGCATGTTGGGAATGATCAGGTGGTGGTTTGGGGATTTTGTGTTCAGGGCATGAGCAGATGCTGATAGATGAGAAAAGCCCAAAGCAACATCAAGAATGAGATTTTAAGTTAAGAGATTGAGATTTTATTTTCAGTACTTCAGCAATACATGCACATGTTTACAGTTCTCTGATGTTTGTCAGTATAGTAACATGCCATGAAATAACTGCTTTTTAAGGGTGTTTGCATTTTACAAGAACCAAATAAGAGTAAATAAGTGAGTAAAAACAAACAAAAGTAGTCCTTGCATTGACTTTAATGTGGAGCCAAAGCTCTTTCCATGTCATATTCACACTGGTGTTTTAGGAACCCAATTTATTTGAAGGATGATAATAATATATATTTATTTTCATGTTCACTCTGAAATACAAAGTGCATTAGACTAAAGGCCTGTTCAACACCAAGAGCAATAACTATAACAATGACTGTATTTGCACCCACATCATTGCTTGATAGCATTTATTACAAGCGTGTGCAACAGTTTTGTCGTCTGCCACTTTAAATGCTTGAGCTCTTTAAAGCAGAATGGATTGTGATTGGCTTTCATCAGCTGGAAAAACAATCATTCTGAAAGTGATTCCAATGATATTGTTCCGCTGTTTTGTTATCATTATAGGTGTGGTGTGATCATCCCTATTCTCATAGAATTAGAAAGATTATTAAACTTTATTGTTGTGGTTACAGTTATGGTCTTTGGTGCAAGTGACCTTTAAAGGGATAGTGCAGCCAAAAATGAAAATTCGGTCATCATTTACTCACCCTCATGTTGTTCCAAATCTGTATGAGTTTCTTTCTTCTGCTGAACACAAAGACATTTTTAAAAATGTTGGTAACCAAACAGTTGCTGGTCCCCATTGACTTCCATAGTATGGAAAGTCACTGGGAACCGGAAACTGTTTGGTTGCTGAGAGAATCCAGCATGAAGGTGAGTAAATGATGACAAAATCATTTACAGCAGCCTTCGCAAGTTAATAATTGCTCTAAGCAATTTTAATTTAATTAAACTGTGCAGCCCTATTTATTTATTTTTATTTTACACTTTTATGACATATTTCATTATTATGTTTTCATCAACTCAAAAACCTCCTGCAGTTTCCCAAGAACCCTGTTTGGAAAACCCTGCATTATTGGAAACATCATCTGGTCTTCTGAAGTCTTTTATTACTACGCATGATCCGCCAACGACACGCATCAGAAAGGGCAACATAAACTGCACTAGCCAACAGCATGACATGCTATAGAACATTCAGAATTAATATTGGGCTGATTTGTAATTGGACTGTACTTTAAACAGCAATGATCAAATCATACCAGAAAGAGATCGCTGCTGTCTGTTGTTGATGGATACCAGTGACGTTTCATCATGTTCAGTCATTTACTCTGCCTCAGGATGGGAAATCATTTTAAATGATTCAGTGTCAATTTGGCATCACTAACCTATTCATTTTTGTTAGTTTCTAATCTAAATACTTTGCTTCTGGAAATTTTTGTAGTTCTTTGTTTTCTATTTTTATTCTACCTACTTGTTTTCTTTGTATTTATTATAATAAAAAACCTGAACCCTCTAACTAGCTCTCTCTATTATATTTCTTTTTATATACTTTTTATTCTTTTTATTTATTTATAAAAAAAAAAAAAAAAATCTTGCTACGTGCTCTGCGTTAGACTAACTGGACTTGTCACAAGCACTTACGTATTTTTTGCTCTTTTGTTGGTTTGATTGCTTTTATTGTCTTCATTTATAAATCACTTTTGATAAGTGTCTGCTAAATGATTAAATGATTTGATTTATCACAATACGATATTTTAGAAAATTTTGTACATTTTAAAGTTAAATTCTAACTAGTGCACTTCGAGAGTTCAAAATTAAGAGCTCCAACTCATGTTTTTAACTAAGAAACCTTAAGTCAGAAAAAAGTCAGTGAATTAACTTGTACCTAAACTTTAAAGGGGACTCAACCCTATTTTTATTTGTGATATACTGTCTCAGACTAAATTACATTCACACTGGTGTTTTAGGAAGCCAAACAAATTAGAATAGAATAATAATAACAATAATGACAGCAGAAGCAATAAACAATTGCACTGTAAAATAAATGAAAATTTCATAATTACTTTTGCGTTACAATACAGTAGCGAAAACAGACTTGATGAGGGGATTAAGCCATATTGTGCTTTCGGTTTTAGTTCGTTTGACAGATACTGTGCCAAAGCATAATGGCCCAAAACAAATATATTTTAAAAACTAAACTTTTTGCCCGGAAGACCAATCGTTTCATATCGTCATGTGACCACGATAATATTGAGACTTTGCTATCACGATATTGATAATATAGTTACATCCCTAGCACTACAATATTATTATAAAGCCTTTCAAATAAATAACTGCAGTAATCTAACAGACGCCACTTTCTATCCTCATGATGAATTATTTTCTCCTTTTTCTGAAAACAGTGTTAGATAATGCTGAGCTCTGAACAAAATGTATTTCAAATTTGTAAAAGACGTTTACAGGCATATCTTTTATATGCACAGTTTGAGCTTGTGTGTCCCTGCAACCTCAGAAAGAGACTTAAAAACCTGTGTTTGTTTTCATTAGTAGTCTGTATAAAAAAGATCCTTTTTCAGAATAGTCAGAAATGGAAGAAAAATGGTCTGTGGTCAGATGACAACACCGTACCATAGAAGGTTAAACAAGCACAAATACTGAACGAATGATCTTTAGCCCGTCACTTGAGTTCAGATTCTTCTCTGGCTTTCTGCTCGCGCTCGGCTGGCAATGGCAACAAACAAGGCGGCAAACTTCCTTCATGCCGTCATCATGAATAATGACCTCCAGATCACTTCCTTCACTCGGACGCTCCACCATCATCTCTTTTATTAACACAGATCTGGACTGACTGCAGATCGTTGTTTAATAGAGATCACTTGTGCCAATACTAGTTAAATGCATATACAAGTGCTATCACTATTCACTCTTTCATTAATAACAATTCATTTATCAACCACACAGGCTTTAGACTCAAGACTAAGGATATATCGAGCCGATACTCAGTATCGGTATCGGCACCGATACAGGCGTTTTCTGCCGGGTCGGTTATTGGTCAGATAAGACCGATCCAAATCGGTGCTGCCTCCATTACTGTGCTGTACATTTAAAAGAAATTTCTTTTAATTTATATAACAGTATATATTTATATATAAATATACAAAGAGTTCAGATGCAAAAGCCTCTAAGTGTCATTTGAAATTTTCTTCTAAAGTAAGCATTTTATCAGACTCCTATGTGTAGGTTCAGTAATTTCACTTTAATTGCAACGAATAGGTTGTTTTCATTGCTATTAAAATGAAATAACTGAATATAAACATAGGAGCCTGGGGAAAAAAAAAAAAAAAATTTAGTAGAAAATTTCAGATGGCACTCAGAGGCTTTTGTATCTGAACTCTTATTTACTTGTTTTTCATGAATGCATTTTACAACAATACAAAGAGCAATGTGTAACATTTCACCAGATTTAGGCTAGTCCTATGCTTATTCACTCTTATTTGTTCCCCAATAAATACTGTTATTTCACTAAATGTTCATTTTATAAAATTATTGTGCACTCATGATTTTTCTAAATAACTTTTGCTGCTGAATTATCCACTAACCTAGTTTATGATAGTATATATATATATTTTTTTTGTCATAGATTATGATTATATATATTTTTCATTAAAATGAAGTTGTCTATATTTAGTAGATTGTGTTTAACACAAAATCAGTCATAAGGGTCAATTGGGTCAAGCTGAATAAATAAGCTTTCCATTGATGTATGGTTTGTTAGGATAGGACAGTATTTGACTGAGATACAACTATTTGAAAATCTGGAATCTGAGGGTGCAAAAAAATCTAAATATTGAGAAAATCTCTTTTAAAGTTGTCCAAATGAAGTTCTTAGCAATGCATATTACTAATCAAAAATTAAGTTTTGATATATTTATGGTAGGAAATGTACAAAATATCTTGATGGAACATGATCTTAATATCTTAATGATTTTTGGCATAAAAGAAAAATGGATCATTTTGACCCATACAATGTATTGTTGGCCATTGCTACAAATATACCTGTGCTACTTATGACTGCTTTTGTGCTCCAGGGACACATATGAGTGATGATCAGGTCAACACAGAAGTATAGAAATTCTACATTGATTAAAAAAAAAATGTGCTGGTATTGTATCGGTATCGGCGGATACTCAGAATTTCGGGATCGGTTCTGAAAAAATGGTATCGTTGCATCCCTACTCAAGACAATAAACAGTGACGATTTCCTTAAAATCTTCGACATTAAATCTGACGTAGAGATCTAATAATTCGTTTTGTAACATTATCTCTCCTATTACACTAGAAAGGCGCAGCTCAAAAGTCACACTAATGATTGCCTTTTTGAAATATGATGTCTTAAAGATGAATCAAATATGCTCTATGGCAATTTTCTTTCCCAAGATGCTTAACACAGCTGTCTTTATCCTGCTTCGCCATCTGGATGGTATGGCCATGGAGAAGATGATAATGCACTTTATGATGAGGGGAGGATGAAACCTTTGACCTTCACAGCCCTTTGACCTCTCCGGGCGATATTCAGCGGTATTCCTATAAGTAGCATATGCTTGCTTGTCCGATATGTTAAAGAAATTTATAACCAGAGCTTTGTCGATAAGGCCTTGGCTTCTCTCTCCTGTCCCAGTGGACTATGAAAGACAGCATCTAGTATATCTGATGCGTGCTACTTTTCTGTGAACGTTTTCAGTTAGATTAAGTTATTTCTGGTGGAAGTTATGGCAAGTCATGTTAATAATGGCTTTTGTCAGCTGAGCTGTGACGTGCCGTCGAGAACATAACCTGGCATAGATATCTGCTAGCTTACAGTAATCACAGCGTTTGAAGCAGACCTGTAGCTCTCAACATGTGTAGTGAAGAGATCGAGTGACATGGTGCAGGTTCTGGTTCATCAGGGTCCTGTGTAAGGTGAGCTGATGTTTCAATGCGTCCCTGAGCCTTTCCCTTACAGCAGTCCTGAGCAATAATGGATTTAACCTCTGCAGTGCTGTGCATATCGTTGAGTGTGTTTATTCATTGGTTCATTAATAAAGTGGATCTATCAGTGTTTTATGATCACGTATGAGATTTATCGTTCAAGGGTGAAGATTCTGTACCACTAGTGACACCAAAAACAATAGCAAAATTGACCAAAAGCTAGTTGAGTTTGTTCCCCGTACAATGACTCACTGTGCTGGGGAAAGTTACTTTTAAAAGTAATGTGGTACAATATTGCGTTCCTCCATAAAAACTAAACCGATTGTGTTACTTAGTTTCTTTTTATGGAAAGGAATGCATTACGCTACTTTTACATTACTTTTTGTCACCTGGGCTGGACTTGCTTATTTGTGACCCTGCAGCACAAAAGCAGTCATAAGTAGCACAGGTATATTTGTAGCAATGGCCAACAATACATTGTATGGGTCAAAATTAATGATTTTTCTTTTATGCCAAAAATCATTAAGATATTAAGATATGTTCCATGAAGATATTTTGTAAATTTCCTACCATAAATATATCAAAACTTAATTTTTGATTAGTCATATGCATTGCTAAGAACTTCATTTGGACAACTTTAAAGGTGATTTTCTCAATATTTCGATTTTTTTGCACTCTCAGATTCCAGATTTTCAAATAGTTGTATCTCAGCCAAATATTGTCCTATCCTAACAAACCATACATCAATGGATTTATTCAGCTTTCAGATGATGTATTACCCTTATGACTGATTTTGTGTTCCAGGGTCACATTTGTTTTTTAATAATAAAACCCCCAAAGTTATATTTTTTGCCAACTATAAAGGCCATTTCACACTAAAAGTGAAATGAATGATGAAGTACCTCTGTCTCTGCACCTTACTCCTGATTTCTCTCAACACGGGGACAGGAGAGGTGTCTGTAAATAAACTGGAAAACTTGTGTTGAAAAAGTAAGCCCGATATTTTTTTTGTAAATTTAAAAGTAATGCATTACCCCCAACACTGCTGCTTAACCTCCACAGTACGATGCATCATTAGAGCAACAGAATTTCTCCGCGGTGCTGCAGTGAATCACACACATGACATCAGAGGTCCTCTGTTGTTTTGTTTTATTTCTAGATGCTTGTTTCCATCGTGGGTCACCTCTTATGTTATACTTCAGGTTCCTGCGGAGTACCGGAGCAGATACACAACCATCAAAATGCTGCTTTCATTCTTAAAAAAAAAAAAAAAACACTCAAAGATTTAGAAAATGTTCTGTGCAGTAGGGAATGAAATACAGATTGCACAACATGTTAGCTTGGCTATTTATATCTCAAGTTACTAACTACTAACTATGCTTTTAATCACAGGTCAAGAGCTGTAGTTCTAAACATGCATTTTTGAGATCATTGTTCATTGGAACTATGGTTTTGAGAGCTAGTCATTTAAAGCATGTTGGTAACGATGGACCTTGCGAGTTGCATAGCTGGCTAAGAATGTTTTTGGGATGCTTTTTTCAGCTACAAGTGACATAGGGTTGACTCTGCATATGAAGCTGGGATTGGAGAAGCTACACACACCACCTGTGAGCAAACAAATAAATGGGTGCAAAACCCCTCTGGAATGACTTTCCTGCAATAAAATCCATTACCACACAAAGATGTTACAAGACTCTTCTATGTCATCTGTTCACTGCAGTGGCCATTGACCTAAAGACCCTGGATTCCTGACCTCTGACCCATGATACTGACCTCTTTACTTGGCCTCTTATATCTCGGCCCTGCAACGCCGATGACTACCTGCCAGGCACCTGCTTTGAGAAATGAAACTGTAGGGAATGTGTCTCCGGGGACCTCTTCAATCCTGCAGACAACAAGCTAGCACAGTCCCTGAGTCTGAATGGGTCTGGAGTGGGGCCCGGTAAACCAATCTCCCTAATTATCTATTGAAAGAACATTCTTTTTCCTTTCAGAGTCATTACCTCCAGTTCAATTGCTGAAAAGTAACATACAGGGGCAAAAAAGCAGGGAGGAAAAAAACACTCCAAAGGTAGGGTTGCTGATTTCCACCAAGGTTAATTGCTTGGGAGGGACCAGATGTGAAATATAGATTGGAATAAAGGTGAAGGGGACCGGCATTGAGAACAAATTACAAATAAATGCAAGATCTTAGATGGCTCTTGTGTCCTGCGGATTTGAAAGGAGTGGCGGAGGCGTATGTCCAGCTTTCCAAATGACTAAAGAGTGACGGTACCGGCAAAAGAGCAGCTCAAATGTCCTTGGGTTACCACATTTATTTACTGGCATTTTTCTTTACCGAATTTTGGTTTGATTTTGATTCTTTCTTTATTAAATTCCCTCTCCTCCACTGAAAATCTAACAATGCACAGTGCACATGCACAATTTGTAGCTTTAAAATGTGATCAGAAAATGAATCCGAAGGGTTTGTACCTAATCTTATTTGTTTGGGTGATGCGCTCGTGTTGTTTTTAGAAGGAACTTCAGATGATTTCCCTCTGCGATGAGAATATTCAGATGTGTTTTGATGTTAGGGCTCATCAGAAATCGGTCACCATCTCCTTCTGCATTACTCAAGCATTCATTCAATTTTTGTCTTTTGTTGAACTTTTACAGGTCCCTCATCTGGTTAATGACTTTGAACTTGCTGGGTTTTGTTCTACACTGATCCTCCAAAATCTCTGGATACAAGCGCATCAGTTAAATGTGTCGATGTTTACATAAAAAAACAACAACAACAACAACAACAATGGAAAAGCAGTGCAATCAAAAAAAAAAAAAAAACCCGTGAAGAACTACTACTGTATGCCTGATATTTCATGTTTGCATCATGGTGACGGACTGAAAGCTGCTGTTCATTTTTTTTTTTTTCAGAACATTTATAGTTAATAGTCTACTGGTGTTGTTCTTTCAGTCACTTTGAAATTGATTTACCTAGATTTTTTTTTTTAAAGCATTTTCCTCATATTGTTTCTGAACATACAATATCTACAAGACAAGTTTGTTCAAGATGTAGTTGTAGTTCATGCATCTTTTCTGCAAATATATTTAACAAGTGATTTGTTTAACATTTACGTTATGTTGACAGCTTCGTGTGCTACACTTAGAATAGAATTCTCTTTAACAAGAGGGTTAATTTAGTAGTTTCTTGAATCATGCTGTAGTTACATTTTTCAAGTTGACTAGCTAAAGGGGTTATGCTTTTATTATGCTTTTTCACTTTTTTGAATTTTAGTCAGTGTGTAGTGTGTATGTTTGTGCATGAAAAAGATCTACAAAGTTACAAATCTCAAAGTCCCCTCCAAAGGGAGATATTTCGTTTTTAAAAAAATCCCTTTTCAAGAACTACAACAAGCGGCTCGTTTGGACTACAGCGTGGTTTTCCGGTGTTAGTGATGTCACAAAGCGGCTCATTAGAATATCATTAAAATAAATCCCGCCTCCGGAAATTGGAATGGGGAGTGGGGAGGGTCGAGCTCGTGGTTAAAACGCTTGGTTGAGTGCATCAGACAAGACAACGACGATGAAGAAGTGCCGCTGTAGCGTCAAGTTTTCGCCATGTCGAAGAAACGCTGTTTTTTTTTTTTCACTCCCGTGCCCAAACATCTTTTTCCTTCCTAAAGCGGACGATGTCAGGAAACAGTGGTTGCAATTTATTGTTTACTCTGTTCCTGAGGATTATAACCCCAATTTGGTACTATTTGGTACACAATTTTGGTACATCTCTTCCATCTTTATTTGACCTTCTAACTCTAGCACTCTCTATTCTAATTCTATTTTATCTATCGGCCTTCTTTTTATTAAAAAAAAAAAAAAACACGCTTGACCCTCTATCAGTTGCATATTTGTTCTCTAACTGCTAGCTTTTCTTGAAAAACTAACGCAAGCTTTCCTTTTTTCTATTCTATCTACTTGTTTCTTAAAAAACGAGGTTTCTTTTTTTAATATTCTATCCACTTGTTTTCTTAAAAAAAAAAAAAAAAAACCTTACTACGTGGCTAACCGAGACTTGTCATAGCACTTGCATGTTTTGTTAGTTTTGATTAATTCTATTGTCCTCATTTGTAAGTCGCTTTGGATAAAAGCGTCTGCTAAATGACTAAATGTAAATGTACTGTGTGCTGCGCATTTTACTGAGGACAGCTTCCACAACATGAGGGAGTACAGTGCTGGTTTCACCAAAAAGCTTTTGTTGAGAGACGGAGCAGTTCCCACTTAAATTGCTGACAGTACAACACTGGACAATGATGTAATTGCAGAATTTACACTTCAATTATGAGACTATGGTATAAATAAATTCAAATGTATAACAATTTCACTGAAATTCATGTTATAATGTTAGAGTTAAAGAATAATAAACATAATACATATTACTGTTGCACTTATCTGTACATAGTAAATGCAGTTATTTTTAAGCGGTTGTTGACATCGTATCTAAACTCTGATTTAGGCAAAAAAAAACAAAAAAACAAAGTTACCACTCTAATAATGCTTGCGTGCATAGGTTCTTTGCGATCCTCTTGTTCAATATTCTCGGGTCTGAATCCTGCTCAGATTGATATGGTAATATTAAGGCAGACGCAACTTGCTCTTTTGGCGAGGGGCGGGGCAGTATTGAAACGCCGTCTAAGCTGTTCTCCAATCACAACGCACTGGGACAGCTAACCAATCACAGCACATTTAGTTCTTCATCAAACCCGGAACTAATCCAGCTGTTTGTGTCAGGCTGGGGAGAAAGGTATTGTAATAATGTAAATTATGTGAAAAATAATGTGTTTTTCGAACTACCAAGCATGAGAGCATGTTCTAGTACACCCCCAAAACAAAATCAAGACTTTGTAAAAGACCATAATAGGACCCCTTTAAAAATCGTAAAAAATCGAGAATCGGCCAAACGTTCTGAAAAAAATTGAGATTTTATTTTTTTGCCACATTGCCCAGCCCTACTACTGCTCTTACCAGTGACTGCTCCTGACAAAACTGATGCTTCGTATAGTTAGTGCTCTTCGCACTAGCATCGCAACAAGCACAGCACTAAGTCTTTTTTCCAGAAATATGAAGCATCTTCACAGCAGCTCACACATCGTAAGCCAAACCTAAGGGTAAATATGTCACAGCGTGACCTCGCTTACTGCTCTGTTTGTCAGCAAACGGTAAAAAACCAACAACACACATCTGTCTGGTTGTTTGTCAGAAGCGGTGAGATTTGTCACTGCCCCAGCGTGAAACCTGTCACTAGTAATAAACTTTGGCTGCCGGACAAAGCCTGTGTTTCCAAGCGCGCACCCTTCCTGGCAAAGATCGTCGAAGGCCAGAGCACAATGACATGGGTGCCAGGCCTCCTCCTCCCCAGAGGCTCGGCTGGATCCGGAATGCTTTGTGTCGGAGCTCTTGGCAGGCCAGACAAGTTAACTCGCTGGCCTGGTGTCCACTTGCACTCCCAATAAGCCCCCTGTAGACAGCGGCTCCACCAGCACTTCATTTGTCAGGGATCGCAGGGAGCTGTGCTCAACCGGTTGCAACAAGTCTTCTTGCTTTTATGAACTCAATGTACGTTGGCATTTCTGGTTTATAAACGGCACGTATGATGCCGTCTGTGAGTGCGGTCTGAGTGACGACACTTGCAGGTCTGTAATTCCCCACCACATCTGTTTCTGATTGTTAACATGAAAAAAACAGACCACTGGTCCCTGTGGAGAAAAGCTCAACCAGTCTCTCAGGTTACCGAGGTCCAGCGTCCCAATCAACACAGTAGGAAATGATCCAATGTGTTTTTCCGTTTCTTGTAGCTTCGTTCCTCTGTACAGTGTAACTAAAGGCTGGAATACACTACGTGACTTTTAATCTGAACAGATTTTAAAACACTAGGCATCATACACTTGCTTGTAAATAGTTATCGAGGAAAAACTGGGCATCATACACTAAAGGAAAATGTTATGCAGTTTCAAATCAAAATATTACTTTCTTTTATAAACAGTGTTGGGAAAAGTTACTTTTAAAAGTAATACATTACAATATTAAGTTACTCCCCAAAAAAGTAACTAATTACGTTAGTTACTTTTTATGGAAAGTAATGTTACGTTACTTTTGCGTTACTTTTTAAATCTGGGCAGGGCTTGCATGTTTGTTTTTAATATAAAAAGTTTTATTTTTGGCAAATGTAAAAGCCCTTTCACACCAAAAGCCTGAGGCTGAAGGAAAAGTAAATTCATGTTTGTACAATAGAACGCAGAAGAAGAAAGTTCAACACTTTTCAGCAATAAAAAAAGAAGAAATGTTATTTTATCTTGAGTAATTTTTGCCTATTAGTATGATTCGTCATCGAAGGTCAGCAGCAAAGACACTGGTTAATAAAATGGGATTAAATACATAAAGGATATTTGTATTATTTAACACATGTATTTATTGCAGTTTTGCGTCATATTCTGAGTTGCATTTCAGTGTTTTTATTAATTTTGAGGAATACTGAATCTGCTTTTTTTTTTCTTTTTTTTGTGAATGAGATGAGTTAATGCATGTTCATTTATTCTAGAATTAATGTGACATCTTACTTCTGATTTCTCTCAACATGCGGACAGGAGAGCTTTCAATCAATAAATGGGAAAAAAGTAACTGGCGTTACTTATCTGAAAAAGTAAAAAGATATTTTCTTGTAAATTACAAAATAATGCGTTACTTTACTAGTTACTTGAAAAAAAGTAATCTGATTATGTAACTCGCGTTACTTGTAATGCATTACCCCCAACACTGGTTATGAAACAGGACATCAATTTCATACAGATCCACTGTAGAGGACACCAGGACTTAAAGCATGTTTATTACACATTTTTGAAATGAAAAGGGAAAGAAATTATATTTCAGTATTCCTATAAACAATTGGATATTTTTTATGGAAATCTTGCTAATTATTACTCCCATTATTACACTTTTTTCATTACATGTTGCCCCAAGAACACATTAATATGCAAATTAGATACAGTGTATAGATACATCTGTATATAATGGGAAAACCTTCTTAAGGTCATTTTACACACATACTGAATAAAGCAAAATGGTATATCAAATCATTGTTACATCTTTCATAATATAGTTGAGAATCATCTTCATACAAAGTTTGGTATAAAAATTAAAAAAAAAAAAATCCTGAAACCTAAAAATTTATTGGTGATTTTAAACAAAAATCCATGTTTTTTTATTTTTATTTATTTATTTATTTTTTAAATTGAGCCCTGGTGTCATAGCATAACATATGAATAAAATATAATTTTCAAAACTCTTATTTTTCCATTTTTTTATGCTTTGAACAATGTAATGAAATAAAAAATACTAAATTCACAATCTTTTTTTGGGGGAGGTCTCAGGAGGACAACTTGCAGTGTTACATATTATTGAGGCTGAGAAACGAATAAAACGCTGCATACAACAGGTCAATGCTGTTATCGCTGTTTTCCATGTTCGTGGAGTACATATGTTTACATGGCTTTTTAAAAATGCCGGGTAGCCAGTGTTTCATATGCGTTTGGCCAATCAGCGTACACTTATGTCAATGATAGTTCTAGATTTAGACCCTGCTCTGAAGTAGGAGCTAATTTAGTTCCCCAATCGGAGCTCCTAGAACCAAATACATTCCTAGCTGCGGTGCAAACACGCCAAAAACTGGGAACTTTCGCCAATAGTTCTCAAAACTACGAAAAGGTTCCTCCTGTATTGAGCCCCTATATTAATATTGGTCACAACTGTCCATCTTCCATCACAAACTCAAAATAATTAGATGTTTAACCCCCCTCATGTCATACAGTAGCATTGATAGCTGCTTTACGATAATTGTTATGATATGTCTATTTATGTCTCACATGACACCCATGCATTCAATTGCATGCTGTTGAACACAAAATAACTTTTCCCATATGAACACTTGTGTTGAAATGAATCACAAACCTTTTGTTCTGTAATAAAATAAATGATAATACAAAATTTTGAACTGTTTTAAGACTAGATCCACATGCAAAGGGAAGGCCGGGCTTTTCTCAAGCAAAGCTTATCCCTGGTGTAACGGTATTTATTTTGGAGTAATTCAGATAGTTTACAGAAGAATAACATCGTACTAAAATGTGAGCTAAGAAGGTCGGAGGAAAACGTGGGGGCCTACGGTTGAAGCATGAGCGTGATTTGTTTTAACTGGCTGTGGAAATAAGCATTGAGTCTTCACCCCCGGCGGCTGTAAATCCAGACCTCTACGAACCTTTTCTTGGCTCAAAGACTTCCTCTGGTTTACACGTCCCCTGGGTGCCTCCGGCCAAAGATATTGAGCTTTTCATCTCTTTATGTGACATCCTCGTTGTGACCGTGTTCTGATCGCCGCCGCATCTTCCTCCACGGGCCGGACACAGTAAACACGCTACAGAGATGGAGCTGTAAGAGCCAATCACATCTTCTTTGAGTGCTAATGTAATTTAACCCCGTGGTCACAGGACTGTAACTACAGTGATCCAGCAGAGCGGGTGAAGCGAGTCAAGTGAGCGTGTGGAACGAACCAGTGAATGCACAGATTTGCTGATATCTATTCGTTTTTTAATGTTGATGCTCTGCGATCTCCATCATACAAAAATCACTCAAAAATACAAATGAGAATAGAACAGAGGAACGGATGCTGAGAGGCGGTGGGTCCAGTTGAAGGCTGCGGTCTGGACGCTCCCTGTGGGGTCTGGACTCTTGGTTCTGGAGCAGTGCTCTGGACGGCCGCGGGTCAGCAGAGGTTTACTCCGGGGGCAAGAGGGTTAATGCTGCAGGCTTTAAACATGTACAAGATGTCTTCACTCACCTCTAACAGGCACTCGGGGTAAACGTTAGCATTAGTGTGTGTGCCTTCACCAAAACATCCCAATGGGAAGGAATCTAGTCATTTTGTTGATTATTGTGTTAATATAATCAGGACAGTAATGTGTTCAGTGACACGCATTCATACTTTGAAGTTCACCCTGACATTTTGCCATCATTTACACCCTCGTGTCGTTCCAAACCCATATGACTTTCTTCTGTGGAACACATAAGAAGGTATTTTGAAAAATGCCTGTGTGATTATTATTATTTATTTATTTTTATTTTTTTCATACAATGAAAATCAACTGCACTGCAAAAATGATTTTCTTAGTATTTTTGATTTGTTTTCTAGTATAAATATCTAAAAATTCTTGAATCAGGGTGCATTTACTTAAGTAAAATGACTTAAGATATTGTCTTGTTCTCTGAAAAAAATAAAATAAAATTAAATAAAAATTGTTAGTTTTTGCTTAAAACAAGCAAAAATATCTGCCAATGGGGCAAGAAAAATATTCTTGTTTAGCCTTTGAATTAAGATAATTTTTATAACTCCATTGGCAGATATTTTTGCTTGTTTTAAGCAAAAACTAGCAAAATGTTGATAATTTTTTTTTTCTTTAGAAAACGAGACTTAATATCTTAAGTCATTTTACTTGTCATGTGAATGCATCTTGATTAAAAATGTTTAGATATTTATACTGGAAAACAAGACAAAAAAATACTAAGTAAGAAAATTATTTTTTGCAGTGAGAATAAAGAAAGTCAGAAAGTTTACTTCAGTTTCATTGCTTTAAACACATTCAGGTTTCCATATGTAAACTTAAGTAGACAATGTATTGTGACGCACATACAGAATATCAAAAAATAAAGCTGTCGTGGGTCTTGGTGCATCAGTTGTTGATTGGATGCGTGAGTTTAAGAGCACTAAACACTTGGAGAAGTCCTGTATATGTCACCAGAGAGATGACTGACGCTTCACTGGATGATCCAGTTACCTTACAAGATCAAACCACAATAAGATGTACATACATGTAGAAAATAGACAGGTTTCATTAAAGCAACTTTTAAAGGAGCGTTTCGAGACGCCTGCATTCTGTTTTGCCTGCAGCTTGCAAACACATGGTGTGATATTCAGTCTTTAATTGCATCTGATTATAAGAAAATTGCTGATTATAACATTTTCATACGGGTCAGGAGGCATGATTAACGATGTCATTTTTAAATGAATTCTTTTTAATAAATCACACCAAATAAACATTCAATATACAGTCGTTTTTAAAAAAGTATGTTGATTATTTAAGCACAGTGAGTTTGTGGCACTTTAAAATGCAGATCTGTTGTGTTTTGGGGGTTATAAATAATATTTTCATCATTTTTGCAGTTCTATTTGGAGATGCTTGTTCTAACCATAATTACATCTAAATTCTGTCAGAACTGTTATGCTAATGTGCTTAGAATTAGGGTACATTTGATCCAGGTGGATTTTTTGTCTTAATGTTTGTGGTTTCAAATGAAGGAAAAAAATTCCAGAAACTGCACGAAGTATCAAATGATGACAAAAAATGCAAAGTTCTGTAGATGTCTTGTGCTCTTGACAGCAGCAGAATGAACTGAATGACACTCCGGTTGTCCGAGGCAAAGGGAGGTAATGAAAACAAATGAAGGGTCTTATTCCTGATGGAACGGGGGAGGAACTTAGTCATCAAGCTAATTTTATTCTTGTCTGGCCAAGAGACTTCATTTCCTCTGGCTGTTTGTACAGACGCTGGGCTCCATGTTGCCAAATGATGAATATGGTGCCTGATGTCCGGATGGCAGATGCTGGATGTGTAACTCAAATACTGATTCTCCTCAAGCAGCAAATCCAAGCAGTCAAGCCTCACTTTTGGATTTCAGGTTTTGTTTGTTTACCGTTTTCTCTTTCCATATTTCCTTTGCTGTTAGATTTATAGGCAGATGAGACGGCATCAAAATGGCTTGTTATCAGAGACGGTGTAAGGAGAAAACAGGCCCCTGACTGTGAATAAATGAGAAATTGTGACACTAAATATGGCATCTTAGAAAAGGACTTCCCACCTTTCAAATCAATTACCTTATTAGTAAAAGCATTGCTTGTTTTTCCCTGAAACATGCACGCATGCATATTAGTAAAGTTTTTGAGATCGGTCTTGTTGGTGGATGTTTAACAGATGTTATCTAAATGTAAACTTTTTTTTTTACTTTTTTTGCAGATTGTAGCGTTACTCAAAAAAAAAAAAAAAAGCATTGGTAACACTTTAGAATAGGGAACACATTCACTATTAACTACAAGTTTTCTCTCAATAAACTCCTGATTTGCTGTTTATTAATAGTTAGTAAGGTAGTTGTTATGTTTGGGGTAGGATTAAGGGATGTAAAATATGGTCATGCAGAATAAGGCAGTAATTTGTGTCCCTGGAGCACAAAAGCAGTCATAAGTAGCACAGGTATATTTGTAGCAATAGCCAACAATACATTGCATGAGTCAAAATTATCCATTTTTCTTTTATGCCAAAACTCATTAAGATATTAAGATCATGTTCCATGAAGATATTTTGTAAATTTCCTACCGTAAATATATCAAAACTAATTTTTACTAATTTTTGATTAGTGATATGCATTGCTAAAAACTTCATTTGAACAACTTTAAAGGAGATTTTCTCAATATCTAGATTTTTTTGCACCCTCAGATTCCAGATTTTCAAATAGTTGTATCTCAGTCAAATATTGTCCTGTCCTAACAAACCTTACATCAATGGAAAGATTATTTATTCAATCTCAATTTAAAAAAAATTGACCCTTATGACTGGTTTTGTGGTCCAGGGTCACATATGTGTTTTATAAATACTAACAAACAGCCAGTATGCTAGTAATATGCATGCTAATAAGCAACTAGCTAATAACGAGAATAGGTCCTTAAAATAAAGTGTTACCAAAGCATTTAACCAAGATGGCCGGCATGCATTTAAAACCATTTTGATGCAATTTCTTCTTCGAGTCTTCACATTCAATTTAATTTTAGTTTCTTGTTGATTTCATATCAGACATGATGTGTAATGTTTTCTCCCATGAGTCCTTCATTTGCACTTTTGAATCGCTCTGAATATAACACAATGAGGACGTCCATCAGGTAAAAGACTGAGCAAATTAAAAATTGATCATCGTCCCATAAAAGTCTCATTTCGCCCAACTTTGGTCCAGATGAAAAAGTAAGAAGAGATGTTAAAACGGCTTCCTTAACTTGTCAGATGCATTCAAATTGTTCCCGAAAGGTTCACCAAGCACTGTTTCTTGCATCGCTTCTGTGACTGGGAATAGTTCACATGGGACGAGGCTTCTGGCAGGACAATCTTCAATCCTTCGGAGCGCCGTCGCCTCATTCTCTGCCTCTATGGTTTATTCAGTGCCACCCTTTTTACTCCTGCTCTTGACCCAATCAGAAAAATACTTAAGCCTCCATTATTGTTGATTTGTTTGTACACAGTCACATTTGAAACAGGAGGAAAACATTAAAAAGCAATTAATACACCAAAATGCAGCTGGAAATGGGGTCTCTTAGGGGAACGGCGTCATGCTCAGAGCTGCTTCGAATGGCCACAAACACAGAAAAGGCAGCTTTTAGCGAGACACGCTCTCGTCCCAGCAGACGCTTTGACTGACAGGGAGGCGAAGCCAAACAAAGGCAGTTTACGATCAGCATAATCAATGTGACATTAGCGCGCACATAATGGAAGCAGGCGGTCGAGCGTGTGCTTAATAAAATTCCAACTGGCAACTTGCTCCAAGATGATTACTGTTTCCAGAGCTTTTAGGAAGCTTTCGTCTGCACCTTTTTTCCCTTCAAGAAGGACTTAACGTGATCACAAGATCTCCGTAGCACCCACTTTAAGAGCTATCACGAAAGAAGCTAAATTCTCCGTTGACATGGCCCTTCGTCTCGCTCTTTCTCTGTTGTTCGCAATTAATCATAAAATGGTAAACCTTAAAGCGAGATTAAAGGTATCACATGCCTGAAGTGAGGCACACTTGAAAGGCAGAGAAAGGCAATAAAGTGTACTTCAAATAGCAAGAGTGGCCATATAATGTTTTCAGAAATTGTTGGGTTTTCCAAGGTTCTGTCACGTCTACCGGTCGCCACAAAGCACGCTTAGATACTACTCCACCAGAGTATTTCAGTGCATAACATAATAATGCCCAGTTTATTGTGTCATTGTCACCAATCACACCGGATGACAGCGGACCTCATTGATGTTCATTGAGGATGGGAGATATACTGTATATTTATAAGCATTAATGATTAACCCTTTTATTTTTATGTTTCCCAAATCCTCGGGTAGAGACTAGGAATCGTCCTTCAGATTCTCCTCGTTTCGAGGGTCAGTCCACTGAGCTGTTCAATTATAACAGTTCATTGTGAAATGAAGGTCTAAATCAATTTTGAGGAGAGGAGAGGGGGGCTTTTCAGAACACCCCAAGGTAAATGACAAATTTTACCTTCATTTCGTTTTACAATGACAGTATGCAACAACATTCACAAAGACCCGGGCCAACCTTGGTAAGAAAACCATAGTAACAGAGCAGAAGCAGAGCGAGGTTCGCAGCCTTCGAAAAGACTGGCAGATGAAGTTTTATTACTCCTCTTTGCAAATGAAATGCACACAGACTTAAAACAGGAATCCATCACTATTTAAAGCATTGGAACAACAAGCAATGATTTTTCCAAATATTCCCATATGAGCAGCCCTCACTAAAGACTGCGATCTCTTTCAGTGTCTCTCGATTCACCTGTAAGTATAATATCATCGTGTTTACTAGTGAAATGGTCCAGAAACAGAATCTGTTTCTGCACATGATTGTCTGCTGTGTCTGGTGCTGGGGTCATAGCAGAGGTCAGAAAGGTCACGACACTTCCTACAGCGTTCAGGAGTGCCCTGTACCACAGACAGCCAGTGGTAAGCAGAGATGAATCAGTTAAGGCACATCAAATCAAGAATTCATGCACTCTGAAATGACAAATATTGGCTGGGACTGTCAAAATCTCTCCCTCTGTCTGTCTGGTCCTGTCTCTCTCATTCAGTTATTAACCAGCCGCTGAAACTCTGTCTGGGAAATGAGGCCAAGCTGTTTGATTCAGTCTTGTGAGGGTTTATCATCAGTTGTGTTTGCTAAGTCAGGCATCACTTTTACTTTACAAAACCCCTGACCCTAACTATGAAACTGTGGTGCATGACTTGAAACCACGACATGACATTAATTTGAGCTTGCTCAGTATGTAAGCACCTAGCGATCACCAAGAATATCATAGCGACTGCAAAGCCTCGTGGTTAGAAATCTGGGATGGCAACTGAGTAATAGCTATGTTTCCATCACCCTATTTTAATGCGCATTTTGAAGTATCGCATGAAAAACGAGTGATGGAAATGACAAATTTCAAAAAAGTTTTACGCTTGCTTGAGGTGGTTTTTGACTTGTGTGGAAAAGGGTTAATGTGAATAATGAGAGATGGAAATGCATTTTGCGGATAAATTCCTCCAAGTGCATCAAAAAAGTCATATGACTTTGTGCTATGGGACGGCAAATCCTGACTAACCAGCGGATCGATCTCGTTCACAGCATCTGAAATGTTGTTTTGGTCGTTCTGAAATGTCTGAGCAAAGTCTGTCGTATAAATGTCTTACACGACTGCGTTCCCAAACATCAGGCATCCGCCTCTGAAAGCACTGACAGCATTCATTGTGTTTCGTCTGCTCGCTCTGAGGTGCAAGTCATTTATTATAAATGAAAATTATTATATTAAGTAGCTCCTCCTACTTTTTTCTTTAGTGCCAGTTTATGAGAAAGTGACGATTTTGTTCTCTTTGACTCGTTGGATGGAAACGGTGTTTGTTTGCAAATGTTTTTAAATGACTGTATGGTTCCTGTCTTTGGTGACTGTGCGAACAATGCGTACATCTTGGAAACAAAAGATACAGCAAAAAAAAAAAAAAAAAAAAATTCATAGCTCTAATCACGAAATTCATTCATTCCCAAAGTATGAAATTATGTTTGTTTTATATGAGTGTTGTGCATTTTTAGCAGTGTTGGGCAGTAACTAGTTACAGTAATAATATTACTTTTTGCAGTAACTTATAGTGTAACTAATTACTAATAAGATTTCAGTAATAATATTACAGTTTCCATCCATAAAACAGCTCCTTAGTTACTTTTGATGCCTCAAGGCCTACTGATTAGAAATCCAACAATCCAATAATTCCTAATTTATTTTCATAATTTTCATGACTTGCAAAGGCACATATAGTCACCAGAGCAGCAGGCGTATGGAATATGGAAAAGCTTACATTCAGCGGATGGAAATATTTCCATTACATTGATTTTGTCAGGAGAAAAGATGATCTGAACACTGATGTGTGAGTTATGGCAGTACTTTACTCATGGCTTGCCCACCCACATCCCTCTGATCCTGATATAAAGTGTATTACTATAATTAAAAATCTTTTTAGAAAAGAAACATCTTCTCATGAACATATTTGTGAATTCTTTTGATGAAATTCATCATGAAATATAATCGTATAAGGGTAACAGAGAAATTATAGCTGCAATTAACTTCAAGCTGCACAATGAGAATAATACAACACTTTTACTTAAACATCACTATCAGTCACAATTGAGTGTTTTTAATAACTTCAGGCTGTGATCCAGTGTGGATTTTGGTGAAATGATGAGGCAGAAATATATTGTTAGTAACATTTCAGAAGAATTTTGTCGGGAAGATGTGCAACTTCTGTGGAGCGTGAGAGAAAAGTAATGTAACTAATCACTGCTGCCAGAAAGTAATAAGTAACGTAATTATATTACTTCTGAAAGGAGTTACTAGTAATGAGTAATAAATTAAATTTTTTGAGTAACTTGCCCAACACTGATTTGTAGTATATTACGTTCTCCTGGAGCATATGGAGCGTCTGACCGCGCCGGTTCTGTTGAAAATCCTTTCCCATCGCCGCTCTGTCATTTCACAAACACATATAGCAGCCACTTGATATGTTTGCATGGGGATTTAGGGATGAACATTATCGTGTTTTCAGAGCGAACATCTGGTGGGGGTAAAAGGTTACAGTAGAGATCCCAGCCCTTCACTGAATTCCTTCCATCAGATAAATCACCAACAAGTCACTGTGAACCAGGGCTTGGAGCAGAACGCTAACTCAATCCTGTCTGAGGCTGTGAACCCCTTCCTCCCTCAAACACGCCGGGCCGTTAAACAGAGACCTGTAACCTCCATCCGTTCAGAGTCCAGTCGCTAGCCGTGCTTGTGTTGAGTTTCTGTTTCTACGGCGCGCGTGGGCCACCTCACGGACGGGCTATTGTTCCTTCCAGAGGTCAGCGGTTCTGCGGTCATCCATCCAGAACACTAATGTATATGAACACTTGCCATCAGGATGGTGCAAGCAACCGAGAGACGGTGGCATGAGGCATGGGTGACTCAGACGGACGTCAGGCGCTGTCAGCTTTACGAGGCCATGCCGCTGTTATAGACCATCACCCAACATGCTGTCAGAGCCCTGAAGAACTCTTCTTCTTCTTCCTCTTCCTCCTCTTCTTCTTCCTCCTCTCAAGCTGGCGTTCCTTGTGCTCCGGCTGCCTCTGTCTTGGGTTATGCTGGAGAATGGGATAACGTTAGCAGAAGTTGTTATGGTGAGGTCAAAGTGCCATATCTTCATGGAACATGATCTTAATATCCTAATGATTTTTGGCATAAAAGAAAAATGGATAATTTTGACCCATACAATGTATTGTTGACTATTGCTACAAATATACCTGTGCTACTTATGACTGCTTTTGTGCTCCAGGGACACAGATGGCAAAAGTCAACAGGCTTTTCAAAATCCAAAATAATTTTTAAAACGGGTGCTTTTGCATTTCGTTTCGAATCTAAATGTTTGACCATCATTGTTCTCACCTCACTCTTCTTTGTCAGTCAGCTCTCCTGACGCGAATCTCCTGCTAAATGAAGAAAACTGTAAATGTGCTGTTTGTGTTCTCGGTCATCGTGTGTTGTTTCGTGAAGTTCTGGGTTCAGACGTTGACCCGTTTCACACCAGGGGGCCAGAAATTCCCACACTGTTTTCTCAGGGCCCTTTCTGCAGATCTTAACTATATAAACACAAGCAGGAGCTCCATATTTAGCAGTGCATTCATTCCCTTGAGCTGCAGTCACAGCTGAAGTGTCCTGATCAAAAAACTGAATGGCAGTAAAATATCATGTGTATGTTGGTGATAGAAGAGACGGGCACTGACATGACATAGTGCTCTCGGTGACATGTGCACGCTGCAGAAAGCCAAACAGGTTTGTGTAAAATCTTTATCACACTGTCAACAACACATTAGAGATGAAATAAAGGAGGAGGTGTTGCCTTATAACCAGATTTTCCACCGCAATGAGATTGTTTTCGTAATCACCATTATTACAGTATTTAAAGGTTACAAAAACATTTCTCACAATGTACTATTAACTTTATTTTTACCCAAAATAAAATGTTATTTCAGCATATTCTAAGAATGTTAAAATGTCCAGATTTCTTTGTCATGATTAGAACATTATTTAAAGGTTAGTCAAATGTTTCTTACAACATACTACTATCTGTATTTTCACTCAAAATAAATTTGAACGTTTGTTTTTAATATTCTAAGAACACTTTCAACATTATGAGAACGTTCATCAATTACAAATAACATCATAAGGACGTTCCTGAGAATGTTGTTCTAAGAACATTTTCTCAACATTATGAAAACATATATCAAATATTAATAAAGTTGTAAAGAAATTAATACTTTTATTCAGAAAGGATGTGTTAAATGGATAAAAAGTGATAGTAAAGACTTATATTGTTAGAAAAGATTTCTATTTTGAATAAAGGTTGTTCTTATAAACTTTTCATTAATCAAAGAATTAAAAAAGTATCACAGGCTACAAAAAAAAAAATATATATATATTTTTTATAATTATTTTATATATATATATATATATATATATATAAGCAGAACAACAGGTCCAGCATTGATCATAAATCAGCATATTAGAATGATTTCTGAAGGATCATGTGACACTGAAGACTGGAGTAATGATGCTGAAGAAAATTCAGCGCTGCGTCACAGAAATAAATTATATGTTTAAATATATTTTAAAATTGGAAACCAATATTAGAAATTGGAATAATATTTCACAATAAAAATTTCATATATTTGATCAAATAAATACAGCCTTGATGAGCAAAAGAGACTCCATTAAAAAACATAAAGAATCTTACTGATCCCAAACTTTTGAACAGCAGTGTATATTAATTCATGGATCAAAGCCGTGCCGTTATTCACAGTGCGATGGTGCTGTAAACAGCAGGTCAGTATGTGAGAAGCACATGATAGATGTGTGTTTGGCTGCGTTCATGAGAGAGCAGTGTGGATGAATGAGGCCTCGGACCCCTGCCAGGAGTTTCCCTGACCTGCTGTGAAGACAACATTCAGCACACGTCATACTCTGCAGGACCGGTCACTCAATCTCCAGGCTGGCCAGCCAATCTGAAGACGGTCACACTTCTGGGCCTCTCTGAATCTTTGAATTGGGAAGTTCAGCTCTGCCGTTCCTCATGCTGACTATTGACATTTATTTATTTATTTATTTATTTATTTATTTATTGCAAAACAAAAACTATGCTTGATCATGAACTTTAGTCCACTTCAGAATTGCTGGCTGTCAGACCTACACTGCAAAGCAAAAAAAAAAAAAAAAGTTTGTCTTGTTTTCTAGAATAAATAACCAAAAAAATCTTGAATCTGGATGCATTTACTTGACAAGTAACATGTCTTAATATATTTTTTCTTGTTTTCTGGAAAAAAAAAATATTTTGTTATTTTTTGCTTAAAACAAGCAAAAATATCTGCCAATGGGGTGAGAAAAATAATCTTAATTCAGTCTAAACAAGATTATTTTTCTTACCCATTGTCAGATATTTTTACTAAATCAAACACAATTTTGATAATTTTTACAGAAAACAACATTGTAAAAACAAGTTGAGAAAATTAAGTTTAAGGCATTTTTTAAAAATTAATTTATTATTATTATTATTATTATTATTATTATTATTATTATTATTATTATTTTATTTATTTATTTTTTTTTTTACAGTGCTTCAGCAGATTTTTTTTAGTTTTCTCAACTTCTTGTTTTAAGTTTATTCAACAAAAAGTTGAGAACTCAAAAATCTGCTGAAGCTGGTTGCCTTAAACTTTTAAGTTTTCTCAACTTTTTTTTAATTTATTTTTTTTTTATACAGTGAAGACATAATATCTTAAGTCATTTTACTTGTCGTCAAGTAAATGCATCTTAATTCCAGAATTTGTAGACATTTATACTAAAACAAGAGAAAAATACTAAGGAAGTGCTTTTCTTCGATTTTTTTTTGTCTTGTTTCCAGTCAAGATATCTAAAAATTCTTAAATCAAGAAAGATTTTCTAGAGAAGTAACAATTATTGTCTTGTTTTCAGAAAATAAAAGTCTACATTTAGTGAGTTTTTGCTTAGAACAAGCAAAATAATCTTTTCAAATAGAAAACAAGAGTATTTTGCTTACCCCATTGGCAGATTATTTTGCTTGTTTCAAGCAAAAAAAAAAAAAAAAACAATTTTGAATTTTTCAAATTTTTTTAAAATTTTTTTTTCAATTTTTTTTTTTTTTTTTTACTCGTCTAGAAATTATTTCTTGATTTAGGATTTTTTTTTTTAGATATCTGGGCTGGAACAAGACAAAAAAAAATCTAAGTAAGAAAAGCATTTTTTGCAGTTTAACCAATTATTATCAAATGGTGAAGTGGGAAATAATTGCTTTAGTGCATTCGGCAGGCAATTATATATTAATAATATTAAAAAGTGGGGCAAATGGGCTGCCCGGTTCTCCTGATGGTCATTCTGTGGCTGTTTCTGTAAATGCCATGCGTGCCGAGGCCTGACGGATGACGCTCAGAGATCTGCCAGCCGCGTTTGAGACAGAAACACCCAAACAGATGGAAGCGCTCTGACAAATTACCCACGTTCCCTTCTATCCAGTGGGACCTCTGGAGTTAATCCATGGACTTTCTTCAAGCCGGCTCATTTATTTGGGGCATCACTGGCCAATCAATCAGCAGATTTGTGCTTAGGTCTGAACGTTACGGCGCAAAACACATGAGGGAGCAAAGTTTCAGATCGTAGGGAGGATTATCGGTCTGGAACCCAAGACACTCGTGACCCTGACGTGACCCGCTGTAGATGGACTGTGTTTGGGCTTCTGGATGCCGGGATGTTTGGCATTTCAATTTGCAGGCTAGTGCAACCTCATCTCACAGCTGAGCTGCTGCTTGTGTCGAAGCCGCTTTACCTCTGTCAGGCAAAGAAAATGCAGATTGAGTGATTATTCAGCGGCGCTTGCTGTCATATTGTGACTGAATGGAGGTTTCCATTTTCAGCTGTGAGTAAGAAGGCTAATGTGTCATTACGAGCGCTGAATGACAGTAATAAACAGCTGGTTTCTGCAGTGACGGATGCGACACGACGCAACGCTGAAATGTCGACCAGACTATGCCGCTGTCGGCCTAAATAAAACATGCATCTGTTCAATAAATTATCTCTCGGTGACAAACCAAAATCTTTGTCTGAGAAAGTGATCTTGAAGTGCGTTTTCTGTCTTGCACGAGACATTAGCCTCAGATTTGTTAGCCTCAGATAAGCCTGTCTTTCTTTGCACAATGAGTGATGACAGATGCTATATTTTATTAATGACAACAATAATTAGGAAATACTTCCATAATGCAAAACAGGATACTCAGTGGGAGAAGCTGGGGCTTGATTTTATCAATGACAGCAGATTGAAGAAGCAGGGACTGATGAGATCAACTGGAAAGGAAAGTGATTTCAGAGGTGGTGCAAATTATGAATTTATTCGCTATACATGTATTAATACATTTGCCAGGGAAAGAGAAAAGCCGCTAATCACAGAAAATGCACATAAGAAACTAGAGGGTTAAAACAAGACAACTTCCATCAAAGATGAAAGGTGAGTCCTGATCACGTGTGGAGGCGAGGCGAGGGGATTCGGCGTCAATGTGGCACTCAATCATTTTTTAATGCAGTTATGGATCTAATACATGGCCACTAAAAGGCCTCTGAGAAATGAGACTGGAATCACAGCGAAGCGTGGAATCAGAGGAGACAGGCAGCAGGTCACTGTTAGAAATGTTTAAAATGACTCTCTGGGTGGATAAACCCAGAGCACAGCAAAATCAAAAATGAGATGTCTAATGTTCCTCACCATGTTCTCCTGAAAAAATCTCTTTAACATGCTCACATTTGTTTCAAGTTTCAGAAGAGTCTCTGTAACATCACACACTGTGCACCAAGTTGAACATTTCTTAATACTACCATACACTACCAATACTGATTAATAATCAAGTCATTCGAGGCCTGAGCCATCAGCCATCATCACTGTGCCTTCAGCAAAGACGGCTCTGGTCCTGTAATAAGATTCTGTAAGTGGCTTTGAATAAAGGCATCTGCTTCCAGAAGCTGTGTGTGTAATATTCCTCTGCTCTCTTACTGTATGTCAGCTGTTAAGTGCAGCTCTAAGGCTTTCATCAGCAGTGTTTTTCTTTTCCTTCATTTAGTGCCTTTCATTCTCATTCATACTCGGTTGTGCTGATACACTGCAAAAAATGCTTTTCTTACTTAGAGTGTTTGTCTTGTTTCCAGCCCAGATATCTAAACATTCCTAAATCAAGAAGGATTTTCTAGACACTTTTTTTTTTTTTTTTTTTGCTTGAAACAAGCAAAATAATCTGCCAATAGGCTGAGCGAAATACTCTTGTTTTCTGTTTGAAATAAGATTATTTTGCTTACCCCACTGGCAGATTATTTGTTTGTTCTAAGCAAAACTCACTTAATTGTGACCTTTTTTTTTTTTTTTCTGAAAACAAGACAATAATTGTTACTTGTCTAGAAAATCCTTCTTGATTTAAGAGTTTTTAGATATCTGGGCTGGAAACAAGACACAAAATCTAAGTAAGAAAAGCATTTTTTGCAGTGTAGAAGATAGTATTGTGTATCGACGATAGTCAGAGATATCACCTGTGGCTGATGCCTTTGATTATAGCAAGATGATTATTATATTATTATTATTATCAGGGTAGTAATACAATTTAATTAATATTAGGGCTTATTTGTTCTATCATATTTCTTTTTCCCTGTTTTTTATTGTGTTGTGCTTTATAACCAATCACAGACGAGTCCGTTGAGTTTATGAACTCAACAGCCAATCAGAGGCGTTCAGATGAGTCATCGCTGAAGCACTGGAGTTTTGTTGTTCAATGCACTGAATTCAGCTCTCTCGCGAATTCTCTCATCATAAACAATGAAGTGCAGATGTAAGTATTAGAGATGTATTCATCATACGGTGTAGATAGCTTCACTGATTATAACGAGAGTGTTTTTTAAACTGCATAAACTCACACTAGACTGAAGTCAGTGATGATGTTCTTTGCTCGTTTTCTGTAGCTGCTTTTTGAATAACTGAGGAAATATAAGCATTATAATTAGTAACTTACAATGTTTCTATTAAATTATCATGTTCATTCAGTCATATTAAAAACATTAGGCTGCTTTTAGCATTATGTTGGAGTTGGTTCACTTTCTGGCAATGAAACTAAGCAAGTAAATAATTAAAAAAATTATCACGACAATATCGTGTATCGGCGCCCTCACAGGCTGACGACGGTATGACAATTGAGCATATCACCTAACACTATTACGTACAACATCAACACATTCCTAACTGTTTAACGTAGACTGTGTTTTTTTCCTCAGTGTTTAACAGAGGAAAAATATTACATACAGTATATGAATATACTAAACTTCACTCACTTCATACCTTTGCAGTGTGTTTAGAAAATATGCTGCATATACAATGCCACGTACTGAAGACGGTTTCTAGGGTGCTCTGGACGGTTGCTAGGTCTCCTCGGGTCTCTGTGATCTTCTGGTCTGTAGATGTGTCTTGTGTGTTTATGGTATTTTTACAGCTGTTTTCTGGTCCAGCAGGAGAAAATGGTCTGATCACTTTCCTCACACTGCAAAAAACGGCTCATCTTATTTAGTATTTTTGTCTTGTTTCTAGTCAAAATATCTAAAAATTCTGAAATCAAGATGCATTTACTAGAAGCAAAACGACACAATATATTTGTCTTGTTTCCTGGGGAAACTGGGAATCGATAAGAATCAGAATCGATGAGCAGAAATGGAATTGAGAGAACTCAAGCGATGCCCTGCTCAGGTCTGCAGAGCTCTAACAGTGTGGCGAGGCTGGTCTCAGCACAAGCTCTAATGAAGGCCTGTCTGGATTGGCGTGACTGCAGTAATGTAGACACAGCAGGATTTATTGTTTGTGCACAATATGCAGGTCTGTCTGGCCGATGTTCTGCGTGTCCTGAGCCGCTGCGCTCGTCTCCGTCCTCACCTGTGTCACTCATGCCCAGCAGTGTCCTCAAACACCAGGCGTGTGCGGCCGTGGCATCTCCTCACCTGTGGCAGCCCTCCCCCGCTGCTCCTCAGGACACCTGTCACTCACCTGTCACTCACCTGTCACCTCTCTCTCACACACACATGGCTCTGCCCCGCAGATGCTGCGACTCATCAGAGGCAATCACATGTGACTGCCCGCGTGTGTGTGTGAGGTGTGTGCGTGTGTGTGTGTGTGTGTGCGTGTGCGTGTGTGTGTGTGTGTGCTTGTGTGTGTGAGTTTGTGCGCGTGCGTGCGTGCGTGTGAGTGAATGTGTGTGTGTGTGTGTGTGTGTGTGTGAGTGCGTGCGTGCGTGCGTGTGAGTTAGTGAGTGAATGTATGTGTGTGTGTGAGGTGTGTGTGTGTGAGTGAGTGTGTGAGTGTGCACGAGTGAGTGAGTATGTGTGTGCATGCGTGTGTGAGTGTGTGTGAGTGTGTGCGTGAGCTGTGTGTGTTAGAGGTGTGCGTGTGTGTGTATGTGTGAGCTGTGTGTGTTAGAGGTGAGTGAGTGTGTGAGTGAGTGAGTATGCGTGTGAGTGAGTGTGTGTGTGTGTGTGTGTGTGAGCTGTGTGTGTTAGAGGTGTTTGTGTGTGAGCTGTGTGTGTGTATGTGTGAGCTGTGTCTGTTAGATGTGAGTGAGTGTGTGCGTGTGAGTCCGTGTATGTGTGTGCATGTGAGTGTGTGTGCGTGTGTGTGTGAGAGCTGTGTTTTAGAGGTGTGTGTGAGGTGTGTGTGTGTGTTAGAGGTGTTTGTGTGTGAGTGTGTGTGTGTGTGTGTGAGGTGTGACTGATGAAGGCTGCTAACACAGTTAAAGATGTGCGAATAACAGAGGTGCGACACACTCGTTGTCAGTCTAATTATCAGTCCTCAACTTGGCCTTAAAAACAAATCATTAGTGCTTTTTGCTCAAATTACTGCCAGAGTATTATTTACTAGAACACACTAAATTCATATCACAAAGGTTTTTTGTTTGTTTGTTTGTTTGTTTTTATTACTATTATTATTATTATTATTATTATTATTAGTAGTAGTAGTAGTAGTAGTAGTAATAGTAGTAGTAGCATTATTATTATTAATATCACCACTCCATGTTGTCCTGATTCTTGTCACTGACCTGGGGTGCGTTTCCCAAAAGCATCGTTAGCTAACTATGGTGATTAGTTCCATTGAACTTTATTGGTAATGACGGAACTTGCGATAGTTGCTTTTGGGAAATGCAGCCCTGATCTGGTGTGGTCTGCTCGAACAGCTAATTGAAACGCGTGTCACATTTACTGATTTCCCTGGAGCTGAGCTCGACCTGAACCAGCTTACGTTTCCACTGACCTGGGGTCTGTGGTCTGTGGTGGAAACTCTGTCCACCAACCGCATGGGTTTTCTTCTTCAGAAACAGGATTTTGCCAATGTTTCGTGTGAAAAAGCGCAGCCCGCTTCCAGATTTGGCACCAGCTCCAGTACACATTAAAGTAGCTTTGCTGTGGTAAGAAAATGTTGAGTTGATATTTTATTTATTTTGTAACACTGCAAATTAAATTGTTTTATGACAAAACATTTGTTTATTTTTTTTATAACCAAAAATGACTAGAGTCTAATCAAGTGAGTGTCATTGTTTTCATAGTCTAAGTCCTGTTGCATGCCTTCAGATTTGACTCCAGATGCAGTTGTTAATCATAGTCTTGACTGTGAAGACTTTCATACTGCCGTGAGTACCTAAACACAAACCAAAGACGTGTGTGTGTGTGTGTGTGTGTGTGTGTGTATGTGTGTGTGTGTTAGTCCTGTGATGGATCTAAGAGCAGTCTGAGACTTTGAGATGTCTCAAAGTTGAAGGTCCTGAGACACAAACTAATTTGTCCATCATTTGGGTTGTTTTATTTTTTCCTTTTCTTTTTTTTCAATCTCATATCATCTGAGAATGTACAGTGAAACCAAAAAGTATTCAGACACCAGATATAATTTTTGATAGTTTTTTACTAGTGGGTGCAGGACACTAGTAAATTAATGTAAGTGAGGATAGCAAAATAAAGTAAACTGACATATTATACCCAAAAATTCTTCATGCAGTGGAAAACTAATAGTAAAACTGATAAAAATTTGGGATCAAAAATTATTTAGACACTTTGATCAGAGCATGTTTTGCTTAAGTGTTTTTCTTTAATTGCTAATGCGACCTTTTTCCACCACAGACTGAACAAAATGAAGCATTGCTTGGTGATTGGTCGAGCTAAATTGGTATTATCTAATTGTGTTCTTAAATTTAACATCTGACAGCTATTCAACCGAATTCATTATATACCTTTCTATCAAAGTTATCTGACATTATCAAGATGAGTTTGTTCTGACAGTTTAACTCTGAGTTCTTGTCATATTTTATTACCATTTTCTAAACTACAACAAATAAACTAATGTGAGAAATGTTGAAGGGGTCTGAATAAATTTTGGTTTGACTGTATATAAAGGCAGCAGAGAAATGGAGAAACACAAGCCAAACAAAAGAGTCTGTGACTGTTGTATTCTAGTATCTCTTCTCTCAAACTTCATGAGTGTTATTAGAGCCGTCTGAAATATCAGACAAATACAGATCAGTAGCACAGCGGCAACACTGCAGGCCTGGTGACTGCGGATAAACTCGGACTATATCACATAACTGTGGAAGATTTAAGGAGACAAAGAGCGAGGCTGAAGTCCTCATGAAAGGCCTGCAGGCGCTGCCCCAACCCTGCGCAGATCAGCTTGACTTTATTGCCACGTGGCATATGGTCGCAGACAAACTGTCACGCCAGCAGATGACCGAGTCGAGGCATCACGCTGATTTGGGGAGAAACACAGGTCCGAGTGTCCGCGGGGGACAGAGCGGCCCACAGTGACCGAATGCGGCAAATTGATCCAATTGTAGGAAGCAAGACTTCTTGCCAATTATGTGGGTCATGTCAGCGTCTCTGGTCTTGGGCCCGTATATCAGTGTGTGTGTATGTTTAGTGTATTTAACGGATTGTATGTCCAGCAAACATCCACTGACAGCAAACTGACTCTCATGCTGGTGCTGGAAAACATCTACATTCCTGTAGCTCTGGAAATAGAACATCTGCTGGGTTTGCATCTTTTAATAAGCTTTTTCTTTAAACTTTCAGATATTTACGCAATTCGTGAATTCAGCTGCTGTGGCTCAGTATTTTCCAGCATGTTTGCAGGCTTAGAAAGCTGTTGTCAATAACTAACACTTACAAAATTAACCATGGTTTTAATACAAATTCAACCAAAAAACTATGGTTACTATAGTTAAACCATGGTAACCACAAATTAACCATGGTTTTGCTACACTAACCATAGTTTAACCATGCTAAAACTGTGGTTATACAAATGATGATTATTACACTTTTACTATAATAAAACCATGGTTAATTTTCGTAACCCTCACGTCATTTCAAACCCTTTCTTTCTCCTGTTGGAAACAGTTTTGAAGAACGTTACTGATTAAAAAAGAACAGACTGTCTTCATGGTCGATGTAGTTTCAGATTGAAATGACAAGTTTTAGGAGTTGAAATTAAGTACAAATAATCTGTTTCTTACATTTAGGACAACATTCATTCATAACATAGGATCTTATTCTCAGTTATGAAGTTTTTGCTTAAAACACACCAAAACAAAAAACAATTAAAGTCTTACCAAGACAGAGGGCTTCAAGTCCTGTGTGACTCCAGTCCAGGTCATGCAACTTGAGAACATTTTATGGCTTAGAAGTTGCTCTTTCACTGCTCAGTGACTTCATATCTGAGATGTTCCTCTTCAAATAGACACAAATGAATCAACTGTTGACATACAGTAGAGTACAGAGCTATAAAATGAATGTGGATAGAATGCCAATGAATTCAATGAATTAGAATACCATGGAAAAGTTCATTTATTTCACTAACTCAACTCAAATTGTGAAACTTGTGTATTAAATAAATTCAATGCACACAGACTGAAGTAGTTTAAGTCTTTGGTTCTTTTAATTGTGATGATTTTGGCTTACATATAACAAAACCCACCAATTCACTATCTCAACAAATTAGAATATGGTGACATGCCAATCAGCTAATCAACTCAAAATACCTGCAAAGGTTTCCTGAACCTTCAAAATGGTTACACAATAGCCTATACAATCATGGGGAAGACTGCTGATCTGACAGTTGTCCAGAAGACAATCATTGACACCCTCCACAAAGAGGGTAATTCACAGAAGGTCATTACTGAATGGTTGGCTGTTCACAGAGTGCTGTATCAAAGCATATTAAGTGAAAAGTTGACTGGAAGGAAGAAATGGGGTTATCTTGTTATCCCAGCTTTCACTAATGTTTTTTAAAAGTTATATAGGAAGAACATTCTTAAAGTAATGCTTATAGAATGTTCTTATTTTAAAGAAAATGTTGAAAGAAAATGTTCTAAGATCAACGTTCTCAAAACGTTGTACTTGATGAACATTCTAAGAAATGCTTTTTATAACCTTTAAATAATGTTAGAATTAGGACAAGAAAGCAGGACATTTTAACAGTCTTAGAATATAAAAATTAAACTGTCAGATAACATTTTATTTTGGGTGAAAATAGAGTTAGTAGAACATTCTAAGAAACATTTTTGTGACCTTGAAGTTATTTTATAATCATGATAAGAAAGCTGGACATTTCAATGTTTTAGAAACATTTCAAAACAGTGTTTCCACAACATTTTTATGAGCTAAGTTTGTTCTGTGGGCTGAGCGCGGTGTGTGGCTCGTGTCAGCGCTCACCGTACGCCAGTGACAGGTCAGACAGATCAAACGACTGCAGCAGTTCAGGAGAATAAAACCTCACCCCGAGACCTTCACGCCGCTGTAGATCACACCAAAGCGTGCGCAGCGCTCCGCTCTTTCATGTTTCTCAAGGCCTTCACCTGTTTCTGTACTGAGGAACTGCAGGAAAATATTTACTGGCCGGCCAGGACGACGCTACTCTCTTAAAAATAAAGGTGCTTCATGATGCCATAGAAGAACCTTTTTTGTCTAAATGGTTCCATAAAGAACCTTTAACATCTTTCTGTTTCACAAAAGCTTCTTTGTGGCAAAAGAAGATTCTTCAGATTATAAAAAGGTAAGAAAGAGACGGTTCTTTGACTGAATGGTTCTTTGTGGAACCAAAAATGGTTAGTCTATGGCATCGCTGTGAAGAACCTTTTAAGCACCTTTATTTTCAGAGTGTATCAGCGGATGCATTGCTGTAATGCGATTGTCTGCTGCTCCTGGGCACTGCATTACCATGGATCTGTTGTATCGTCTCACTCCAGAAGAAACAGCATTGATTTAATAAAGCGTCAGCAAATGAATTCCACTCCTCAGGCTCCTCTGACTTCAGACAGAGAGGATATGAGCACATGATATAAAAACATCATTGACATTTTTAAAAATAAACGGCAGAATAAATCATCTAAAACATGAGATGTTTTAGGGGCCAAATTTACAGTGTTAAACAAGGCATGAGAATGCAATCCGATAAATATCCGATATATACCGCCAATCCGCAAATTAAAGAGCACAAATGCAGATCATTTTCTTAATGACCAACACAAAAGCAGTACAAATTAGCATCGGGTCACAAACAAGCAGAGCCGTTGATAATTAGGTGCTGGTGATCGACTAGCAAAACAGGCACAAAATGGGTTCTGACATTCGTTAAATAATGGCGCAAATACCAGTAAACTGACTAATGCAAACCTTAGTAAATCACCTCGTATTACTACTTTAAATACTCTCATAAATGTTGTGTCTGAAAGGGAAATTCCTACATATCATATGTATATGCAATAAGCTCAGATGCAAAACAAAAAAACAAACTGTCCATGCCTTTTCATCTCTATTTGTTTGCTGCCTGTCTTTAGTAAATACTGACAGTAGTTTGCGCTGCTCAAGCTGTTAGTAAATCTAGGGCCAGAATCACCAAAAATTCTTAAGAGGAAATTTTGTCTTAACTGCCATGCTTTACAATAGAATAACTAAAAATAGCAATAACACAATGAAAAATGAAAGCAGTAAAACCATGAGAAAGGAGAAAAAATACATCATAACTCGAAACAAAAACATAGGGCAAGGATAAAGTGTGCTTCAACCAGAATTAAAAGCCTTATCGAACAGATAGGTTTTTAATTTAGACTTAAAAATAGCCACAGACGAAGCCATTCTAATAAAAATGGGCAGATCATTCCAGAGTCTTGGCGTAACTGTAGCAAAAATTGAATTTAATTTAAAAAAATGATCTTAATTCAGAGGCGAAACAAAAATATTTTTCTTGCCCCATTGGCAGATATTTTTGCTAATTTTAAGCAAAAACTAACAAAACTTTTACAATTTTTACAAGACATAATATCTTAACTCATTTTACTTGTAAAGTAAATGCAACTTATTCAAGAATTTTTAGATATTTATACTAGAAAAGAAGACAAAATACTAAGTAAGAAAATCATTTATTGCAGTGTACATTGTAACCATGATAAATCTACACAAATTACAACAGAAGGAAGTCCTCTACACGTTGAGTCTCATCTGTAGGATGGTGGCTTTGGTTCTCATGTTCTGGGGTTGGGACCTCGTTAAGAAAGGACTTCCGCTGCTGCTCTTGTGTGGCCCAGATTACTGTGACTGTGGTCTGCTGTTACCTGCCCTCACACCTCGTCAACTTCCAGAGGAGCGTCTGGCAAACAGCGTCTCGCGGCGCTCCACCTGACAGCTACGCCATGAAAAGCTTTCTGTACGCTTTGATTTAGGGACTCAAGCCAGCACAGAAACTGGAACGGGGCAGACAAGACCAAGACCATACCAGCATTCATGAAATTCATCTGAAAGATCTACATTTATTGCCAGAAAAAAAATATCTAATATTTAATCAATAAATACAATTAGAATAATTAGACACTATATGGAGCTGTTACCAATCAAATGAAATCACTAACAACAAAAATCATTGAAGCACTGCAGAGGCATCACGAAAACTGCATCTGAATTGATACAATTGCAGTTGCATAAAGTGTGTTTTAAAAATAAAATTTTTTAATATAGCAATATGATGGAAAAATAAATTAAACATGAATGTCACACTAAAACCACCAGTCGGTGGCAAATCAATTAATGTGTGAGTCACTGAATTATTTATTCAACTGATTTGTTCAAATCAAAGCAACTGATTTATTCAGTATTGAATCACTGCTGTGTGTTGCTCAGAAATGCAACAGATGCTATGAATGGCTGGACTTTGTTTGGAACTATTTTTGTTGCCGAAATGGCAAAAAGAAAACAAATTAAATTGTGTCTTAAACTTTAATTCACTTTGTTGTTTCTTTAATGTCTGCATAAAATCAACATCACGTTTTGCGATCATGCTCATATTCATGAAAACAACTCTCTTGCTCTTGTGATATTACTTCATTTTATATCTCAAGTATTTTTTTTCTTTTTTTTTTTGCAATCATATCTTGAAATTTTTGGCCATTTGTAATAATTTAGGTGAAATTTTTGACAATTCCCCATTAAATTCTGACCAGTGCACAGCAGTATCAAAACAAATCAAATTAGAAATAAGTTAGTAATTGCATTTAAAGCATGCTGTTTTACATCATCACATTAATGATGTTAACAAACCATTAAAACACTGCACTGGCAATTTAGTGACATCCCTGCAGTTCTGGTCTTGACCGGTTTTGAAATATTTCAATTCAATTCAACTTTATTTGTATAGTGCTTTTATGATACAAATCGTTGCAAAGCATCTTTACAGAAGATTTAAGTTTCTATTTTAAAGTTTATACATTATATTTAGTAGTAGCCGATCAGTGGTGACTATCTCAAGTTGATGTCCATATGGCAGAAATGTTCAGTAAAAATCATGCAGTTAGTTAATGACATGTAATCAAACAGACGGTCAACACTATTAACTGCAATGATTAAATGCTTCGTTCAAACTTATAGCAAAATTTGGTAGTTTTGTGTGTTGTCTGAGGGTTGGCATCATCTGAGGTCTTCTGAGGGGTTGGCATCATCTTTTCTCAGGTGTTCGGTCATCTCAGATCTTCGTAAAGGTTGGATCCAGACTGAAGCTTGTGTAATTCCTAGAAACAGAGAAGCAAATAGAGATGTAATTAGCCTAGCTGCTGTTCCAACCAAGCAAAGAATGAAAATGTGCATTTGATCAGATATAACTGAAGTAGAAGATTATGAGATGCATTATGTGAATGCTTGGCTAAAGAGATGTCTTTAATCTAGATTTAAACAGAGAGAGTGTGTGTCTGAACCCCGAACGTTAATAGCAAATTCCAGAGTTTGGGAGACAAATGTGAAAAATCTCTACCTCCTTTAGTGGACTTCGCTATCCTAGGAACTACCAATAAAAATCCAAATAAAATCCTTTTAGTCTGAGACTGAGACAAATGTTCTTCAGACCGGTCTTGAGTACTACAACACTATCTAGCGTGCATCCGGGTCCTGGAGAACACACATTAACTCCTGACCACCCTGCAGCTCTCGCGCTGAAACTCTTTAAAAGCCCAGGCTGCGCAATTATCTTTTATGATCTGCCAGGGAACTCTGGCGGCGGCGGGCAGAGATGGCCAATCCCAAGAGCGCCTCCATGGCCAGGGCTTGGGAAATCGCAGCTCTCAGCTCTTTTACAATAGCACTTCTTTCAGCCGCGATCGCCAGGCAGCGAGTGGCACATAAAGCATGTGATTGTGGCGGGCCGATCGCTTCGGAAGAGTTGTGGCTTGGTTTCATTGCTTGTGGGAGGTCTCGTCTTTAGCTATGATTGGAGGGGCGGACAGGATTTTAACGGTAAATCAGCGGCGTCGATATAATGGACAAATCTCTTCTAACGGTTATGTCAGGGCAGGAACGGGAGGGTCTGAACTGAAGCGTAGAGATCAATGCATGCTTGACTCATCCCATTAGAAGAGAAGAGCAAAGCAAAGCTGAGAGCCATCAGGAAGATTGGACAAGAGCACACTGACCAAACATCCCTATGACTTCCAACCAAACACTGCAAAAAATGGTTTTCTTACTTAGTATTTTTGATTTGTTTTCTAGTATAAATATCTTATAATTCTTGAATCAAGGTGCATTTACATTACAAGTAAAATTACTTAAGATATTATGTCTTGTTTTCTGATTAAAAAAAAAAAGGGTTAGTTTTTGCTTAAAACGAGCAAAAAGATCTGCCAATGGGGCAAGAAAAATATTCTTGTTCAGCCTTTGAATTAAGATCATTTTTATTACTCCATTGGCAGATATTTTTGCTTGTTTTGAGCAAAAACTAGCAAAATTTGGATAATTTGTTTTAGAAAACAAGACTTAATATCAAGTCATTTTACTTGTCATCTGAATGCATCTTGATTCAAAAACAATTTGTATTTTTTTATTTATTTTTTTTTTTGCAGTGTGGCTGCTTAATTGATGTCGTTGTTGTTGTTGTTGTTGTTGTTGTTTTTTGTCTGGAGCCCTGATAGTCCACTTTAGACAATATACTAATTTATTCTACTAACACAAACCTTAACTTAACAGTCTACTAATACACTAATGAGAGTTAGCTGACATGTACAGTAGTTGCAAAGTTACTTTCAGTCAGTAGAATGTCTAAAGTGAACTATCAAACATAAAAATTATGACGCTACATTTCCATTATACCCATTTTGTACCATTTCCAAGCAGAGGTTCCTAAATATTGCTCAGACCAACAGGTAGGCCCGGTCCACTCAAAACCAGATCAAAACCAGAACTTGCTTCAGTTGTGCTCCAACTTGAAATCAATGCCAGCCTCCTAAACGATCTCTCGGTTTGTGAGATGCTAAACTCAGATATTGATTTTTACATCATGGAAATGCTCAGATGCCATATATACGTATCTGATTTCACCGCCTCCGACAGGCAGCACTGGAGACCGGTTCTGTGTGTTTCTCGGAGGCCGTCCTGTGGCGGACCCGTCAGTCAGACTGCAGAAACCGGTTCCTGCAGCCTGTGGCTCTCCGATTTCATCTGCCCAGCGCACAGGAGACATCTACCAAGAAAGCCCAAACCAGCTTTGAGTACAAGAATATGGAAACTGACAGAAATAAATGTGGGCTTGGGGAAATAACAGCACGAATAGGTCTGAGAGGAACTGGCTGAAGTGATGGCGCTGGCATGGTGGCCAGAGGCCGTCGGGGCGAGATCTCTACCTCTGCGCAAACGCCTGTGACACACGGACCGTGACGGCAGGGTCCATGCATGTGCGCTTGCCACAACCGCTTAAGTCCAGCGCAGAGCCGGCGCGGGATTGGATGGGAGGGGCTGTCAATCATCAGGGCACATGAGCATCTCCAGTGGGCAATAATGCGACTAAAGATGTCTGATAGGGTCAGTTACAGGACACTGAGCATATATCTGACCCTGGAGCACAAAAGCAGTCATAAGTAGCACAGGTATATTTGTAGCAATAGCCAACAATACACTGTATGGGTCAAAATTATAGATTTTTCTTTAATGCCAAAAATCATTAGGATATTAAATAAAGATCATGTTCAATGAAGATAATTTGTGAGTTTGTAAAAATTTTACATTTCGATTCACTTTATCAAATTATATTGGTAACACTTTATTTTGATGGTCCCTTTTGAGCATTCTGTTGACAGTAAATAACTTTTCACCTACATGCCAACCTACTCTAATTAGAGTATTAGTAGACTGTCTGATTAATATCTGCTAACTCTTTATTGTGATAGTCTCCCAAAAGACATTCTACTGACTATAAAAAAAAAAAAAACTTTGCATGTAACTTATTCTAACCCTAACCCTACCAGTCTACTAATACTCTACTAACACTCTAACGAGAGCTAGTAAATATGTGGGTGCAATGTTACTTATAGTCAACAGAATGTAATCAAAATAAAGGGAAACCATTATATTTAATAGATGAACATTTAATGGGCTATTAAATTTCCCAGAATGCTTTAATGTAGCCTCATATTTGATGTAAACAAAGTAATCTGAAAAAGATGTGGCAGGTATTTCTTGATGAGTTTTTCAGAAAACAAGACATAATATCGTAAGTCATTTTACTTGTGAAGTAAGTGCACCTTGATTCAAGAATTTTTATATATTTAAACTAGAAAACAAAACAAACAAAAAAAAATAAACTAAGAAAATCATTTTTGCAGTGCAAATGAAATTTTGAAGTTGAAGAACTCAAATAGTACTTTCTTGTAAAACGCACTTTAATAATTTTCATTTTATTTATAACTTTGAAAAATCTTTTTTTTTTTTTTTTTTTTTTTTTACATCGTAGGCATAATTAGCCAAAATGAATCTTGTAAAAACTTTGATCACATGTAATCCTGTGGGTGTGGCCAGTTCAATTTAAAGTCACACTTATCTAAGCTACATATTCATGATCTCGCTGAGCTTGCACTGAATTCCCTTCAAGAGTATTTAGTCTTCACTCAGGATGAATGCAGCAGCTTGTATGGAAAACCGTGCAAGAAAAATGCTGAAAAATGAGCTTTTAAATACTTCAAGAGCAGAATGCATTAGTTGTCAGCGAGAATGACACAGTGCAAAGAGCTTCTTTTGTTGTGTAATGCGTATGGCCTTCACTCGCTCGGCCTCGTCTCTTCAGCGACGTTTAAAGATGACCCTCTTCGGCTTTGGGAGCGCAGGAGAGGAGTGAGATAAGAGGGCGTCGAGGGTCAGAAGAGAGGATGGGATTTAGGCTTCTAATGCGTTCTTTTGGCTGCGTCCCATTCACGCCTTACTGTGACACAGAAGGGGCACTAAAACACGGAGCGCTGCCTCAGCCACCGGGATGCAGAAACCGGCTCTGATTTGTGCCCAAAGCCATCAGTGTCACTGGACTCAGCTTGTCAGTCTGCGAGAGCATCAAAGCGTGCGCTCGGGAAGGCCTGTCACAAACAGTAATGGATATCATTTCAAATATGTAGGGCCTCGCTGTCTCGGAGCCCACCTCGGCGGTGTGTGCCGACCCCTGCGCCCTGTCCAGATCGGTGGAATGGGCTCAACTGTGGGGTTAACTCCTCTAATCAAGTTCTCGAATGAATCGTTTGCTTCATGTGGCCGTTCTGATGGAAACACCATGCATGTTTTGATGCTGGTGAGTATCTCCTGCCACGCTGAAAATTCTGCATGTCTGTCAAAGCACAGCGGTGCCCAAAACGATTAGAACACCAGTATTTCCAGCAGTGCTGGAGGTAACGAATTACAGCTACTCACCTTACTAGAATTAACTCGTTTCTTCGGGTACTTGAGTTTATTTTTAAAGCTGTACTTTTACTTGTACTTAAGTACAAATTTAGCAAAATAATTCACTTCGTTACTTTTAAATCATAGTTCGTTACTGAGTAGCTGCACACAATCTGAATTGATATTCAAATCTATGACGGCACTTCAGCAGCCAATAAAGAGATCCGATCACAAACGGACCAATGACAGCGCTGATCTCTGAACCGCGGGAAAAGCGCAGTGACGGAGATCAGCCTCATTTATGGACTCAGAGTTTGGAGAAACGAACCACATGGTAGTGTTATCATACATATCTATATTTTGATACCGATACTGAAATATCTGACACGGTTCCATTACTCATTTTCCACAGTATCTGCCGTATATAGACCGATAGTCTCGCTCTCTCCTCTCAGACAGCGAGCTGTCAATCACAGAGTCTGATTGATGAATATCTGCGCGGGATTGCAGATATTCCGCATAATTTTAATCATTCCCTCGCAAATGTGTCAAGCGCTTTATTGTAACATGAGAACACAGTCATGTAATCTCAGAAAATAGGCCTGATTTACACACATGAACTGCTGTGCTCCACTCCGATATCGTTTGATCGCAGACTGCGCAATCGCGATCTCTCCGTGATTTTAAAGTAGAAATTATTTCTCTTAGCTCCTGAATTGAACTTTGTTGAAAGTTATCAACCATTCAGAACAGATCCACGCCTGACTGATGAAAATCATACTGATATTGTATTGGCTGTAAGTGAAATGCACCAGAAAGTCTTTCAACAGTCAAAGATGGAACTTTAATTTCTTTACAATGTAAGTTTATGCTAGAAATGTTTTGGAATGAGATGTTTGTCTGATTTACATGTCTAACTGCACTACATTCTAGAGACATTACAGGTCAAAGCCATCTGATGTTCCATTTATCTAAATAAATAACATATATGGCTCATAAATGCTCATAAAAAGCTTTTGCAACAAAGTTACTTTAAAGACACAAATACACAGAACGAGCAAATGTTTAAGATTGAGGTTTTTGTAATGGTAATTGATCAATATTTATATGTATGTAAATAAAAGCCTATATTAAAATCTGTTCATCATATAAAGCGAATGTGTCTTCTTAAAAGATTTGGATTAAACCAATTTCAAAGCTTGAAATAATGATTGCCTTGAAAAAATAGATGGACAAAAAAAATTTAAATATTAAAATATCTATATGGCAGTATACAGTATGTGGTAGTTTTGCCAATGGTATTGAAAATGATTCATCATGAAATTAAAAATGACCCTGCTTACTTTTTTAGTGCACATTACTAGTCTTGTGGTGAACAATTAAACCGTGCAAGGCAATACACTGGAAAAAATTAATTTGTCTGCTGTCATAATCTTTAATCAAAAACTGAAAATTGGCTTCCGCTCTGGAATGGCGTTCTCGCTCTGATGACGTCAGTTTGACGGCTTGGGGAGAATCCTCTTGTTACGTCATGACGTAAGGACTCATTTCACTTGAGAATACTATCTCAACAGCCATTTATGAGCACTATTTAATTAATATTACACATTGAAGCTAAGCATTTAAAAATTTGCTGCGCACACTACAGTCTCCGTGCTCACAGTGTCCCAGACACTAATATTTTAGCTGAATCACTGTCTGGCCATCTGGGATTTCAGTATGGAGATAAAGGTTAGGGTTATAATTTTTCAGTATTACATGACATTGTGGGTGTATATAAGCACAGTTTGGTGTTTTTTTGGGGCGTCTGGCAGAGCATTAGGACCCAGAAGCAGTGAAGCGTGATGTCAGACGTAACAATTCTTAACCACTTAACCGTGAATCTGCTCTGAGCAAGAGAGGAGGGGCACCACAATAAAGCCCCGCCCTTTATTCAATATTCCGTTTCACTTGGAAATACATCACAACACTGAAGTCAGTTGCAACTTCCGGTTCACGAGTACTTTGATATTGATATTTTTCAAGGTATTGAAGTTAGGAATTCCTGTATCATGACCTCTACTTCACATATTTTGTCAATAAGATAAAAGAGGGTTTTGTTGAAAGTAGCTATTATCTACATAGATCTTTGATATGAATGAATATTTTTTTGGTAATTCATTAAATATCGCCAGATAAAAAGTAACTAGTACTCTGAGTAGTTTTTGAGAGGAGTACTTTGTACTTTTGCTTAAGTACTGTTTTGACACCAGTACTTTTACTTGTAATTGAGTATTATTTCAACAATGTAACAGTACTTGTACTTAAGTACAAAAATTTCAGTACTCTTTCCACTGATTTCCAGCAGCTAAAGAATGGTTTAACCCTCTGGCCCTCTTTGTTTAGGAGTTACACTTGCCTTCTTCGCGGTCAAAAGTGATCGAAACCTTGAAATGTAACTTTTTTTTTCTTTTTTTTTTTTCAGGAAAATCATTGTAATATATTTTTGTTCAATAATATTTTTAGATTATTATTTATGATTTTGAGGGAATTTTATGATACTATGCAATATCTATACCATTTTAATGAGCTATTTTCTCCATTAGAATTTTTATATATATATATATATATATATATATATATATATTTGTATTTCTTTATTTATTTACAACTTTTTAATAAATGCAATATTTCACATTAAAATAGAGTGAAGGCATTTAAAATCCATTTTTTTGAAGTGAGAATTGGCACATCTGGAGGCATTAAAAAATAAAAACTTGTGTAATGTTGCGTAACCTCTTGTATTAGCACCCTATATAGATATATACAGAGGCTTTTGGATTCCCCTTGTTTTTTAGATATAATTTCTTCATTTTTTAGGTTTTGCGTTTAAATCTATATCTAGACATTCTAAAAAACTTTTTGTCAAGGTTTAGATATTTTTGGTTAGATAAGTATCAGGTTTTACATTATGATTACAGTCAAACATTAAAATCTTGTTAGAAAGGGAACACGTAGAAGCATAGAGCATTTTTGTTACTCAGTATTTGATAATTAAAAAATCTAACAAAGGAATGGATAGTGATAATTCAAAACACTTTATACAAACATTTTCCAATTAATTGATATTTTTTTCAATGTAATTCAATAAATGTTAATAAAACTTCAGAAGAAACAGCAATTATGATGTAATACATTATAATCTAACAACAGCAAAAACAATCAGTATCAAACAGTAGATGTAAAAAAGAGGAATAAAACTTAATTATAAACAATTTTAACTATATATTTATATATATATACAAACTGTAATTATTTTATGGATTGCTGCACATGCAACAGATATCTGTTAGGCTAAAATAAAATCAAAACTATCAAAACAAACAACTAACTGTTGTAGTCTTACCAGTTCATTTCTGTGTATATATGTGTGTGTGTGTGTGTGCGTCTATTTTGCACTCCTGATATTCTAGAGAGTCACCCCTTGATTGCTGCACAATTTTTTTCTGACCAGTGGCTGATTTGTAGTTTGTACCACCAAAAGATTCACTGAGTTTTCACATTTTTTTGTATTTCCCATTCATTTCCTATGTCGGTCATTTTTGACCGCGAAGAAGTCTTGTGACTATTTTTTTTTTTTTTTTTTGACCCTTTAACATATTTGAATCATGTCCATGATTTTTTTTTTTTTTTTTTGTGTTCATATTGCTAATGTGACAACTCACCAAGTGTCATCTCATTCCGATGAAGCTAAAATTTTTAAAGTTTCAAAATATAACATTTTTCGGTCAAAAAATGACCGAAGAGGGCCAGAGGGTTAAAGTCAGTTATTTCTATCTTTTGCTGTAGTGTGTCAGTAGGAAATATCAGTTTACATTTCCAAACATTCATTTTTCCATTAATTGTAATAATCCAGTGAGATTTTAGTTTGCTCCACACAGAGATCTGATCTGATCATCATCAGTCTGTCTGGAATGACATGAAGAAACAGAACAAACTGAGACAGATTAAATCCAGAAGAACTGTGTCTCCAAGACGCTTCAAGAAACCAAATAGAAATAACTGACTTAAAACCATTTTTTAGTTGCTGATAATACTAGTGTTCTAATCATTTTGGCCACCACTGTACATGAAGTGCTGTGACCTCCTTTAAATGAATGCATAAAAACAATAAACGTTCACATGGTGAGGTGTAACTTCAACAGTCCTTTCGAGTCTTTGATTTTTTTAATGGACACCAGAAACCCACAGGCTGATGCGATAATTCTGACATCCAAAATGTCACTTCAGATTAGTCACGGGACGTTTCTTTCCCCCTTCAAGTGTGTTTTCGTGTCAGCGTGCTTTAAACAAAGCCATGTTTCCTCGTGCCCGCTGGCTTTTTGGCTTGGAGTGCAATTCTGTGCAGAAATCAAAGCTTGTAACCTCTGACTAATTATAGTGTCAGTGTCACACTGTTACTGTCACACAAACACTCCAGCGTATTTGTGTTGTGTGTTTTGTCTGGGACTGCACTGTTGGGTGTGTACTTCAAGGGTGACCTTGGAGTGACCCTGGCCTTAGGTCTTGCTTTGAACTCTACCTGGTATTGTGCTGTTTCTATAACAATAATTCATTCTTGCCATTAATAGTGCTTTGCATTTGCAAGAACTTCCATCCAGCATTGAGCGCACCTCTTTTTCAGGTGTATTCTTGCTGTACTCTTGCCTTTGGACACGCAGTCGCTTGGCTTTTGGATGTTTCTCTCTTTGTTCCTGCCTTTCGCTGCAGAGAATGTCGTCTAATCTTCTCCTGATGAAGCAGACACCGCCACATGGTGATAATGACCTGCTACATGCCCCAAACTCTGTGATTTACACCCGTCATATTACTGCAGCACAACCCTGTAATAACACAGCTGGCCACCGAACGCGTCAGAGACGAGGCCAAAGTGCGTCGGAATTAGATTTACATCAATGCACAGAGAATGCTGTTTTACAGATGTCAGTCGCAAGTAATAGAGCGTAGGCTTTGTTTACTCACACAGTCCATGCCAAGCAAACAGAAACCTCTTGGATATCAGACTGAAGTTTTAACCGGAGAGTTGACCATCCCACCAATACAGACGATGCTCCACTTATATAAAGGCCACATTAGGGAAATTTATAAAGAAGGATGTCACTAATTGCTGTGTACATGCTGGCCACTTGCATCATGTTACTATGAGTGGAATGTTGCTATGACAGCTGAGAATAGAAGCGACTGCATTCAAATGGAAATTGAGTTTTTCAGTGAACGGTCAATCCATTCACTCAAGGACTGTGCAGACAGAAAGCTGTTTTGCTGTTTTTTCATCGTCAATATTAATTGATTTATGCTGACATGCATTGTTAGATCGCACGGTTTGGAGCATATGCATTTCAGTCCTATAAAAATGTTGAGTTTCTCTAAAGCCATTAGCACAAGAGCTTTCCTTTTCAAGGGCTACGGACACACTGCATCCTGGAATACAGTATCTTCTGAGAGATTTCTCTAAAAATACCTTTGTCATCTATTATTGCTATTCTGTATTATGACCTCAGGCTTCTTCTAATCTCAATGCAGCTTCTCTGCTGTGAAGGATTTGATCCTTGGACAAAGAAGGCTGGAAAGAGGTCAGAGGGACAGAGGAGAGAGACATCGCTGGTTGACAGAAACGCTTACGACGCACTGCCCCTTCTCTCTCCTCCCTTCTTCCTCACCGCCATCCTTTCTCTCTCATGCTCTTGTCAGCTAATTATCCAGAATTAGTATCTTCTTTCACACCAGTGGTGTCATTCTGCCTTAGCCTGATTTGTCCACTCGTGTGACTGGGTGCTAAATTTGTGACAACTGACGAGCTTGAAGCAGGCAGATATTAATTGCAAGTGAAAAACTGACAGGTCTGACATCGCAAAAACCAACCCTCAACCGGCTCTGGTACTGTAGATGCGACCGACACGGGCTTCAGATGAGTGTGTGGCTCCGGGGATACAGGGTTTGGAGCAGAATGCACCACATCTTCTGAGACGCTGAGGTTCAGTCGCACAGTTCTTCAAGGAGAGCATAGAGGAACGGACAAGCAGGTTAATTGTTTACTTGTCAGTGGAAATGATGAGAGAAAGAATGAGCAGGAAGCCACATGTGTGAATGGAAGGTCATGTTTGCTCTCCGGAGGGGCATTCTAGTCCATTAATCACTCTAACATAAAGATGGCACCAAGTAAAAACAGCAGGTGGAGTGAGCAGAGGTCATCGCTGCCACACAAGTTCAAGCGCCACTGAATTTTGTGAAGGTGAAATGGAAAAGTCTCCCTAGAAAAACAGATGATGTGTGTGTTTTCAAATGCTTGACAAGAAGCCAACAATGCCTACATGTAGGGATGGAACGATTACCGGTTTGACAATAAATCATGATAAAATTCCCCATGGTTTGTGTTACCGCTTCATATGTTAAATATCATTAAAACCGCATTCGATTACAGCGATTTCAACAGCTCAGGATAAATAAATACATGGTGGAAAGCTGTGAGGTTTTAAAAGAGTGCAAAGGGAATTATACAAATGAATATATGAATGAATTAATTATATGTGACCCTGGAGCACAAAAGCAGTCATAAGTAGCACAGGTGCAATAGCCAACAATACATTGTATGGGTCAAAATGATGTGCCAAAAATCATTAGGATATTAAGTAAAGATCATGTTCCATGAAGATATTTAGTAAGGCAAGGCAAGTTTATTTATATAATACATTTCATAAACAGTGGTAATTCAAAGTGCTTTACATAAATGAAGTAAAATAGTCATTAAAAAAAATAATCACAACAATAAAAACAAGGAATTTAAAAACAAACATTCTCAAGCTTTGTTCAAACTCTTCCGCACTAAGTGAAAAAACCTTCCAAAACACCTAAATATTCCACTACTTCACCCCCTACTTACTTTGACCATCATTAACCAAACAAATAGAACTCAGAGGGCCTACTTTCAACTGATTAACCAACACACTTGTCTTTCTTTGTCCACATTCTCTTTACCATCACAATACTTACTTAAGCCTTCTGTTTAAACTTCATAATATGATATAAAAATTGATTTAAAACGAATTTAAAACAGTTAAGAATAGATAATGATTATAAAATACAGTGTAGTTAGTTCTGACGTAGCACAGATCTCATTCAACAAGTGCACAGCAAAACAGATGAGTTTTGAGTCTGTATTTAAATGTGGCTAATGTTTTATCACATCTGATCTCTTCTGGAAGCGGGTTCCAACTGCGGGCGGCATAATAGCTAAAAGCAGACTCCCCTTGTTTTGTGTGAACCCTTGGTATTTCTAACTGACTCGATCCTAATGATCTGAGCGGTCTGTTAGGTGTATATTCAGTGAGCATATCTGCAATGTATTTAGGTCCTAGGCCATTGAGTGATTTATAAACGAGTAAAAGTACTTTAAAATCAATCCTAAATGTAACTGAAAGCCAGTGTAAGGACCTGAGGACTGATGTGATATGCTCAGATTGTCTGGTTCTAGTCAGAATCCTGGCAGCAGCGTTCTGGATGAGCTGCAGCTGTCTAATGGTCTTCTTGGGAAGGAGACCATTACAATAATCCACCCTGCTGGTGATAAAGGCATGAACAAGTTTCTCCAAGTCTTGACTGGAAACAAAACATCTAATTCTTGCAATGTTTTTGAGATGATAGTATGCTGACTTAGTTACTGCTTTGACATGACTACTGAAACTAAGGTCTGTCTCCAGAATCACACCGAGATTTTTGACTTGATTTTTAGTTGTTTGACCCCTAGAGTCAAGGTATGCATTCACCTTGAGAACTTCATCTTTGTTTCCAAATGCAATGACTTCAGTTTTCTCCTTGTTTAACTGAAGAAAGTTCTGGCACATTCAACTGTTAATTTCATCAGTGCATTGGCAGAGGGAGTCAATAGGGCTGTAGTCATTTGGAGATAAGGCTAGGTAAATCTGGGTATCATCAGCATAGCTGTGATAGGCAATTTGGTTCTTTCTCATTGTTTGACTTAGTGGGAGCATATACAGGCTAAACAAGAGCGGTGCAAGAATTGAGCCTTGTGGGACTCCGCATGTCATGGATGTCCACTTAGACTTGTGCTCTCCTATACTCACATAATAACCTCTCCCTTCTAAGTATGACCTGAACCATTTGAGTACCATCCCAGAAAGCCCGACCCAGTTTTCCAGTCTCTCTAGAAGTATGTTATGATCCACAGTGTCAAACGCAGCACTAAGATCTAGTAGTACCAGAACTGATATTTTGCCAGAATCAGAATTAAAGCGAATATCATTTATCATCTTAATGAGTGCGGTAGTAAATTTACTACCGTAAATATATCAAATTTTAATTTTTGATTAGTAATATGCATTGCTAAGAACTTCATTTGGACAACTTTAAAGGCAATTTTCTCAATATTTAGATAGCCTTCTCAATATTTTTTTGCATTACTGATACACTATTTTCCTATTTGATATTGTAAAGCTGCTTTGACACAATCTGTATTGTTAAAAGCGCTATATAAATAAAGGTGACTTGACTTGACTTGATGTTTTTGCACCCTCAGATTCTAGATTTTCAAATAGTTGTATCTCAGCCAAGTATTGTCCTGTCAATTCATACATCAATAGAAAGCTTATTTATTCAGCTTTCAGATGATGCATAAATCTCAATTTTAAAAATTTACCCTTATGACTGGTTTTGTGCTCCAGGGTATGGATGGTACACATATGAGTGTACCTCTGAAAGTTCTGACTGTCTTCAGAAAAGATTCGATGGCATTTTGTTTTCATCTTCGCTCCATGTAATACCTAATAAAGTTGTGTTCTTAATCACAGCTGTAATTCTGCTGTTCCATAAGCGCCACCTGCTGTCAGAGAGTGAATTTACAGAGACTTATTCACATTCAATCTGTGTGCAGTTTTTTTCTGGCCTGAAAACAGACCAAATTTGCATGCCCTGCTGTAAACTATAATCGTGATAAGAAATTTTCATGCCGTTACATCTCTACCTACATGTATACTGGGTCTGGTCAAGGTCTCGATCCTCAAAGCCTTCTAGATCTGTTTCCTCATTCTCATCCAGACTCATTTGCGGTCTATAGAATAAATGAGGTGGCATAGAGGTGAAGTTCAGTATTCTGAGCTCCTACGTTATTAATGTTCGCTCCGCCGGGACCGAAAGCCCCAATTGGCTTTTGAGGGTGAACTCCAAATGAAAGACAAGTCCAACAGCCAGGCTTCCTCTATTCTTCTTTTCAACGAGACTCGGATGGAAACAAGAGAGCTGTACACAGCCTGTCCTTCACCTCCCTTCCGGCCTCCAGCCACTTATCTGTAGAAAGCCAATTTTGAAAAACTCGCTGGAGTGGTTGTTTTATCAACAAGCGGGCCCTTTGCCTTCATCCTCCTTTTGATTGGTTCGGGGAGGAGAGAACGGCAAAACAAAACAAGGGGGAACTCCTAAGAAAGGAAGGAATCGTAAGGAGGAAGAGAAAGAGGCTGAAGAGACAGCTGTTGGGGAGGTTAGTTGGAGATTTCCAGCCATTAACTTCAGACTAAGCTGGCTCTTCCACTTGAGGGAAACAAGGGCTGGAGAAGGTACAGCCCCTGACATGAAAAGAAGCAGGAGCAGGCTTCATCCAGTGCGCCAAATGTTCAAAAGTGGGCCAACAATGATCGAGAAGAGAGTGGCAAGCCGGGGGCGGAGGTGGTTTGGAGCGTGGGGTTCTCTCTCTTTCAAAGGCACGATAAACAAGGAAATGAGTCAGTAATCATTTCCAGAAATTGCCTGCCCTCTTCCTCCAGTCCTCAGCAGACTCTCAGCCTCCATTCATTAGGGATTCTGGCCTGATTAAAGCGTTTCGGCATCAGAGGCTTCAGACCAGCCGCTTGACCCGTGGAAGCCTCTTTACGTTGGGTTCTTCGTCAGAGCGACTGGGCTCAAGCGGTCACACGTCTCGGCCGAAGAAGCTCATTGAGATCTCTTTATGAAAAGACGTCTACTATTTTCCATTCGGATTTCTCAAACGCAGTTTTTATTGCTGATTGCAGCCCAACCCCTTCCACCCTCTGTAAATTAAAGAATCCATTTGTTCAGTTTAACGTCTTCAGTGAAGAGCAGTCCCATTCATCACTTTGATGAATTTTTCCTGTGAAGCCTGGCTGGGGAAATGTTCAGTGTTATGGTGTTGCTGCTTATTGGCGACACCAGAGACCCTCGTGGAGCTCCATGCACAGAGCCTCATTTCCTTCCTATGAGGTAATGAAGGGCTCTGGCTTGATGTCATCCTTCCTGTTTCTCTGAGCTGCTCAGTCTCAAATCATGTGCTGATAGAAGGGCAGCAGTGCAGCCCTTCAACAAAATTGAGGTTGTGCTATGTCCTTTACAACACGGAGTCATTGTTGACAAATTCATGCGTACATACATATATAGTGTGTGTGTGTGTATACTTATTTGATCCAAAATACAGCAAAAGCAGTAATATTGTAAAATATTTTTACTATTCTTTCTATTTGAATATACTTTAAAATGTAATTTATTCCTGTGATTTCAAAGCTGAATTTTTAGCATCATTACTCGTGTCACATGATCCTTCAGAAATTTTTTATTTAAGATAAATGCTGATCTTTGAATCTTTCAATCCATCAAAGAATCCTGAAAAATGTACTCAACTGTTTTAAATATTGATAATCATAAGAATAATATCAATAAATGTTTGAACAGCAAATCAGCATATTAGAATGATTTCTGAAGGATCATGTGACACTGAAGACTGGAGTAATGATGCTGAAAATTCAGCTGCGCATCACAGAAATATAAGTATATTCAAATAGAGAGCAGTTATTTTAAATAGTAAAAATATTTCACAATATTACTGCTTTTGCTGTATTTTGGATTAAATAAATGCTGGCTTGGTGAGCAGAAGAGAATTCTTTACAAAACATTTAAAAATCTTACTGTTATATATACTATGCTTTTTGTACTGACAAATATTTGTTTAAAATTATTACGTAATACTTTGCAATTAAATATTTCATCACTTACCCTCGCTTCATTCCAAACCTGTATTAACAACAGAACATTTAGAAGATTTATAGGCATTTTTCATACTATGAAATTGTATGCTTATTAAAATCACAAATGTATGCAAATAACAAAAAACATGATGACAGTAGTTCATATGACTTGTATATTAAAGCCATACAGGTTTGCAACAACATGGAGAAAGAGAAGATCACTGAATTTTCATTTTTGAAATATTCATTCAAGGAAACTCTCAATATTGTTTACATTTGACCTTGTTAGGTTTGAAAGAACTTGAGCTTCATTCTACTATGCAAAAACTGAGAAAGTCATTTGGCTCTTCTATTACTTTGATTTCTAACAGCAGCTCTTTCTCTTGACCTCTGCAGGCTCCATGCGGTTTGATGCTCATTCTGTCTGCTGAGATTTCAGGCTGTCTTGGGGAAGGTAAGAGTGAAGAGAAAGCTGAAGTCCACACAGCGGATTGTGGCCGTTTTCTTTTTTCAAAGGAAATGTTTGTGTTTTATTGGTTTCATATGACACGACAGGCAGTTTTTAAGATGTTGTAGTGGCGATGGTAAAAGAGAAGCCTGCCCTCTCTTACATTAAGTGGCCCTGTGATCTTGTGCATATTTATAGGCGCTGTCTTGTGTCACATGGCTTCCATTTCTTGACTTGTCGGTGCCCCCCGTAGCTGTTTTTACAAGCAGACGAGTGAAGGGGTCAGAGGCTCTGCCCTCCAGCACCCGCTATTGACATCAGTGCATTACTCTTCACTTCGCTCCACCATAAAGGAAAAATTACCACTCTCAGATTCAGTGTTAATATAAAGCTTTTTGTTGTTATTGCTGTTGTTGTTGTTGTTTTTAACCGTTACACTGAAACGCTCTCCAAGCTCAAAATGCCTATGAAAGAGCGCTGAGACCCAAAGATCAGAAATATAAAGTCAGGAAAAGTGGAGGGCTTTAAAAAGAAAAGAATGAAATGTGTGTCCGTTTCTGACAGCTGGTTTCAATGCAAAAATGCTTTTCTTACATTGATTTTTTTGTTTTGTTTCCAGCCAAAATATCTAAAAGTTCTGAAATCAATAAGGATTTTCTAGAGAAGTAAAAATTATTGTCTTGTTTTCAGAAAAAAAACGTCAAAATTAAGTGAGTTTTTGCTTGAAACAAGCAAAATAATCTGGCAATGGGGTAAGCAAAATACTCTTGTTTTCTGTTTGAATTTTGCTTACCCCATTGGCAGATTATTTTGCTTGTTCTAAGGAAAAACTAACTCAATTTGACTTGTTTTTTCTGAAAACAAGACAACAATTTTTTACTTGTCTAGAAAATCCTTCTTGATTTAAGAATTTTTAGATATCTTGGCTGGAAACAAGACAAACACTCTAAGTAAGAAAAGCATTTTTTGCAGTGTTCCAACAGAGAATATTTACCTGTCCATAAGAAATGAAGGTGAGAGCCTCCCATCGCCGTCTCTGTGGGTCTGAACTCGGAGGAAGTTTTAGTGGCACTGTTAAACACCATTTTAAAAGTTCCTAAAAGCATTTTTGCTCTGAGGGGTTGTGCCACTTTTAACTGTGATCGAGTTTCATTTGCAGCATAAGTGCACCTGGTGGGAGGAATGAAACGCTGGAGACGCTCGCACACACGGCACGCCGCTTGTAAAAGTGGAGAAGGGAAACCAATCAGATTTATTGCTTTCATTAAGGCGTGAGGTGTGTGTTTGACCTCCGGCTCTGCCGTGATCTTGACCTGAAGAGGAACAGGTCACGTTTTACAGCGTCATGTTTTCAGATTTTCAAACTTAAATAAACAGTAATATTATGACTGGATGTTCAGGTTTATCCTGTTTACCAGCAACTGAAGTTTGGTCACATTGAACTGAAGTCGAATGCCTGATTGTAGAGAAACAGTGTGACATTTGTTGATGTTCTCTTGTAACTGGTTCTCTTTTTTAATGTGCATTAAACCTGTTGATCGGCAGTGTTGGGAAGTAACTAGTTACTTGTAACTAAATTACGTAATTTAATTACAAAATAAAAGTAATTGTAATCAGTTTAAGAATGAAGTTAATGAAGCCGACTACACTGGGCGCGCTGCGTGCGCGTGCAACCATCGTGCACAGTTTATTGAAAGACGTGTTTTTGCCATTATTTTCTGTTACGCTGTAACGGAAAATCGCCACGGCTAAAAAGTAGCACATGAAACACTGCTTACATTTATATTTTATTCTGTGATAATTCTGGGGTGGCAGGTGGGGTGGCACAGCTTTTTCTTAGGGTGGCAGTTGCCACCCCGTGCCACCCCGGTAGATCCGCACCTGGTTAGATGCCAGTGTTTCATGTCATATGCAAAGATTTGATTTCAAAAACAGTATCACACCTATTAAACAATTTCTTGTTATGATTTTAAATATGTATTTAACCTCAGAAAGATCTCAAAGTAAGTCTGATTTTGTGGTGGCTGTGCTTCAAAGAGGATACTGGATACCCATTTTCCGTTGGGTATGATTCTTTAGGGTCTTAAAATGTCTGCAACTTTGGTTAAAATTCCTCAGTGGTCATGTAAAATAAACCTGACTCGTTTCAACAACACAGCGACTCGTTTCGGTGCATATCTCTTTAAATGCTAATGAGCTCTGCTCACCCCACCCCTCTCTTTCGTGGAAGAGCAAAGGCGATTTGCAAATAATCATAAAAAATATAAAGTGAGACTTACTTCTTCTGTATGTGCAGCTGGATCACGAACAATGGGTACTGATCTATCCTTGAGTTTTATTATTTTAACAAAACCTTGAATTTTCCTTCGTTCAGAAAGCAGTCTGGAGTAAAATGATTTGCGCAGACATAAACAAATTTAGGTGTATTCGGTGGCGCATTACCATCAAAAACAAAACTAATGCACTGTGTCCTCAGTGGCTCTGATGTCAGGAGAAAATTAAGATTCTTATGTTCTTCTACATCACAACACTACAAAACACCTGCATTGCTTACAAGACATTGTCGCTACAGCTGTTGGAGCGCAGAGAAAATGATGGACTTCGTACAGCTGGCTGAGGGAGAAAATATGATAATACTGGACAGTACTTCAGTGATTGTGGGCGGAGCCTGAGCAATATGACATCATTAATTGACATAATTGAGACTGTTTAGATTTTTGGGGGATTAAAAAAAGGAGTGAATGGATTTTTATCACTGAGTGTCCACACACTGCTAAGATACATTTATATGCAAACACCATGTCAAAGTAAATTTTGCATCCAATGTCTCCTTTAAAATTAAAATATTATAATCTTAATTCAAGTGATTTTGAATTTTGAAAGTCTGTCAGTAATCAGTGTCGAGCACTTCTGTAAGGTTAACTCTGCATGGTTTGCATGTTTGAAAATGATTAACAGTTGAAAACAGAAATTTAGAAAAACACTCAAAAAGTAATCAAATGTAATCAGTTATATTACTTTAATAAATTACTTATTACATTTTAAATAGAGTAACTTGTAATCTCTAACTGATTACATTTCCAAAGTAGCCTTCCCAACACTGTGTGTTGTTGAATGACCGGTCAGTGTTAGGCTAAGATACAATGCAAAATAAATAAATAAATAAATAAAAATTCTTCCGTAGTATTTTTGTCTTGTTTTTTTTGTTTTTTTTTTTTAGTATAAATATCTAAAAATTCTTGAATCAGGATGCATTTATTAAGTAAAATAACTTAAGATATTTTGTCTTGTTTTCTGAAAAAATATCCAATTTTTTAAATTTTTTTTATTTTTTACTTTTAAACAAGTAAAAATATCTGCTAGTGGGGTAAGAAAAATAATCTTAATTCAAAGGCTAAACAAGATTATTTTTTTAACCCATTGGCAGATATTTTTTACTTGTTTTAAACAAAAACTAACACAATTTTATTATTTTTTTTCAGAAAACAAGACATAATATCTTAAGTCATTTTACTTGTCAAATGCATCTTAATTCCAGAATTTGTAGACATTGATACTAGAAAACAAGACAAAAATACTACGGAAGAAAATCATTTTTTGCAAGGTATGCTGAGGTCAAGATGAACGTGAACCAAACTCCAGGAAGGAGGCCTTAGCTCTCACTTACATCTCATAAAAATAATTTTTATTAGCACGTTTTGCTTTTAATAGCCCTATTTCAGAGAGCACAGAAGATCCGAGTGCAGTCAGAAAAATGCCTTCTGTGGAAAGAGTCTGGAGTTTCTCAGAAAATAGACGGACACTCATCATTGCAGGAACGCAAACTACAAACGCATTCACTCCAGAGAGCTGACAGGATTCGTCCACTGAATGAGGACATTCATGTTATACCTCAGCGTAGCTGCTGACCAAAATTAAACATCTATCACTGAAAATGAGATTTTTATGAGAGGGCTTCTGTAATAAATTACAAATACACCAGCAGTTGAACAAAACATTCAAATCTATGAAGTTTGCTTTGTGCAAAAGATTACAAAAACCTATTTCTTGTAAGAGAGACGTAAAGAGATTATGGCTGATAGTAAAACATGATGCACCTGAGTGAACTCTATTGGAGGTGAATCAGAACGTGGCGAGATGTCTAAAAACACAGTCCATTACTCTCCTGCGATGGACATGTTTGACTGGATTACATGAATGCTCTGATTGTTTGAGCTCACTATACAAACAAAGGGATCTGTTTGATGTAAGTCAACCAATGCTCCAATAAATCCAATCACGGCAGCGGGAGATCTGGCTGTTTATTTGTTTAGGGCCGCTTGATTATGATTATTTAATTCTCTGGAAAAGAGCCACATCTGGATGTACCCTGATGTCCACTAATCTGTACTGATGAGATTTCTGAATATCAGTCCCATCTCACAAACATAATCATGTTATAACCTTTATCTGTGCATCTGTCATTCTTTCCTTCGAAATGCCCCATAGATGTTGTTTTTATTAATGCGTGGAGCTGTTGTGTGTTACTGCTTTGTAGGGTAGGTTGTTTGATCCATTCTAACAACTTAGGGTTAATTAAAGCATTAGTTTCATTTGTGGAATGAGTTCAGGACATTGCTTCTGTTTATTGATAGGCACTGCATGGTGGAAAATTAGGGGAACAAAAAGAAAACAATCATTTCAGTTTTAAAGAACAAATGATATTAGCTATAAATGTTGTTTTTTTTTTTGTTTGTTTGTTTGTTTTGTCTTTGAAATGTTAAATTTGCTCCCCGCCACTCCACTTTCAAAATCCCTTCTTTAATAAATGTTTGAAATGTGTCAGGAGAATTCTACTTTGGTCTTTTGCTTAAGAACTAGGAAAAGCATATTTTCAGGAAACATTGTATTATTAAACTACAATTTTAAAAAGATTCACCCTACTTCTATTTTAAATCTTAATTTCAGTTTCTGCCTTAAATTAAGTATAATAAAACTGACTGTATTTGAGATTTCAACTAAGTCACATAAAAAAAATTGTTAAATCTCATATAATTTGATGAGCTAAAGTGATGGAAAAACATGTTTCCATGATTTATTGATCAAATTTTTGATCAATGATGGAACTTGTCACCATAGTACATGGCGCTTTTGAGAAAGTATCCCATGTTTGATTTAAAGAATGTTTTTATTTTGTTAATTCAAGAAAAAAAAAAAAAGAATTCCGTGACTTGAATCAATTGCTTGCTAATGTGTTATTTTATTATTTTTCCAATTGTTTTCTTCAAAACCTGAAAAATGTCACACATCAACATGAAAATACACTCATGTCACATCAAAGCCATGATCAGATCATTAATCCAGGATATTTAATAAAAGTTAAAAATGCATGTTTTACTTCAGAAGCCAAATGTGCTATAATTGAAGGATCAAGCACATATACTGTAGTTTGTATGACGTTGTTGTCTTCTTTAGAGCTGCTTTGACTTTGTTTCATAATTAATCAATTTCGCAACATTAACACTGTTATTTTCCTGTTTATTACTGTGAAGCTGCTTTGAAATGATCAGTATTGTAATAAAGCACTATAGAAATATATGGATGAACCCAGCGGTGATGGAGGGATCGGTCATCGCCTGTCCACTGGAGCTGAGGTCAAGATGAACTTTGGGATCGCTCTCAAATGCTCTCGGCCTGTAATGATGTAATGGCGTTGACATCGACTTCTCTGCGATTGGCTCTCGTAACTCTGCCCGGCTCTTTGAAATGAAATGTGTGGCCTGCTGAATTAAAATGGCAGAGACGTCTCATGTTTCCTGCAGCTCAAGCCTCTGAATCAATTTACTTCTCAGCTATCAATCCATACCCTGACTGCTGGCTTACTTTAGTGAATAATCTCAGCGCGGCTGCAGGAGCTGCATATCTCTCTCATACTAAGAGCCACAATGACAACATTTCTGAGCGTGTTCTCGGTTTTGTCCAGTTTATATTCACTGGGAGCCCCTCTTTTTTTATCAGCGACTGCTGAAACCTGTCGATAAGAATAACTCTCCATGGCTGCGTTTCCCAAAAGCATCGTAAGCTTAAGTACATCGTAGACCCATTGAAAGCAATGAAGCTACGATCAATTTAGGCTTATGATGCTTTTGTGAAACGCGGCCGTGGAGAGTTATTCTAATCCACCTTGATTTTTTTTTTTTTCTGTCCACTGAGATCATATCATGTGTAGAGTTGTATATCGTTTGAATTTTATCAATTCTGATTCCGATTCTACTTATCAATTCCAAATCTTATCGATTCCCATTTTCGATTCCAATGTGGTTAAAAAAAATGAAGTCAAACATTCAGATATCAAACATATTTATTTTGTCTCTTTTTGCAAAAAACATTTAATTGCTGCAGAATCCCATGAATAAAAATCAGCCGGCTATATAAAAACAGGACTCGATTAAGAGCTGTTTGTGTGTAAAATAGAGCTGCACCATTCTGAATAAATTGAGACTTTTTTTAATGGAGGTTGTAGTTCTCTCACAATCCTGAAGAAAAAAATATTAGACAACTAAACAAAATCTCATGGTATTTCTGAATGGAATGATTCAATGACTCACTCAAGATTTGCTGGTTTCATTACTGGATGAATCAGTGTTTTTGTATGAATCTCTTGAATGAATGATTCAAAGAAAAATACTTTTTAACAGCCACTTTTCGTCAGCTAAAAATAAAAGATGCCCACACAGAAATTGGTAGGCAGAATTGAAATTTTAATTTTTCAACAAGTATCCGATTCCTGACCTTAAGTATCCGATTCTGCAATTGGAATTGATTTTCGATTCCAACCCTAATCGTGTGGCTTATGAGTGAAACTCACATCAGTTTTCACCTGGCCAACACTCTTAAAAATAAAGGTGCTTCACGATGCCATAGAAGAATCTTTTTTTGTCTAAATGGTTCAATAAAGAACCTTTAACAACTTTCTGTTTCAAAAAAGCTTCTTTGTGACAAAAGAAAGTTCTTCAGATTATAAAAAGGTAAGAAAGAGATGGTTCTTCAGAAAGCCTTTGACTGAATGGTTCTTTGTGGAACCAGAAATGGTTCTTCTGTGGCATCACTGTGAAGAAACTTTTAAGCACCTTTATTTTTAAGAGTGAACGTGTGGAGCTGAGCTAACAGCAAGCGTAATTACGATCCCACAAATCTTCCGAGGACTTTCACTCCTGGCTTTGGCACAGGTGCCGAAGAGGGTCACTGTTTAATAATGAACAGGTCGAGCTCTGTTGTAACGGATACATGCACCTGCTTTGTGCATCAGTCAATTACCTAATTAGAACTCTCCCTCAGGGGAAAGCTAATACTGGCTCATAGAAGCGCCCCGGCTCCTCTCCATGTGAACGGATGAAGCTCCGCAGACAAACAGCTACCTGTGTCACCAGCACTGCCGAGATGGGAAATTCAGCGTGACGCTCTCCAAGGGTTATGACGATCCCGAGTCAGGGAATCGCCTTCCCAAAGCACCTTGGGAAAACGAACCGATGACGGAGGAAGGCCAAGTACCGAAAGCTTCTTACCTGCTCATGTTCGAGTTAATTGAAGCTGCGGTTCAAGTTTCTGAACTCGTGGGTCTCGGGTCAGACTTTCTTCAGAGAACGCACCTGGGATCGGATATCAGCGGATCTTCTCGGAGGTTCCCAGGCAAGGACACTTAAGGAGATCATAGAGAGCTCAGCTGTGATTAAGCCGCTCGCTTTTCCTCTCTCGGGACGGAAGAAGGATGGGGTTGCTGGATGATCTCTCCTTGAAAGTCTTCATCTCCGTCCCACACTCCAAGCCCTCGCTTCGCGTCACTGAAAAATCAATCGCAGCTTATCGATAATGACCCGGCGTAAATCAAAGGCAAGGACGGATGAAAAACACAAAAGCGAACGAAGGAATTGTGAGTGAAGGAATTGAATAGCAGGTCAAGGTTTGCATGTTCCTAAAAATCAATTTTCACACATTAGGACTATTAGCTTATTGAGATGCAGATGACAGACCGCCATCCGTTCGCAGGTTTACGAGAAGCGTCCAGAGTCCAGGGAAGATTTGGCCTCTGCTGTTTTTTAACGGAAGCGCCGAGGCCAAACAGACGCTCGCCCACACCCTGGCTTTAGTCGACGCGAGAGCTCAAAGTGCTCCCAGAGTTGGAGCTGCTAATAAACTTAATGCAGTAATCTGAAGGAGAGCTATTAATGAGACTGCTCTCCAACTGACATCTCAGACACCCTAATGTTGGAGAAGCGTCTCCCCGACTGTGGCTTAATCCATCACAGCCCACGCTAACCTGATTACGGCCTGACACTTTACTTTTTTCTGTGCACTCTGGTGCCGGGCCGGGAAAACAGAGGGCAGTGGAGCGTGCAATCGAGCTTTCCAGTGGAAACTGAAGTTCTCCCGCTCGACCGGTCGGTTTCACACAGAAAACCATCAGGTTCAGGTGACTTTGGGCGAAAGGCAGTGCTCCTCTCTAGGGGTGGAATCGAAAAAATCGGTTCACATATGAATCGCGATTCAGTCTTCTAGCGATTTGCATCGATTCACAATTTTCAAAAATCGATTTTCTAGTTCATATACTGTGGTGGCCAAAATTATTAGAACACTAGTATTTCCAGCAGTCAGTTATTTCTATCTTTTGCTGTAGTGTGTTTAATATCAGTTTACATTTCCAAACATTCATTTAGCCATTAATTGTAATAATCCAGTGAGATTTTTGAGATCTGATCTGATCATCATCAGTCTGTCTGGAATGACATGAAGAAACAGAACAAACTGAGACAGACTAAATCCAGAAGAACTGATGCTTCAAGAAACCTACCTGCAAAGCTCCTGAGAAACTCTGCTCAAGTGCACCGAGAGCTAAAGCTGCTTTAAACACAAAGGATGTTCACACCAAATGTTGATTTACTTTAGTTCATAGAAGTTAATTGATAAAGAAAATCTATTTATGACATTATTTTTGACAGCATCCTCATTTTACAGCATTTTTACACAAGTGCCTAAAACTTTTAACAGCACTGTGGCTTCGCAGGTAGGTTTCTTGAAGCGTCTCTCTCATGCTAGTGGTTCCGTGGTACGCATCATTTGCTTTCCGAACACGGAATTCGGATTTGGGCACATCCTTAATGGGAAGTGTAAAATATTTTAGATTTATTAGGAAGTTAATAGTTAATAGGAAACACTGATTTCTTGAGTCAGGATTATCCATGCTATACACTGTTTCATTTTAAAATGTATCAAAATACTGGTGCGTTTGAAATCTAGTGTACACAAAAAAATTGATGAAAAAAATAATTTTGATGAAAATCGAATGGTGACTCCAAGAATCGATATGAATTGAATCGTGAGGTAGTGAAAGATTCCCAGCCCTACTCCTCTCTTTTGTTTAAAGAGGCGTGTGGTGTAGCTGTGATTATGGCATGGCAGCACACTAACTGAGCTTCAGCCCAGCGGCCTGCACAAGAATCCCTCTCCTTGCATCTTTCATGAGATAAACAGGCCTTCTGCATGCAGTATTAATGACAGCTCTTGCGTCTTCCGAACGAAGCCTGACAAATCACTCGATATGCCTCAATGACACAACTAGCTGTCGTGTGGTAAAGGTGGGTGATGACCTGTTAACCCGGTTCAGTAGCTCACATATGCGTGGCTCTGTTTTCTTTCACTTTTGTGACAGTTATGGATGCTGGTGCGAACCTCTCCATGAGACAGTCAGTATCTGTTTGCAGATCTCTAAATCGGATGGTTTGGCTGCGTCCATTAGTGTCTCTCTGCTGCAAATGAACTTTAATGGACACATTCAATAGTGTTCAGTACTGATGATTGTGTTTCTTCTTAAAGTTATGACTGTGCATTTGGCATTTGTTGGTGACCAAAAACAATTATTTCATTCTGTGTACATATACAAACACACACCATTAGAGTCTGACTGTATTTACTCAAATAACCAAGAATCTTAAGCCCATTAGATGTGATTAGCAAGTGATCTATTATGATCAGTCACGTGTAAAAGATGCTATTAGACACAGTGCATGGAAAAGATTTGTTTTATATTTACATACCCAATATAACATGACTTATCTTTTTGCACATAAGCATAGAAAATTTTGCAAATTAATTTAAGAGTCTTCCCAAACTTGAAGCCTGTACGCCATGTGGATAAGATACTGATACCGATGAACAAAAAACATGACCTCAAATTAAACTTAAATAAATTGATATATTTGTTAATAATAAATATTAAAAAATTATAGACTATGATTTTAAAACATTTTTATTTATCAAATAAATACATTTAAATACATATTTTTTTTATTTTATTTTACTTTACTTTTCTTTACTTAAAGAGGGTTTCCAAGCTGGTAAGCCCTTGAGTCAGTTAATTAGGACAAAAGATAATACTCTGTAAAAGATCATTTGTAAATCAGAGTAAGATTGCCAGAGTATGTTTTACAAGAAAATACTATTTCAGTGTTCCTACTAAAATTTCATGTTTAATTCAGTGTGTTACTTGCCTTGTCTTTGTACTACTTTGTGAAATTTACTGGCAGTTTCTGAGTGAAAATATAAGTCAACCCCAGGACATGGAATAGCTCGTTCTTTAATCTCTTTTCTGATGACCAGTGTCATGTAATATCACAAAAGACTCCAAACACACAAAGCCATTGAGATTAATCGCCTCAAATATTTGATCACGACCCCTGTTTGAAATTGTTCGAGGCAGAAAATGTAAACCCATTAAAACGGCCAAATCCAGCCAAAGTCATTGGCCTGGTGAAGCACAGATGCACTGAGTCGGTCTGCTTAAGCAGGTTTGTGAGTGTGTGTTGGGTCCAGATGAGCACAGATTACTCAAACGCTGGTGTAGCATGGCTTCCTAAAGGGATTGGGGATGTTCTCGTTGAGCGGAGGGAATCTGGTTATGGCAGATCTGTTGATGTGACCTTCTGTGTGTCTCTGAGGGTCTCTGTCCTGTCAGCGGTGGATATCACACACAAGAACAGACTCTGAGAATGGAAACACAGCGCGCTCTCAAGCGCTATAAGTGCCAGGGAGTCGTCTTACAAGAAACACTTATTGCGTTTAGTATTGAGCATGATGTTATGAAAAATTCATAGTGGGATTGTGCTGTTTGCATTGTCCTGAGAGCGCGTGTGTGTGAGAAAGCTGGAAAAGATCAGGCCGGATACTCTCAGAGAATACACCGGTTCCTACACAGCGGTATATCACGGCCGGCGTTCTCGATGAATCAGTGCTCGGTTCCAGGCAGCTGTATTGGGAATCGTTACGGAGCAGAACTCATGCCGATTCTCTCCAGCTCTTTAAACGTATTGACTGTGCTATTGGCAAAGCAATAGTATTAAAATACAGCCAAAAGTGCAGCAACAATACAGGAGAAAGCCAAGCGCTGACCGCAACAACATGCCATAATATTTATGTCCATTGGAAGCAGACTGTTCCTCCGTTTCTGCTCCAGAGCCGTAACGTTCATGCAAATCTCATTTCTGTCTTGCTGGTCTGTAGATATAATAGATGGAAATGCGATACACAAAAAAAAATAAAAACAGGGGTCTTCTCTTGCTGTGTCTCAGATGCTCTATACATACACTACTGGCCAAAAGTATGGGATAATTAAGATTTGTTAATGTTTTTGAAAGAAGTCTCCTTTCTGCTGACCAGTGCTGCGTTTATTTGATCAAAGATACTGTAAAAAATGTGAAATATTATTATAATTTAAAATAGTTGTTTTCTCTGTGAATCTATAGTAAACTCTAATTTATTGCTGTGATTTCAAAGCTGAATTTTCAGCATCATTACTCCAGTCTTCAGTGTCACATGATCCTTCAGAAATCATTCTAATATGCTGATTTGCTGCTCAAACATTTGATATTATTCTTATTATTATTATCAATATTTAAAACAACTGAGTACATTTTTTCAGGATTCTTTGATGAATAGAAAGATTCAAAGATCAGCATTTATCTTAAATAAAAAATTTCTGAAGGATCATGTGACACGAGTAATGATGCTAAAAATTCAGCTTTGAAATCACAGGAATAAATTATATTTTAAAATATATTCAAATGGAAAGCAGTTATTTTAAATAGTAAAAATATTTTACAATATTGGTTAAAAATCATAAATAATGGTTCTTATTATTATGAATGTTGAAAATAATTTTTGCTGTTATTTTTATGGAAATCATTTTAAAATTCATATACACTTTCTTAAACATTTTGGCCAGTAGTGTATATGACACTGTGTGTGTGTGTGTGTGTGTGTGTGTGTGTGTGTGTGTGTGTGTGTGTGTGTGTGTGAGAGATTAATTTAACTGCCCTCCAGATCACTGTTTCTTCTCTGAGACTGTTATAAGGAGGTTTGTCTGGCCTCCTGTGTAGAAGAATCATTTACGTCTAGGGACACAAGAAGACCAATGACAGAGTAAATACACGAAGAACAAGAGTGTCTGGGATCATATGAGCGTATAGAACCCCCTCAAAATAAACAAATAAATAAATCTAGCGAAGTTACTTCTGCATCTCAGTGTTTCAGGAACAAGCTTATGAATATATAATGTGAGCAGTCGGTATTACAAAATATCAAAATATCTGTCATCATTTACTTACCTTCATGTCATTTCAAACCTGAATTAATTTCTTTATTCCATTTGAAGAATTTTTTTTTAAATATATTTAAAAAAATCCTCACTTTGGAAGTTCGTGGCTACCTTCAACTGTTTGGTGACCCACACTGTTCAAAATATCTTCTTTTGTGTTCAGCAGAAGAAAGAAATTCATACAAGTTTGAAATGACATTAAGGAGAGTAAATGACAGAATTCTTCATTTTGGGGTGAACTATGCCTTTACTGCAAATCAAACGGTTTGATCTGTTGCTGTACTTGCTCAGCCAACACCAACAGTTTGCTTCAGTTATTAAAGCCTAGATCCTTATTATTTGACAGAAGTGGCCCTGAGTGAACTAAATAATGGTTTTAGCACTCAGCGAGTTGACTGTGTAAACATTATAAGAGGTTCTAGGCAAAAAAATATATAATATAAATGTTATACTGCTCTCTTAATATATGCAAGAATATACAGAGAAGCCTTGTGAAATTTTTTTTTCTTTTTTTTTTTTTTGAAGTTGTGATTTTTTCACGTGGAAGAGTTTCACGAATCTTTCTGCAGAGCTGCTGTTTCAGGCCTCTGTCCAAAAGCACTGGTGCCTTTAAATAATTAACTTTGCTTAATTTCTGCTGCCCTATTTGTTTACCTCAGGCACACTGAATATTGGCGCTGGTTTCTGCAGTCAGGCTGATGTTAGAGAGGAGTGCTGTGAGCGAGACCTTCACTCTCCACAGAAACACACACACTTCAGCCTCAGCTCTCAGCTGGTGTTTGTGTGTACTTTCATGTAGCTCAAGCAGTAGAGCATGGCGCTAGCAACACCAAAATCATGGTTCGATTTGCAGAAAAATTACTGTGCTTGAGCTGATAAAAATATGTACCTTCAATGCAGTATACAATTTTTCTTCAGATAAAAGCACCTGCCAAATACCAGAGACTAGTTGAGAACCTGGCATAACGAAATACATCAAATAAATATTTTGGGTCTGTGCAGCTGCCGTTATCCATGAAATCGTGGGTCAAATTTACCTGTGAACATCATAATTGTAATAAAAATTTACATGCACATATACATATTCCAAAACACTTCAGAGTGACAAAACTTTGCAGGCATGTTCATGACCCTAAAAAATGTGAAAGGGGACAGATGCCCATTTTCCATTGCCCAAGTTAATATGATTCTTTAGGGTCTTCATGAAAAGTCTATAACATACTTTGGTTAAAATTTCTCAGTGGTAGTGTAAAACAACACCCGTTTTACCCTGTCAAAATCAGCTCTGTTCACAGCGACCCATTTCGGTGTATGTCCCTTTAAATGCTAATGAGCTCTGCTGACCCCGCCCCTCTCTTCCGTGGGGTGACGAGCCGTTCTCTGAGGCGGTTAACTTTAGCTGCATTAATTGTGAAACATGCTAACTAGTACATTATTAGGAAAGGCAATTTGCAAAGATTCTTAAAAATCTTATACTCAGTTCTTCTGGAGGTGAAGCTGGATCACGGATGATTCGCGTGACACATTTAGGTAGATCGGGGGACGCATTCACTTCAAAAACAAATGTAATCCTCTGCGTCTTCAGCGGCTCAGACGTCTGGAGTAAATGACGACCGCTCTGTTCATTATTACATCCAACAACAAAACACCTCAATCGTTTAGGAGACATTCTTGTCTACATCTGCTCCGGTGTCGGAACAATAGCAGACTGATGACAGCTCACTCAGGGCGGGTCTAAAGTAAAACACCAGTGTCAATCAACAATTGTGGGAGGGGCCTGTGCAAAGAGATGCCACTTTGCCAAGAATCTGAGAATGGCTTGCTCTGAGAAAGTGCTTATGATTTGTGGGGATTTAAAAAAAATGCACTGGGTGGATTTTAATCATTGTAGGTGGTTGTGTACATAAACTGCCAACACACACATATATATATATATACACATACATACATACATTTATATAAGTTCAAACACTATGTAAAAGTGAATTTTGCATCTGATATCCCCTTTAAACAGTATTTCCAACAACTCAATTTTGTGTTGCGGGTCAGATTGACTATCTGCAAACCACAGGTGTGTGAATATACAATGGAAATCTTCAATAAGTCATCCAATCACAGCATTATATAGACGCGTTTTCATCCACACCTCAAGCTCCAGTACCCAGTACTTCAAAGCAGTCTTTCAGACGGCGCTGGGTGGTGTGTATCAGTCAGATGAAGTGCGTCTGCTGACTGTCTCGGGTCTGGAGCGACACACAGCTGGCAGCCCCATGTGCTAAAAGACTCGGCAGTGGCCCTGTCAATGCCCCTCCATGAGCTCGCATGTCTGCTGTCAATCTCCCTCGACGTGTCTCTGTGTCTGCGGAGGGCTGCGGACGCGACAGATGCGTGGCTGTCACATCACCTCAGACACCCAGCTCCTGTAATTACACAGCGTTCAGAAAGTTTAGCACAAGCCAGCGTGTGTGAAAACTCTCTCGCCCGCGGCTCGCCGGCCGCTGGGATCCGCTGCACTGCAAAAAATCATTTTCTTCCTTAGTATTTTTCTCTTGTTTTCTAGTATAAATATCTAAACATTCTTGAATCAGGATGCATTTATTTGACAAGTAAAATGAATAAAGATATTATGTCTTGTTTTCTAAAAAAAAATTATCAAAATTTTATTTTTTGCTTAAAACGAGAAAAAATCTGCCAATGGGGTAAGAAAAATAATCTTGTTCAGCCTTTGAATTAAGATTATTTTTCTTACCCCATTGGCAGATTTTTTACTCGTTTTAAGCAAAAAAATAACAAAATTTGGATTTTTTTTGGAAAACAAGACAAAATATCTTAAGTCGTTTTACTTGTCAAGTAAATGCATCCTGATTCAAGAATGTTTAGATATTTATACTAGAACACAAGAGAAAAATACTAAGGAAGAAAGTATTTTTTGCAGTGAGACCACACTGCACACGGAGACAGTAACCCATAATGTAATGGACATTAACATTTTTATACGACTGATAAACGTGCGGTTACATTTGTGATATTTTGTGGGCAAAAAACAGTGATGTATGAAGCACAGCAGTCACATTCAAACCAAGCAGCTTTCTGTTGATCACAGTAAATTCACATGACCAGCTTGAATCTGCATGTGGAACTTTTTAACCCCTGCATGGAAATCCAGATCACACAGATTCCTATTGAAATTAATGGAATTTCAAATATTCCACGACATTTCACAGTGCAATGGTAAATGTGATTGCACCTTAACCCGTTTAATCCCAAATTTTTTACAGACATGAAAATATCCAAATGATGTGTCATTAGTAACCCTTTGAAATAATCATTTTTTGAAAATGCTTTAGAAAAGTGTGTGAAAAATTGTGTTTTATGGCCGGTCACAATTGTGATAATGTGTATACTGATTTAACATATTTCTGCAGTCATAAAAATTTGTATATATCCCAGCCCATCTATTTTAAACTCTGTTTCATCACATTCTAGGGTTACTATTATGCACTAACCCTTATACAACACTGATAGGAATACTGATATATCATAAAACATATATCATAAAATTGTTATATTAGTGCTACCAGTATTACAACATCAATACTGTAACTTATTTGTAACATTTGAACTTTTAATTTAGTGCAATATTTTGTCATTGCAATATTTTAGTGCAGCCTTCACTAACAACTGTTATTGGATTTATATGAATACCTAAATTCACTGTTATGCCACCACATACAACAGCACAGGTAAAGGTGAATGCTGAGACAGAATGAGTCTACTAGGTGGAATTGTGCATGTGTTGAACTCATCCATGCATGCTCATCCACGTTTGACTGTACTTTGAAAGCGTGAGACAGAACAGAAGGCGGAAAGTGAAGTATACCTGGGCCTTAAGGAATAAAGTCTAGCAATGCCAATGCTGCGTGCCAACTTCAGCACATTGCAAGTATTCTATGATTTGAAGAATTGGTGACAAAACTGAATTTATGAATGTGTATGATCTACTTATGTGCTCCAGGGCTTTATGGTGATGTTTTACTTACTAATCGTATGTTTTCATTGAAGGCAGTTCATACTACACTCTTAAAAATAAAGGTGCTTCATGATGCCATAGAAGAACCTTTTTGTCTAAATGGTTCCATAAAGAACCTTTAACATCCGAAGAACCTTTCTGTTTCACAAAAGGTTCTTTGTGGTGAAAGAAGGTTCTTCAGATTATAAAAAGGTAAGAAAGAGATGCTACTTTAAAGAACATTTGACTGAATGGTTCTTTGTGGAACCAAAAAATGGTTCTTCTATGGCATCGCTGTGAAGAACCTTTTGAAAAACCTTTATTTTTAAGAGTGTAATTCATACAAAATCAGCAAGTCATGAGGCCAGTGACTTACACTAATAAAAAAAGAAGCTTCACGATGCCATAGAAGAACCTTTTTTGTCTAAATGGTTCCATAAATAACCTTTAACAACTTTCTGTTTCACAAAAGGTTTTTTTTGTGGTGAAAGAAGGTTCTTCAGATTATAAAAAGGTAAGAAAGAGATGGTTCTTTGACTGAATGGTTCTTTGTGGAACCAAAAATGGTTCTCCTATGGCATCGATATGAAGAACCTTTTAAGCACCTTTATTTTTAAGAGTGTACCTGCAAAATGTGAAGAAAAACAGTACCTCAAAGGCAACACACAATTCTGATTCCCCACTAATGTCAGATGCTCAGCAGAGAAAGAAACTTGAGATGTCTTGGCTAGGAGCATTTTTAACATTTCACGCCCTGATTGTGTCAAGTGTCTGGGTTTGGAGACTGTCCTTCACTGCCCATCAATAGAAAACAGATCTAGAAAAGCAGACCATTACTGCGTCAGGAAAGTGGGCAGCAGTGTAATTCTAGAGTTGCTGGAGATTTCCTGGGTTTACATTTTTATTTACATTTTATGCTTTTAGGGTGTCAAACATAAGCACACCTATGAGGTTTTGGCCTACAAATGCAACCCTTGCATCGAGACAGGAACATTGCTCTTTATCCGAGTTCAGTTCTACAAACTCAGACTCGCTCCATCCATTTTTGTCCAGAAGTGGATGAACAGAGATGTGTGCACTAATAGGTGTTCACTTTGGCTGGTCTCTGGAGTGTCCCGTCGGAGCTGATGCGCTCTGAGTGGATGTCATGTCTGTCGAGGATCTGCTCGTACATGTTCTCCTCTGAGACCCGCAAAGAGCCCCTTTGCCACGACTGCGCTGCCTAATCGCTGTTCCGTGCCTTGACTCGCACTCTCCTTCTCACCCGCTCTCCTCGCCATCTTTTATTTATCGCCAGCATCGTTGCACTCTGATTTACCTCGTGTTTGCAAAAATTCATGCCAAATCATGAAACCAAAGAAAATGCACTAAGAAAAACAAACACAAACATTTGCGCACAATTCATTGCATCTTGAAATACAGTCATTATTTCCTCAGCCTCATGTCCATTCTAGGGGTGTCGTGATATACCGGTATTGACGATAACCGTGATATTCAAAGCATCGATTATCGATATCGTGTTAATTTAGTGTGTGACGATATACCGGTATTGGCGATAACCACAATATTTAAAATGAACAGGACTCTTAGGATAACACGACATGTAAATACTCCAGCGCCAGTACCTGGTTGACCTCCAGGTGGCAGTATGCGCCGTAACCCTGACACCTGTCAAACAAGACGACGACGCAGCGCACGCAGCTACTCCGAGAAGAGCCATGTTCAGTTATACAGAGTAAGTTGCGATAATTTTATTAGTCATAGAATGGGAAATGGTACATTAACCTGTTAACAGAGGTTTTCTGTGTTCATATATTTAAGTAAAGGGTGATTATTTTAATAAGTACCGTGTTTTCTTTTCTCGTCTTATTTTTGTATTTGCAATCAGTACGGCCTGTGCGAGCACTTTATTTCTTTGTTCAAATCTATTAACAGTTACACGATTAAAACTGATATAGAAAAACTGAGCGACCACATTGCTACATTAAACTCTGTAAAATGTTCAGCTGGTCGCAGTGCCATGCACTTAATGCCTCATCTGTCGATATATCGATATCGTGAATTCTTTTGGCCACAATAACCGTGATATGAAAAATCTAATATCGTGACAGCCCTAGTCCATTCAAAGTCGTATGCTGATCATTTTTCCATGGAGCATAAAGACAGGAACTTTGAAGAATCTTTTCCCATAAAACGTGGAGAACGAGATTCGAAAGCTGCTATGGGGTAACATTTGAGACAGTTCACTTTATGGACAGAACACACCAAGCCAAAGTTTGTCGCGCTAGTTTGTTTGGTCGGCGAGAGTTTGCCTCGATTCAGTATGTAGAATTGGCGTCAGACCTTCGATGAGAGCGAAAACTCTGATTGGATGTTCAGTTTAGTCAGTGCTCGAGAATGAAAGCAAAAGTGATGAAAGAGAGCAAGTAAGTCGAGACGGTACAGATGTTATTTTATCTTACCTGAGGCTTCCAATAAAAGAAAGCTGTCAACATAACTGATACGCAAGCACTACTTGTTTATATTTCATATATCTCATATGTGGCCCTGGAGCACAAAAGCAGTCATAAGTAGCACAGGTATATTTGTTGCAATAGCCAACAATACATTGTATGAGTCAAAATTAGCGATTTTTCTTTTATGCCAAAAATCATTAGAATATTAAATGAAGATCATGTTCCATGAAGATATTTAGTAAATTTCCTACCGTAAATATATAAAAACTTATTTTTTGATTGGTAATATGCATTACTAAGAACTTCATTTGGACTACTTTAAAGACGATTTTCTCAATGTTTTGATTTTTTTGCACCCTCAGATTCCAGATTTTCAGTTTTATCTCGGCCAAATATTGTCCTATCCTAACAAACCACACATCAATGGAAAGCTTATTTACATATATCATATATATATAGTCACATATATCTTTGTTTTGGTTTCTTCTTTTGAATGACGAATATAGACTATTGATACATGCTGATAGAGACAAGTCAATTCCTCTCACGCAGACGCAGAACATGCATGCTAGTTTGCAGACGGCTGTAGTCTGAGCAGTTTGTTCAGGTGCAGCTTTTTTAGTCCAGACGCAGCCGACGCGAGGCAACAACACCGTCAGCTTTCGTCGCTGCTAGATCTTTGAAGTCGGCTTGGTGTGTCCCAGGTTTAAGATATTTTACTTTTTTTTTTTTTTTGCAATTACATGTCAGCTTATTCTACTAACCCTAACCTAACCGTCTACTAATTCTCCAATAAGAGTGGGTTGACATCTAGAATGTCTACAGTGGACATTTGAAATAAAGCTTAACCTGCTAATTCTCTTTTTCCCAGACATGTCCTGGCCAGGATTTCTAAATGGTCTTAAATGTCCTTTGTTTTTCTTTTGACAGTCTCTCTACAGTCCTCATACATTATATGTATTTGCATTGCTTTGACCATTCTCTGTAGATCCCTTTTAGCATGCCATGATTGGTTGATTATGTGCAGTGTCTGCATACTATTGGTTAAACTACTTTCAGTCATTACTTTAGCAAGCATGAAAACAATAGGAAAACAATGCCAAATCCTGGACATTTTAGGCAATTTAGACCAAGACATGTCTGCGAAAAGGAGGACGTATGGTCATCCTAATTTAGTAAAAAGAGCTTTTGTTTTCATGTGCTTTTTGTGCTCATTGTGAACCCTCGATGTAACTGAATTTTTGAGACGACTATTCCTTTAATGTGCGGGAAACACGTCCATCTTTAACCCGCACATGCAAATGTAGGTCAGGCTGATGTCAGAGAGACGCTGGGGGCTTCGCTGCTCCTCCGTCCGTCACTCCTGACAGCTCCTCCATGAGCACTAATGAGGGGCCGTCACCCGCCCCACGTGTTCTTCACAGCGGGGACCGTCAAAGAGAAGACAGCGCTCACAACCGTCCCAATGTGTGTCGACAGCCGCGCAAACCACAAGCCTGATGGGTAATGTACCAGCAAAACACATTAGCACTCTGGTGATGGGGACAGTGGTTTAAAGGGATAGTTCACCCAAAAATGAAAATTACCCCATGATTTACTCACCCTCAAGCCATCCTAGGAGTATATGACTTTCAGATGAATCTGATTAGAATTATATGTGACCCTGGTCCACAAAACCAGTCATAAAGAAATTGCCTGTAAAGTTGACCAAAAGTTTTTTGCAATGAATATTACTAACCAAAAATTCAATTTTAATATATTTATGGTAATAAATTTACAAAATATATTCATGGAACATGATCTTAATATCCTAATGATTTTTGGCATTAAAGAAAAATGGATAATTTTGACCCATACAATGTATTATTGGCTATTGCTACAAATATACCTGTGCTACTTAAGACTGGTTTTGTGCTCCAGGGTCATATATTGTAAAACGTTCTGGCTCTTCCAAGCTTTAGAATGGCAGTGAATGGCTGTTATATTTCAATAGTCCAAAAGAAGTCCAATAAAGCGCATCCATCCATAATAAAATGTGCCTTACACGGCTCGGGGGGAGAATAAAGGCCTCCTGTAGCGAATCGATGTGTTTGTGTAAGAAAAATATCCATCTTTACAATGTTATAACAGTAATCTCTAGCTTCCGCTAATTGTCATATGCGTGTCATATGCTACGTCATCTGCCAGAACAACATTCTATTATGAACACACGTACGACAGTTAGCGCAAGCTACAGATTACTATTTTTAAAGTTTTAAATATGGATATTTTTCTTGCAAAAACGCATCGATTCGCTGCAGGAAGCCTTTATTGCGTGCAGTGAGGCACTTTTTATTATGGATGGACGCACTTTATTGGACTTCTTTGGACTATTGAAAAATAACAGCCATTCACTGACATTATAAAGCTTGGAAGAGCCAGGACGTTTTTGAATATAACTCCGATCGGATTCGTCTGAAAGAAGAAAGTCACACCTAGGATGGCTTGAGGGTGAGTAAATCATGGGGTAATTTTCATTTTTGGATGAACTATCCCTTTAACGCTCCATGCTTTCAGGTGTTTCTCCAACCTCTCCAAATGCAAAGCAGACTGTGTGGTTGATATGTCAGAACAGAGCTCTGGAACTAGGACTAATTTACACCCTAAGCAGAGATTTCTATCTGACTGGGGTTCAGATGTAGTTTTTGTGCACAGTTGACCCTTGAATCCGACCACAAGCTCAACAGCAGCCAGATCGCTCCAGTAATCACGCGTTTGCCTCATCAGCAGTTCGCTCAGAGTTCGTCCTCAGCACTTTCTCTCGGTCAGTCCGCATCATCCTCACGCTCTCATCTGATTGGCTGCTGACTGGGTCAGTCCGCATCATCCTCGTGCTCTCATCTGATTGGCTGCTGGCTGGAAGGAGATGCTTGCTGCTCAAGCCACCAGAATCGCCAGGCTGAGTGTTTCGACTCATCTATCCTCCTTATTTTTCCCGTAAGAGTGGGTGCGATCATTTGTAAATTTAATGTGTCTGGCTTCCGGTGTCACCCGCTTCCAGCTATTTTTTAGTTGTACAAAACACCTCGTTTTGTGGCTTGATATTTCAAACTGGTGTGTCTTACCATATTATTTTAATGCATTACCCTAATTATGAACACACTGATTTGTAGTGGAAACCGTTTTACCGTTTACTGCACTTTGTTATTCTTCTCGTTATTTCCCTTCAGCGGTTAATGAACCAGAAGTCTCGCACATTGACAGAAAACGGCTTACTTCCACGTTGAAAAATAAGGTGGATAAAAGACGTTTTTTGACAGTGACAATGCAAAGATTTTTTTAATTACAGTACTTTTACTGTATTTTTCAAAAAAAATTCCCATTATTCTCAACCATAGTTCATATTACTATAAAACAGTAATTTTGCATTTTAAATTAAACTCAGTACAATAAATGGTAGCACAAGATGTAGATATAATTGTTACAATTTAATAATTTACCTTTTTTGCATTGTGGTAATGAGAATTTGAGAGAAATGTCATGAAAATAATGTACAAATTGGGTAACATTTTATTTTAAGGTGTCCTTGTTACACATATTACATGTACTTACTATTATAATAACAATAAATTATGCATGATTACATGCAAGTTCCACGAAGCCTAATCCTAACCCTACCCATATAGTAAGTACATGTAGTTAATTAATATTATTCAGTACTTAAATGTGTAATTACACTGTAACAAGGACACCTTAATATGAAGTGTAACCAAAATTGTAATGGTTCTAAAAAAAAAAAGGTTTTAAGGTGAAAAGTGACCTGTACATATTCTTCACCAATGTAGTGTGTGATTCACCCATTTGTTTATCATACGAGTTTCACTGTATACCAACATACACATTAACCGTGCAGCTCATCCTCAGCTGGTTATGGTTGTTGCTCTCGAATAGTTGTCCTGTTTTAACACTGTAAAGCTGCTTTGACACAGTATTGTATAAAGCGCTGTATAAATAAAGGTGACTTGACTTGACTTGATGATGGACATGAACATGGCAAGGCAAGCATTTCTGTGATGACTTTGGAATGATCTCCACAGACACTTTATGATACGGATGTGTGTATCTTCATCTTCTTGAGCTGGTTAACCCGAGCACAGGTGTTCTGCATTGGGTGGATTTTCATCAGTTGTTCTAGAAGGTAAGATGATGCTCCTCGCGACTGCTGGACGAAACAGCAGCGCTGTCAAAAGTTGTATTTGTGCAGGGTTTAGATTTCAGCCAGAGAGGGGCAAAGAAGGAGCGCGGCCAAACATATGTTCAGAAGTGCAGGAACAAAAGCAATGACACGTTAGCCTTTTCACAGAGATGACCTTTGAGAGCTCCGCCTGCCGCTGATGTCCTTTTGCATGCCAGCCGCCTCGGGCCCGGCTCAGGCCAGCGCTAGAATTTCTCCTCGTCTGCCTAAATCTCCCTTGACTAAATGTCAGGATTACACATTTCTGCGCTCACACTGAAGACTTTAATTAGCTGTAGTGTGTGTGTGTGGCTGTTACTCTGTTAACTCATGAATGTCACAGATTTCCTGATGCACATCTCACTTGAGACTCATGAGGAGGCATTTCTGGCCAAAGAAGAAACGAAGAAGGTGAACAATGAATCTCACATTATTTCTGCCGTCACTCGGTCTCAATAGAGCTGGAAGCACCTCTTCTGACGGTCTCAGTCGCTTCAGAAACACTGTTATGTTCTGCATGACTTCCCAGAAGAAAAATGCTCAGAGGTTGTGCTTTCTTTGCTCATTTGTTTCAGTGAAGTGAAAACTAAATGAGTCAATAACTGACATACAGTAAGAGTATAAGTTATAAAACCTGATTTTGTTGAAAAGGATTCAACGAGAAATATTGTAGTTCATCTTTGTCAATTGCTTGCAGACTTTGGTAAATCTGCAAATCTGAGACGTTTGAGCTCTCTTCTGAAACTCTAGAGTCAAGTCAAGTCACGATTATTTATATAGCGCTTTTTACAGTGCAAATTGTGTCAAAGCTGCTTTACAGTATTAGCGGAGGAGACGTTTGAGAAGCAGTCATCTGTCTCGGAGAAACATGTGAGATCTCGGGCCTCATTTATGAAAAGTTGTGCAGACACCATCCTAAATTTGATCTTACGATCATCTCTCAAATATGCGTACGTGTGATTCATAGAATGAACGTAGGCACAGAAAATTCACATCTATTTCAGATGTGAAATCTAAGAATCGCAAATGATTTTGAATTCGTGCGCAACTGAACGGATTCAGCTCTCTGCCTTGTAAACAACTCCTAATTAATATCATTAACATATAAAAGATCACCAGTCATCGTCTGAATCCTTTAATTTAGAACAGTGAGCTTCAAGAACACCTTACATTTCCAGAAACCTGCAGTTCTCCGACAAGAAAAAGTGTGTACGTCTGCTCAGACCCTGACGCGACGCTAAGCACTTTTCCACGTCAAAGACAGTTTTTTACAAATATGAGCGCTGGTATGGATTTAATCGCACACACACTCTAAGATCAAATCTGAGTGTATGCAAGCTTTATAAATGAGGCGCCTCATTTGGGATGTTTCTTACCTATAGGTTGGAAGGTCTTAATGTTCTGAACATATTTGTAACTCTTGCTATTATTGTTGTTCATTTCCTCAGATTTGAGGGTTTTTAGCCACACATAGAAAAGCATCTGAAATCCCAGTCTGGTATATTTAGAAAACTGCATGGAAATGCTCAGTGAAATGCTGCCATATTTGAGCAAAATCACCGATCACACTGCTGATTTAAGAACTCCTAAATCCTTGAGCTCTAGACGTCTGTAAAATGTGAAATCACGGTAATGCTGCTTTCCAGCTGCCGTTGAAATTATAACAATTGATGGAATTACTGTTCTTTGTGATCATTAATATGTATATATGTGACCCTGGAGCACAAAAGCAGTCATAAGTAGCACAGGTATATTTGTAGCAATAGCCAACAATACATTGTATGGGTCAAAATTATCCAATTTTCTTTTATGCCAAAAATCATTAGGATATTAAGATCATGTTCCATGAAGATATTTTGTAAATTTCATACCATAAGTATATTAAAACTTAATTTTTGATTAGTAATATGCATTGCTAAGAACTTCATTTGGACAACTTTAAAGGCGATTTTCTCAATATTCCAGATTTTCAAATAGTCATATCTCAGCCAAATATTGTGCTATCCCAACAAACCATACATCAATGGAAAGCTTATTTATTCAGCTTTCAGATGACGTATAAATCTCTATTTCAAAAAATCGACCCTTATGACTGGTTTTGTGGTCCTGGGTCACAAATGAAGTGAACTTGCCACTGTTTTATAAAGTTTAAAAGTTAACTGTGGTAAAATCACTACAACACACGGTTGATGTTTGCTTGATTTTCAAATGAGCTGCATCGTCAAACGTCTCAATAAACCGCACAGAAGTGTGCATGTTTCACCTGCTCATAAATGAATAAATATAAGATTGAGTCGTCTCTTCATGTCCTGCGCCGGTGTCGCGTCTGTGAGCTGGCGCTGGTCCAGTAGCGAGGGCTGGTTCTGGACTGGTCTCCTCACTCCAGGGCAGCCTCTAATAGACGCCCGCGTCCGCTCTAATTAAAGCGAGCGGCGGGGCGCGGGCATAACGAGCTGATGAATAATTAGAATCTGAGGAAAATTGTGCAGCCGGGGTGGCAAATCTGGAGGGACAAGTGCTGAAAACAAGGCGTGCAGCATTAAGACTACAGTCAGTCAAATCTGTGAACTGGGCCGCGGGCGTTAACACTAGGCCTGTGTGAAAAGAAAAAGCCCCAGTACTGGTGGCGAGGCCGAGACCTCGCAGCTCCTGAGGGAAGACGCTGCGGGAATACATCACGACGCCAAACACTGCGAAGAAACATCGCACGCTCGAGACAAAAGCACGGCCGATGCAATGGAAGCAGCCAAAGTGTGGCATGACTCTGAAACATCATCAACAGGAACACGGTGTTGTTGCTGGACAATAATAATAATAATAATAATAATAATAATAATAATAAAGAACCCAAACCGGTTGTAGTGTGGAACAGAGATGAAGCGACCAGCGGCGGATCTCTGAATGTGGACTTTAATTAGTGCCGGCCTTCCCGAGTCAGCAAGGTTGTTCACTTCCTAGGGTGATTTAACACACTGCTGCATTTTGCTCTTTTCTCTGCCAGCTGCGGCACGTTTTCAGAGCGAGTGGCGAAACATCTCACATCAGACGCTCACGACGCGTCGCCCTTTGTGTATTTAAAACAATGTTGCATGTTTGCAGTCAAACTTCTCTGATGCTTGGTGCATTTTGATGCAGTCGTTTTTGTTCTCTCTGCGCTCTCCGTCATTGTTCGCTCTTGGATGAGCGCACGCACGGTTCATTTTGGCCGCTTCCATTATATTACCATTAAACAACTGCAACTCGCAGTAAAATAATCAGGCAATCTTCGTGCAATGTGGAGCAGAAAACACGAGCAGACAACGTTCTTCTTTTTCTAGACTTGCAACTCATTTAAACGCAATGCTGCATGTTGATAAGCATCAGAAACATACGGAGCGTTTGCTCGTTAAATCAGCTATTAGAAGATGATGTTCTCTCAGAGCCGAGCGGGTTCGTTCTTTAGTTTCCGTGCGTGCCGCGTTACTCTCGCAGCGTCCTCGTGTCACGCTTCATGTGTCGCGAGCAGGACGATGTTTGGCTCTCCTCGTGGTCGAAGGGTAAAAAGCGAAGCCCTGGGCCATCGCCGGACGCTGCGGCTTGGCATTTATGCTGATGAGTCCTGATCACAGACTCTAGTCATTAAACTAATAAGACTGTATTCAAATTAGCCAGTTCCCTCTTTTCACTGAAACACATGGCTGCGTATTTGAGTCAGAAATCTTTGGCTTTATTCCGTTAACAACAGAACTAATTAGATGAGGCGCTCCCTTCTAATGAATAATTATTTATCCTCTATCAAGCGGAAAAATCTGTTCCCTGATAACCTTTTTGCTCAAATTGCTGTTATCGTATGTATGTAAGGACAGTTTAATATGGATGTGACTTGCTGGACGCCGGAAAGAAGATGAAATCCGGCTGTGCATGTCCACGGGGTGATTGTTAGCTCAATTTTAATTATGCTTTTAATGCATTTCATTGCATTGTTTTTTATTTGCAACCTATTTATTCCACGTATTTGTCATCAAGATCCATTATGGGCTCATGGTCTGTCACAGAATAAAGGCATAATCTTGTGTTTTCACTCTATTATCAATTCAATGCAGGCATTTCTGCAAAAATACATACACAGCCATTGTAGTTCATTATTATTAATATTATTATTATTATTCATTATGTGAATACACAGAAACTTAAATGGGGTTTAAAAGACCATTAAGATTCAGTAATATGTTTGATTTAACTGCACTGACATAATCAGCTAAGAACAAAATTTGAATTGAATTAAGTTGAATTGTCTTCTGTAGAGCTGCTTTATTTTTTATTTTTTATTGATTTTAAAAAAATAGAGTTAAGTCAAATTGTCTTCTGTAGAGCTTCTTTATTTTTTATTTATTTATTTTAAATAAAAATAAAAAGTAAAAACAAAATATAGAATTAAATATAAATATGAAATAAGTCAGATTGTCTTTTGTACAACTGCTTTATTTTTATTTTATTCATTTATTTAAAATAAAAATAAAAAATAGTTAAGTCAAATTGTCTTCTCTAGAGCTGCTTTATGTATTTATTTATTTTAAATAAATAAAAATAAAAGATAAAAATAGAATTAAATCAAATTGTCTTCTGTAGACCTGCTTTCCAGCTGAATTGAATTACTGATGAATTTAACAACATTAACTCTGTTATTTTCCTATGTATTTCTGTGAAGTGGCTTCGAAACAATCCGTATTGTATAGATATCTAAATAAATAAAAGTGAATTTCATGAGCACTATAATATGAAGTGACTGATAATTGTTCTAAAAAAAACAACAACATAAAATGAATCGGAAGCTGTTAGTATTTCCGTTATACTGATGATTTTTAAAATGCATTGCACAAAGCAGAAGGCAAAAGCAGCTGCGCCTGCACTAACAGAAGCACACTGGTCTTTCTGTTGTGAAGTCTGTAGGTACGAGAGAGGAAAGGTCCCTGTGGTCGTTCTCTGTAAACAGTGATTATGGCAGACGTTCCCCGGCGGCGCGGTGGATCATGTAAATGGCAGAGTCTCGTGGCTTTAGCGTGGAGTTGATCCAGTAAGTAGTGTGTGGTAGCTGGAGGACTGACGCAGCTCCCCAGGCTAGAATCTGATTTTGTGGGCTGACATTAAACCTGCCGGGCCACTCCAGCCCTTCTGACCTTGTGTCCTCCTCCTGCCCACGGAAGGGGTCGTGACCCTCGTGCTGTGCGGCGGCGCTGGATGCTAACGTACCCTGACGAGAGGTTATTGGAAACATATTCTTGAGGCCTTCGCCATTTACTGCTTCTGTGGGGCTCGGGACGGAGATGACCTTCTCCAGCGGCGACTCCAGCGCTTCCCTGAGGAACGAGAGACCCACACCTGTTCTCCGACGCCTCTGCGGAGTCTGAGCTAACTTCTGAAATCATCCTGTTTATACGGGACGCCAGCACACCTTGAGTTTGTCTCAAAGGCAGAATGTGTGTCACAGCTGGATCTAATAAATCAAGACAGTGAGCGGAAATTTATCATCCCTCGGTTTGTGTTTCTTGGGTTCGGAGCTGCATGCAAATGTTTTTACGAGGGTCACTGTGAGAGCATCCCTGCTTCAGCAAGTATCGATGAGATACTGTTGTCGTTGTATTAATAGTTTTTGAATTAGTTTTTACATATATATATATATATATATATATATATATATATATATATATATATATACACAGTGGTGTGAAAAATTGTTTGCCCCCTTCCTGATTTTTTATTTTTTTGCATGTTTGTCACACTTTAATGTTTCAGATCATCAAACAAATTTAAATTTTAATCAAAGATAACACAAGTAAACACAACATGCAGTTTTTAAATGAAGGTTTTTTTATGAAGGGAAAACAAAATCCAAACCCACATGGCCCTGTGTGAAAAGGTGTTTGACCTTAAAAAGGCGGTTCATGCTCGAAAACCCTCCAATGTGACTGAATTACAACAATTCTCCAAAGATGAATGGGCCAAAATTCCTCCACAGCGCTGTAACAGACTCATTGCAAGTTATCGCAAACGCTTGATTGCAGTTGTTGCTGCTAAGGGTGGCCCAACCAGTTATTAGATTTAGGGGGCAAACACTTTTTCACACAGGGCCATGTGGGTTTGGATTTTGTTTTTCCTTCATAATAAAAAAACTTCATTTAAAAACTGCATGTTGTGTTTACTTTTGTTATCTTGATTAATATTGAAATTTGTTTGATGATCTGAAATTTTAAAGTGTGACAAACATGCAAAAAAATAAAAAATCAGGAAGGGGGCAAACAATTTTTCACACCACTGTGTGTGTATATATATATATATATATAATTTTTTTTTGTTAATGTTTTAGTAATATTTTGAGTGTTTTGTTAATTTTTTAATACATATACAGTATATACACTATCCTTCAAAAGTTTGGGATCAGAAGGATTTTTAATGTTTTTTAAATAAGTTTCTTATGCTCATCAAGGCTGCAATTATTTGATAAAAAAAATACAGAAAAAAAAGAATATTGTGAAATTTTATTATGTAAAATAACAGTTTTCTATTTTAATATACATTAAAATCTAATTTATTTCTGTGATCAAAGCTGTATTTTAAGCATCATTACTCCAGTCTTCAGTGTCTCACGATCCTTCAGAAATCATTCTAATATGCTGATTTGTTATCAGTGCTGGAAACAGTTGTGCTGCTTAACATTTTTTTGGAACCTGTGATACTTTTTTAAGATATTCTTTGATGGATAAAAAGTTAAAATATAACAGTTATAGTATAGAGTGTAGTTTTTAGTATTTATTATTTCAGTTGTAGCTTTAGTAATTTTAGTACATAATTTTTATTAAATAAAAAAATAATATTTCCTTGGGAACTGGTTGAATAAAAAAATAAGTTTAAGTTTTTAATGCTATTTTTTTTTTTTTTTTTTTGTATGGTTGTAGTTTTTCTGAGCTATAGCAACCCCTAAAAGAACATGATGTAACAATTCAGAACATTCTCAACAAACCATGCAGCTACAGAGATGTAAACTATTGAAGGCTTGTCACCAGTCTGAGCAGGAGGATTCAGCACTGGCATGGCATATCACACTGAATGGCAGGGCAAATGTTTAGTGGTTTTGCATCATTTTATGCTTTCGTATAGCAGCCTGGAAATGAATGAAGGTAAATCTGTTTCTCCTGTAATCAGGTTTAACGCCTGAGGAGCAGCTTGTGACCTGAGCTTTATAAACTCATGTGATGGCCGCAGTTCAACCGTTGGGTCCAGCAGGGCTCCTCACTCCGGTAAATGGACTGACATGTGCTTGACGTCCACAGCACAGACGTGATCAACTGCTTACAGATGTGTCCCGCTCACTCTTTCACTAACAAACAGCAGCCACGCGCTGCTTTTGATGAAGGCAGCGGTCAGTTTCGATCTGCGTCTCAGGAGACCCACATATTCTCTCAAGTGGGAGCTTTAAACAATGTGTGTGAGAAAACCACGGAGTCATTCAAGTGTTTCTTTTGTCACACAGAAAAATAATTTTCTATTTATGGCACTTCAGTTCAAGTTTTAAGGGATAACCAAAAAATGAAGGTTCTGTCATCAGTAACATGTCTGTGGAGACAAAAGGAGAAGTTTTTAAGAAAGTCTGAGCTGCTCTTTTCCGTACATGGACAGTGAATGTAGAGACAGAGCTGAGCCATTCATGAAGGCAAACGCCATGTGGTTTTAATGCGTCACATCCAATCGTGTTATGGCAAGTAGGAATAGACACAACTGCATTGAAGATTTAAATAACCCAGGCTCATTGGAAAAACATGCCTCTACTCCAAACATGTATCTATACATACAATTCACTGCAGCTTCATGCTGAAATGAACACTAGAGGCAGTAAAACACCAAAATGAGTGTAAATGCACACGGGCTAATTTTGAGCTATGGGCAAAAAAAGCGAAAAATGTCAGTTTGAGATTTTCCACAAAAATGAGCTCATTAAGCTCTTGTCTAGCGATCCCAAAGCTCAAAATTGTAATTAAACATCTAAAAGTATCTTTATTTGTACATTTTCTGAGAGGAGTACCTTTTCTCCGCTCGCTTCGCGCGCTGATTCTCATCCGAAGCACACACATAAAGTGCTCTATCCCGATACACATATACACAGATTTACAGTAGTCTAAATATATTTAAGTATTCACGCAAACATCATCTGTTATGTCTTAAGTGAATATTTGGGGAACTGTTGGGGAAAAACATCAGGTGTGTAACATTATATTAGAGCCCTGCACTACACTATGTCTTAATACAGGCGGTCTGTCTCATTAATGTTAATCAAGCAATAAAAGAAAAGAGGGACTCACTTGCTGCTTGATTGAACTGCTTTTGTAGTTTTAATAATCAATTTATTTTTAATGAACACACTTAAGTGATTTTTACATTTTACTATTTATTTGTTCTTCTTAAATGCTTATGTTTAGATGTAAAATGAAAAAAGTAATTATTCCTTTTCACAAAATTATGATTACAGGCACAGATTACTGATTACTAAAGACTTATTTTCACACTTTCTTGCACAATACTATGTTATGAGCTTAAAATAATTTTACCATTGTACATGTTTTGTACACTAACATAATTAGATGTTTGCATCACATAACCAGCTTCATATGTGGCTTTTCTGATGTAGTAAACTTGCTCTGTATCACACCCGGTACAGCACTGAACTTCAGACATGAGTCACTAAAAAAGACTTGAAGCAAGATTGTATGTTGATTTTTTTTTTTCTCACATTTTGTTTTGTAACAGTTTTTTTTTTCATCTGCTTACACACATTTTCAAAACTTTGCCTCTTTTTTTCAAACCTTTGCACACAAATCCAAGAATTGCACACACAAAATGCAAAATGCATCACATCTCTTGCAAAATGAAGTACTACATTCAAAATAACACAAACACATCTCAAAAGCAAACATTTGCAAACACCTTTGCCATAATATTAATTCCTGAGATTTGTGTGTGTGTTACACAGAGAATTGTGTGTTGTGTTTTGCAAAAAAGTGTTTTTTGAAATTGAAAACTGAGTCAAAGGCTGAGAATTAGTGCATGTTTTTGCAGATTTGGTGTGTGCTTCTGCTGTTTGAGTGTCAGCTTTCAGAAATTGTGTGACAAGAAAAGATTTTGTGTGTAAGCAGCTGAAAAAAACTAACTCTAGCAAGTGAGGTTTAGGGTCGGGTTGAAATGTTTTTACTGTCAGTTTTGAGCAATTTAATGCCTTCTTGCTGAAGAAAATATTTCGTATGCGCTATTGCTTCAGGTAATCATCACAACTGCTCTGTGCACTTTTCTGTTTTCCTGTTTGAGAGAAAAGCGCTGTGTGAAACAGACGTTTCCCACCGACAGCATTCAGAGCAGCTGCTGGAATCTGGAAGTGAAACGATCCTTTCCTCGAGCACAACTCGTCAACCGCTGAACCGGATCAGAGCTTTGATGAAGACGAAGATGAAGTCTGTTCCTCGCACACTTGTAGCAATCTGTCAATATTTTCAACATCCACCTCTCGCTCATCTGTTATTGTGGCCTTTTTGCGTGTTTGTGTGCACCTATTGATTGACAGCTGGCTCCAGAGCCACTCAGGCCTCTTAAAATACCAGAGCCGAGCTTCAGGTTTCCCCCACAGGCCCCGGGCCCCCCATTGTCTGTCTGAGTATGGCTCCGCTGGACGGCCCCGCCCTCCCATTCACTGTCAGCTCATTGTGCTCACGTTCTCTCTGGGTTTATCAGTGCACTTGTATCTCCATCACTCGCTCATTTGATGAGTTGACGTGGTGCTTCTGGTGAACAAACCTGCGTTGTTGCACGTGCTGTTATTAATCATCACCTCCAAGGTCTTGGTTTTTGTTATTAACGACTGAGAACAGCTGTGTATGTAAAATCGATTGCTGGATTTGAATTGAATTAGGAAAATGGGAAACCAGAAACTGAGGGTAAAATCCAAAGGTTTTTTGTTTTCTAAATCTGAAACGTTTCTTATTAGTGAACTTGTGTGGTTACAACTCAGTATGCTACATCATTTGTACATTCAAATATTCATTTTTTTAACATGTTCTGAAAACAATGCATTAGAAATGTTGTGCATTTTTTAAAAATGTTAATATTTTAGTTTAGAGTCTGTTCATTGTGTATTCAACATATCAGGGAATGAACTGACATTAATAGCTAAAATGAATGACCTGTACACTACTGTTCAATAGTTTGGGGTGGGTAAGATGATTTTTTAATGTTTGTGAAAGAGGTCTCTTCTGCTCGCCAGAGCTGCATTTAATTGATCCAAAATGTAGTAAAAATTGTGAAATATTATTATAAATTAAAATAACAGTTTTCTATTTGAATACTTTTTAAAATGTAATTTATTCCTGTGATCAAAGCTGAATTTTCAGCATCATTACTCCAGTCTTCAGTGTCACATGATCTTCAGAAATCATTCTAATATGCTGATTTGCTGCTCAAGAAACATTTCTGATTATTATCAATGTTGAAAACAGTTGTGCTGCACAATATTTTTGTGGAAACTGATACATTTTATTTTTCAGGATTCACAGATGAATAGAAAGTTCAAAAGAACAACGTAAAATAGAAATATTTCATAAATGTCTTTACTGTCACTTTTGATCAATTTAATGCATCACTGCAGAAAGTAAATATTAGGTTTTTTTTTTTTTGGTTTTTTTTTAAATCTTACTCTCCCTAAACTTTTGAACAGTAGTTTGTTTTGTTGCAAATCAGTAAATTGCCTTGCCTTTGTTCAGGCCTGTGTTGCCTGTTGTATTTCGATTCATCTACAGAAAGCCTGTAATGAAATTTAGTTCAGTCACGGGCCTCAGACCGAAGGGTTAGAGGTTAACTTGAGCGCGGGGTCAGTCGTGTAACCCGCCCCGTTCACAATTAAAAGGGAAAGCCCACTTTTGTCATAAGGTCAAGGAGGTCACGAGGTCAGTGTCGCTGGGACGGCCCAGATCACTCAAGTGTTATAAATTATGTACCAAATCAGAGCCAGAGGAAAATTAGCGTCTCTTTCTGAGCGGGGGTCGCTCCGAAGGGCACGGCGACATTATTCCTCGACCTTAATCGAAAGTAAAGGAACACCTCTGAGGTCAAGGGACACAATAGACACCTGTGACTGTGTGTCAGACCGGCTCGAACAAACACATGCAAACACGCGCCGCTGTCTTACAGAGGATGCACACTAAGTAGATTTGACCGATAACAGTCTTAAGTGCCGTCCGCTCACAATGCTATTAGAGCAAATGAGTGATTAAGTGAATGTTGGAGGTCACATGTGTAATGAAAATGCTTTCTGGCTCGGAAGACGGTCAGCGAAAGCTGAGGAGACGAAGGCAAGCACGGTTCCACAAACGGATTCCAGATCGTCATATATAGTGATGCATGTGTGTGCAAACGTATAGAAATCATGTGATCCGTTACACTGAGAAGTCATTTCTGTGCTAAAGTGTCCAGTTTGTAGTCATCACGAGCAGATGAAGGTTTCACAAGCATTCTTTATCATCTATTCATAGAGCAAAACAGCTCAGATTTGGTCTGAAAGCTCAATCTTGAACTGAGATGGAGCTCTTGGATTCCTCTTTACTGCTTTACAGCATTAGATGAACAAACTCCTCCTCAACTTACATTATGAACTTCATTAATAGTTGCTCTACAGTGAAGAGCTGTAAGATCAAATCCAGCTCTTCAGTAAAAGTGCAGATATACTCTATAAGTACTCACTGTCAATTTTATTTACGTAAGTACAAAAGTACTTGATTTTTAATCAGAATTAGCTTTATTCACCAAGCGTGTGCAAACACACAAGAAGTTTGTTGTGGTTTTTTAGAAGCTCTTGGTACATACATGCATACATATAACATAAGAACAGAAAGAACAATTAAATAAGACTAAAAAAATAATAATAATAATGTGGCAATATCTGGAACAGGAGATTTAAGTACAGATTTGTGCATTATTTGGACTCAAATATTAAGAAGTCAGTAAGAAGTACTGACTAATGTTCAGGCTATTATTTATTCTAGCACTAATAAGAAAGACTAGTGCAGACATTTAACATGTATTGATATGCAAATAAACAACTTATTTTATTACCAAAACTTCTTATAGACTAACAAAACATTAAACTTAAATATGCTAAAATATGTAGGAAATCAAGTTAAAAAAGAATATGTTTATAATAAATATTCTTCAAGTAAAATGGCTTATTTATTAGTATTTGTGCACCAAATATAGGATGTTGGCTAAAAGAAATGGTAACAAATATGTCAGTAGGAAAGATAACATATATTAAGGGATGACTGTACAATTTTGGGGGATCTTTCATATTGTTCTTAAAATGTGGTGGAGTTGGAAAGCAGTGTTGGTAGAAGAATAAGAAAAGAGGTGATACTGTATATTAATGTAAAATACCGAGAAGCTTTTTTCTTTTCTTTTGATGTTGTTTTTGTTCTTGTTCTCTCAGTTACATGGAAATTTATATGTTCATGTCTATAGTTAAAATAAAATATCAGTTACAGTTACTTATAAATAAATTGTGTAAACAAGTAATATATAGTGTTTTTAAAGTGAGGAAGAAGTAAATTGGTGTAAATATGTGGTGATAAACAGTATAAAATAGACTAAATGAGTTAATATTTTAAGAGGAATGGAGTGTAAACGTACTTTTCATCTTTTGAAACAGGGAAGACGTGTTTAATTTGCGTTATTTTACCTAAAACCGCTTAATCCATACAGTGATGACAAACCAACGCAGACATGTGATGCATGGCACAACCAGCTCGCCCTTTTACAGCACATTCACCTCACAAACAACTGACCTAAATATGATTTCATTTACATTAATCAATATTCAAATTCTGCATTAGGCTAACTTACTTTATGCACACGGTCGAGCTGGGAGTCGTCGACGATACACCGGTTTGTGGTTTGTTTTGACCAGATCAATGAATCAGTTTGAGTTTTTGACTCAGAAACAGTCTGATTCGTTATTATTATTATTATTTGAACTATTTTCTGTGTGTGAAGGTCACTGGTCAAAATCTTACTGTCCTTCATCTTACATTTTACTGAATATAGAATATTATACAAAATTGAAATACATCGCAAGAAATCTTTCATCTTTATTTAAATAAGAACAAGCATTTTTAGGGTGTTTGTTTTTCTTTCAAATTCTGCCTCTCGCTTGAGTTGAAGAATGAGCCCTGTAGTGCAGTAACAATGTTGTTTTTGTTTTTTGCTTTTGTTTTTTTTGTAAAAAATAAATAAATAAATAAATAACTTGAGTGTTTACTCTTGTCCTTTTGCATTATTGACACACTAGTTTCCTATTTGTAGTAGTAAAGCAGTAGTAAAGCTGCTTTGACACAATCTGTAGTGTTAAAAGCGCTAGATAAATAAAGCTGACTTGACTTGTATTACATTTTAGTGCAGTAAAAGTTTTCTCAAATAAAAATACTCTGATAATACTCTGATACTTTGGTACAATAACAAATTAAAAATACTTTGTAACTGTCTACCACTGCACTGAACTGACCACAACTGAATCACGAAATGACGGTCATTATGATTTACAGAAATAGCACACAGAAATGACAGGAATTTCTTCTGGCACATTGACTGGCCGCATTTCTAAAGTATAATATTTCATAAAGGGGCGTGTTTGCTTTGATGAATGCGGCAGCTCATTGTGCAGGTGTGTGCTGAATCAGTGCATGATCTGAACTCAGTCTGAACGCTGTCACTCCTAAGCAAAGTTTAATGATGGCTATAAACGCTTTATGGTGGCTCTCGTCTCTTCAGCCGATGCCTATCACTGCTCTTTATCAGTCCGGCCGCTCTGACACAGTGAATTTGGCCCGAAGAGGCATCGGAGACTTCCGCTTCAGCGACAGCTGGATTCTTACGTAAATGCTGACAGCATTGTGGGAATGTCCTGATGTGTCACAGGTGCAGAGGTGTCCGAAACGATTAGAATACTAGTATTTTCAGCAGCTAAAAATGGTTTTAAATCAGTTATTTCTATCTTTTGCTGTAGCCATTAATTGTAATAATCCAGTCAGATTTTAGTTTGCTCCACACAGAGATCTGATCTGATCATCATCAGTCTGTCTGGAATGACATGAAGAAACAGAACAAACTGAGACAGACTAAATCCAGAAGAACTGATGCTTCAAGAAACCTACCTGCAAAGCTCCTGAGAAACTCTGCTCAAGTGCACCGAGAGCAAAAGCTGCTTTAAACACAAAGGATGATCACACCAAATGTTGATTTCATTTAGTTAATAGAAGTTCATTGATACAGAAAATCTATTTATGACATTATTTTTGACAGCATCCTCATTTTACAGCATTTTTACACAAGTGCTTAAAACTGTTACCAGCACTGTAGCTTTGCAGGTAGGTTTCTTGAAGCATCAGTTCTTCTGGATTGAGTCTGTCTCAGTTTGTTCTGTTTCTTCATGTCATTCCAGACAGACTGATGATGATCAGATCAGATCTCTGTGTGGAGCAAACTAAAAATCTCACTGGATTATTACAATTAATGGCTAAATGAATGTTTGGAAATGTAAACTGATATTTCCTACTGACACACTACAGCAAAAGATAGAAATAACTGACTTAAAACCATTTTTAGCTGCTGAAAACACCAGTGTTGTAATAATTGGCCAGCACTGTATTCCTGCAGCGTGTTTATTGTGTTTGTTGTGCAGGAGCTGGTGATAAGCGGCAGACGGGTGACAGGAGGTGTGCGCGAGCGCTGGAGACAGGCTTATCTGCGGCGGAGGAGACGCCTCGTGCTTCCTCACGCAAACGAGACGAGGCCGATCACCTGCGCCGCCTCGCCGCGATTGAAGAGGTGTGTTTGGTCAGAGAGGGAAGCGCGGGGTTCCTGGAGAGCGTCTGTGGGAGGAAAGAGAGGATGCAGACGGCTGCGGTAAACTGATGAGCATCTATTTCTGTTTGTGTACAGCACATTTATGGCATATTAGAGGCTCCGGCCAGCGAGACGCTCATAAAACAGAGAAAATCCATACACTGCATCAGAGGCGTTTGTGCAGCGCTGGGCTCTTCCTGCAGCCGTCTGTGAGGCTCCGGCCTGTCTGCCTCTGAGTGTGTGTGTGTGTGTGTGTGAGAGTGTGTGTGTGAGTGTGTGAGTGAGTGAGTGTGTGAGTGTGTGTGTGTGAGAGTGTATGTGTGAGTGTGTGAGTGAGTGAGTGAGTGAGTGTGTGTGTGTGTGTGTGTGCGTGTGCGTGTGTGTGTGCGTGTGTGTGTCTTGCTGCAGAGAGACGGATTATTTTTAACACGCTGCATTCAAGAACAAACGAGGAATGCGAGTGTGAATGCTTGAATCATCTTCCGCATGATCATCTTCCGCCGCGGTCACGTGGGGTCAGAGGTCACGTCATTTATACACACATACAAATGATCATTTCAGTTAAATCTTTCACCAAATTATCATTTCTGACTTCAGGCCCAAACGATCAGGGCTGTAACTGACACAGATATTGATAAACCACCATATTCATAATATAAGTTCATATATATATATATATGTTTAGATTAGTCTGAAGGATGTGCTTACTAACCCTAAACCAAACCAAAACATTGTTTAAACCCGTTTAGAAATGAGGTACTTGTAATTTGAGTCGGTTTTGGTAGTATCACTCAGTTTGGGTTGTTTTAAATCACACATAATAACTGGGGGGGAAATAATTCATAATATTTATCAATGGCCTTAACTAGCAAATGTTATTGTACAACAACACATTATTTAAAGTCAATAATTCTAAAAAAAATTCAAAACATCTTTCAAAATCTGATGAACATGGGCATGATCGATACCAAAATGAGTATGTATTGTAATATTTCTTTTTCATGACATGCTAAACAGAGTTAAACCTGCCAAATAATGTAACTTCAGTTTACTATATAATATCATGGATACACATAAACACACGACTGACACAGATTCACTGGTGTGAACAGGTTTTGATATGATTGTGAGGCTAAACGTCCTCAATAATACAGTCAAATGTGTGTGTGTGTGTGTGTGTGTGTGTGTGTGAGAGAGAGAGAGAGTGTGATAAATTAGATGCTACTAATTACTGTAAACTGTGTGACATTTTGACTTCATCAGAATTATTCACGCTTATTTAGACCTGTTTTACTGATCGTATGTTTTTTATTTATCTATTATTTCTGATTTAGTTTTAGTTCATTCCACTATATTCTGAAACATCATCGTTGCTGAGTTTTAGGGTGGGTTTGGTCAGTTTAAACGAATCTCTGCGATGACGCGGCTGAAATCAGATTACCGAGTGCTGGTTTCCAGCAGCACCACATCTACCGCAAACACACAGAAAACAGACACCTGAGAGACACACAGACGGACAGTGATTACTAGATGAACTGCACTCCTGCTGTCTGAATCAATGAGCACCTCAAACCACTTATCTGCAGCTCTCTGACATCCACAAACCAACCATCACCTGCAGGACCAGCTCACAGGCTTTACATTACATTTACACTTACACTTACACTTACTCATTTAGCAGACGCTCTTATCCAGAGCAGCTTACAAATGAGGATAATACAAGCAACCAAAACCAACTAAACAGCAATAATATGCAAGTGCTGTGACAAGTCTCAGTTAGCCCAATGCAGTACACTAGCTTTTTTTTTTTTTTTTTTTTTTTTTAAATATAATAAATAAAAAGGAAACAAGCAGATAGAATAGAAAAAAGAATAGGGAACTCTAGTGTTAGAGGGTCTTTTTAAAAAAAATAAAAATAAAAATAAAACAAGTCAAAAGAATAGAAAAAGAATAGAGAATGTTAGTGTTAGAGGATCATTTTTTATAATAAATAAAAATAATTGGATGGATGGATGGATGGATGGATGGATGGATGGATGTATGAATAGATAAATGGATGGATGGATGAATGGATGGATGGATGAATAGATGGATGGATGGATGGTTGGATGAATAGATGGATGGATGGATGAATAGATGGATGGATGGATAGATGGATGGATGAATAGATGGATGGATGGACGGATGGATGAATAGATGGATGGATGGATGAATAGATGGATGGATGGATGGATGAATAGTTGGACGGATGGACGGATGGATGAATAGATAAATGGATGGATGGATGAATGGATGGATGGATGAATAGATGGATGGATGGATGGTTGGATGAATAGATGGATGGATGGATGAATAGATGGATGGATGGATAGATGGATGGATGAATAGATGGATGGATAGATGGATGGATGAATAGATGGATGGATGGATGAATAGATGGATGGATGGATGGATGGATGGATGGATGGATGGATGGATGGACGGATGGATGGATGGATGGATGGATGGATGGATGGACGGATGGATGGATAAATGGATGGATGTATAGATGGATGGATGGATGGATGATGGATGGATGGATGGATGGATGAATAGATGGATGGATGGATGGATGGATGGATGGATGGATGGATGATGGATGGGTGGGTGGATGGATGGATGGATGAATAGATAGATGGATGGACGGATGGATGAATAGATGGATGGATGGATGGATGGATAAATGGATGGATGGATGGATGGATGAATAGATGGATGGATGGATGGATGGATGGATAAATGGATGGATGGATGGATGGATGGATAAATGGATGGATGGATGGATGGATGGATGGATGGATGGATGGATAAATGGATGGATGGACGGATGGATGAATAGATAAATGGATGGATGGACGGATGAATGGATGGATGGATGAATAGATGGATGGATGGATGGATGGATGAATAGATGGATGGATGGATGAATGGATGGATGGATAAATGGATGAATGGATGGATGGATGGATAAATGGATGGATGGATGGATGGATGGATGGATGGATGGATGGATAAATGGATGGATGGATGGATGGATGGATGGATGGATGGATAAATGGATGGACAGATTTAAATGTAGAATGTAGTTGAGACATAAAGAATCGATTGATTCATCCCCCAAAAAGCAACTGATTCACTCAAAAATTACAATCCCGTCTTCATTTACTCTCCTTGATGTCATTTCAAACCTATATGAGCTTGTCTATTATATAAAGCACAACAGAAGATATTTCTCTCAATGTTCACGCTGTTCTTTTTCATATAATGAAAGCAGATAATAACCAGCGGCTGTCAGGCTCCAAAACCAAAACCTTGCTGGTGTTATTCTCCCTCTCTGCTGCAGTTCTCAGATCTCATGTGTCTTCATGTGTAGTTTAACATGACACATCAGGTTTGACATCTTCACTGAGTCATCAATGTATGGCAACACCAAAAAACTCCCTCAGTGGGTCAATGCATTAGACATAATTTCCATTAATCACACAACTGTGTAGAGTTGCTGTCCACATAGTTCATGTGATTCTCTACACTGCTTACAATTTTCATGTTTTAAATGTGTTGCTTGTCATTTCTTTGTAATTATTTATGAAATTTACTAGCAACTTCTGAGCGTAAATAGTTTCAAAGTAATCCAACACCAAATGTTTTTCATTGAAACACTTCAGACATCATGAGGAAAAGTGGACGATCCTGCAGTGTTTGAGACACGTGATCTAATGCAGTGCTGTTCAGACTCCTCCAATAATTTGTGCTGACTCTGTGTGTGTGTTTAAGACAGTATTTCATATCGCTCTCGGACACGCTCTGAGCTGCAGCCTTTATCTTCTTTACACGCTAGGTGAAAAGAGATATTTTTAGCCCGTCCGCAGTTGTCTGTTCCGCCAATTCTTCTGAGAAATCTCAGTCTGCGGGTTTTTCCATTGTATTTAGTCACAAAGGTGAAAGCGAGGCGAGCCCTGCTGGTGGATCTGACCCAGAGAGGCTGAGATAAGCAGGATTCTGCTGGAGCGACTGACCGCTGCTGTGCTCTGACCAGCACTATTTATAGACTGAGAGAATGGCAGGAAACGGGCAGAAAGGAGAGAGAGAGACCGTTTACGCCGAATTGTCTTGTAAATCACGCATGACCTAAACACTGTAATGAGTTTTCAACAAGAGGACATTCACCTCAGATGAATCTGTGCAAGTGCAGATTACACTGAGAGATGAAGCCGGCGTGCATGAATACGTCATTACGTGAAGAGCGGAGGGCAAACACGGTCACAAACCCGCAGCTGTGCCCCACTACAGTTATTAATCAGCATATCAAACATACTCGGGTCGCCAACAATAGAACCGCCGTTCAATAGACGTAGAAGCTTCTTCATTGCCGAGCTGCATTCCTTCAAGAACCCTGATTAGCTGCTTCTTCCTCGCGGGTCGGCTGTGTTTATGGTTCCTCACAACGCATTTCATTTCCGTCAGGATTGAGTAACTGGCTTAATCTAATCTATCTTTTAAAACATATACAGCTGCGTTTCATTTACTGTAATTCTCAAGCACATCTTTGATTATGCTGCCAGTTGCTTTGGCTTTTATTTCCTTTCTGACAAGCTTTTAATTTACAAAAGAAAATCCAGAAACTGACCTTTGGCCCTCCTGTTGAATATGCTGATCATAGCAGAGGAGATTTCAGATGTTTTTTTAATCTAATAACACTGCAAATAAACTGAAAGGAGCCGTTTAACAGCACTGACACTGATACTGCAGCATATGTAAACACAAACACAACAGGCATTTTACTCGTGAGCTGCTTTGGTGCAAAGGTATCTTTCAGATATAGATACAGATCATACTGTCATACTGGTTTTGCGTTCATATTTCAGAAATAAGTGAGAAAACTAATACAGGCAAATGTCTGTGCGTTTGACATGCTGGTTAGGGTCGGTCAGGGGAGCGTTTCCTCGTTGAAAAAATAATTAGATGTTATTTTTCCAATTTCATTTGATGAAACAGAAATGACACAGCAGCTTTAAAGGGATGGGTCGCCCAAAAATTAAAATTTGCTGTTAATTTACTCCATATAAGATGTAAGTGACTTTTTTTCTTCAGTAGAACAGTACAGAAGATTTTTAGCTGAAACCGTGATCCTTGGCAATACATATAATGCAAGTCAATAGCTACCGGCACAGGCAGCACAAAATAAATCCCCGTGGCTGATGATATATTGAGGTCTTATGAAATGAAACAATCAGTCTGTGCAAGAAACACCTATATTTAACACCTTATTTATTACCTATAATCCGATTCTTTTCCATGAACAAGTTGTCATATTTTACATAAGCCATGAGATTTGGCTTGGCTCTTTTATTCAAGTGTTTGGATCACACATGCTCATGTAAGTGGCACATCGGTCTTCGGTCCGAGTCGAGCTGATTCCTCAGTTCAGTGACTGCTGGAGGAACTGAATCAGTTCATTCATCACAGGATCAGATACGCTGCTGTGTCTGCTCATTTCCAGTCGGAGTGACTGTCAGGCGTCTGAAAGTGAGTTTTGATCGAGTAACTTGTAGATCTGTGCTGCTTGAGCTGCAGTGCTTTAGTCTGTTTCAAAAGAACTGGTTCAAAAGATTGATTCATTTGTGAACCGGACATCACCGTGGACCGTTTGCCTGAGGCTCTGGATTACAGGTGATAATAAATAATGCTCAGTTTCTCGCACAAATGAATGTTTTGCTTCATAAGACCTTGATATATCATCAGGAGCCATGGGGATTCATTTTGTGCTGCCTGATTTGCTTATTTTGACTTTCTAAGTGACGGTAGCCATTGACTTGCATTATATGAATCACCCAGTACCACGGTTTCAAAATCTTCTTTACTGTTCTGCTGAAGACATAAAGTCACCTACATCTTAAATTAACAGCAGATTTTTCATTTTGGAGTGGACTGTCTCTTTAATGTTTCTCTGTCAGATAAATGTAAGTGTGTTACTGTCCACACAGAGGTCAAACTCTGGACACACACACTGAGAGCTGCTCGTCGCATCTCCAGATCAAGGGTCATGGAAGCACAATTGAGAGCCACTGACAACGTAATTAGAGCTGTTGGGGGACGAGGGACCCCGGCTCTAAACGTCTGCCCCACGACACTAATGGGGCCGATTCTACATTGTTGTCAGCTGACCTCTGATCCGCCGTTTAGAGACAGAGACGTTCAGAAGCTGGAGGTTTATCTGGCCGGTTTCGGGTGAGAAAGTGAGCGAGCGATAGCATCAGTTATCACCCAGAGTGCTCAGCCATTAACAGTCATGAGACATTAGCTTTATCAGAGCGCATGAATATCAGGATGAGATGTTTGTAAAGTGCATCATTAACCTTTTGCACTGGTATGAGTGACCGGATACAATAAAGAGCACAAATACATTACTGGAGCGATTAATAGCACACAGCTCCGCATCAGATCATCCTGAGTGCAGCTGCGTCTGAAGGAAACTTAGCACCTTCAAGAAGGAAAGTTTTGTGCAAACTCTAGAAGGCTCCTTCTTTAACTGGAATGACTAACAAGAGGCAGAATTCGTGAAAATGCTTGTTCTTTTATATTTGTGACCCTGGAGCACAAAAGCAGTCATAAGTAGCACAGGTATATTTGTAGCAATAGCCAACAATACATTGTATGGGTCAAAATTATCCATTTTTATTTTATGCCAAAAATCATTAGGATATTAAGTAAAGATCATGTTCCATGAAGATATTTTGTAAATTTCCTACTGTAAATATATCAAAACTTAATTTTTGATTAGTAATATGCATTGCTAAGAACTTCATTTGGACAACTTTAAAGGCGATTTTCTCAATATTTAGATTTTTTTGCAGCCTCAGATTCCAGATTTTCAAATAGTTGTATTTCAGCCAAATATTGTCCTATCCTAACAAACCATACATCAATGGAAAGCTTATTTATAGATGATGTATCAATCTCAATTTTAAAAAATGGACCCTTATGGCTGGTTTTGTGCTCCAGGGTCACATATAATAAAATGTATTGCTTTGCCTTAATATTTTGTATAATTTTCAATATTCAGAAAATTGTAAGCTTAAGGACATTTAGATTTAGATTTTTAATAGTCAAATACTGCTGTTTATGATTATAAGCACTAGTGCTAACTCTATCCCGAATGGAGGCAGAAACACCACAGAAAAATGAGCACAAATCCAGATGAGGTCTGCCATAGTGATCGTTTCAGGATAACCGGACATTCTGGAAATATTCATAGGACTATATTTATCAAAATTTAGATTCAAATATATAAAATCTATAAGTTATCAGTGTAATTTAGCAAAATTTCTAACCATCACCTTCAATGACTTAATAAGAAATTCCTTTGAAATAAAATTCCCTGTTTTTTTAAAGGGGCAACATCTACTTTTGTAACACCACAGACATACAGTAAAGTTAGGAGACACTTTTTTTTTGTTAAAATATGATACAATTTTTTTTTTTTTTAAATGTATTTAAATTGCACATATGTTAAATTAAATCTATATTCATAATATAGCCACTTGTGTTAAAAATGTGTTGTTGCAGTTACATCCCAGCAGCATATGGTGGGAACATGCAGATTTTGATACATATAAAACCTCTCAAACTCAAATACATATTTTAAAACAAAATTGTTAATTCTGCAGAATACAAACACGCAAGCATTTAATGATTTATTGATATTTAAAGTTTAATTCAACTGTTGCAAAGTAGACTACTTGCCACCACAAATGAAGAATGACCCAGAAATTAGAGTCCAAGACATTGTTAGGTAAAACTGTATTGTGCTAAATAATTTTAAAGGCTTGTTTGGTCCACCATGGAGAAGAGGAAAGAGTGTCCAGCAGCTGCAGCCTAATGAGACCAGACACGGACAAAAGTGCCTCTCATGAGCCGGAGAAACACACACACACACACACACACACACACACACACTGATCGGGTGACATCGTTAACAATCATTACTCGGACAGCGGGAAGTGCAGTGTCGTCCGGCTCAGATCAGGTTTGCCTGTCGCGAATTCACACGAATACACGAAACACTGTTCATCCGGTTACAGACACATAATAACGCAATGCATCACGCTACAAATAACCAAATAAAACTCTCTCTCTCTCTCTCTCTCTGGTATCAATAAATGAATGTCAGTGAAAATATCGTAGGCCTACTGTGCATTTCCTAATAAAACGACTGGATTCAGATCATAAGTGATTTTTCCTCTGGACTTGTACACTCTGAAAAATAAAGGTGCTTAAAAGCTTCTTCACAGCGATGCCATAGAAGAACCATTTTTGGTTCCACAAAGAACCATTCAGTAAAAGAAGCATCTCTTTCTTACCTTTTTATAATCTGAAGAACCTGCTTTCACCACAAAGAACCTTTTGTGAAACAGAAAGGTTCTTCAGATGTTAAAGGTTCTTTATGGAACCTTTTGTGAACCTGGACCACAAAACTTGCACACAATTTTTATTTTTTTTTAAATTGAGCTGAATTAATAATCTTTCCATTGATGTATGGTTTGTTAGGATAGGACAATATTTGGCTGAGATACAACTATTTAAAAATCTGGAATCTGAGGGTGCAAAAAAATCTAAATATTGAGAAAATCACCTTTAAACTTGTCCAAATGAAGTTCTTAGCAATGAATATTACTAATCAAAAATTAAGTTTTGATATATTTATGGTAGGAAATTTACAAAATATCTTCATGGAACATGATCTTAATATCCTAATGATTTTTGGCATAAAATAAAAATGGATAATTTTGACCCATACAATGTATTGTTGGCTATTGCTACAAATATACCTGTGCTACTTATGACTGCTTTTGTGCTGCAGGGTCACATTTAGACAAAAAGGTTCTTCTATGGCATCGTGAAGCACCTTTATTTTTAAGAGTGTTTCATTTTTGATGGTTTTCTGAATCAGTTTGATATCATAATCGCTGATCAGATATTTAGAGCTCTGTGCTCTATAGTGAGTTGAGGATGAATATTTGATGAGCTGCGTTATTTACACGTTCATCGGCGAGCGATTGGTGTTTTCTGGCTGCTGCTGAAGGCCAGAAGTGAAGGTGAAACGCTTTGACTGTCAGAGCTCAGAAACTCAACACCGAATCACCGACAGGAGCCTGGATCTCTGCGGGAGCAGACAGTGACACCTGCTGCTGGAATCATTCACCAGCTGAGAAAAACCCTGAAGAAAACATGTGTCCTCAGAAACTGACTGTACAATCACAAACCATTACACAGAAACAGTTATTTGCAACTCTAAAAAATCTATTTTTACAGTGAATTTTCATCTAATTCTCACAGTGCAAAATGTAAAACACATCTGACAAAGACACAATAATATACACTATAATATAAATTTTAAAAAAAATAAGGAAATAAGTACAGCTTACAATAAAATTAAAAAAAAAACTAGGAGTTAGAATAAATGAACTGTACTGTAGTTAAATGCAAAGTACAGTCAATCACACTTTTTTTATTTCACTCTTTCTTCGCTTGTGTTTGGGAGTGGAGTTAACTCATGCTTTAATCAGATGAACTCCTTTATTAGTGTAGAAGTGGCAAACAGACCAAAGCTACAGTGAAAATGTGAGCAATAAACAGTGAACGTCACAAATCTCATCGTAAAGCTACAGTGTGGTTTTGGTGCTGTTTTCATGCGCCAGTTGTTTTTATTTCTGAAATCTGAATCAGTCGGTGGAATGCTGGTGTGTTTACGTCTTATCACGCTCACTAATCCACTAAAACAGGCTCGCTTCTAATCTGTCATATCAGAAACACCAAATCCTTCCTTTAATATCGGATCTTAACACAGGATGAGTCCAACTTACTCTTGTGATCCAGGTCACACACACGTCTCAGCCCTAGATTACACACACACGGCAGAAATCTCAACACCTGCGGTGTTTCAGTTTTCCCCATTACACACACACACACACACACGCACACACACACAGACACGCACACGCACACAGACACACACACACACAGACACAGACAAACACACACACAGACACACACACACACACACACACACACACACACACACACACACGCACACACACACACACACACACAGACACGCACACACACACAGACACACACACACACACACACACACACACAGACACAGACAAACACACACACAGAGACAAGCACACACAGACACACACAGAGACACACACACACACACAGACACACACACACACACACACACACACACACACACGTTAAAACATTAATTTGATTCGTGTTCATAAAAGCCACCATTATATTTGAATGGGTTCTTTGAAATTATTTCTCAATTTCACACTTTGTAGTTTCTGCAGGATTTGTGTTTGTCCTGTAGTTTCTGTTCATCTCTATGAAGTGGTGGCATTTCTCTTTGGTAGCACTTTATTTTAAGGTATCCTTGTTACACGTTACATGTACTTACTATTATAATAACAATACATTATGCATAATTACATGCAAGTAACCCTAATCCTAACCCTAGCCATATAGTAAGTACATGTAGTTAATTAATATTACTCAGTACCTAAATGTATAATTACACTGTAACAATGACACATTTAAAATAAAGTGTAACCTTCTCTTTTGATGAGCAAAACATGGTCTGTGTCTTTGTAAAATCATACTTGAGGAAGTGATGTCACAAAAGTCTTTGCCGCCAAATGGCACCATTTCCTGAAAGACACGAGTCGCGGTTATGGTTTATGATGTAAAACACATCACACATTTACGCTGCTGTGGAGTCGTTTAAATTATTACGTGTGATGTGAGGAGCTGCTATCAATTATTTGAGTGTTTGTGTGGGCTGTGAGCGCTGGACGGCAGGTAATATGAAGATTCCCGTAAAGCTTTCCTCAAAACGGTGACAGCGGGACGCGGGTTTATCGCGATTCATCGAGGAGCTCTTTAATCGTGTGAGCGAACAGGTGTTTGCTTCCACACGGATCAGTGTCCTCAGGAGATTAGACGTGTGTCTGAGGAGCAGCCGCCGTCTGTGAGGATTACAACAAGGAATTGTTCACAATATCCCTCTTTGCGGGGTGTTCTTAATCTCCAGATAGATATTATCAGCGTAACGTCGGAGCGGGAACGGCTCGAGCGAATGAAACCCAGCAGTGCAGCATATGGCCCCGGGTCTCTCAGGCCTCCTTTACACTCAGTTAAATGTGACCCAATTCAGATTTTTTGCTCATTTGTGACCCTGGACCACAAAACCGGTCATAATCTTTCCATTGATGTATGGTTTGTTAAGATAGGACAATATTTGGCTGAGATACAACTATTTGAAAATCTGGAATCTGAGGGTGCAAAAAAATCTAAATATTGAGAAAATCTCCTTTAAAGTTGTCCAAATGAAGTTCTTAGCAATACATATTACTAATCAAAAATTAAGTTTCGATATATTTACGGTAGGAAATGTACAAAATATCTTCATGGAACATGATCTTAATATCCTAATGATTTTTGGCATAAAAGAAAAATGGATAATTTTGACCCATACAGTGTGTTGTTGGCTATTGCTACAAATATACCTGTGCTGCTTATGACTGCTTTTGTGCTCCAGGGTCAGATATGTGACACAGATCGGATGTGTTCTATGACTGTGTAAACAGGAAAAAACGAATGCATTCGCATATTTTGAGATCGGTTTCAGGCCTCATTCATATGTGGAAGTAAATCAGGTATAAATCAGAGATGTGCCAGTGTGACTGTCATGTAAACAGGCAGATCGGATTTTCAGCATTGCATTCTGCACGTCATTAAAACTGTGACAGTTTGGTACTTCTCCGCGGTTTAATGATGTGATATTATTCTCAGGAGGAAGCGCGTGTGGAAGCATGTTGCCAAGTCCTCTGTTTTCCCGCAGAATTGGGCTACTTTAACACAGTTGCCGCAGCTTGTTTTTCATGTCCGCGGGTTGAAGCGACCCCAATAACCTGATATTTAGCCCCTGGAATGAGAATTGTACCAAGGAACCCTGCCAAAAATGAGTATTTTACCCCCCGAAATGCAATTTTTACTGCAGAACCCCCTCAAAATGCGATTGGGCTAGTTTTGGGCTAGTTTTGAGTTGAAATTGGGCGGGTTTTGTTGCGAAAACCTGGCAACCCTGGGGCGTTTAGTGACAACGCAGGAAACATGGAGGAGGTATGGCAAGAAATCGATATGGGTCACAACTGAAAGAACGTGTAAAAAAAAAAAAAAAAAATCGGATATAGGCAACAGATCAGAATTGGGCATCAAGACCTGGGGCCTCATTTATAAAGTGTGCGTAAGCTCAGATTTGATCTTAGAGTGTGCGTGCGATTAAATCCACGTCAGCGCTCATATTTGTAAAAACCATCTTTGATGTGGAAAAATGCTTAGCGTCGCGTCAGGGTCTGAGCAGACGTACACACTTTTTCTTGAAGGAGTATTGCAGGTTTTTGGAAATGTAAGGTGTTCTTGCAGCTCGCTATTCTAAATTAAATGATTTGGACGATGACTGGCGATCTTTTGTATGTTAATGACATTAATTAGGAGTCGTTTACAAGGCAGAGAGCTGAAACCATTCAGTTGCGCACAAATTCAAGATCAGTTGCGATTCGTAGATTACACATCTGCATTTTCTGTGCGAACGCTCATTCTATGAATCACACGTACGCATGTTCGAGAGATGATCGTAAGATCAAATTTAGGATGGTTTTTTGCGCAACATTTTATAAATGAGGCCCCTAGAGTGTAAACGAGGCCTCAGATGCAGACGCGAGCGTTTCTCGCTTGGATAACCAGATCAGCCCCGGATGCGGAGCCCAGACCGCAAAGGTGAACGGTTTGGGGAGAATTCATTAGCGTGCAGACAGGTGGCTAGTGTTACCGCACGGCCGTGTCCGGGACCCTGCGCTGTAAGCTATACCACGGGATGACATTTCCTCCAGACCAACAGGGACCTGATTAGAAAATGGTCTGTGATGAAACAAGGCTGCGATCTTTATCGGGTTGAACATCCTCTCTCTCTCTCTCTCTCTCTCTCTCTCTCTGTCTCTGTCTCTGTCTCTGTCTCTGTCTCTCGCTCTCGCTCTCTCTCCCTCTCTCTCTCTCTCTCTCTCTCTCTCTCTCTCTGGCTCAGATGGCGTCTCTCGTGGGAGTTGCCTATAAGTACTCCATCAAGCCAACTGCATTAGTGTAATTTTGTCCCAGGAAATTAGCAGAGCCAAGCGGCGCCAATTAGAAGTCAATAGCTGGCTTTATTAATCGAGCTAGCCATCGCACTTGATTAGATTAAGCAGAGGAGCTGCGTGTGTGTACTTGCTGATCGTGTCTCATTGCTGCTTTCTGCAGGTCAGTGAAAGTCTGACAGTGAAATACAGTGAAGTGAAATGCAGGAAAGACAAATTAAAAAACCGCCTTACAGGTGAAAACCAAAAACCGCTCATCAGAATCATTTACACCATCAAAACAATGTCAGCTTTCCCCAATATCTTTGATTGCAGGCTACTCTCTGCATACACTGTAAAAAAATTAAATAAATAATATATATACATTTACATTTACATTTAGTCATTTTGCAGACGCTTTTATCCAAAGCGACTTACAATTGGGGAATACATAAAGCGATTCGTCTTGAAGAGGCAATCAGACAGAGGAAGTGCTCGTAACAACAAGTCTCAGGCATTGTTCAAATAAGTACAAGCTAGAAAGGAAAGGAATAAATAAAGAGATTTATTTTTTTTTAAACTTTTTTTTTTAAGTTTAGGATGAAGTCAAGTAGTGCTGAAAGAGAGTTTTCAGTTGTTGCTTGAAGATTGATAGGGATCCAGCGTTCCGGATAGGGGTGGGAAGATCATTCCACCAGCCAGGAATGGTGAATGAGAATGTTCTGGAGAGTGATTTTGAGCCTCTCTGTGATGGTACCACGAGGCGTCGCTCACTAGCAGATCTCAGACTTCTGGAGGGGGTGTAGATTCGCAATAGTGAGTGGAAGTAGGCGGGTGCTGAGCCTGTGGTTGTTCTATATGCAAGCATCAGTGTCTTGAACTTGATCCGAGCTGCAACTGGTAGCCAGTGCAAGGAGATAAAGAGAGGTGTAACATGGGCTCTTTTGGGCTCATTGAAGACCAGACGTGCCGCTGCATTCTGAATCATTTGTAGAGGTTTGATTGTGTTTGATGGAAGTCCAGCCAGAAGAGCATTGCAGTAGTCCAGCCTAGAAATGACAAGGGCCTGGACAAGAAGTTGTGCACCATGCTCTGTCAGAAAGGGCCTGATCTTTCTGATGTTGTGTAGTGCAAACCTGCAAGATCGAGCAGTCTTTGCAATGTGCTCTTTGAAGGTCAACTGGTCATCAAAGATTACACCAAGATTTCTGACCGAAGTTGATGGGGCAATTGTTGATGAACCTAACTGAATCGTGAAGTCATGCTGTAGGGTTGGAGTAGCAGGGAAGACAAGAAGCTCAGTCTTTGCTAGGTTGAGCTGTAGGTGATGTTCTTTCATCCATGCCGAGATGTCCGCCAGGCAGCCTGAGATCCGTGCAGCTACTGTTGGATCATCTGGTTGAAAAGAGAGATAGAGCTGTGTGTCATCAGCGTAGCAATGGTAGGAGAAGCCATGTGCCTGTATGATGGGACCCAGTGATGTCGTGTATGTGGAGAAGAGGAGGGGTCCAAGAACCGATCCCTGAGGAACCCCAGTGACCAGTTGATGTGCTTTGGATACCTCCCCTCCCCAGGCCACCCTGAAAGACCTACCAGTAAGATAGGATTCAAACCAGCAAAGTGGAATCCCAGTGATGCCCAGAGATGAGAGGGTAGATAGGAGGATCTGATGATTAACAGTGTCAAACGCAGCAGATAGATCCAGCAGAATGAGGACTGATGATTTGGAGTCTGCTTTTGCAATTCGCAGGGCTTCAGTGACTGAGAGTAGCGCAGTCTCAGTTGAATGGCCACTCCTGAAACCTGACTGTTTAGCATCCAGTTTGTTGTTTTGTGAAAGAAACAATGAGACCTGGTTGAAGACAACTCGTTCGAGTGTTTTCGCTATGAATGGAAGGAGAGAGACAGGTCTGTAGTTTTCAGTAAGAGAAGTGTTTAATGTAGGTTTCTTGAGCAGTGGGGTTACCCGAGCCTGCTTGAACGCAGTGGGGAAAATGCCTGTGAGGAGAGATGTGTTGATGATGTGTGTGAGTGCTGGTAAGAGTGTGGGAGAGATTGCTTGGAGAAGGTGTGATGGGATTGGGTCTAGAGGACATGTTGTAGGATGGCTGGAGAGGAGAAGTTTGGATACCTCTGCCTCAGTGAGTGGGCAGAAGGAGAAGATGGGAGTTTTAGCAGTGGATGTGGTTGGTTGGAGGTTGTGTGTGTGTGGAGGAGAGAACTGACTACTGATTGTTCTAGTTTTGCCTGTAAAAAAAGTGGCAAAGTCATCAGCTGTTATAGAAGTGGTGGGAGGTGTTGGAGGGGGACAGAGGAGAGAATTAAATGTTCTGAAGAGATTACGCATGTCTGGAGCGCTGTTGATCTTGTTGTGGAAATGTGAGGATTTGGCAGCGTGGACTTCAGCAGAGAAAGATGAGAGCAAAGACTGATACCTACTCGGGTCCGACGGATCGTTCGATTTGCGCCATTTTCTCTCTGCCGCTCTGAGTTTGGTCCGATGTTCACGAAGAACATCAGATAACCAGGGGTTAGAAGGGGCAACCCATGCTGGGCTGGAGGAGAGAGGACAAATGTCGTCAAGACAAGAGGTTAAGGTCTGGCATAGAGTGTCAGTAGCTGCATTCACATCCAGAGATGAGAAATGGGTAGGTGAGGGAAGAGAGGAGGATACTACAGAGGAAAGATGTGAGGGAGAAAGGGAGCGTAGGTTTCGTCTAAAAGTAACCGGTAAGGGGGTTGATGGCACATAGGTATCAAAAAGTAATGTAAAAGAAATGAAGAAATGGTCAGAGATATGTAGTGGTTGCACCAGAATGTTATCTGCAGTGCAATTGTGTGTGTAAATTAAATCAAGTTGGTTGCCTGATTTGTGCGTGCTAGAAGTGGTAAGGCGTTTGAGATCAAATGAAGCTAGGAGTGAATGGAAGTCTGTAGCATAAGGCTTGTCTAGATGAATGTTGAAATCGCCAAAGACTAAGAGTGGAGTGCCAACCTCCATGAAAGAGGACAGCAGCCCGTCCAGCTCCTCTAGGAAGGTGGCTAGAATTTGGCCAGGGGGACGGTAAATTACCACAATCTGGAGTTTTATAGGAGCTGTTACAGTAATCGCATGACATTCAAATGAGTTGTAATTGCATAGGGGAGAGTGGGTTGAGTATGTCCAATTGTTTGAAATGAGCAGTCCAGTACCCCCACCCCGGCCAACTTGACGTGGGGTGTGAGAGAAAGAGAAATTGTTAGAGAGAGCAGCTGGGGTTGCTGAGTCTTCTGGACGAATCCAGGTCTCAGTCAAGCCCAAGATGCTGAGCGTGGATTGTAAAGAAAAAGCAGAAATGAAGTCAGCTTTGTTGACAGCTGACTGACAATTCCAGAGACCCACAGAGAAAGAAAGAGGACAGAAAAGGAGAGTGTGTGAGGGAAGATAGAAATGATACTTAAGTTCGTTGCTCGGTTAAAGTCGCGCAGGAAAGAGTCGTTCGTCTTTACACTCGTCGGTCTTCACACGAGGAGGCTGAACACGACGCTTCCGCAGACACTTCTGCGTCAGCGCACGGACATCAAATAAATACACAGTCTAACAGACTAGAGTGAAAACAGCTGTGGCCGGCTTCTGATTAGCCCAGCCAATAGCCCAACGGAGTGCTAATAGCTCAAGACGAAACTAACACTTAGCACAAGGGGCAATGCAAATGACACAGGCTCCTTCTTAGCCGAGGCGCAAATTATTATAATTACCAGTAAGTGCAATCAAAAATATAAACCTCAACGAAAATGCAGAATAGAAATAGGCAGGAAATGAAGTATTCCTTCCTAGCAGCAAGTAAATAATTTAAACAACAGATCTACCAACAAGTATTACAACAACACTTACGCGCTGCCGTCCGTCTCTTCTGGTGACTAATCGGCTTCTCCCAAGTTCTAATAGCGACCAAGCAGTTTAAATAACTGCTTATTATAAAATATATATATATAATATATATATATATATATATATATATATATATATATATATATATATATATGGAATGACCTCCCGATCTCAGTTCGAACATCTGAGTCTATAACCATTTTCAAAAATCATCTAAAGGCACATCTTTTTCGCCAGCACCTGACCAACTAATACTAACACTTTCCTATTCTATTTATTAAATAAAAAAAAAAAAAAAAAAAAAAAAAAAAACCTAGCTACATGTACTGTGCTAGACTAACTGAGACTTGTCATGGCACTTGTATACTGCTGCACTCTCGATGGTCTGATTGCTTCTATTGTTCTCATTTGTACGTCGCTTTGGATAAAAGCGTCTGCTAAATGATTAAATGTAAATGTAAATATATATATATATATGTATATATGTATACATGTATGTATATGGGACTGAGGGACTCGTCAGAGTAGAAGAGAAGCTCAATGCACCAAAATATTGAGATAGCCTTAATGAAAACCCAGTCCAGAGCGTTCAGAACCTCAGACTGGGCAGAAGGTTCACCTTCCAACAGGACAATGACCCTAAACACACAGCAAGAATGGCTTATAGACAACTCTGTGAATGTCCTTGAGTGACCCAGCCACAGCCTGAGCTTGAACCCATTCAAATATTTCTGGAGAAACCTGAAAATGTGCATCTGCCCCCATCCAACCTGACAGAGCTTGAGAGGTGAAGAGGTGAGGAGAAGAATGACAGATAATTGACAAATGCTGAAGAGCAAAGCTTGTCGCATCAAACAAAAAAAGGCTTGAGGCTGTAAAGGTGCTTCAGCTATATATTTAGTTAAGGGTATGGATACTTATGCAATGCACTTATTTCAGTTTTTTATTTTTTTTTATAAATTTACGAAGTTGTGACAATTCTGTTTTTGCTTTGTCAATATGGTGTACGAAGTGTAGATTGATGTGGGGGAAAAAAGTAATTTAAAGGACAAAAAAACCATAAAAAAATGAAGGGGTATGAATACTTTCGCAAGGCACTGTATATGTATATTTCAAAGTTGTAAATAGAAATTATTGGATTGTAATAATTATTTTACAAGAAAACATTTCTTTCTGCTTAGTCATTTTATGTTTAAATTAATGTTATTTGCAAAATTTAGTCAAAAGCGAATATTATTTCAATGTAAATCCAACACCATTTTTGACAGCGTAGCTTTAATATCCAGCTGTATACACAGGTAACGTATTTAGGTTATAAAAACATTGTGGGAACGTTGTTTTGAAATGTTTTTAAATTTTGCAATGTCCAGTTTTCTTGTTGTTATTATTATGTTATTTAAAGGTTACAAAAACTTTTCTTAGAACGTTATTTGGTTTTATGCATTTTTGTTATTCTAAGAACTGTAAAATGTCCTGTTTTCTTGTTATTAGAACATTATTTAAAAGTTACAAAAATGTTTCGTAGAATGTAATCAAGCATACACTCTATTGCCAAAAGTATTGGCACCCCCTTCTAATGAACAGGTTTGACTACTTTAGTAATTTCCATGAGTACAAATCTTAATGTTTAAGCATATAATGATATTCTAGGGAATTGTGTGCTACTAATTTTAAAGCAACAGTTTGTACAGGACCCTTTTCTATTCTAACATGATCTGTGTATCTATCCTCTGTGTAAAGACCAATTTCGTGTAGACGTCACAGTTACGTCACTCGCAGCTGCGCGCGCATTGTGGTGGCAGAAACACACGGTAACAAGCGGAGTGAAACGGAAAAAATCCACAGAACAAGAGATAAAATGTACTGTTGTGCCTTTGGATGTCAGAATCGGAATGCAAATAATCTTTATAGAATACTGTCGTCAAAATCGCCATTTGAAGCTAAACGCAGATGTTTAAACGGACAGACTAATGAATGAAACCTGCTATGATTACTCTACTTTTCAAGCATAAATTTGATTTAAACAATTGGTCTACATAATATTCACATATGCAGTTCATAGGGAATATATTATATTTGCCCTACAGTTACAGAATGAAATACTATTTAAACCTATAACCTTTTACATTTAACGTTAACGTCTTTTTTTCTCGCAAATGCAACTTTATATTTCATATTTCGGACTTTATAACTCGATTTAACTCAGCAATAGCCAGTTTGTCTATTCTGAGAGGGGGAAAAAAGGCAGATGTATGGGATATAACTCAAAGAGAGAATGACGAGTTGATTTTTCTTATCAGAATTGTGAGATATAATCTCGGAATTGCGAGAATAAAGTCAGAATTTTGAAATATTGAAAATGAAATTTTAATGCATACCTGCGGCCACTGCTAGACGAAAAAACCGAGGACAGCTGTGGTTAAAACGCGATAAAACGAGCGGACTGGACAGAAACGATCGTCAAAAATGCTCACGTTTGCAGGCAGTGCACACTTCTTATCAGAAAAGGTTTAATAAAGTATTGTCTTTTGTTGTTATGGGCGCGTCTAAAGATTTCTTATGAATCTCACCACTATGTCGTGTATGAAATAATGTCTTGTGTGCATGCGTGTAAAACAACAAACTGACGATTTATATGCTTAATCATGTGTAACTGCATATACATTGTTATGAGTAATTGTGGCTGGAATAATATTGTAGCTGTAAAAATAGTTGCCTGCTGAAATTGAAATATATATTACATCTTCATGACTAGATACACGGTGAGTTTGTCTTTACTATACACGTTAGATGTGAGTCACTCAACCAGAGGTAATCCATCCTTTGAGTGAGTACAGGTCGGCCAATCTGGTTTCGTCCGTTAAAGTTAACCTTTTCAAATAACGCGGACAGTGAGTGAACATACATATGCAGGTAAAATCGGAATTTCTCCAGTTATTGTTAACAAGCTAGCAGACTTCATAGCTAGTGTTAGTGAAGCAGCCAGTGGAATCTTTCTGCCACCACCTAAGCTCCGCCCACAGAAAAACATCACAATGTTTACTAATATGAAAAGGGTCTATAATGTTTGGTAAAGAGTTTTTGGCTCAAAGTCTGCATTTAAAGTCACACCAGAGGTGTTCAGCTTGGATTAGGACTTGGCTTTCTGGAGACCAGTCAAGTTCTTCCACACTGACTAAATCAATCATTTCTTTTTGAACCTTGCCTTATACACAGAGGCATTGTCATGTTAGAATAGAAAAGGGTCCTGTCCAAACTGTTGCTTTAAAATTAGAAGCACACAATTCCCTAGAATATCATTATATGCTTAAACAATAAGATTTGTACTCATGGAAATTACTGTAGTCAAACCTGTTCATTAGAAGGGGGTGCCAATACTTTTGGCAATATAGTGTAGATAACATCATAAGGACATTCTGAAAATGTTGTTCTAAGAATGTTTTCTCTCGACATTATGAGAACGTTCATCAAGTACAAATAACATCATTCACAGAATGTTAACCTCTGAATATTTTCTCTTAGCAGAGAACATATTTTAAACATAAAGTTATAAGAATGGTAAACATTACTTTAGAAAACATTTTGTCCTAACATTTATATAACTTTTATAAAATGTTAGTGAAAGTGGTGGGAGCGTTCCCTGTTAGCTGTACACTAGGATCTTTCATGGAGTCGATGTTTGTTTCCATATATCTGTCTCTCTGGTCAGTGATGTTTTGCGCAGCTTTCTTCTGATGTTTGTGGGTTGTTTTGGCCTCTGCCACCTGCATTACCTGCTCATATATGTGGGATTACAATATGCGTGATGGATTTGAGCATAATCTCACAACGCCGTTACAATCCTCTAAATTGCATTTTTAATCCGTCTCTGACATGCTCTGAGATTCGTGAGCACTGGAGACCAATTCAAACACTGATTAGTCTGTTTCTTTTGTTTACAGTAATAATACCATCTTGTCAAAGTCTTATCACCAGAGTGCCAAAACCTGCTAATGGCGAGTGAATTGGGAAAATGTACCTGCCATGAATATCTCCTACTGGCTTTGAAACTGTATTTTATGTCCCCTTGATGAAGGATTATTTTGCTGGTTTGCCTTGAATACTGCAGACAGTGTAGCTCATTGTTTCCCTGGAGAAATGTAAAGCATATCAAATTCCTTCATGGTTTTGGTGAAATAACCCTGCATGAAGTTCTGGGGTTTCGATATCTAAACGCCTGTGAATTTAAAGTTAAGACACACTTCTGTTTTTGGTAGCCATTTGTATTGATTGACTCATGTTGTTTACCTCAGATCAAAACACTTTCTCAGATAAAAATCAATGCATGAAACAATGTTTGTTTCATGCATTACAGGTGCATCTCAATAAATTAGAATGTCGTGGAAAAGTTCATTTATTTCAGTAATTCAACTCAAATTGTGAAACTCGTGTATTAAATAAATTCAGTGCACACAGACTGAAGTAGTTTAAGTCTTTGGTTCTTTTAATTGTGATGATTTTGTCTCACATTTAACAAAAACCCACCAATTCACTATCTCAACAAATTAGAATATGGTGACATGCCAATCAGCTAATCAACTCAAAACACCTGCAAAGGTTTCCTGAGCCTTCAAAATGGTCTCTCAGTTTGGTTCACTAGGCTACACAATCATGGGGAAGACTGCTGATCTGACAGTTGTCCAGAAGACAATCATTGACACCCTTCACAAGGAGGGTAAGCCACAAACATTCATTGCCAAAGAAGCTGGCTGTTCACAGAGTGCTGTATCCAAGCATGTTAACGGAAAGTTGAGCGGAAGGAAAAAGTGTGGAAGAAAAAGATGCACAACCAACCAAGAGAACCGCAGCCTTATGAGAATTGTCAAGCAAAATCAATCCAAGAATTTGGGTGAACTTCACAAGGAATGGACTGAGGCTGGGGTCAAGGCATCAAGAGCCACCACACACAGACGTGTCAAGGAATTTGGCTACAGTTGTCGTATTCCTCTTGTTAAGCCACTCCTGAACCACAGACAACGTCAGAGGCGTCTTACCTGGGCTAAGGAGAAGAAGAACTGGACTGTTGCCCAGTGGTCCAAAGTCCTCTTTTCAGATGAGAGCAAGTTTTGTATTTCATTTGGAAACCAAGGTCCTAGAGTCTGGAGGAAGGGTGGAGAAGCTCATAGCCCAAGTTGCTTGAAGTCCAGTGTTAAGTTTCCACAGTCTGTGATGATTTGGGGTGCAATGTCATCTGCTGGTGTTGGTCCATTGTGTTTTTTGAAAACCAAAGTCACTGCACCCGTTTACCAAGAAATTTTGGAGCACTTCATGCTTCCTTCTGCTGACCAGCTTTTTAAAGATGCTGATTTCATTTCCCAGCAGGATTTGGCACCTGCCCACACTGCTAAAAGCACCAAAAGTTGGTTAAATGACCATGGTGTTGGTGTGCTTGACTGGCCAGCAAACTCACCAGACCTGAACCCCATATGGAATCTATGGGGTATTGTCAAGAGGAAAATGAGAAACAAGAGACCACCTCAGCAGTGCCACAACTGATCACCTCCATGCCACGCCGAATTGAGGCAGTAATTAAAGCAAAAGGAGCCCCTACCAAGTATTGAGTACATATACAGTAAATGAACATACTTTCCAGAAGGCCAACAATTCACTAAAAATGTTTTTTTTTTTTTTTTTTGAAGTATTCTAATTTGTTGAGATAGTGAATTGGTGGGTTTTTGTTAAATGTGAGCCAAAATCATCACAATTAAAAGAACCTTGCTCCAGAGTGAGCAAAAGGGCTGGCAAAATCACTCTGGACCCCTCACATCCAGCACACTCCCTCTTTGAACTGTTACCGTCTGGTCGACGCTACAGAGCTCTGAGCACCAGAACGACCAGACACAGGAACAGTTTCTTCCCTCAGGCAATCCATCTCATGAACACTTGACATTAAAAGTGGAACACACAACACTATTATAAATTATTTATTCAACACACATACTTATTTTTTCATTTCAGATTTGCACATATCAGACCTGTACACCATAATTGTCTATATTATATATTGTGTTTTTGCTATTTGTACATTGCCTATTTGTATATTTGTATATTATTCTTTTATTATCTGTGTCCTGTCCTGTTGCTGTCTTTCTGTTGCACTGTAGAGCTTCTGTCACTAAAACAAATTCCTCGTATGTGTAAGCATACCTGGCCAATAAAGCTCATTCTGATTCTGATTCTGATTCTGATTCAAAAACTTAAACTACTTCAGTCTGTGTGCACTGTATTTATTTAATACACGATTTTCACAATTTGAGTTGAATTACTGAAATAATTGAACTTTTCCATGACATTCTAATTTATTGAGATGCACCTGTATGTTGTGATACTGACCAACTTCACAGCTAACAAAAATATGTTCTAAAACATTTTGCTGCATTAAGCAATGAGAACGTTATTTCTCTTTACATTCAGAACATCCCGTTTTTAACACATATTATTTCTTGGTTATGTGAACATTAACAGATCGTTACATTTTATTGAACACTATGAAAACCTTACTTTTGATTGTTTTCTAAATGTTCTGTAGTAGTAACATTTAAAAAAAAACATTAGACGAAAGTCCAACTAAAACATTTCAGAAAAAAACATTCCCTGAACGATGCAAGCATGATGTTTTTTGTGCTAATGTTTTGAGAACATTATTAAAGACCAGATAACTTTGAGGGAGCGTTCTATTCTCTTTACTGGAAGAACAGTTGTTCATAACTTTGAGAGAAGCTTGCCAGAACGTTCAAAGAAAGTTCTCTGTTAGCTGAGTTACTGGATCCCTCCTTCACTATAAAGTATTGGCACCCCCTTCTGATGAACAGGTTTGACTACTTTAGTAATTTCCATTGGTGTTTGGTGATGTGTTTTTGGCTTGAGGTCTGCATTTAAAGTCACACCAGAGGTTTCTGCAGACCAGTCAAGTTCTTCCACACTGACTCAATCAATCATTTCTTTTTGAACCTTGCCTTATACACAGAGGCATTGTCATGTTAGAATAGAAAAGGGTTCTGTCCAAACTGTTGCTATAAAATTAGAAGCACACAATTCCCTCGAATATAATTATATTAAGATTTTATATAAACATTAAGATTTGTACTCATTGAAATTACTAAAGTAGTCAAACCTGTTCATTAGAAGGGGGTGACCCAATACTTTTGGCAATATAGCGTACCACAGCGTCATTATTCAGACTGTTATGCTGTCAATCCAAAACACTTATTATTTTGGATGTTTTTGAGTCAATTTCCAAATATTCACCAAACCCAAATAATGTATTTCATGTCAGTGAGAAGATTTTAGCACCTTGTGTTTTGAAAACGTCCTGATTCGCTTTCAAATTTTGAGAAACTGAACACCCAATTTATCAAATCTTGAAGAAAGTGATGCATCAAAACAAACCACTCAATTTTTATAAAGTTTAGAAAGTTTATATCTTGCAATTCTGACATATTTCTCAGAATTTTGAGAAAGAAAGTCAGTTTCCCTTTTTAATTATTTTTTACTCTGAAACGAAAATTGGTTTCCATAAAAAAATTAAAAAATAAAAAAAAAACAACGTTATCCTTAAGATCACCTGATTTGAGGAATCATTCATGTGTGACACTTGCTTTACTTAAAATTTGTAGAAATTCTGTTGACTTTAACTTTGAAATTGCATGTCAACTAACTCTTATTAGACTATTAGACTGTTAGGGTTAGTAGAGTACGTTGACGTGTACAGTAGTTGCAAAGTTACCTATAATCAATAGAATAAAGTGTAAAGTGTGAGCAGATATTCAGCAGACGGTCTACTAATACTGTAAAGAGAGTTAGCTGACATGAAGTTAGTTACTTGTAGGTAATAGAATGTCTAAAGTGGACAATCGAAATAAAGTGTTACCCGAGTTTAGTCATTTGGTAACAGTATTTCAGTTAATGCAATATGCATTTATTGTAAATTCAAAGTCAGTCTGTAAAATTTTGCTACTGTGTTTTTTTTTTACTGTATTTTTTTTCAAGTCAAGTCAAGTCAAGTCGAGCTTTATTGTCATTCTGCTACATGTGTGGACATATAGTGGAACGAAATGTCGTGTCTCGCAGGACCACGGTGCTACATACTAGTTAAACCTAAGATAAACATACAACAATGCAAGTATAGGAAAAACAATAGAGCTATACAACAGTTAACTATCTGACTATACACATATTAAAAATACTACAACTGCTATACCTAATTGTCCACACATACACAAACTGAGACTGTACAAAAAAACTTTACATAAATACTGTACATGAAATTGTGCGAAAGAGATATATGTACATGAAATTGTGCAGAAAAAATATATATTTTGTACATTATTGTGCAGATTTTGTGGGAGACAGTGCATAGTGCAAAAAGATTTTGTAGTGCAATGCTCAAGTAAACGTATTATTTTGTAGTGCAATGTTCAGGTAGACATATATTTTCTTAAGAGTCTTTGTGGCAGGGAGTGTTTGTAGAAAGTGTCTAGTGTGCATATAGTGGGATGAGTGCGTTACTACAGGTGGTTTGTATAGCCCACTCACCTGTGTGTAGCACATTCAGGGGTTTGGTCCAGAATTGCACTTAGTAAAATTGTCAACAGTTTTTAATGAGTTGGGGGGTGGGAGGGCTGAGGTGTTCATGGTTTCAGAGGGGGACAGGGGGATTGGAGTTAAGAGCTCTCACAGCCTGGGGAAAAAAGCTGTTGAGCAATCTGACAGAGCGAGCTCTGATGCTCCGGTACCTTCTACCTGATGGCAGGAGCTGGAAGAGGTTGTGAGAGGGGTGGGTGGGGTCCTTCACGATGCTGGTGGCCTTGTTGGAGCATCGTGAAAGGAAAATGTCCAGGATGGAGGGGAGAGGGGCACCGATGATCTTTGCGGCAGTGTTCACTGTCCGTTGTAGGGTCTTGCGGTCAGCAGCACTGCAGTTCCCATACCAGACAGTGATGCAGGCAGTCAGCACACTCTCAATGGTGCCCCTGTAAAAAGTGGTGAGGATGGGTGGAGGGAGACTTGCCCTTTTCAGCCGGCGGAGAAAGTGGAGGCGCTGTTGTCCCTTCTTGTTGAGTGACGTGACGTTGGTGGTCCAGGTGAGATCCTCTGTGATGTGCACTCCCAGGAATTTAGTGCTGCCGACTCTCTCCACGGTTGAGCCGTCGATGGTCAGCGGGGGGTGGTCAACAGAGTTTCTCCTGAAGTCCATCACAACCTCTTTCGTCTTACCCACATTGAGGGACAGGTTGTTAGCACCACACCATTCAGCCAGCTGTGCCACTTCCTCTCTGTAGTGCGTTTCATCGTTGTTGCTGATGAGGCCTACCACAGTTGTGTCATCAGCAAACTTGATGATGTGGTTGGAGCTGGACTTGGCAGTGCAGTCGTGGGTCAGCAGCGTGAAGAGCAGCGGGCTGAGCACACAGCCTTGTGGGGCACCTGTGCTCAGTGTGGTAGTGCTGGAGGTGTTGCGGCCGACACGGACTGACTGAGGTCTTGCAGTTAAAAAGTCCAGGATCCAATTACAGAGGGAGGTGTTAAGGCCCAGCAGGTTTAGTTTGTGGATGAGCTGTTGTGGGATTATTGTGTTGAATGCTGAGCTGAAGTCAATGAACAGCATTCTTACATAAGAGTCTTTCTGTTCCAGATGGGTAAGAGCTAGGTGGAGAGTGGTGGATATTGCATCGTCCGTGGAACGGTTTGGACGGTATGCAAACTGGAGTGGGTCCAGCGTGTTTGGAAGACTGGACTTGATGTGCTGCATGACTAACCTCTCAAAGCACTTCATCATGATTGGGGTCAGTGCTATGGGACGATAGTCATTCAGACAGGACACAGGTGACTTCTTTGGTACTGGAATTATGGAGGTGGATTTGAGACACGTGGGGACGACTGCCTGGCTCAGCGAGATGTTGAAGATGTCTGTTAGGACATCCGTCAGCTGTGCAGCACAGTCTTTCAGTACACGTCCAGGTATGTTGTCAGGGCCCGCAGCCTTTCGTGGGTTAATCCTGGATAGGGTCTTCCTTACGTCGACTGGAGAGAGACAGAGTACCTGGTCGTTTGGAGATGTGAGTAGTTTCTGTGCAGGTGTGTCGTTCTGTATCTCAAATCGTGAGTAGAAGTGGTTGAGTGCCTCTGGTAAAGATGTGTCATCATCACTGGCCTGTGGCAGGGGCTTGTAGTCAGTGATGGTCTGAATGGCTTGCCATAGGGTCCGAGTGTCTCTGCTGTCTGTGAAGTGATTGTTGATTTTTTTAGCATACTGATGTTTTGCCTTCTTGATGCCATGAGACAGATTGGTTCTTGCTGTTTTGAGGGCTGCTTTATCTCCTGATCTGAATGCTTCATCTCTGGTCTTTAGCAGCCCACGAACCTCTGCTGTCATCCATGGCTTCTGGTTGGCACGTGTGGTGATGGTTTTGGTGACTGTCACATCATCTATGCACTTTTTGATGTAAGCAGTCACAGTTTCAGTGTACTCCTGTAGGTCTGTGTGGTTGTTGTAGGTGGCCGCCTCTTTAAACATGTTCCAGTCTGTGTCCTGGAAGCAGTCCTGCAGTGCTGAGGTGGCATTGTCTGGCCATACTGTGATCTGCTTTTGAACCGGTTTGGTGAGTTTGAGAAGTGGGCTATATGCTGGGATTAGCATAACAGAGATGTGGTCCGAGTACCCGAGGTGGGGGCGGGGTTCGGCTTTGTATGCGTTCTTAACTGTTGTGTAAACAAAGTCCAGCGTGTTGTTTCCCCTTGTTGCAAAGTTCACATGTTGGTAGAACTTTGGCAAAACTGTCTTTAAGTTTGCGTGGTTGAAGTCACCGGCTATGATGAAAAAGCCGTCAGGGTTATTTGTTTGTTGTTCGCTGATGGCGCTGTACAGCTCGCGAAGCGCGTCCTTTGCGTTTGCACACGGAGGAATGTAAACCGCGACAATAACAATGGCCGTGAACTCCCGCGGCAGATAGAACGGTCGACACTTCACAAACATAAACTCCACCAGTGTTGAACAGTGTTTTGTCACTACCGCAGCATTGTTACACCATTCTTTGTTGATATACACACACAAGCCACCCCCGCGAGTCTTACCAGACAGTGATGAATCTCTATCCGCTCGGTAGCAGGTTAGGCCGTGCAGCTGAATGGCGGAGTCCGGGATGTTGTCGTTTAGCCATGTTTCAGTGAAAACAAACACACAACAATCCCTTTCCTCATGCTGTGTAGATCGACTGAGTTGAATTAAGTCCAGTTTGTTTTCCAGAGAGCGAACGTTTGAGAGCATGAGTGTTGGAAGAGCCGGTCTTGTGGGGTTAGCCCTCAGCCTAGCTCGTATACCTCCGCGCTTACCGCGCTTCCGTCCTCTCTCACACCGCTTGCGACGCCGCCTTGTGCGGGTAGCGTCAGTCGGCGAGGCCGCGGTCTCGAGGTCCGGCTCCAGCAGTAAACAAAGGCCTCGTAGCTTCTCAGTAGCCGCCGGCGAGAGTTTGAGTTTGTATGTCTTGTCGATATCCAAAAGACTTTGGCGATCGTATATGTATCTCGGAGTGATCTCCCGATGAATTAACGGTAAATCGACACTATTTGGAGACGAACAGACGACATTAAAAGACATAAAAGCACCGTCTTTGGGACCTGGAGAGGCCGCAGCGTCTGACCGCGCCGCCATCTTGGCCGCCATCTCTCCTTTAAGTGTAGTGTCAGTTAATGTGTTCGATGTGTGTAAGAATGAGAGCTGTATTTGTACGCTGGATGCTAAAAGTCTCAAACTATGCGCTCTCCTCTTATGATTTTATTGAGTTTACTCTACAATCTTCTGTTAGTACATCATCACAAAGATCACCATTCAGTTCAGGAAATCATGTGAGAGAAAACCGAGGGCATGAGCACAAGTGAAGTGTAGTGAACTCTGAATGAGCCTGAGGATGAGCATTACAGAGAGTAAACCGTCAGATTCACAGTCTCTGCTCGTGTTAGCATTCACACAGGCTTTCCTTGCCTTAGAAAAGTCAGTTTCTGATTGAATTAGATGATTCAGTCTAAGATGAAACTCTTACTGTACACAATAAATGTTTTGGCTGAATAAAAAGGTCAGTTACAAATAAAGCATGTGTTTCCCGGCACTGCAAAAAAAATATTTTCTTACTTAGTAGTTTTGTCTTGTTTTCTAGTATAAATATCTAAAAAATTTTTAATCAAAGTGCATTTACTTTACAAGTAAAATGAGTTAAGATATTATGTCTTGTTTTCTGAAAAAAATCAAATAAAAACATTGTTAGTTTTTGTTTATAACAAGCAAAAAATATCTTCCAATGGGGCAAGAAAAATATTCTTGTTTAGCCTTTGAATTAAGATTATTTTTCTTACCCCATTGGCTGATATTTTTGCTTGTTTTAATTTTGATACTTTTTTAAAAGACAAGACTTAATATCTTGAGTCATTTTACTTGTCATGTGAATGCATCTTGATTCAAAAATGTTTAGATATTTATACTAGAAAAGAAGACAAAAATACTAAGTAAATATTTTTTTGCAGTGTAAGCATTGTTGAACAACACACAAGCAGACATACTGTACTGTATATACTGTAATTTATTGGCTCACAACTTGTGCACCATGAAAACAAAAAGTTGGACAGAAAAAAATGCTACATGCAAATAATAAAAGGAGGAGAAAACGCTTGGCATTTCTTGTGTCGTTGATGCATGTCATCCAGTCAAACTCTACAGAACTGTGATGACAGTGATATACAGATGTGAACACGAGCAGGTTGTGTGATGGCCTCATTATCAAAAACCATGAGCAAACCCACACAGCATACAGAAAACACAACCCAGATGACATTAGCTGTGAGAACCAGCACAGATCCTTCTCCAGGACTCTTTCTGCTGCCTGAAGTCGCTCTAAACACACACATTTGTTATTTAAGCAGCTGTCAAGCGATCAGATGACCTCGGCTCTGTCCTTTACTGTAAGCTCACCAATCCCAGCAGCCACACAACAGAGACCAACACTTTCCCATCATACTATCTTCAGTAGATGAGTTCTTCCACGCAGAGGGAATCCTCGCTAACGAACACGGTTAGCACGCGCTGGAACGTGTCACATGAATACAGCCAATGGCACACATATATAACGACAGATAACAGAGACGAGCGAAACGCTGAGAATGACCGAGAGTCAAACCTGTTAGCAAGAGCTCCGATAAAATAAGACCATTTATCTCATAGTGCACCATTTTATCTAGAAATCTTCAAAAAACACGACAAGCATCCTTTAAAAGTCTTTAGTGAATTCTTCTTGTTTTAAGTGTTTTTATTTTTGGATTTCATTGGAAACAAGTCCATTAAAAACTATACTCTTAAAGATAAAGGTTCTTTATTGGCATCAATGGTTCCACAAAGAACCTTTGCCATCCATGGAACCTTTTCATTCAACAAAAAGGTTCTTTACAGTGGACAGAGGTTCTTTAAATTATTAAAATGTTCTTCACACTAAGAAAGAAATTGGATCTTTTAAGAACTGTTCACTGAAACTGATTCTTTGGGGAACCAAAACTGGCATCGCTGTGAAAACCCCTTTTGGAACCTTTATTTTTAAGAGTGTAATTAAAAACTCTGTTTAGTAATTCTTGTAAAGCACATATTAATGTCCGATGTATTATTCTGCATGAGCATATTTTAGATCCCTTAATCCTTAAACCCCATACCTAAACTTAACTGCATTACTAATTATTAATAAGCAGCAAATTAGGTCTTTATTGAGGGAGAAGTCACAGTTAATAGTTAGTAAATACTGAGAACTTGTCCACAAACTAAAGTGTGACTAACGATTTTTTTGTGTGTGATCAGTATTGTCATCCATCCAGTTTACCACATTTGTACTACAGCTTAAAAACAAATAATGAAGTAATAATGAAAATAAACTAATGCTGCAATCCATGTAATTCATCAAATCTTTTAAAAACCCTCAGTTCAGTACTATATGAACACTGTAAGCGGATGTTCAGCACAGAATGCATTTTTGCATTTAAAAACTCAAGATGCATCGCAGTGGAATGAAACACAAGGTCTAGAGACACAAAAGACACAAACACCACACAATGCTTAGATAGAAAAACAAAGGCACAGCAGTGGAACGCACAAACACGTTCAGTGTGAACAGCTTCGGTTACACTTTGTTTCAATAGTCCGCTTTAGACATTACTAACTATAAGAAACTTTGCAACTACAGGCCAGCTACAATTACTTGCACTGCAGTATTAGGTTAGGGTTAGTAGAATAAGACTACTGCACATGCATACTACACTTAAATGTAGTCACATTGCAGTGTACAAAACTACTTAAGTCAACAGTTAAAAGCATTTTATCTGCTGTTTTTCATTGTGCAGTGCTGCATCATTTATGAAGGGGTCGCAGTAATTAACAGGCCTCGTGTGCACAGTTGTGTTTCTGTTGCTGTATATTTTGTTTGTGCTATGAAACATGTTTCTTATAAGACGTTCTCATGAGAGCGAGTCGTTCCCAAAGCTCTCTTTGTTGCATGTTTTTTGCTTTCAAAGAGAGCATTGAAATCCTGCTGTTTAGAAACCCAGAGGGCTTTGGCTTACTGAAACTCTATCATGGTTCAAATCACTTTTTGTCTTTCATTGGACATGGCGGGACAACAAATTACTGTTACGCTATTCTGCACTGAGATTATGTTGACTTTTATAATGTGCAGGGCATCTGGAGTGCAGAAACTCTCGCAGACTCAAGTGGCTAAACAACTGCTGAACTGTTAGCAGGAGACATGAATTATTCACCTACTGTAAATGAAATCTATCATGGCTTCTGATGAGCAGATGTAAAGTTGATTGTGATACAGGTTATGCTGCAGTAAACATTATAATAGCAAGATTGGAACAGATGAGACGAATGCTCAGAATCCTTAATAAAATTCATTCAAATTCCCCTCAAGTATTTCCCACACCAAATCACTACACTGATAGACAGAACGCCTAAAGAAAATGAGAGGACTGGGTGTCTGGTGTAAAACCTGTGCCAAATAAACTCTGTGGATGATCACAGGAGAGACAGAGAATGCCTCCATATACTGATGATGATGATTTATGCTGCTAAACTCCATAAAGGTAAAAAAGCATCTGCATATTTTCTAGTTTATAGGACTTTTGAGTCCCAAAAGCTAAGAAATGTGAATTACATTGAACTACATTGAAAAAAAAAATAAAAATTTTAGACCAACACAATCTCCCCAAATGTTGTCCCAACAAGTCAGTCGTCTGAACAAAGAGCGTTACATCGAAGAACGCTGCAAAAAAATGCTAAAGGTATATGAGTTCCCAGCATGCTGTAGAATACTGTTCTCTCAATATTTAATAACTAAAACAGTTTAATTAACATTTATCCTTACAAAAACCTCAAAAGCTTATCAGGCTTTTCACTTCAGAATACCGTTTGGAATAATTAGTAATCCCTTCTGAGGGATTTATAGTGGGTTACTATGAGCCTCACTTTAGAATTATTCACGTTAATTATGAAATTGTATATAGTATCTTAGTAGTTCTCTGGGAGTCATGAAAAAATAGTAGTTACTGATTATCTAACAATGAACTAACTCATTCAGCTGAGTGTTATTACTTAATAATTCATTAACTGGAGTTTGTTATTAGTTAATAGTACACTGAAAAGAATATACTACTTTTTTTAAGGTAAGTAGTTGCAAACATTTTATTTTAGCTACATTTAATAAAAAAAATAATTAAAAAAATGTTGAAAGTTAATCAACTAAATGTGTTTATTACTAAATGTAGCTAAAATAAATTGATTGCAGCCACTTACCTTAAAAAAAAAAAAAAATTGTTTGTTTATGTGTCATTATTCATTAATGATGGAGCAGTGTTGTAAAGTGTTACAGATTATTGTTTCACTGTTTGCTGACTTTTGTACAGCATGCGAAAACAATGTCCCAGACATCTTTGCTTTGCTTTGAACAAACTGATTGCTTAGATCAATGAATCGTTACTAACTGAAAATATGCTGAGCAAGAAATCTGTAGTTGCCTTGATTAAATTGCCATTTTGCATTTAGTGAACAAATTCAAACTGACAAAACAAAGTAGTGTTACTTCAGATAATGTACAAGAAGTTGCTTTTTTTTTTAGTTTCTCAACATTTTCCTTTTTTTTTTTTTTTTTAACAATGTGAGGCCTTAAGACCTGCACTGTGTTAAAAGTCTTCTGAAGCCATATGATAGCTTTGTGCGAGGAACAGATATTTATGTTATATTTAATCATTTAGCAAACACTTTTATTCAAATAGATATGAAGATGAGGAAAAACAAGCAATTTAACACACAAGAGCAACAGTTTATAGAAATATCTGGCGCCTCGGGGATCGCTGTTGACTCTGGACGGAGGCTAGATCAGTCAAACTCTCTCAGATGTGAGGAGCGTGAGGAACATATGATGATTGTCTGCAGTGAAACAGGGATTGTAGTCGTGATGGTGTCCCTGCACAACCCTGTTTTCCCACACACAGCCCATTTCAAACCAGCATTTATGTAAGTCATCATCCCTGCTTTAATTGCTGTGTGTTTTTCGCTAAATGAAAAGTTTAATGGTAGCCGTGGGGCTGATGCATTCATATCTGTCACACAGAGACATTATAGACATTCCTCTCCAAACACAAAGTCTTAACACAAAGTAGGGTTGAAGATGCGGTCAATACCCTCCACCCGTTCTCAAATACAGCTCTGCCCCTCCCCAATTACCCCGCCCCTTCAACAAACAGCCCCACCCTCTCAGTTAAAGCCCCTCCCCTTTATAAATACTGATCCGCCCACCTTGACATTGTTTCATCTCTTACTACATCTGGCTGTTAAAATGTCAGAGCGTGATTGTAGTGTAAATGATTGTAAAAATGATAATGCACACTTTGACTCATTTCGTATTTTTATAAGAATGACTGGCTCTCGATGAAATCTGCTGACAAGCTTTAGCCTGTCATATATTCAGGGTGCATTTGAAATATTGATGAGAAATATGATTGCACTTCGTACTTTCAGAATATTCCAGTATTTGGATGATCCGTTACTGCCTCTGTTCTCTAATACACAACCACAGGAGACGATTAATGTGTGCTATATCAACCCTGAGCAGCAACATAAATATTGACACTCGATCTTGTTAGAGGCAAGTTATCCCATAAGGAAATGCACATGACACACACACACACACACACACACACACACACACTTATGACAAAGGTATCTAGACGCAGGACCAGTGACTTCACTCACACAGCAATTATCTCTTTATAGATCTAACCTCTAAAGGTAAGTGCCCTGCTAAAAGCATGTGTACATAAACATCTCTGACTGGGAGACATTTATCTGATATTGAGTCATGGCTTTGACTGGCGGCGCAGACGCTCCTAAAGACACTCTCGTAATGACAGAATTCAAAGAAAACAATCTGGAACAACCAGGCTCTTACGCAAGAATGCTGTTTTCGGATTTAATTAAGATGCAGAACCACCGTGTCTCTTTACGAAGACAACAAACAAGAGACTTTTCAGACGTTCACTTCAGCTTCAAGTCAAACAAGTGCAGAAAAGGTACAGGAGCCAAATGAGCTTCAGTAGAACAGCAGTGAACTGCGGTCAGATGAGATGTTGTTAGGCTATATGTCAGTAAAACTTTCCTGTCCTGTCAGCTGTTTTACGCGAATAGGCGCACACTCTATATCACTTCATCATAAAGAAAGTGCACAAGTAACTATGCAACATCGTAGTTCTGTCGCCAGTTAAAAGGCAATTAAAGCTTCAAAACTGTGCATGTATGCATCATATATAGTACATATATGCATGTACTAAAATATTAATCTGCAATACAAGATCACAATATAAGGCATAAGTTGATATGTCATTTTTTATTTGCAATTTAATGCACAAGTAAATGTGAGCACGGTGCACTTGTACTAGAAAATGTGTTAATTTGTAAAGTACGAAAATGAAACAATATTTAAATGCATAAAATAACCCTTTTTACATTCTAGAATTTATGTGCTGTTGACTTCCACACATTTTCTCATTCTTGCACATGGGGATTCAAAAGAATTCAGTTTAGATATGATAGAAATTTTGCAATTAATTTATTTTGACAACTAATAGAATGTTAAACATTCACTGTTTACTTCTTCAGAGTTCATTGATTATTTGAAATTCAGTGACGGTTGACTAAACTTTGAACTATGTAGTTATCTGCATGAGTATGCAATGATGGAGAACAAGCTTTTGGGGGTTTTGAGAACCAGAGCCAAGCTGACTGAGCAATAAAGCTATAGTGAACCCCTTTATTAAAATACCTGCAGGTGAGGAATAATACAAAAATTGTTGTATGCACTCAGTAGGCTATTTAGTCTAATTCACAACTATTACAATTCAGTACAAATGAATTGTATTCAGTTGTGTTTAAGGCACTAAAACAGTCCAGTACTTTAAAGTCAAACACATTTTTATATTGAAATAATGAAGATTTCGGTGCTTGCGCAGACTGGTTGCTGGCTCTTTCCTGGCCACCCCTAAGAAAACCTCCTGGCTCCGCCACTGCTTCTCTGTAACCACTTCATTGTTTTTCGTCACTCGTGTGAAAGCTGGAAATGCCTTCAAAGCACAGAACGAGAGATGTTTTATAAATGGAACAGGATTACAGCAGATTACAGATATCAGCCCAGAAAGATCAGGAGCGGTAATGTTTCCTGACCGTCGCCATTAAGCCATGTTTGTCCTAATCGGACATCAGGGAGCGAGGGAATCGTTGTGTCGCTTTCCGACTCTCAAATTTTTGTTTCACCTTCTCAAGACGATTAAAAATGTGTCTAGCAGTGTATTCGTGCTGGAATATACATTTCACACAGCTGGACCAGCTTCAGGATCCTCTTAATGCTGATAACCGGTGGAGGAGAGGAGGAAACTCGATCCAGTGTGAATGGAGTCATTGTTTGGCTGCTCATAATTAGGCATGACAGTTGAGGCGTGAACAGATTCCCATCATTACAGCCCTAAAAAGCCCATTAGAATCGATGCCACGCTCCGGTCAGACTCACTGTCTGCTACATTCAGGCCGAGCGGGAGACCAGTGGATTGCATTACAATAACGCTGCCACTAACAACACGGCAACCTTATAGCCACTAACACCAGAGTAATGGACTGAGAGGCCACTCGCCTCACACACAGGGATTATCAGAGCTTTGCAGCCTTTCACGAAGAGAGCGAGAACTCAGCGCCTGCTGGAACATCCACTGATTGTTCATACGTTAATACAGAGATTCCCATTCTCCTGATGGCCATCAATTGTGTGTTGTTGGCTTTGGATGGGAAAGATCAATGAAGAAAGACCGTTCTAGAGGAGTGCTGTCTCCAAAATCTAGATCCTGATCATGGAGGCGTCCCTGATCAGAGCACTGGCGCTCGATGGATCTGATCATCATCTCAAACAGGTTCACACTCGGCAGAGCCAGCCAGCGAGACCACAGACCAGCGGTTCCCAGCTGCGTTCCTGGAGCCTCCAACAACCCTAACCTGGCCAAACACGTCCATGTTTACATAGAAAAACAACAATGGAAAAGCAGCGCATTTAAATAACAAAAACCTGAAGAGAACTACAACTGTATGTCAAGTCAAGTCACCTTTATTTATATAGCGCTTTTAAAAATACAGATTGTGTCAAAGCAGCTTTACAGTATTAAATAGGGAAATAGTGTGAAATAATGCAAAACGACAATAGTAAACACTCGATTTTCAGTTAAAGGCAGTTCATGATTGAATTCAGTTCAGTTCAAATAGTATCTGTGCAATCAAGTCGTCGATATCGCTGGAAATTGAGTACGTCTGATATTTCATGTTTGCATCATTGTAACAGGCAGAAAGCTGCTGTTCGTTGTTTTTACTGAACATTTATAATTAATAATAGTCTACTGGTGTTATACCTTTAGTCATTTTGAATTTGAATTATCTTGATTTTGAGGATTTATTTAAAGCATTTTTCTTGTATTATTTCTGAACACATAATATGTATAAGACAGTTTTGTACAGGATAGTTGTAATTCATGCATCTTTTCTGCAAAGATATTTAACAAGTGATTTGTTTAACATTCAAATCATGTTGACAGTTTCATGTGTGCTGCACTTAGAATAATTTTTTTTTTAACTAGAGGGTTAATAAAGAAAAAAAAATACTTGAATCATGCTGTTATTACATTTTCAAGTTGACTAGTTAAAAATCGTAAAAATCAGTCAAACGTTCTGAAAAAAAAATCGAGATTTTTTTTTTTTTTTTTTTTTTTGCCATATCTCCCAGCCCTACCCTAACCCTAAAGTTTTGCATGTCTCCTTAATCAAACACACCGGATTCAGGTCATCAGCTCAGTAGTACAGACTCCAAAACCCAAAATAAGTGTGTCAGACAAAGGAAACGGTGTTGGGGCTCCAGGACAGACGGTCTGGTTCTGGCAAGGCCCCAGACAGTGAAGGGACACCAACTGATCTGATCGAGCATGAAATATTGAAATAGTATCATTGGTTCCTCTCATCTGTATTTGGAAGGGCAAACGCTGCTTTTGAGTTGTCATTGAAGTAATGCTTGGTCATGCAGCTTGCCTTCCATACAGAGGATAAATAGTCACTACCGAAATAATCAGTGAGGGGTGCGTTTTCCAAAAGCATCGTTAGCGAACTATGGTTGCAAGCTCCATTGCACTCTTTTGGTAACGACAGAACTTATGACCATAGTTGCTTTCAGTTTCACCACTGACCATTTTAGCTAATTTTGAACTGAAGTCAGAAATTCTAATGAGCACATGAACTAACTTTAGCTGGAAAATGACTCTTTGTTATTGTCCTCTTGCATTATTTACACTATTTTCCATTTTGACACTGTAAAGCTGCTTTGACACAATAAGTATTGTATAAAGGGCTAATTATAAATAATAACTATAAATAAAGGTGACATGACTTGACACATGTCTGGCAAAAAGTCGCACATTCATAAAACATAACATTTTAGATTAAAACCCCAAAAATATTCATTTAATTGCAGAAAATATGTGTTCGGTAGTGACAGTTCTGGATTTTCAGACTTTGGAGCACATTTGCTTCAAAGTGATGGGATCTGCTTGTCATACAGTCATTATGGACAAGAATGCAGTCTAAGACACTGGTCAGAAATACAGCAGCATGGCTAAAATCAATCAGTGTGGGACAGCTTTTTAATGTTTGTACTTTCCTTTGATCTTTTAAAAGCAACACTGCTGCAGAATCCCTAACGATCTTCAAGAAACTACTGAAAACTCATTTCTTCCACGAACACTTATCTGCATTCTGCTAACTTAAAAAATAGAAATATTTTTCTATGCTTTTACTATTCCTATATCCCTCCTGCTTGTAGTTTTTACTATGTTTGAAACTTTGTATTGCTTGCACTTTACGTGTTATTGCCTCTTTATGATAAAACTGCTCGTATCCTTCATTAGTAAGTCACTTGCATAGCCACATAATAAGCCACAATCCACAGCCCAAGACACATCATCTGATCAACTGCAACCAAATGATGAGATCTCATAAGCCCTACATATACAGTCAAAACAAAAATAATCAGACACCAGATATAATTTTTGATATTTTTTTTACTAGTGGGTGCAGGACACTATAGTTCATTTACGTAAGTGAGGATAGCAAAATAAAGTAAACTGTGACATATTATACCCAAAAATTCTTCATACAGTGGACTACCAGCAAAACCGATAAAAATTTGGGACCAAACTTAGACACTTTGATAGGAGCATGTTTTGCTTAAGTGTTTTTCTTTAATTGCTAATGCGACCTTTTTCCACCACAGACTGAACAAAATGAAGCATTGCTTGGTGATTGGTTGAGCTAAATTGGTATTATCTAATTGTGTTCTTAAATTTAAAATCTGACAGCTATTCAACCGAATTCATTACATACCTTTCTATCAAAGTTATCTGACATTATTAAGATGACATTATTTAACTCTAAGTTCTTGTCATATTTTATTACCATTTTCTAAACTACAGCGAATAAACTGTGATAATGTGAGAAATGTTGAAGGTGTCTGAATAAATTTTGGTTTGACTGTAAGTGCTTGGTTGCCTCCCACCGTAAATGCTGGAGTTCCTGCGCGGGTTCAGTCCAGATTACTGTCTCGCACTGATTCGCATCAGAGAGAGCAGATCGCAGTCAGACTCGTGTGAAGCCACAGGGCTTTCTCTTGATCTCTACACCCTGGGCTCGCTGCTTTCTGTTTGTGCTGACAGCCAAGTCCCTGCAGTGGTGAGAAACTGTTGCGAAGCTGAGGAAAGGTGAAGATAAGAGGAGGCATGGAGGTGAAAGATATGTAAGTGAGCGAGAGACGTAGAAAGGCTCTGGATTGCAGCACTGGTGGGAAGATAAAGGCTCTCTGAATGATTCATGCCTTTGATTGACAGCTCCTTAGGGTCCAGAGCTGTGGCGCCCACTTTACAGCCTGGAGGAAGCGTTCAGACAGCACTTCATCACACAGAAATCTCCTGCTACGAACACATACGTGCATTCTAGATGTAACGGTATGATAATTTATTACCACGGTTATAGTAACCTAAATTATCACGGCTATCAGTAGTATCACAGTGTTGTTAAAATGTGCTGGAAATGTTCAAAATGCACATAAATCGTTTCATCAAGTTTTATATTTAGAAATCAACAAACTAGAAATAAAATTACTTTTTCTTTGCATAAATACTAAAACTATAACATTACCAATAATGTCCAGATTTTAAATAACAACATGACTGACAACAGTTTATCTAATAACATGTACGAAATGTTCGAATAAAGCTTTGAAAAAGTGTCATAAAATGGTAAACCTCACATTTCAGCCTTTAAAAGAATTAAGTCAAAATGATCACTGATTAATTACATTTACATTTAGTCATTTTGCAGACGCTTTTATCCAAAGCGACTTACAATTGGGGAATACATAATGCGATTCATCTTGAAGAGGCAATCAGACAGAGGCAGTGCTCGTAACAACAGGTCTCAGGCATTGTTCAAATAAGTAGCTAGCAAGGGAAGGAATAAATAAAGAGAAAAAGTTTTTAATTTTTTTTATTTATTTATTTTTTTTTAATAAAGTTTAGGTTGAAGTCAAGTAGTGCTGAAAGAGATGAGTTTTCAGTTGTTGCTTGAAGATTGATAGGGATCCAGCGTTCCGGATAGGGGTGGGAAGATCATTCCACCAGCCAGGAATGGTGAATGAGAATGTTCTGGAGAGTGATTTTGAGCCTCTCTGTGATGGTGCCACGAGGCGTCGATCACTAGCAGATCTCAGACTTCTGGAGGGGGTGTAGATTCTTAATAGTGAGTGCAAGTAGGCGGGTGCTGAGCCTGTGGTTGTTCTATATGCAAGCATCAGTGTCTTGAACTTGATGCGAGTTGCAACTGGTAGCCAGTGTAAGGAGATAAAGAGAGGTGTAACATGGGCTCTTTTGGCCTCATTGAAGACCAGTAGTGCCGCTGAATTCTGAATCATTTGTAGAGGTTTGATTGTGTTTGATGGAAGTCCAGCCAGAAGAGCATTGCAGTAGTCCAGCCTAGAAATGACAAGGGCCTGGACAAGAAGTTGTGCAGCATGCTCTGTTAGGAAGGGCCTGATCTTTCTGATGTTGTCTAGTGCAAACCTGCAAGATCGAGCAGTCTTTGCAATGTGCTCTTTGAAGGTCAACTTGTCATCAAAGATTACACCAAGATTTCTGACCGAAGTTGATGGGGTAATTGTTGATGAACCTAATTGAATCGAGAAGTCATGCTGTAGAGTTGGAGTGGCAGGGAAGACAAGAAGCTCAGTCTTTGCCAGGTTGAGCTGTAGGTGATGTTCTTTCATCCATTTTACCGTTGGATCATCTGGTTGAAAAGAGAGATAGAGCTGTGTGTCATCAGCGTAGCAATGGTAGGAGAAGCCATGTGCCTGTATGATGGGACCCAGTGATGTAGTGTATGTGGAGAAGAGGAGGGGTCCAAGAACCGATCCCTGAGGAACCAGTTGATGTGCTGTGGATACCTCTCCTCCCCAGGTCACCCTGAAAGACCTACCAGTGAGATAGGATTCAAACCAGCGAAGTGGAATCCCAGTGATGCCCAGAGATGAGAGGGTAGACAGGAGGATCTGATGGTAAACAGTGTCAAAAGCGGCAGATAGATCCAGCAGAATGAGGACTGATGATTTGGAGTCTGCTTTTGCAATTCGCAGGGCTTCAGTGACTGAGAGTAGCGCAGTCTCAGTTGAATGGCCACTCCTGAAACCTGACTGTTTAGCATCCAGTTTGTTGTTTTGTGAAAGAAACAATGAGACCTGGTTGAAGACAACTCGTTCGAGTGTTTTCGCTATGAATGGAAGGAGAGAGACAGGTCTGTAGTTTTCAGTAAGAGAAGTGTTTAATGTAGGTTTCTTGAGCAGTGGGGTTACCCGAGCCTGCTTGAACGCAGTGGGGAAAATGCCTGTGAGGAGGGATGTGTTGATGATGTGTGTGAGTGCTGGTAAGAGTGTGGGAGAGATTGCTTGGAGAAGGTGTGATGGGATTGGGTCTAGAGGACATGTTGTAGGATGGCTGGAGAGGAGAAGTTTGGATACCTCTGCCTCAGTGAGTGGACAGAAGGAGAAGATGGGAGTTTTAGCAGTGGATGTGGTTGGTTGGAGGTCGTGTGTGTGTGGAGGTGAGAACTGACTACTGATTGTTCTAGTTTTGCCTGTAAAAAAAGTGGCAAAGTCATCAGCTGTTATAGAAGTGGTGGGAGGTGTTGGAGGGGGACAGAGGAGAGAATTAAATGTTCTGAAGAGATTACGCATGTCTGGAGCGCTGTTGATCTTGTTGTGGAAATGTGAGGATTTGGCAGCGTGGACTTCAGCAGAGAAAGATGAGAGCAAAGACTGATACCTACTCAGGTCCGACGGATCGTTTGATTTGCGCCATTTTCTCTCTGCCGCTCTGAGATTGGTCCGATGTTCACGAAGAACATCAGATAACCAGGGGTTAGAAGGGGCAGCCCGTGCTGGCCTGGAGGAGAGAGGACAAATGTTGTCTAGACAAGAGGTTAAGGTAGAGCATAGAATGTCAGTAGTTGCATTCACATCCAGAGATGAGAAATGGGTAGGTGAGGGAAGAGAGGAGGATACTACAGAGGAAAGATGTGAGGGAGAAAGGGAGTGTAGGTTTCATCTAAAAGTAACCAGTAAGGGGTTGATATCACACGGGTAGCAAAATGTAATGTAAATGAAATGAAGAAATGGTCAGAAAGGACAGCAGCCCGTCCAGCTCCTCTAGGAATGTGTCTAGAGTTTGGCCAGGGGGACAGTAAATTACCACAATCTGGAGTTTTATAGGAGCTGTTACAGTAATCGCATGACATTCAAATGAGTTGTAATTGCATAGGGGAGAGTGGGTTGAGTATGTCCAATTCTTTGAAATGAGCAGCCCAGTACCCCCACCCCGGCCAACTTGACGTGGGGTGTGAGAGAAAGAGAAATTGTTAGAGAGAGCAGCTGGGGTTGCTGAGTCTTCTGGACGAATCCAGGTCTCAGTCAAGCCCAAGATGCTGAGTGTGGATTGTAAAGAAAAAGCAGAAATGAAGTCAGCTTTGTTGACAGCTGACTGACAATTCCAGAGACCCACAGAGAAAGAGAAGAGGTGTAGTAGAAGATGTAGAGATAGGGCGCAGGTTAGCAGGATTACGTTGCCTTCTGCGTGTGATGTTAGAGCGTGGTTGAGAGACAACCGGAATGGTTTGGAAACACTTGATAGAGGTGGAAGGAGAGAGGACAGGAAAGGAGAGTGTGTGAGGGAAGATAGAAATGATACTTAAGTGTGGTGCACGGTGTAGTTGCTCAGTTAAAGTCGGGCAGGAAAAAGTCGTCCGTCTTTACACTCGTCCGTCTTCACACGAGGAGGCTGAACACGACGGCTGAACGCTTCCACGTCAGCACTTGGACATCAAATAAATACACAGTCTAACAGACTAGAGTGAAAACAGCTGTGGCCGGCTTCTGACAAGGAGCAATGCAAATGACACGGGCTCCTTCTTAGCCGAGGCGCAAATTATTATAATTACCAGTAAGTGCAATCAAAAATATAAACCTCAACGAAAATGCAGAATAGAAATAGGCAGGAAATGAAGTATTCCTTCCTAGCAGCAAGTAAATAATTTAAACAGATCTGCGAACAAGTTTTACAACACTTACGCGCTGCCGTCCGTCTCTTCTGGTGACTAATCGGCCTCTCCCCTTTAATTTAATAAATTCTTATAAGTATTTTATCTGCTCCATAAATAATTCTACATAACTTATCCGAATTGTTTAAACGTAGAATCCACATAAGCTTGTTTTTCATCAGCCGGTCAAAGTTTACAGCAAGGTATGCAAATCCGGTCTGTTTTAATTTTGTACTCTTTTAAAACCTCGTAGTTTTCCGCCATGTTTTCACACAAAACGAAACAACTCTGCTGCTGTGCGCATGTGACACTTTTATTTAAACTTTGCTTTATGCTGCACAGTATATATTTATAGTGAGTTGTTGAAATTGCGGTAACCGAATACAGTTTTAATGATAATTAAAATATCGTTCTATCCCTACATACATGTGTACCACGTTCTCTCCATCCAGTTCTACTTTCCTCATCTAGAACTTTGGGACATTGATCTTTAAAAGCTCTTGAATGGCTCTCAATATTTCATCGCTTGGCTCCTTCTCTTTGAAAACAGTGTTGTCTTTACATTCTGCATCCTTTTTCATCAGCAGATTTAAACAGCGTTCCAGAATATCCAGGCCAGCAGAAGACATTTGCCAAATGCTTTCTTCTTCAGCAGCATTAGAATTCATGAAGAGCTTTTGTTGGGATTAAGGAAACCCCTGATAAATGTCACGTCACCGGCGAATGCTCAGCTTCTTGATGAGCTTGCGCTCGGCGCAGATCGCTTTCCGCAAGCGCCGCGTCTAATCAGGTCTGACGCGAAGGCCATGCTCCTGCCAGAGAGAGCGCTCCTCTCCGGAGCGGCCCGTATCCCAATCATCAGCTACAGGGAGAAAATGGCTTCCAGAGCCGTGACAGAGGAATCCGTCACATCTTGAGCACATTCGAGGGGTCAGGTGAAATTGGAAAGAGCCAGAGATGATGAGGGGTTGAAGGTCTGGCCTAAACAAACACAGGCGCCTGGACACGTGTGACGACTGAGATGTGTTTAGACTTGGAATCGGATAACTCATGGCTATTTTCTGAACCATAATGGAGGATCAAGGGAAACTAAACAAAATGCACTGTTAGAGAGGAGGGCAGCGTTTGAAGGGTCGAATAAATGGCTCTCTTTTTTTGACGGAGTTGCAGATTGTTTCTTCAGTGGGACAAAAACATCTCAAAACCCAATCATTTTCTCTGTTACTTTTTTCATGTTACACTGAAAATAATAACTTGTAGTATTTACTTAAAAAATCTTTGTAACAATTTGCACTAACACGTTTTAAGTAAACTTTTACTGCTACTGCTTACTTTAACAAAGAAAATAAGTAACTTTAGCTTGGCCAGTAAAAGTCTGGGTTACACTTTATTGTGATAGTACACTTTAGACATTCTACTAACTATAAGTAACTTTGCAACTACATGTCAACTAATTCTCATTAATTTGCAACTACATGTCTACTAACTCTCAGAGTAGACTGTTAGGTTAGGTTTAGGGTTAGTAGAATAAGTTGACATATACTTGCAAAGTTTCTCATAGTCAGTATGGTGTATGTTGTGGACCCATCAAAATAAAGTGTTAGAAGATATTAAGCAGACAGTCTACTAATACTCTAATGACTGCTAGTTGACATGTAGTTGCAAAGTTACTTACTGTAAGTAGAATGTCTAAAGTGGACTATCAAAATAAAGTGTTACCAAAGTCTGAGTAATTCTTACTGAACACCAGTATCAGAAGAGTTGAGTAGGTTTTACATAATTTTATAACGTTTATACTTATGCTTTAACTTCTACAAGCTTGAATTGAGTACCAATATAGAATTTACTTTGTTTTTTTAAATAATTGCCTGAACTTTTTCATATAGAAATTACATTTGTTTTTCTGTAGTATTTGCTACACCACAGAATCATTTTTGTGGTTGGGAAGAAATGGCTCAAAGTCTTGTTAACTGCTGTAAAAACGAAGTGCTTCTTAAGAAGATCAGTATAAATGTGACCCTGGAGCATTTCAATTTTTTTGAAATTGAGATTTATACAACATCTGAAAGCTGAATAAATAATCTTTCCATTGATGTATGGTTTGTTAGGATAGGACAATATTTGGCTGAGATACGACTATTTGAAAATCTGGAATCCGAGGGTGCAAAAAAATCGAAATATTGAGAAAATCACCTTTAAAGTTGTCCAAATGAAGTTCTTAGTAATGCATATAACTAATAAAAAAGTAAGTTTTGATATATTTACAGTAGGAAATTTATCAAATATCTTCATGGAACATGATCTTTACTTAATATCCTAATGATTTTTGATTTTGAAAAATCAATAATTTTGACCCATACAATGTATTTTTGGCTATTGCTACAAATATACCCCAGAGACTTAAGACTGGATTTGTGCTCCAGGGTCACATATGTGAAACGTCAAGCTGACTTCACTCCTAAACATAGCTTCTGCAAAGAAGCCCCGAGTGTTTCAGTGAGTGTAAAGTCACTGAACTTGGTTTTAAGGTGTAAACCATCTTCTAATTGAATGTCAAAAACCTGAAGGTGGTCAAAGCGGGGATGCAGATGAGAACCAATCAGATGCAGCCCTTCCATCTCCCCCTCATCTTCTGGAAGTCGAGCAGATGGAGATGGATGTGTTGTTTGTTTTAGTTTGGGGCAAGAACATATTTTGCACTGAAGAGGTGACAGGGCCGTGTGAGTTATGTCTTTAGGAGAGCAGAAGTGATCCCTCGCTGTCTTGCCCTCAGCAGGACTGGACTTGCTTCAACGCTGTCCCAGGGAAAGAGCGCCGTGTGCTTTCTGCAAAGTGCTCTTCCCTCAGATATTCTCCACCTTTAAACACCACTTCAGAAAATAATTCTGAGAAATGAAACTAGCACAGCTCTGCAGACAGTGTTGGGAAGGTACTTTGAAATTGTAATAGGTTACGGATTACAAGTTACCCTATTTAAAAGTATTTAAATTACTTTATTAAAGTAATGTAACTGATTTCAAACGAATGTTTTCAACTCTTAATCATTTTCAGACATTTAAAGCAGGCCGGGTTAACCGTGCACACTGCAACAAATGATTTTCTAAGTATTTTTGTCTTGTTTTCTAGTATAAATATCTAAACATTTTTGAATCATGATACATTCACATGACAAGTAAAATGACTTAAGATATTAAGTCTTGTTTCCAAAAAAAAAAAAAAATCTAAATTTTATTTTTTGCTTAAAACAAGCCAAAATATCTGCCAATAGGGTAAGAAAAATGATCTTAATTCAAAGGCTAAACAAGAATATTTTTCATACCCCATTGGCAGATATTTTTGCATGTTTTAAGCAAAAAGTAACCATTTTTTTTATAATTTTTTCAATCTTAAGTCATTTTACTTGTTAGTAAATATTCAAGATTTTTTTAGATATTTATACTAGAAAACAAGACAAAAATACTTAGTAAGAAAATATTTTTTTGCAGTGCAGTAGTACTCAACACTGATCACTGTCCTTCATTACTTGAATTAAGATTAAAATTAAATTTTAAAGCACAGATGCCACAAAAACAAAGCATATACATAAACCCAAATAGGAAATAAAACAGTTATGGAATAATCATGTGTCCTAAACTCCTGAAACATTGGTGGCTCATATTTTACAGCAGTCAATGCAATTTGAGACAGAAATCAATTAAATCTGTGTGTGTGTGTGTGTGTGTGTGTGTGTGTGTGTACCTGTTTTTCTATTCAGGTGGGGACTTGAATAGAAAAACCTGAATACACACAGACTCATGGGGACTCGTGTCACGGTGGGGTCCTAAATTGAGGTCTCCACGGGTAAAGAAGCTTATAAATCACACAGAATGAAGTTTTTTGAAAATCTAAAAATGCAGAAAGTCTCCTGTGAGGGCTAAGTTTAGGTGTAGGGTTGGTGTAGGGCAATAGAATATACGGTCTGTACAGTAGAAAAACCATTACGCCTATGAACGTCCCCACAAGGATAGCGAAACAAGTGTGTGTGTGTGTGTGTGTGTGTGAGAGAGTGTGTGTGTGTGTGTGTGTGTGTGTGTTTGTGTGTGTGTGTGTGTGTTTGAAAATATTCAGATGTAACCTCCTTCATTTTCATAAGTAACTGCAATTTAATTAAAAAAAAAAAAATCTGAGTAACTGTAACTGATTACAGTAACATTTATTTTGTAATCAAATTGCGTAATGCTAGTTACCTCCCAACACTCTCTGTGGGACTCCACTTGCCAATAATAATCATTCCTGAACAGCAAACACAGAAAGAAGCAACAGAGCAGTCACAATCAGGTTACACTTCATTTTGATGATCGGCTTTATAGATTCTGTTGACTATATGTAATTTGCAACATGTCAACTAACTCTCATTAGAGTATTAGTATTAGTTTAGAGTATTAGCTCTCATTAGAGTATTACAGTATTAGTTTAGAGTATTAGCTCTCATTAGAGTATTAGAGTATTAGTTTAGAGTATTAGCTCTCATTAGAGTATTAGTAGACTGTAATTGACCTACTTGCAGGTTCTTACTGTCAGTAGAATGTCCATCTAAATAAAGTGTTAGCAGATATTAAGCAGAAAGTTGCAAAGTCACTTATACCATCAAAATAAAGCAATACCCGCAATTACACCAGAAAGCTGTGCATTACCAGAAGACACTCTGTCTTTGTCGTAACCGGTTTAGATCACGTTATAGATATGGATCAGCGGTTACATGCAAAGCCTGTGGGACTTCTGGGACCTGATCTCTATATTGCATGTTCCCCTCGCTCTAATGAAGAGAGCAGATCAGGTGTCCTTCCTGAAGGAAGTGTTTATCTGTGGATTTGGAACACTGTGCTCTCGGACAGCATCAGCTCAGTATTGTCAAACCGCTCACAAGCGAGGAACACAATCAGACAGTTCAGTCCTCGGTCTCTAGAGGATCTCGTGGAGGGTTTGGACGAGGTCCATCCAGCTATCAGCTGAGAACAGTACAGTAAGTGACTCTGCACGGCCTCCCTGCGACCCGCAGCCAAGAACTTCTCACATTGCTAGACATGTGGATCTCATGAAACCTGCCAAGAACACGACTGGGTCGCGTGATCCCCAGAATCAAAACTGAGACGTTACAGATTATATTTTGCGCAAAGACAGTGCAGGCTGTTGTAAGAGCAATAAGAAGTTTTGCCTTTAAACATTCTTTTTGTGGCATTACGTATATACACTTATGGATTTAGAATTATGTATTTCTGGATGTCTTCCTTTTGCTTATTGTTTTCTATGAAGTGTTGGTGCTTATTATGTGAACAGAAAGCTCCTTGACACTTAACGTGTTTGTTAGATCTTTAAAGAACATTAAGAAATTTGTGGTAATTTTCTATATTATTGTTATATTCTTTGTATTAAGAGTGCTTGTTATTTGATATACAGTTTGCACATGCACATACATTACTTTTTAAAGGTCAATTTTGATTTCATGCGTAATAAATATTCGTAAGCGACCGTTGATAGTTTGAACTGGAAGAAGAAGGAAGGGGCTTCTTTGAAACCATATATAATGTGAAGCTTGAAGAAGTATAAATAGTTCTTAAGTTTGATTTTTGTTGCATCCTGACAAACGTGTTTTTAGTCAAATGTGTTTTATGCGTCAATTCCTTTGTACCAGTCCCTATGGAAATAGATCGCCATCACTTCAATCAAAAGACTGTCTAACAGCAAGCCCCTTCTTTCTTCTTACAGTTCAAACTATCAGCGGTCGCTTATGCATATGTATTACATATGAAGTCAACCTGACCTATGAAAAGTCATGTATGCAATACAAATATCACAAAATATGCGAACTGTATATCAAATAACAAAGGATATAACAATAATATAGAAAAATATTACAAATTTATTCATGTTCTTTATGGCTCTAACACTTGTGTGTATTGTCTGCTGGAGACTCTGTTTGGGTCAAAACACTGCAGTTTATTAACGCTTTAAGGGAGCATGAAACAATGTGCCATTTTCAGTATTTTCATATTTGTGTCCCTGCAGCACAAAAGCAGTCATAAGTAGCACAGGTATATTTGTAGCAATAACCAACAATACATTGTATGGGTCAAAATTATCCATTTTTCTTTTATGCCAAAAATCATTAGGATATTAAGTAAAGATAATGTTCCATGAAGTAATAATATTAGTAAATTATAAGATATAAGATATAATTATAAAAGATATTTAGTAAATTTCCTATCGTAAATATATTAAAACTTAATTTTTGATTAGTAATATGCATTGCTAAGAACTTCATTTGGACAACTTTAAAGATGATTTTCTCAATATTTAGATTTTTTTTTTTTTTTTTTTTGCACCCTCAGATTCCAGATTTTCAAATAGTTGTATCTCAGCCAAATATTGTCCTATCCTAACAAACCATACACCAATGGAAAGATTATTTATTCAGCTTTCAGACCCCAAACATTGACCCTTATGAGTGGTTTTGTGGTCCTGGGTCACATTTTACAGCAAGGAGAATTCTGCAGGAAATATGCTGGAGATGATGATGAAAATAATGTAGGAAAGGCTTGAGTTTCTTTGGAAGTTGTGCTGAAATGTGAGCGGGGCTGGTTTCTCCAGCGTGGGCGTGATTGTCCTGCTCTCCGTCCGGCGTCAGCTCATCATGTCCAGCGTGTGTTTGGTGTGGAGACGAGCGTGAGACGAGCCGTCTCTCCCCGGAGTGATGCTGCGCTTTGATCTCTCTCGTCTCGCTCCTCTTTCTCTGTTTTCGGTGCGTGGGGGGTGTTTGCTTTTTGGCCGTTTCCTCTTCTAATCATGACATCATTCTGCCTGAATAGGTTAAAGATGTAGTCAGGATATTCCTCGCTTCCTCATTCAGCCGGGCCTCCCAAATTAGACACAATACAGCACGACCCCCTCAGATAATCTACAACACTCGATTCATTTCACCGAGTCGCTGTGAGCGGCGTGCGTCTGCGTCTAGGTGAGCGGTTTCCATATGCTGTGACTCGGATGCGAGGTAATTCGATACGGCCGGGTGAGTTGAAAGCCTGTGTGATTAAAGGCTTGTTCTGATTACTCCACGTGATCTGCTGCTCCTGTCAATAGCGCTTAGATTCACTAAAATCAAGCTTGAACTTTAATCTCTTCCAAATCCCCATCACTGAACTCAAGTCGACATGTGCTTCGCATTGGGCCGCGTTCGCCGTCGGAGACTCGTGGAAAGATGCTGTCCTTGCGAAATGTGAAAGATCTTGATGGCAACGGTTTGAATGTCCAATTCTCAGTACTTGTCAGGATCGTGTCTCTAATCAAAGAACTGCAAAATAATGTGGAGACTATGACATAATGCAGGATCTCACTGACAGCAACACACAGTTCATCTCCAGTCTGCATGTGTTTTAAACATCTCAGACAATTTCTTCATTTTTTTGTTTTGTTTTGTTTTGTTTTTTTCTAATGCATAAGTGTCGCTCACGTTTTCCCATTGATTTTTCTTATATGGATTTGAACACTATGAACCAAACCAACTAGCTACAAGGAGAATCACACAAGTCACACAAAAAGAAAAACATACAAGATTTTGAATTTAACAGCTTTAGTAAGGGAACTACAATCCCATGAAGCATTGCGAATGACATAATTCAATTCAAAATGACAGAGAAAAATAAAACTATTCATTTAAAATTGTTGGTTGTATCTATAGAAGTTTATTGTAAAATATGCATATATATATATATATATATTGAGAGTGTAGGGAGGAGAGCTCTTCTGTGCTCGGTGCGACTCTCTGATTGGTGGAATTTTCTGTACAGCATCATGGGTAATGTAGTTTTTCATCACAGATTCCACTATTTTAAAAATAAGTTGAATTCATGCAAACAGATGGGTTCAACGAAAACATACACAATAAATGAACAAGCTCTTTGGTCACAACACGTCTGTCTTTAAAGGTTTATCAGATACTGTCAAAAAACAAGTTTTTACTCCTGGAACGTGACCGTTGAGCTCTATACCAACAGAGTAGCACAAACCTGCGACAGCAAAGAATCAGAGCGTTTCTCCTGATGACACATGAAAAACACATATCAGTGTATCCATCAAAACCTAAAGAATTGTCAGGTCAGTTCTAAGACTGAGCTGCAGGAGGAAGCTACATTCACACGTTACTCGTGTACATTACTCATGCGCTTTGATGTAAGTGTATCTAGAGACTGCTGGTCTTTTTACGCTCACATCTCCTGTAGGTACTGTACGCCCCGGCGTCTCAGAGGAGGAAAGGTGAACTAGTCAGGAGGAATTTAATTCTTTACAGCCCGCTGTTCTCAGTTTGTGCAGCGCAGACAGCTGGGCGCCCGGACAGTTTAGATCAGAGGCCGTGATAACCTGAGTCTTGATTTATGGACAGCGTGGCTCTTTGCAATCACCTAATGAGGTGAACTGGATTGTTTACATGTTTATTAAATACCCAGAACCAGCTGCGACCGGTTCAGACGGCGGGCGTTTGTCATCAGAGCTGTCTGTCAGACCTCTGGAGAATTTACCTGTAACGCTCAATATGCCTTTGAAATTTTGTTTGTTTCGCTTCTAAATGTCGGCAACTCATTATTACCAGGAATTCAGGGCAATCTCAGATGACAGGTTAGAGGAGAGCTGAAGCTAAAGCTAATTATGACTTATTGTGAAAAAAGCAGCTTAAAGCGAGAATCATGCGTTCATGCAGATTTCAGTTGTCCGGTCATTTCAAGCACATGAACTACACACGATCCTGTGTTTACACGACCACGTTCTCCAGCAGAAACCCAAATGTGTTCAACTTCTTTCTCTTCTTTTCTTAAATGGCGTAATGAAAGCATAATGTTCACTTTTCCATGTTTCAGAAAGCTGCTTTCTGCAAAAACCCCTGTAACAAACTCATTATATTATAGGTACATGTAATTATAGGTACAAAATTAGCTAAATGAGTCAGTCTATCAATTTAACATGAAATGATTTATTCAAAGTTTAAAAAAAAAAAAAAAAATCTCATTTTGTTAGGGTCCATAATAAATTGATTTAATTTTTTTATTTTTTTATTTTATTTTTTTTCAAAAATTCTATTTTATTTTTCCCCAATTTTGTGTTTTTTTTGCTTTGATTTTTCTGGATTCTGTTTTAATGGTCTAATTAAATAGTTAAATAGATTTCTTTTTTTTTTTTACTATAAAATTGCCTCATAAAATGTTTTATTATTTTAGAAATTCTGTGTTGTTTTATCATCAAAAATGTTGGTAATCAAATAAAGGCATAAAACTGTAAAAATATAATTAATCTTTTAAAATGTAATCACATGAAAATGTAACTATTCCTTTTATTATTATTATTAATAATAATAATAATAATATTATTAATGATATATTGGCAAACATGCTGCACATCAGAGTTTTACTGTTTAAAATTAAAGCTTGGAAAATGTGTGATATTCCTTAAAAATAGTCATCTTATTAGTCTCTCTTAATTTCTTAAATGGCATAATGAAAGCATAATGTTCACTTTTCCATGTTTCAGAATGCTGCTTTCTGCAAAAACCCTGGAACAAACTCATTTCTTAAGTGCATGTAATTATAGTCACAAAATTAGTTAAATGAGTCAGTCTATCAATTTAACATGAAAGATACTACATTACTTCAGCTTATAAATGAGGGAACATTTTAGGGGTTTCATGTTCTTTAGCTAATAATCCAATTAATATAGATTGCACTGAAAAAAAAAATGGTAACAAAAAAAAAACAAAAAACAGAAACATCTAGATTAAGCCAAAAATGTTATTTAATATCACTAAATACATAAATTTAAAGCTCTTTCTGATTCTGATTATACCACCAAAACTCTTCAAAGCACCAAGTGCAGTTTCAGTGTAGATCTTCAGTAAAGCTGATGCTGATATAGCTCACAGGGGACTCTAATAACTGTATTTGCACATCCTCAGATGATCAGAGAGTGAAATCCGGTTTCTTCAGTCGTCTGACTTCACGTGTTAGTGCATTTGCAGCCAGAGCCTTTGGCTTCAGTTACCGCGACTGAAACGTTTAACAGCTCTCAGTCAACCAACATAAACAAGCTACTTGCGAGTCGGGCTCTTTTTTGCGCAAAGGCGCTTTCAGACTCGGTGGAAATTAGATCTTGTAATCCCTGCTATTGGTGAGGGACAAGTGGGGGTAATGTGTTTTACAGCGGCTGCGGGTTTGGGCGACACACGCGGTGCCTTGCTCACGGTTCCCTGAGCCCATGCCTGATGGGAAAAAAACCAAAGCATGCAAGCCAGGCCCCCACTGTTCCCAAACCCAGCGCTGGAGGACCTCGGCACCTGGGAAAGATTCCCTGCAATCCACAAAAGAAAACAGTAATGTGCAACAGAGCACTTTTTTTAAAAGTTTGGCCTTGTAAAACCTCTGCACACCAGTTCCTCTCTCCATCAGAATGGTGTAATTGTCAGACTGCTTTAAAGGAACAGCGTGCGGTGAAGTGAAGTTAGCAGTGCTCTGGATGCAGCAGTGATTCTGTGGATAAACCAGCACTCTAAACACGCCAGTGTGTCTTTATTACTGAAATGCTGAGCTCAGCCACGGCTGGTTTATCTGTATGAAACTACTCTTTACTTACCATTTACTGTTCTATCTTCTTACTAGAAAACTAGCTTTGCAGCTAACTTAGTTGATTTCTGCTAGGGTTGCTGGCTTTGCACAAACACAGATAATAACGTGTCCACACTCTTTACCGTATCATTGCCCATTTAATGAGTGACGTGATGCTGTACTAGATCACTGCCATTATCATCAGAATCAAAATCATAAAATGTATACAATTTGCAACAATTTATTCAAAGTTAAAAAAATTTAAAATTTTTTTTAAAAAATCACATTTTGTTAGGGTCCATAATAAATCGGTTAGATTTTTTTTTTTTTTTTTTTCAAAGTTCTATTTTATTTTTCCCAAATTTTGTGTTTTCTGATTTGATTTTTCTGGATTCTGTTTTAATGGTCTAATTAAATTTTAATAAATAAAAAAGAATGTCTAATCAACTTTAACAATTTAATCATTTAATAATTTCATAATTTTTTTAGTATAAAAGTGCCTCATAAATTGTTTTATTATTTTCAAAATTCTGTGTTGTTTTATCATCAAAAATGTTGGTAATCAAATAAAGGCATAAAACTGTAAAAATATAATTAATCTTTTAAAATGTAATCACACGAAAATGTAACTCATCCTTTTATTATTATTATTATTATTGTTATTATTAATGATATATTGGCAAACAAAGTGCTGCACATCAGAGGTTTACTGTTTAAAATTAAACCTTGGAAAATGTGTGATATTCCTTAAAAATAGTCATCTTGTTTTTATAATTTTTTTTTTTTTTTATTAGTACTTCGAGAAATTCATTTATGATGAACAAAAGTAATATATTTCGGTCATAATTTATGTAAAACTAGGTTGACGGGTTGTAGTGAAGATGTTTGAGTGCTGATTTTCTGAAATGAAGTGGTGAAGTGAGTCTCAGAGCAGCTCTGGAGATGAAGTTTGTACGAGCGTCACGCATGCATTAGTGTGTCCCAGAGCGAACGCACACAGATTCACATTTACACAGCAGTCTCTCTGCACTTCAGCATTCACAGGCACTCGTCCATATCACCATTTGATTCTGTGTACAGCCATATTTTTGATTTATTTATCCAAAATTTGTCCATTACATTCTGCATATTATACAGTAGCTTCCATTTTTAATGACTGTGATTCATCTGTGTTTTCCTGTGAAAATCCTATACAGCATGTTTCTTGAGCTGCTCGTTTGAAGGGAGGTGAAGCTTAAATGTCCAGCAATATATATATGATATATGATTAAAGGCAGGTTTAGTGTTTCAGTTCAAAAACTTTTTTTTTTTATGCTGGTTGAAAGTCTCTTCACATCCCGATAGCAACCACTAAGTTACATTTTTGTGTTACTCCCTAAAAAAGTAACTAATTACGTTACTTGGAAAGTAATGTGTTACTTTTGCGTTACTTTTTAAATCTGGGCAGGTCTTACTTGTTTGTTTTTAAGATAAAAAGTTCTATTTTTAGCAAATGTAAAAGTCCTTTCACACCAAAAGCCTCAGACTGAAGGAAAAGTAAATTCACGTCTGTACAGTAGAACGCAGGAGAAGAAGGTTCAATGCTCTTCAGCAATAAAACAAATAAAATGAAGCACAAATGTTAGTTTATCTAAAGTCATTTTTGCTTATTAATATGGTTGAACTGGATCATCAAATTCAGCATCAAAGACATTGGTTAATAAAATGGGATTAAATACATGAAGGATATCTGTGTTATTTAACATATTTAATTATTGCAGGTTTGCGTCATATTCTGAGTTTGCATTTCACTGTTTTTATTCATTTTGATGAATACTGAATCTGTATTTTTGCAATTAATGCATGTTCACATTTAGTCTAGAACTAGAGTAACATCATGTTCACACAAGTCAAGTCACCTTTATTTATAAAGCGCTTTTAACAATACAGATTGTGTCAAAGCATCTTTATATATATATATATACACTCACCGGCCACTTTATTAGTACACCTGTTCAATTGCTTGGTAACACAAATTGCTAATCAGCCAATCACATGGCAGCAACTCAATGCATTCAGGCATCTAGATGTGGTGAAGATGACTTGCTGAAGTTCAAAGCGAGCATCAGAACGGGGAAGAAAGGGGATTTAAGTGACTTTGAACGTGGAATGGTTGTTGGTGCCAGACGGGCTGGTCTGAGTATTTCAAAAACTGCTGATCTACTGGGATTTTCACACACAACCATCTCTAGGGTTTACAGAGAATGGTCCGAAAAAGAGAAAATATCCAGTGAGCGGCAGTTGTGTGGACGAAAATGCCTTGTTGATGTCAGAGGTCAGAGGAGAATGGGCAGACTGGTTAGAGATGATAGAAAGGCAACAGTAACTCAAATAACCACTCGTTACAACCAAGGTATGCAGAATAGCATCTCTGAACGCACAACACGTCGAACCCTGAAGCAGATGGGCTCCAGCAGCAGAAGACCACACCGGGTGCCGCTCCTGTCAGCTAAGAACAGGACACGGAGGCTACAATTCACACAGACTCACCAAAATTGGACAATAGACGATTGGAAAAATGTTGCCTGGTCTGATGAGTCTTGATTTCTGCTGCAACATTCAGATGGTAGGGTCAGAATTCGTTGCTCTTTTGTTGGTTTTAATTGCTTCCATTGTCCTCATTTGGATAAAAGCGTCTGCTAAATGACTAAATGACTAAATGTAAATGTGTGGCAAGTGTTTAAGAGTACGGATGGCTGACGTCATACACGTAGACGGCAGCATGTGTGACTCATGAGATAAGCGTAGCCCGGATTGACGGCACACCTGAGGAGTTGTGTTGCTCAGAAGCAGCTCCGAGCGTCAGTGCTCAAGGCCTTCTCCTCACAATAGACCTGCAGGGAACGTGACCTTCGCCTGCCGTTACCCGTCGCCACTTCTGACACGTCTGCGCGCCGGCAAATCACTCATTTTCATACAATCAGTCCCTCTCCCCTTCCTGCACAAAGCAGGGTGCGAGTGTCGCCCGTCTGCCTTCTATTGTGTACTAATTTTAGGGTCCATTATTTGCTGTAACAAATGTGCAGTGGGTAGAGTCACTTTCACATTAATACTTTACGCCCCAAAGAGAAGTCTTCCTTTAGCAATGGATCAAAGGTCCCGTCTATTGTAAGTCACTTCCTCCTTTCCTTTTTTAGCTGCTGAGGTTTGTTGTTATTTCTCGCCCCGCGCGCTCCGCTCTCCCTCGGCTGGAGGAGGTGACGGCCCGGCGTGAGAAGATGACCTTTCACCTCTGCTCGGCGATTAGGAGCCAGACGCTGACATCATCTGCCACATCAGCATCATTAGCACTGCTTACAGTACTGTGAGGAGTCCCTGTCATTCCTCTCTAATAATGTGTTCACATATAAACTTCAACAGGTCAATAAAACACTGTGTGAAGCAGCAATGTGGAAATCTCAAAACAGTTTAAAATAGAATCTTTCAAAGACAAATGGGAAATGGAACAAAAACTCTAGAAATTACATGACATTCTACTGAATATATGTAACTTTGCAACCACATTTACTTACCCTAACCTAACCTAACAATCTACTAATAGTTAAATGAGAGTTACCTGTAGTCATTAATCAGATTACTTTAAGTAATTAGTAATGCATTACTTTTAAAGGCAGTGTTTTTTTTTGTTTTGTTTTTTTTTTTGTAAATAAGTAATGCAAGTTACTTTGTTTTCCCACTTATTCACTGAGAGCTCTCTTGTCCCTGTGTTGAGAGAAATCGAGACAGAGCCACTTCCTTCATCCAGGTTTTGGTGTGAAAGGGCCCTTACAGTTGCCAAAAATACAACAATGCAATTGTTTTGTTATTAAAAAACAAATAAGCAAGCACAGCCCAGGTGACAAAAAGTAATGCCAAAGGAACGTAATGAATTATTTCCATATAGAGTTTAACTAAGTTATGCAATTAGTTACTTTTTATGACATAACGCAATATTGTAATGCATTACTTTTAAAAGTAACTTTCCCCAACACTGCCTGCAGGTGACATGGAGTTGCAAAGTTACTTATAGTTAGTATAATGTCTGTCAAATTAAAGTGTATCCATTAGATATCATCTTAAACTAGACATCAATCTGAACTCTCTCAGTGTGTGAGATTCTGTCGCATGCATTTACACTGATTACACTGAAAGCCTCATTATATGTAATTATGTATACAATATGATCCCATACCTAAATATTGCTTCAAATCCTTCTGGTTTCCTCCTGAAGAAATTAAGATGAATGTTTGGTTAGTTGGTGATATGATTGTCAGATCACATGCACGGTGTCAAAACAGAGCTTCAGTTGTTTGCAATTTATGATCGTGGATTTCTGTGCCTTCTGAGATATAAGTGATTCTTTTTTCCTACCATCTGTCACCCATCATTAATCTTTTGAGCAGAGTGGAACTTTTGCTGAAGCAGGACAATGGACTCTGTTGATTCTTGTCGTTAAACTTTCGCCCTGGCCTCATTGTTTCAAACTTTGAAGCATTTAATGCAGTTTCTTCTCACTAAAGAGCAGCGGTTTACAGCAAACCCATGAACGTCTGGCACATGAGAGCTAATGAAACCCTCTTCATTGTGCTCAATGACGTCACTCCCCCGAGCTTGTTTACAGATTTAAGTTAAAAGAGCTAAAGATCTTTGGTTTAGCCAGGTTCTTTCATCATCCTCATGGCGTTTTAAGGAGAACGTCTATCATTCTTCTATCTTGCCCCTGAACCTGAGCTTCTCTCCACATTTAATAATAAGGCTAAACCAGACTGCTATGCTTCAAATTTATCGGTCTAACGAGCAAAGTAGCGTAATAGCAGGACAAACATCATGATCTGTTTAGGGTCGCCCTTTCAAGTTCTCCAGCTCGCCCTCATTTAGGCTTTTGTTCGGCAACGACAGAACATAAACACGGCAATATAAACCTGCTTAATGAGTGATGTCACGAAAGCCTGATGCGGCACGTTCGTTTACCAGACGTACACAAAACAGCCCATTTCTCAAGCACACACAACCATATGCACATGCACGAGAGCGCTTTCATAAATGGAGACGCAGGGAATGCGTGTAGGGTTCTCAGTCTGGCGGCTGCGGTGCAGTAATTAGTGCCCGGTGAAGGTGAAAGGGACTGGAGCTTGAGTTCTCATTAGAGCGGCGTGAACCCTGCGGAGCTGTAAGCGTGTGTCATCTCTCCCAAGGTGGAAGCTCAGCGCTCATGCTGGCGTAATTACTGCCGTCGGCTGCTAACCTCCTCCAGCGCTAGTGATACACTGCCAACAGCCCTCGGTGGAAAACACGGCTGTCCTGAGCACGCTCAGAAGAGCTACTGAACTGACCTGATACTCCTCAAATGACTGATTATTTGCTAAAACATACATCAAAATCCAGACACGAGACACCAAACACACTGTAAGAAGAATCTTCTGATCTGACATCAAAACGTTCAGTCTGACCTCATTGTTTCTTTCAGCTTCTAAACATCAGAGCAGTTCATATAAGATAGGTTAAAATAATGTGCCTTGAAGTTTTAACTGATCACACAAACACATTTGATGACACTGAAGAATATGTATGTGCAGTCATATCAGATTTATTAGTGTAACTATTTTCACAGTAGGTTTGTTTCAGTAGTTTAAATCAGCTTTACAGAAAGTCATGCTGTATGTCTATAATGCATGTTTAGGGCTGGACAGTATTTAACGAAGGTATAAATAATTCTCTGGATTTATATCTGGATATCTAGATATACTGTATTTACTTTGTGTCGCAGATACATCAGTGTCATCCCAGCTAACAAAAATATGTTCTAAGAATGTTTTTCTAACATTCAAGTGTCCAGGTTTTTACATTTTTTTTTTTTTTTTTTAATCTTACTCATGCAAAAGTTAAGGAAACATTCCATTTTATCCTTTTGCAAACATTAAGGGAATGTTACTTTTGAATTATCCCTGAACATTCTGAAACGTAGTTACATTTAAAAAAAATGTTAGACAAAAATCCAAGTAAAACTTTTCAGACAAAATGCTCCATAAACAATGTATAAGTGATGTCTTTGCACTAATGGTTTGAGAATCTTATTACAGACCAGATAACTTTGATGCTGCTAGAAGAATGTTTGTTCATAACCTTGTCGCTGGGATCCCATTCAACGTAATTACCAGATATAAATGTTAGTTGGTATTAGTGTATAAGTGAATATAATGGGTTGCAGAAAGGCTCCTGAGAGACGGGGCTGATTCCTGTGTTGTCCTGTGGTTTGTTCAGATATGGCTGCTCATGCTGCAGCTCTTCCTCATTCACTCACGTTCGAGGCGTTTGATCCTCGTATCGGTGCTGTGGGGGCGGGTCAGTCCGCCGCCGGGCACAGGAGGGCCGAGCGGGGCTGTGGAGTTAATTGCTAGTTTGGAGGCTGACGCTGAGCGAATGTGGCAGCCTGTGTGCAGAGAGCCAGTGAGATCCTGCTACATATTCACTCTGTCCAAGACGATCGGCGCATCTGTCAGCGCGGGACCCGGCTTTGGGGAGCGGGGAGCGGTGCCGTTGCTCTGGGCAGAAGGCGGACGGCGCTGGACACTGACACGGGGCAAAAAGAGCCACATCGCATTTACAACTCAATTACAGCCACCTCGCCATCTGCGAGAGGACGAGAGGATGCTGTTGGTCACTGCACAGCTGTTTCATGAGAAAAAGCCTTTTCTTTGTCAGTTCGGTTTGTTGCGCTGTCCAGAGACGTCCGTGTGTCCTGCAGCAGATCCAGGCCTCATATTCCCTCCGTCACACATTCCTGTCACTTACCTGGTCTGGAGGAGAGCTTCGCGTCTCACCTGCGCTGATGCACGCCTGACTCAGTGTGTTCACTAATTACAGCCTGGAGATGTTTTTCTCATGCTCTCATTCAGGTCAGAGTCGGTCACATCAAGGTTAGAGTGGCCCACTTCAACCTGCTTTTACTTTCATTGCCATAAAAATAATAGCTCATAAAGACTACGCTGACCTCTGTGTGTGTGTGTGGCCTCGCTGCGTTCCATCGGCCCTTTCCCATTTACACCTTGCTGTGAATATAAAACGCGCTGCAGCTGTTGGGACCGATTTCCATGCTGATTATCAAAGTAAGGCATCCTCCATAACACTCTGTCTTATTTACACGAGGAGGAAGACCACATTTGCATCTAAATTGCACGCAATTTACATGCGACCCAAACCCTTGAGTGGTAAGATGTGAAGATGTGTGTTATGAGCACATGGGAAGAGAATATAGCTAGAGATTAGGAATTTGTTCCCTCGACTTGTGTTGATCATGTTGTAGTAATTTCTTCCCTCATTTTAATTTAGCTATGATTTAACTAAAATGAGGGAACGAATGAATAAGTGGTGTTTTCCCCCACATGTCATGTGTGCAGTTACCTTCTCCAGGCTGGACAAAAGAACTGTTTAAAACAATGGGTGTGTTACTTCAAGGCAATACATACTCTATACTATAAATAAAAGCTTATTTTGTTAAATCAGTAATTCTTTGTGTTGAATCATATGGACTGCGCTGTCATTTTAATGGAGCAGCACCCACAGCTCATGCCACGCTCTGACATGCTGCTCCTGCTTCTGATTTTCTTGCTAACATGTGCTCTGAGGAAAACATGCACTGCTGACGCATGCAGCATGAAACAGGCCTTACACCGAACGAAGATCATAGTGGTGGCAAGCGGTGACTTCTTTAACTTCTTAGCAATCTTTAAGATCATTAAAAATCACACTGTGTGACATGGATCTAATAAACTTAGGTAGGACATGTATGTAGACTGTACGATGATGAATTGTAGGCTACTATTCAAGTTAGTACAGAAGAACCAAACATCTTCAGCATGCAATAGAGCAAGATGAATCACGCTTTGGCAGTTGTGGTTTCCACATACCGGTCTTCCTTCTTTTCACCTCCAAGGTATTTGAGCTTTAGGCACCATGTCGCGCTGATCAATACATCATTTCATGTTGCATTTTTATTGATCATCACACACGAGATTTGTCAAGCATGGGGAAAACAAATGGAACAGTAAAAATCCCCAGAATTTTTCAGTTTTATTAGTTTACTCAAGGATGTTGCCAAATAATGTGTACCTTTAATATATTGTCTATGACAAAACGTACAGTTATGATGTTTTTATCTTTCGATTTGGTTGTGGTTAGTTTTGAATCAAATATAATGTAATTTTTGGTAATTGAGATCTGGCATCAACAGTGCATTTTCCCGCTTGGACCATCGATTCGCAGACAGATTTACTTGCACATGAAATCACCCGGATGCCTACAAACAAATGAGAATGCACAACAATGACCATTCATAGCAATAGATCGCGGGCGCCAATGCTGACGATTCCCTCCGTAACAGATTTTCAGAAAATAACAAATCATTTTATATACTTATTTCCAACATTTTATGATGTAAGCCTTATGTTACACCTTAAATGACAAGGGAATTTATAGTCATGTTAATATGCAGTGTTGGGGAAGGTTACTTTTAAAAGTAACGCATTACAATATTGCGTTACTCCCTAAAAAAGTAACTATTTATGTTACTTTGTTACTTTTTGTGGAAAGTAATGCGTTACGTTACTTTTGATTTACTTTTTAAATCTGGGCAGGGCTTGCTTGTTTGTTTTTAATATAAAAAAGTTCTTCTTTTACAAATGTAAAAGCCCTTTCACACCAAAACTGAAATGAATTCGCCTCAGACTGAAGGAAATGTAAATTCATGTCTGTACAGTAGAGATGACGCAGGAGAAGGAAGTTCAACACTATTCAGCAATAACAAAAATGAAACACGTGTGTAATTTTTTGCTTATTAGTATTGTAGAACTGGATCATCGAAGGTCAGTAGCGAAGACATTGATTAATAAAATGGGATTAAATACATAAATGATATTTGTCTTAACATATTTAATTATTACAGGTTTGTAAATAATATTCTGAGTTTGCATTTGACTGTTTTTATTCATTTTGAGGAACACTGAATGTGTTTTAGTGCAGGTGAGATGAGTAAATAATGTTGATATTTAGTCTAGAACTACAGTAAGATCATGTTCACACACAACGCTCTGCACTTACTCCTGATTTCTCAACATGGCAACACAAGAGCTGTCAGTCAATACATGAGAAACAAAGTAACTGGTGTTACTTATTTGAAAAAGTAACTCAAATACTTCCTTCTAAATTAAAAAGTAATGCGTTACTTTACTAGTTACTTGAGAAAAGTAATCTGATTACGTAACTCGCGTTACTTGTAATGTGTTACCCCCAGCACTGTTAGGCAGTCCTCAAACTCATTCTCTCAAACGTCGTGAGTAAGCGGAGCATTCACAGCTTGTTTAGACAGAACGGCGCTGTATCATAGACTCTTGGGGCTAGTTTTAGATCAGCAACGTATCAGCAAGCAACATGGAGATGATGTGTTTAGCACGCCGTTCGTTTCTTCAGATAATCTAGACATCAGGTGTAGTGAAACATTGCACCTGTCTCTCCAAACGCTCGGCAGGGTCGTGTTGGTCATCTGAGTGCTCGAGCGGGGGGGAGGTACCAAAACAGTTCATATTGTTTTAGAGTATATTTACTCAGCTGTAGTGGACTCATTATGGAGGCCTGTTTTCCCCTCTCTCTGCCTCCATTTTCTCTTTCGTCCTCTGCTTGGGTTGGACGTTGGGAACAATAGATGTGCAATTATCAGGAGCGGGGCCCGGAGCCGAGCGTTTGATGTGGCTCTGGAGTGGCTGTGGCGCGGTGATGGAGACGGCTTCCACTCCGCTGTTTTTTTGAAGCATTATTAGCTCCCAGAGCACAAAAGCCAGGCCATAAATAAGTGACTGGCAGCCACAATATGCTAGAAATAATGTTTATACTGCCTGCGGAGGCTGCGGCCCTCATTAGTTCACTGAGAGCCGCCATCAGAAAGCCACTTTGTCCCTCTGTCCGTCTCTCGTCCTCATCTTCATCTGCTCTCATCAGGTGCGTGTAGGAGCCGCTGCGGTTATTGTTGTCGTCGGG